>OX596233.1:37127139-38327139 GCA_951394345.1 Salicornia ramosissima | reverse complement strand
GGTCATTTTTCCCTCGTTTTAGGTGTTTTTAATCCCATCTTAGCACTAATCAACCTAGGTCATGTTTTTCAGGTTCATAGATGTCCTATAGCATTGAAATAAACATTCTATGACTCACTTGTGTGATTTCGGGCAAATTTATAGAGTTTTGGAACAAAAACAAGCCAAATAGGTCATTTCTTGCTCGTTTTGAGTGTTTTCAATCCCATCTTAGCACTAATCAACCTAGGCCATATTTTTAAGGTTCATAGATGTTCTATAACATTGAAAAAAACATTCTATGACTCACTTGTGTGATTTCGGGCAAAGTTATAGAGTTTTGGATTAAAAACAAGCCAAATAGGTCATTTTTGGCTCGTTTTGGGTATTTTCAATCCCATCTTTGCACTAGTCAACCTAGGTCAAGTTTTTAAGGTTCATATGTGTTCTATAATAATTAAAGAAACATTCTATGACTCAATTGTGTGATTTCGGGCAATGTTATAGAGTTTTGGAACAAAAACAAGCCAAATAGATCATTTTTGGCTTGATTTGGGTGTTTTCAATCCCATCTTAGCACTAATCAACCTAGGTCATGTTTTAACCCTCATAGATGTCCTATAACATTGAAATAAACATTCCATGCCTCACTTGTGTGATTTCGGGCAAATTTATAGAGTTTTGGAACAAAAACAAGCCAAATAGGTCATTTTTTCCTCGTTTTGGGTGTTTTCAATCCCATCTTAAAACTAATCAACCTAGGTCATGTTTTAACCTTCATATATTTCCGATAAAATTGAAATAAACATTCCATGATTCACTTGTGTGATTTCGGGCAAAGTTATAGAGTTTTGGAACAAAAATAAGCCAAATAGGTCATTTGTGGCTCGTTTTGGATGTTTTCAATCCCATCTTAAACACTAATCAACGTAGGTTATGTTTTAACCCTCATAGATGTCCTATAACATTGAAATAAACATTCCATGACTCACTAGTGTGATTTCGGGCAAAGTTATTGAGTTTTGGAACAAAAACAAGCCAAATAGGTCATTTTCCCCTAGTTTTACGTGTTTTTAATCCCATCTTAGCACTAATCAACCTAAGTCATGTATTTAAGGTTCTTACATATCCTATAACATTGAAATAAACATTCTATGACTCACTTGTGAGATGTCGGGCAAATTTATAGAGTTTTGGAACAAAAACAAGCCAAATAGGTCATTTCTTACTCGTTTTGGGTGTTTTCAATCCCATCTTAGCACTAATCAACCTAGGTCATATTTTTAAGGTTCATAGATGGTCTATAACATTGAAACAAACATTCTATGACTCACTTGTGTGATTTCGGGCAAAGTTATAGAGTTTTGGAACAAAAATAAGCCAAATAGGTCATTTGTGGCTCGTTTTGGATGTTTTCAATCCCATCTTAAACACTAATCAACTTAGGTCATGTTTTAAACCTCATAGATGTCCTATAACATTGAAATAAACATTCCATGACTCACTAGTTTGATTTCGGGCAAAGTTATAGAGTTTTGGAACAAAAACAAGCTAAATAAATCATTTTCCCCTAGTTTTACGTGTTTTTAATCCCATCTTAGCACTAATCAACCTAGGTCATGTTTTTTAGGTTCATAGATGTCCTATAGCATTGAAATAAACATTCTATGACTCACTTGTGTGATTTCGGGCAAATTTATAGAGTTTTGGAACAAAAACAAGCCAAATAGGTCATTTCTTGCTCGTTTTGGGTGTTTTCAGTCCCATCTTAGCACTAATCAACCTAGGCCATATTTTTAATGTTCATAGATGTTCTATAACATTGAAACAAACATTCTATGACTCACTTGTTTGATTTCGGGCAAAGTTATAGAGTTTTGGATTAAAAACAAGCCAAATAGGTCATTTCTGGCTCGTTTTGGGTATTTTCAATCCCATCTTAGCACTAGTCAACCAAGCTCATGTTTTTAAGGTTCATATATGTTCTATAAAAATTAAAGAAACATTCTATGACTCACTTGTGTGATTTCGGGCAATGTTATAGAGTTTTGGAACAAAAACAAGCCAAATAGATCATTTTTGGCTCGTTTTGGGTGTTTTCAATCCCATCTTATCACTAATCAACCTAGGTCATGTCTTAACCCTCATAGATGTCCTATAACATTGAAATAAACATTCCATGACTCAGTTGTGTGATTTCGGTCAAAGTTATAGAGTTTTGGAACAAAAACAAGCCAAATAGGTCATTTTTCCCTCGTTTTGGGTGTTTTCAAACCCAAATTAACACTAATCAACCTAGGTCATGTTTTCACCCTCATAGATGTCCTATAAAATTGAAGTAAACGTTCCATGACTCACTTTTGTGATTTCGGGCAAAGTTATAGAGTTTTGGAACAAAAACAAGCGAAATAGGTCATTTGTGGCTCGTTTTCGGTGTTTTCAATCCCATCTTAACAGTAATCAACCTAGGTTATGTTTTAACCCTCATAGATGTCCTATAACATTGAAATAAACATTGCATGACTCACTTGTGTGATTTCGGGCAAAGTTATAGTGTTTTGGAACAAAAACAAGCCAAATAGGTCAATTTTCCCTCGTTTTAGGTGTTTTTAATCCCATCTTAGCACTAATCAACCTAGGTCATGTTTTTCAGGTTTATATATGTCGTATAGCATTGAAATAAACATTCTATGACTCACTTGTGTGATTTCGGGCAAATTTATAGAGTTTTGGAAAAAAAACAAGCCAAATAGGTCATTTCTTGCTCGTTTTGGGTGTTTTCAATCCCATCTTAGCACTAATCAACCTAGTCCATATTTTTAAGGTTCATAGATGTTCTATAACATTGAAACTAACATTCTATGACTCACTTGTGTGATTTCGGGCAAAGTTATAGAGTTTTGGATTAAAAACAAGCCAAATAGGTCATTTCTGGCTCGTTTTGGGTATTTTCAATCCCATCTTAGCACTAGTCAACCAAGGTCATGTTTTTAAGGTTCATATATGTTCTATAAAAATTAAAGAAACATTCTATGACTCACTTGTGTGATTTCGGGCAATGTTATAGAGTTTTGGAACAAAAACAAGCCAAATAGATCATTTTTGGCTCGTTTTGGGTGTTTTCAATCCCATCTTAGCACTAATCAACCTAGATCATGTTTTAACCCTCATAGATGTCCTATACCATTGAAATAAACATTCCATGACTCACTTGTGTGATTTCGGGAAAATTTATAGAGTTTTGGAACAAAAACAAGCCAAATAGGTCATTTTTCCCTCGTTTTGGGTCTTTTCAATCCCATCTTAACACTAATCAACCTAGGTCACGTATTAACCCTCATATATTTCCTATAAAATTGAAATAAACATTCCATGACTCACTTGTGTGATTTCGGGCTAAGTTATAGAGTTTTGGAACAAAAACAAGCCAAATAGGTCATTTGTGGCATGTTTTCGGTGTTTTCAATCCCATCTTAACACTAATCAACGGTGGTCATGTTTTAACGCTCATAGATGTCCTATAACATTGAAATAAACATTGCATGACTCACTTGTGTGATTTCGGGCAAAGTTATAGAGTTTTGGAACAAAATCAAGCCAAATAGGTCATTTTTCCCTCGTTTTAGGTGTTTTTAATCCCATCTTAGCACTAATCAACCTAGGTCATGTTTTTCAGGTTCATAGATGTCCTATAGCATTGAAATAAACATTCTATGACTCACTTGTGTGATTTCGGGCAAATTTATAGAGTTTTGGAACAAAAACAAGCCAAATAGGTCATTTCTTGCTCGTTTTGGGTGTTTTCAATCCCATCTTAGCACTAATCAACCTAGGCCATATTTTTAAGGTTCATAGATGTTCTATAACATTGAAAAAAACATTCTATGACTCACTTGTGTGATTTCGGGCAAAGTTATAGAGTTTTGGATTAAAAACAATCCAAATAGGTCATTTCTGGCTCGTTTTGGGTATTTTCAATCCCATCTTTGCACTAGTCAACCTAGGTCATGTTTTTAAGGTTCATATATGTTCTATAATAATTAAAGAAACATTCTATGACTCACTTGTGTGATTTCGGGCAATTTTATAGAGTATTGGAACAAAAACAAGCCAAATAGATCATTTTTGGCTCGTTTTGGGTGTTTTCAATCCCATCTTAGCACTAATCAACCTAGGTCATGTTTTAACCCTCATAGATGTCCTATAACATTGAAATAAACATTCCATGCCTCACTTGTGTGATTTCGGGCAAATTTATAGAGTTTTGGAACAAAAACAAGCCAAATAGGTCATTTTTCCCTCGTTTTGGGTGTTTTCAATCCCATCTTAACACTAATCAACCTAGGTCATGTTTTAACCTTCATATATTTCCGATAAAATTGAAATAAACATTCCATGATTCACTTGTGTGATTTCGGGCAAAGTTATAGAGTTTTGGAACAAAAATAAGCCAAATATGTCATTTGTGGCTCGTTTTGGATGTTTTCAATCCCATCTTAAACACTAATCAACGTAGGTTATGTTTTAACCCTCATAGATGTCCTATAACATTGAAATAAACATTCCATGACTCACTAGTGTGATTTCGGGCAAAGTTATTGAGTTTTGGAACAAAAACAAGCCAAATAGGTCATTTTCCCCTAGTTTTACGTGTTTTTAATCCCATCTTAGCACTAATCAACCTAAGTCATGTATTTAAGGTTCTTACATATCCTATAACATTGAAATAAACATTCTATGACTCACTTGTGAGATGTCGGGCAAATTTATAGAGTTTTGGAACAAAAACAAGCCAAATAGGTCATTTCTTACTCGTTTTGGGTGTTTTCAATCCCATCTTAGCACTAATCAACCTAGGTCATATTTTTAAGGTTCATAGATGTTCTATAACATTGAAACAAACATTCTATGACTCACTTGTGTGATTTCGGGCAAAGTTATAGAGTTTTGGAACAAAAATAAGCCAAATAGGTCATTTGTGGCTCGTTTTGGATGTTTTCAATCCCATCTTAAACACTAATCAACGTAGGTCATGTTTTAACCCTCATAGATGTCCTATAACATTGAAATAAACATTCCATGACTCACTAGTTTGATTTCGGGCAAAGTTATAGAGTTTTGGAACAAAAACAAGCCAAATAAATCATTTTCCCCTAGTTTTACGTGTTTTTAATCCCATCTTAGCACTAATCAACCTAAGTTATGTTTTTAAGGTTCTTACATATCCTATAACATTGAAATAAACATTATATGACTCACTTGTATGATGTCGGGCAAATTTATAGAGTTTTGGAACAAAAACAAGCCAAACAGGTCATTTCTTGCTCGTTTTGGGTGTTTTCAATCCCATCTTAGCACTAATCAACCTAGGTCATATTTTTAAGGTTCATAGATGTTCTATAACATTGAAACAAACATTCTATGACTCACTTGTGTGATTTCGGGCAAAGTTATAGAGTTTTGGAACAAAAATAAGCCAAATAGGTCATTTGTGGCTCGTTTTGGATGTTTTCAATCCCATCTTAAACACTAATCAACGTAGGTCATGTTTTAACCCTCATAGATGTCCTATAACATTGAAATAAACATTGCATGACTCACTTGTGTGATTTCGGGCAAAGTTATAGTGTTTTGGAACAAAAACAAGCCAAATAGGTTAATTTTCCCTCGTTTTAGGTGTTTTTAATCCCATCTTAGCACTAATCAACCTAGGTCATATTTTTAAGGTTCATAGATGTTCTATAACATTGAAACAAACATTCTATGACTCACTTGTGTGATTTCGGGCAAAGTTATAGAGTTTTGGAACAAAAATAAGCCAAATAGGTCATTTGTGGCTCGTTTTGGATGTTTTCAATCCCATCTTAAACACTAATCAACGTAGGTCATATTTTAACCCTCATAGATGTCCTATAACATTGAAATAAACATTCCATGACTCACTAGTTTGATTTCGGGCAAAGTTATAGAGTTTTGGAACAAAAACAAGCCAAATAAATCATTTTCCCCTAGTTTTACGTGTTTTTAATCCCATCTTAGCACTAATCAACCTAAGTTATGTTTTTAAGGTTCTTACATATCCTATAACATTGAAATAAACATTATATGACTCACTTGTATGATGTCGGGCAAATTTATAGAGTTTTGGAACAAAAACAAGCCAAACAGGTCATTTCTTGCTCGTTTTGGGTGTTTTCAATCCCATCTTAGCACTAATCAACCTAGGTCATATTTTTAAGGTTCATAGATGTTCTATAACATTGAAACAAACATTCTATGACTCACTTGTGTGATTTCGGGCAAAGTTATAGAGTTTTGGATTAAAAACAAGCCAAATAGGTCATTTCTGGCTCGTTTTGGGTATTTTCAATCCCATCTTAGCACTAGTCAACCTAGGTCATGTTTTTAAGGTTCATATATGTTCTATAACAATTAAAGAAACATTCTATGACTAACTTGTGTGATTTCGGGCAATGTTATAGAGTTTTGGAACAAAAACAAGCCAAATAGGTCATTTTTGGCTCGTTTTGGGTGTTTTCAATCCCATCTTAGCACTAATCAACCTAGGTCATGTTTTAACCCTCATAAATGTCCTATAAAATTGAAATAAACATTACATGACTCACTTGTGTGATTTCGGTCAAAGTTATAGAGTTTTGGAACAAAAACAAGCCAAATAGATCATTTTTCCCTCGTTTTGGGTGTTTTTAATCCCATCTTAGCACTAATCAACCTAGGTCATGTGTTTTAGGTTATTAGATGTCCTGTAACATTGAAATAAACATTCTATGACTCACTTGTGTGATTTCGGGCAATGTTATAGAGTTTTGGAAAAAAAACAACCCAAATAGGTCATTTTTGTCTCGTTTTGGGTGTTTTCAAATCCAAATTAAAACTAATCAACCTAGGTCATGTTTTAACCCTCATAGATGTCCTATAACATTGAAATAAATATTCTATGACTAACTTGTGTGATTTCGGGCAATGTTATAGAGTTTTGGAACAAAAACAAGCCAAATAGGTCATTTTTGGCTCGTTTTGGGTCTTTTCAATCCCATCTTAACACTAATCAACCTAGATCATGTTTTAACCCTCATATATTTCCTATAAAATTGAAATAAACATTCCATGACTCACTTGTGTGATTTCGGGCAAAGTTATAGAGTTTTGGAACAAAAACAAGCCAAATAGGTCATTTGTGGTTCGTTTTCGTTGTTTTCAATCCCATCTTAACACTAATCAACGTAGGTCATGTTTTAACCCTCATAGATGTCCTATAACATTAAGATAAACATTGCATGACTCACTTGTGTGATTTCGGGCAAATTTATAGAGTTTTGGAACAAAAACAAGCCAAATAGGTCATTTTTCCCTCGTTTTGGGTGTTTTCAATCCCATCCTAACACTAATCAACCTAGGTCATGTTTTAACCTTCATATATTTCCGATAAAATTGAAATAAACATTCCATGACTCACTTGTGTGATTTCGGGCAAAGTTATAGAGTTTTGGAACAAAAACAAGCCAAATAGGTCATTTTTCCCTCGTTTTGGGTGTTTTCAATCCCATCCTAACACTAATCAACCTAGGTCATGTTTTAACCTTCATATATTTCCGATAAAATTGAAATAAACATTCCATGACTCACTTGTGTGATTTCGGGCAAAGTTATAGAGTTTTGGAACAAAAACAAGCCAAATAGGTCATTTTTCCCTCGTTTTGGGTGTTTTCAATCCCATCTTAACACTAATCAACCTAGGTCATGTTTTAACCTTCATATATTTCCTATAAAATTGAAATAAACATTCTATGACTCACTTGTGTGATTTCGGGAAATGTTATAGAGTTTTGGAAAAAAAACAACCCAAATAGGTCATTTTTGGCTCGTTTTGGGTGTTTTCAAACCCAAATTAACACTAATCAACCTAGGTCATCTTTTAACCCTCATAGATGTCCTATAACATTGAAATAAACATTCCATGACTGACTTGTGTGATTTCGGGCAAATTTATAGAGTTTTGGAACAAAAACAAGCCAAATAGGTCATTTTTCCCTCGTTTTGGGTCTTTTCAATTCCATCTTAACACAAATCAACCTAGGTCATGTTTTAACCCTCATAGATTTCCTATAAAATTGAAAGAAACATTCCATGACTCACTTGTGTGATTTCGGGCAAAGTTATAGAGTTTTGGAACAAAAACAAGCCAAATAGGTCATTTGTGGCTCGTTTTCGGTGTTTTCAATCCCATCTTAACACTAATCAACGTAGGTCATGTTTTAACCCTCATAGATGTCCTATAACATTGAAATAAACATTGCATGACTCACTTGTGTTATTTCGGGCAAAGTTATAGAATTTTTGAACAAAAACAAGCCAAATAGGTCATTTTTCCCTCGTTTTGGGTGTTTTCAAACCCAAATTAACACTAATCAACCTAGGTCATGTTTTCACCCTCATAGATGTCCTATAAAATTGAAATCAACATTCCATGACTCACTTGTGTGATTTCGGGCAAAGTTATAGAGTTTTGGAACAAAAACAAGCCAAATAGGTCATTTGTGGCTCGTTTTCGGTGTTTTCAATCCCATCTTAACACTAATCAACGTAGGTCATGTTTTAACCCTCATAGATGTCCTATAACATTGAAATAAACATTGCATGACTCACTTGTGTGATTTCGGGCAAAGTTATAGTGTTTTGGAACAAAAACAAGCCAAATAGGTCATTTTTCCCTCGTTTTAGGTGTTTTTAATCCCATCTTAGCACTAATCAACCTAGGTCATGTTTTTCAGGTTCATAGATGTCGTATAGCATTGAAATAAACATTCTATGACTCACTTGTGTGATTTCGGGCAAATTTATAGAGTTTTGGAACAAAAACAAGCCAAATAGGTCATTTCTTGCTCGTTTTGGGTGTTTTCAATCCCATCTTAGCACTAATCAACCTAGTCCATATTTCTAAGGTTCATAGATGTTCTATAACATTGAAACAAACATTCTATGACTCACTTGTGTGATTTCGGGCAAAGTTATAGAGTTTTGGATTAAAAACAAGCCAAATAGGTCATTTCTGGCTCGTTTTGGGTATTTTCAATCCCATCTTAGCACTAGTCAACCAAGGTCATGTTTTTAAGGTTCATATATGTTCTATAAAAATTAAAGAAACATTCTATGACTCACTTGTGTGATTTCGGGCAAAGTTATAGAGTTTTGGATTAAAAACAAGCCAAATAGGTCATTTCTGGCTCGTTTTGGGTATTTTCAATCCCATCTTAGCACTAGTCAACCAAGGTCATGTTTTTAAGGTTCATATATGTTCTATAAAAATTAAAGAAACATTCTATGACTCACTTGTGTGATTTCGGGCAATGTTATAGAGTTTTGGAACAAAAACAAGCCAAATAGATCATTTTTGGCTTGTTTTGGGTGTTTTCAATCCCATCTTAGCACTAATCAACCTAGATCATGTTTTAACCCTCATAGATGTCCTATAACATTCAAATAAACATTCCATGACTCACTTGTGTGATTTCGGTCAAAGTTATAGAGTTTTGGAAGAAAAACAAGCCAAATAGGTCATTTTTCCCTCGTTTTGGGTGTTTTCAAACCCAAATTAACACTAATCAACCTAGGTCATGTTTTAACCCTCATAGATGTCCTATAACATTGAAATAAACATTCCATGACTGACTTGTGTGATTTCGGGCAAATTTATAGAGTTTTGGAACAAAAACAAGCCAAATAGGTCATTTTTCCCTCGTTTTGGGTCTTTTCAATCCCATCTTAACACTAATCAACCTAGGTCATGTCTTAACCCTCATATATTTCCTATAAAATTGAAATAAACATTCCATGACTCACTTGTGTGATTTTGGGCTAAGTTATAGAGTTTTGGAACAAAAACAAGCAAAATAGGTCATTTGTGGCTCGTTTTCGGTGTTTTCAATCCCATCTTAACACTAATCAACGTAGGTCATGTTTTAACCCTCATAGATGTCCTATAACATTGAAATAAACATTGCATGACTCACTTGTGTGATTTCGGGCAAAGTTATAGAGTTTTGGAACAAAAACAAGCCAAATAGGTCATTTTTCCCTCGTTTTAAGTGTTTTTAATCCCATCTTAGCACTAATCAACCTAGGTCATGTTTTTCAGGTTCATAGATGTCCTATAGCATTGAAATAAACATTCTATGACTCACTTGTGTGATTTCGGGCAAATTTATAGAGTTTTGGAACAAAAACAAGCCAAATAGGTCAATTTTCCCTCGTTTTAGGTGTTTTTAATCCCATCTTAGCACTAATCAACCTAGGTCATGTTTTTCAGGTTTATATATGTCGTATAGCATTGAAATAAACATTCTATGACTCACTTGTGTGATTTCGGGCAAATTTATAGAGTTTTGGAACAAAAACAAGCCAAATAGGTCATTTGTGGCTCGTTTTCGGTGTTTTCAATCCCATCTTAACACTAATCAACGTAGGTTATGTTTTAACCCTCATAGATGTCCTATAACATTGAAATAAACATTGCATGACTCACTTGTGTGATTTCGGGCAAAGTTATAGTGTTTTGGAACAAAAACAAGCCAAATAGGTCAATTTTCCCTCGTTTTAGGTGTTTTTAATCCCATCTTAGCACTAATCAACCTAGGTCATGTTTTTCAGGTTTATATATGTCGTATAGCATTGAAATAAACATTCTATGACTCACTTGTGTGATTTCGGGCAAATTTATAGAGTTTTGGAACAAAAACAAGCCAAATAGGTCATTTGTGGCTCGTTTTCGGTGTTTTCAATCCCATCTTAACACTAATCAACGTAGGTTATGTTTTAACCCTCATAGATGTCCTATAACATTGAAATAAACATTGCATGACTCACTTGTGTGATTTCGGGCAAAGTTATAGTGTTTTGGAACAAAAACAAGCCAAATAGGTCAATTTTCCCTCGTTTTAGGTGTTTTTAATCCCATCTTAGCACTAATCAACCTAGGTCATGTTTTTCAGGTTTATATATGTCGTATAGCATTGAAATAAACATTCTATGACTCACTTGTGTGATTTCGGGCAAATTTATAGAGTTTTGGAACAAAAACAAGCCAAATAGGTCAATTTTCCCTCGTTTTAGGTGTTTTTAATCCCATCTTAGCACTAATCAACCTAGGTCATGTTTTTCAGGTTTATATATGTCGTATAGCATTGAAATAAACATTCTATGACTCACTTGTGTGATTTCGGGCAAATTTATAGAGTTTTGGAACAAAAACAAGCCAAATAGGTCATTTGTGGCTCGTTTTCGGTGTTTTCAATCCCATCTTAACACTAATCAACGTAGGTTATGTTTTAACCCTCATAGATGTCCTATAACATTGAAATAAACATTGCATGACTCACTTGTGTGATTTCGGGCAAAGTTATAGTGTTTTGGAACAAAAACAAGCCAAATAGGTCAATTTTCCCTCGTTTTAGGTGTTTTTAATCCCATCTTAGCACTAATCAACCTAGGTCATGTTTTTCAGGTTTATATATGTCGTATAGCATTGAAATAAACATTCTATGACTCACTTGTGTGATTTCGGGCAAATTTATAGAGTTTTGGAACAAAAACAAGCCAAATAGGTCATTTGTGGCTCGTTTTCGGTGTTTTCAATCCCATCTTAACACTAATCAACGTAGGTTATGTTTTAACCCTCATAGATGTCCTATAACATTGAAATAAACATTGCATGACTCACTTGTGTGATTTCGGGCAAAGTTATAGTGTTTTGGAACAAAAACAAGCCAAATAGGTCAATTTTCCCTCGTTCTAGGTGTTTTTAATCCCATCTTAGCACTAATCAACCTAGGTCATGTTTTTCAGGCTTATATATGTCGTATAGCATTGAAATAAACATTCTATGACTCACTTGTGTGATTTCGGGCAAATTTATAGAGTTTTGGAACAAAAACAAGCCAAATAGGTAATTTCTTGCTCGTTTTGGGTGTTTTCAATCCCATCTTAGCACTAATCAACCTAGGCCATATTTTTAAGGTTCATAGATGTTCTATAACATTTAAAAAAACATTCTATGACTCACTTGTGTGATTTCGGGCAAAGTTATAGAGTTTTGGATTAAAAACAAGCCAAATAGGTCATTTCTGGCTCGTTTTGGGTATTTTCAATCCCATCTTAGCACTAGTCAACCAAGGTCATGTTTTTAAGGTTCATATATGTTCTATAAAAATTAAAGAAACATTCTATGACTCACTTGTGTGATTTCGAGCAATGTTATAGAGTTTTGGAACAAAAACAAGCCAAATAGATCATTTTTGGCTCGTTTTGGGTGTTTTCAATCCCATCTTAGCACTAATCAACCTAGATCATGTTTTAACCCTCATAGATGTCCTATAACATTGAAATAAACATTCCATGACTCACTTGTGTGATTTCGGGCAAATTTATAGAGTTTTGGAACAAAAACAAGCCAAATAGGTCATTTTTCCCTCGTTTTGGGTCTTTTCAATCCCATCTTAACACTAATCAACATAGGTCATGTCTTAACCCTCATATATTTCCTATAAAATTGAAATAAACATTCCATGACTCACTTGTGTGATTTCGGGCTAAGTTATAGAGTTTTGGAACAAAAACAAGCCAAATAGGTCATTTGTGGCTCGTTTTCGGTGTTTTCAATCCCATCTTAACACTAATCAACGTAGGTCATGTTTTAACCCTCATAAATGTCCTATAACATTGAAATAAACATTGCATGACTCACTTATGTGATTTCGGGCAAAGTTATAGAGTTTTGGAACAAAAACAAGCCAAATAGGTCATTTTTCCCTCGTTTTAGGTGTTTTTAATCCCATCTTAGCACTAATCAACCTAGGTCATGTTTTTCCGCTTCATATATGTCCTATAGCTTTGAAATAAACATTCTATGACTCACTTGTGTGATTTCGGGCAAATTTATAGAGTTTTGGAACAAAAACAAGCCAAATAGGTCATTTCTTGCTCGTTTTGGGTGTTTTCAATCCCATCTTAGCACTAATCAACCTAGGCCATATTTTTAAGGTTCATAGATGTTCTATAACATTGAAAAAAACATTCTATGACTCACTTGTGTGATTTCGGGCAAAGTTATAGAGTTTTGGATTAAAAACAAGCCAAATAGGTCATTTCTGGCTCGTTTTGGGTATTTTCAATCCCATCTTTGCACTAGTCAACCTAGGTCATGTTTTTAAGGTTCATATATGTTCTATAATAATTAAAGAAACATTCTATGACTCACTTGTGTGATTTCGGGCAATGTTATAGAGTTTTGGAACAAAAACAAGCCAAATAGATCATTTTTGGCTCGTTTTGGGTGTTTTCAATCCCATCTTAGCACTAATCAACCTAGGTCATGTTTTAACCCTCATAGATGTCCTATAACATTGAAATAAACATTGCATGACTCACTTGTGTGATTTCGGGCAATGTTATAGTGTTTTGGAACAAAAACAAGCCAAATAGGTCATTTTTCCCTCGTTTTAGGTGTTTTTAATCCCATCTTAGCACTAATCAACCTAGGTCATGTTTTTCAGGTTCATAGATGTCGTATAGCATTGAAATAAACATTCTATGACTCACTTGTGTGATTTCGGGCAAATTTATAGAGTTTTGGAACAAAAACAAGCCAAATAGGTCATTTCTTGCTCGTTTTGGGTGTTTTCAATCCCATCTTAGCACTAATCAACCTAGTCCATATTTTTAAGGTTCATAGATGTTCTATAACATTGAAACAAACAATCTATGACTCACTTGTGTGATTTCGGGCAAAGTTATAGAGTTTTGGATTAAAAACAAGCCAAATAGGTCATTTCTGGCTCGTTTTGGGTATTTTCAATCCCATCTTAGCACTAGTCAACCAAGGTCATGTTTTTAAGGTTCATATATGTTCTATAAAAATTAAAGAAACATTCTATGACTCACTTGTGTGATTTCGGGCAATGTTATAGAGTTTTGGAACAAAAACAAGCCAAATAGATCATTTTTGGCTCGTTTTGGGTGTTTTCAATCCCATCTTAGCACTAATCAACCTAGATCATGTTTTAACCCTCATAGATGTCCTATAACATTGAAATAAACATTCCATGACTCACTTGTGTGATTTCGGGCAAATTTATAGAGTTTTGGAACAAAAACAAGCCAAATAGGTCATTTTTCCCTCGTTTTGGGTCTTTTCAATCCCATCTTAACACTAATCAACATAGGTCATGTCTTAACCCTCATATATTTCCTATAAAATTGAAATAAACATTCCATGACTCACTTGTGTGATTTCGGGCTAAGTTATAGAGTTTTGGAACAAAAACAAGCCAAATAGGTCATTTGTGGCTCGTTTTCGGTGTTTTCAATCCCATCTTAACACTAATCAACGTAGGTCATGTTTTAACCCTCATAGATGTCCTAAAACATTGAAATAAATATTGCATGACTCACTTATGTGATTTCGGGCAAAGTTATAGAGTTTTGGAACAAAAACAAGCCAAATAGGTCATTTTTCCCTCGTTTTAGGTGTTTTTAATCCCATCTTAGCACTAATCAACCTAGGTCATGTTTTTCCGGTTCATAGATGTCCTATAGCATTGAAATAAACATTCTATGACTCACTTGTGTGATTTCGGGAAAATTTATAGAGTTTTGGAACAAAAACAAGCCAAATAGGTCATTTCTTGCTCGTTTTGGGTGTTTTCAATCCCATCTTAGCACTAATCAACCTAGGCCATATTTTTAAGGTTCATAGATGTTCTATAACATTGAAAAAAACATTCTATGACTCACTTGTGTGATTTCGGGAAGAGTTATAGAGTTTTGGATTAAAAACAAGCCAAATAGGTCATTTCTGGCTCGTTTTGGGTATTTTCAATCCCATCTTTGCACTAGTCAACCTAGGTCATGTTTTTAAGGTTCATATATGTTCTATAATAATTAAAGAAACATTCTATGACTCACTTGTGTGATTTCGGGCAATGTTATAGAGTTTTGGAACAAAAACAAGCCAAGTAGATCATTTTTGGCTCGTTTTGGGTGTTTTCAATGCCATCTTAGCACTAATCAACCTAGGTCATGTTTTAACCCTCATAGATGTCCTATAAAATTGAAATAAACATTCCATGACTCATTTGTATGATTTCGGGCAAATTTATAGAGTTTTGGAACAAAAACAAGCCAAATAGGTCATTTTTCCCTCGTTTTGGGTCTTTTCAATCCCATCTTAACACTAGTCAACCTAGGTCATGTCTTAACCCTCATATATTTCCTATAAAATTGAAATAAACATTTCATGACTCACTTGTGTGATTTCGGGCTAAGTTATAGAGTTTTGGAACAAAAACAAGCCAAATAGGTCATTTGTGGCTCGTTTTCGGTGTTTTCAATCCCATCTTAACACTAATCAACGTAGGTCATGTTTTAACCCTCATAGATGTCCTATAACATTGAAATAAACATTGCATGACTCACTTATGTGATTTCGGGCAAAGTTATAGAGTTTTGGAACAAAAACAAGCCAAATAGGTCATTTTTCCCTCGTTTTAGGTGTTTTTAATCCCATCTTAGCACTAATCAACCTAGGTCATGTTTTTCCGGTTCATAGATGTCCTATAGCATTGAAATAAACATTCTATGACTCACTTGTGTGATTTCGGGCAAATTTATAGAGTTTTGGAACAAAAACAAGCCAAATAGGTCATTTCTTGCTCGTTTTGGGTGTTTTCAATCCCATCTTAGCACTAATCAACCTAGGCCATATTTTTAAGGTTCATAAATGTTCTATAAAATTGAAAAAAACATTCTATGACTCACTTGTGTGATTTCGGGCAAAGTTATAGAGTTTTGGATTAAAAACAAGCCAAATAGGTCATTTCTGGCTCGTTTTGGGTATTTTCACTCCCATCTTTGCACTAGTCAACCTAGGTCATGTTTTTAAGGTTCATATATGTTCTATAATAATTAAAGAAACATTCTATGACTCACTTGTGTGATTTCGGGCAATGTTATAGAGTTTTGGAACAAAAACAAGCCAAATAGATCATTTTTGGCTCGTTTTGGGTGTTTTCAATCCCATCTTAGCACTAATCAACCTAGGTCATGTTTTAACCCTCATAGATGTCCTATAACATTGAAATAAACATTCCATGACTGACTTGTGTGATTTCGGGCAAATTTATAGAGTTTTGGAACAAAAACAAGCCAAATAGGTCATTTTTCCCTCGTTTTGGGTCTTTTCAATTCCATCTTAACACTAATCAACCTAGGTCATGTTTCAACCCTCATAGATTTCCTATAAAATTGAAAGAAACATTCCATGACACACTTGGGTGATTTCGGGCAAAGTTATAGAGTTTTGGAACAAAAACAAGCCAAATAGGTCATTTTTCCCTCGTTTTAGGTGTTTTTAATCCCATCTTAGCACTAATCAACCTAGATCATGTTTTTCAGGTTCATAGATGTCCTATAGCATTGAAATAAACATTCTATGACTCACTTGTGTGATTTCGGGCAATGTTATAGAGTTTTGGAAAAAAAACAACCCAAATAGGTCATTTTTGGCTCGTTTTGGGTGTTTTCAAAACCAAATTAACACTAATCAACCTAGGTCATATTTTAACCCTCATAGATGTCCTATAAAATTGAAATAAACATTCCATGACTGACTTGTGTGATTTCGGGCAAATTTATAGAGTTTTGGAACAAAAACAAGCCAAATAGGTCATTTTTCCCTCGTTTTGGGTGTTTTCAATCCCATCCTAACACTAATCAACCTAGGTCATGTTTTAACCTTCATATATTTCCGATAAAATTGAAATAAACATTCCATGACTCACTTGTGTGATTTCGGGCAAAGTTATAGAGTTTTGGAACAAAAACAAGCCAAATAGGTCATTTTTCCCTCGTTTTGGGTGTTTTCAATCCCATCTTAACACTAATCAACCTAGGTCATGTTTTAACCTTCATATATTTCCTATACATTTGAAATAAACATTCTATGACTCACTTGTGTGATTTCGGGAAATGTCATAGAGTTTTGGAAAAAAAACAACCCAAATAGGTCATTTTTGGCTCGTTTTGGGTGTTTTCAAACCCAATTTAACACTAATCAACATAGGTCATGTTTTAACCCTCATAGATGTTCTATAACATTGAAAAAAACATTCTATGACTCACTTGTGTGATTTCGGGCAAAGTTATAGAGTTTTGGATTAAAAACAAGCCAAATAGGTCATTTCTGGCTCGTTTTGGGTATTTTCAATCCCATCTTTGCACTAGTCAACCTAGGTCATGTTTTTAAGGTTCATATATGTTCTACAATAATTAAAGAAACATTCTATGACTCACTTGTGTGATTTCGGGCAATGTTATAGAGTTTTGGAACAAAAACAAGCCAAATAAATCATTTTTGGCTCGTTTTGGGTGTTTTCAATCCCATCTTAGCACTAATCAACCTAGGTCATGTTTTAACCCTCATAGATGTCCTATAACATTGAAATAAACATTCCATGACTCAGTTGTGTGATTTCGGTCAAAGTTATAGAGTTTTGGAACAAAAACAAGCCAAATAGGTCATTTTTCCCTCGTTTTGGGTGTTTTCAAACCCAAATTAACACTAATCAACCTAGGTCATGTTTTCACCCTCATAGATATCCTATAAAATTGAAATAAACATTCCATGACTCACTTGTGTGATTTCGGGCAAACTTATAGAGTTTTGGAACAAAAACAAGCCAAATAGGTCATTTGTGGCACGTTTTCGGTGTTTTCAATCCCATCTTAACACTAATCAACGTAGGTTATGTTTTAACCCTCATAGATGTCCTATAACATTGAAATAAACATTGCATGACTCACTTGTGTGATTTCGGGCAAAGTTATAGTGTTTTGGAACAAAAACAAGCCAAATAGGTCATTTTTCCCTCGCTTTAGGTGTTTTTAATCCCATCTTAGCACTAATCAACCTAGGTCATGTTTTTCAGGTTCATAGATGTCGTATAGCATTGAAATAAACATTCTATGACTCACTTGTGTGATTTCGGGCAAATTTATAGAGTTTTCGAACAAAAACAAGCCAAATAGGTCATTTCTTGCTCGTTTTGGGTGTTTTCAATCCCATCTTAGCACTAATCAACCTAGTCCATATTTTTAAGGTTCATAGATGTTCTATAACATTGAAATAAACATTCTATGACTCACTTGTGTGATTTCGGGCAAAGTTATAGAGTTTTGGATTAAAAACAAGCCAAATAGGTCATTTCTGGCTCGTTTTGGGTATTTTCAATCCCATCTTAGCACTAGTCAACCAAGGTCATGTTTTTAAGGTTCATATATGTTCTATAAAAATTAAAGAAACATTCTATGACTCACTTGTGTGATTTCGGGCAATGTTATAGAGTTTTGGAACAAAAACAAGCCAAATAGATCATTTTTGGCTCGTTTTGGGTGTTTTCAATCCCATCTTAGCACTAATCAACCTAGATCATGTTTTAACCCTCATAGATGTCCTATAACATTGAAATAAACATTCCATGACTCACTTGTGTGATTTCGGTCAAAGTTATAGAGTTTTGGAACAAAAACAAGCCAAATAGGTCATTTTTCCCTCGTTTTGGGTGTTTTTAATCCCATCTTAGCACTAATCAACCTAGGTCATGTTTTTAAGGTTATTAGATGTCCTATAACATTTAAATAAACATTCTATGCCTCACTTGTGTGATTTCGGGCAATGTTATAGAGTTTTGGAAAAAAAACAACCCAAATAGGTCATTTTTGGCTCGTTTTGGGTGTTTTCAAACCCAAATTAACACTAATCAACCTAGGTCATGTTTTAACCCTCATAGATGTCCTATAACATTGAAATAAACATTCCATGACTGACTTGTGTGATTTCGGGCAAATTTATAGAGTTTTGGAACAAAAATAGGCCAAATAGGTCATTTTTCCCTCGTTTTGGGTCTTTTCAATCCCATCTTAACACTAATCAACCTAGGTCATGTCTTAACCCTCATATATTTCCTATAAAATTGAAATAAACATTCCATGACTAACTTGTGTGATTTCGAGCTAAGTTATAGAGTTTTGGAACAAAAACAAGCCAAATTGGTCATTTGTGGCTCGTTTTCGGTGTTTTCAATCCCATCTTAACACTAATCAACGTAGGTTATTTTTTAACCCTCATAGATGTCCTATAACATTGAAATAAACATTGCATGACTCACTTGTGTGATTTCGGGCAAAGTTATAGAGTTTTGGAACAAAAACAAGCCAAATAGGTCATTTGTGGCTCGTTTTCGGTGTTTTCAATCCCATCTTAACACTAATCAACGTAGGTCATGTTTTAACCCTCATAGATGTCCTATAACATTGAAATAAACATTGCATGACTCACTTGTGTGATTTCGGGAAATGTTATAGAGTTTTGGAAAAAAAACAACCCAAATAGGTCATTTTTGGCTCGTTTTGGGTGTTTTCAAACCCAAATTAACACTAATCAACCTAGGTCATGTTTTAACCCTCATAGATGTCCTATAACATTGAAATAAACATTCCATGACTGACTTGTGTGATTTCGGGCAAATTTATAGAGTTTTGGAACAAAAACAAGCCAAATAGGTCATTTTTCCCTCGTTTTGGGTCTTTTCAATTCCATCTTAACACTAATCAACCTAGGTCATGTTTCAACCCTCATAGATTTCCTATAAAATTGAAAGAAACATTCCATGACTCACTTGGGTGATTTCGGGCAAAGTTATAGAGTTTTGGAACGAAAACAAGCCAAATAGGTCATTTTTCCCTCGTTTTAGATGTTTTTAATCCCATCTTAGCACTAATCAACCTAGATCATGTTTTTCAGGTTCATAGATTTCCTATAGCATTGAAATAAACATTCTATGACTCACTTGTGTGATTTCGGGCAATGTTATAGAGTCTTGGAAAAAAAACAACCCAAATAGGTCATTTTTGGCTCGTTTTGGGTGTTTTCAAAACCAAATTAACACTAATCAACCTAGGTCATATTTTAACCCTCATAGATGTCCTATAAAATTGAAATAAACATTCCATGACTGACTTGTGTGATTTCGGGCAAATTTATAGAGTTTTGGAACAAAAACAAGCCAAATAGGTCATTTTTCCCTCGTTTTGGGTGTTTTCAATCCCATCCTAACACTAATCAACCTAGGTCATGTTTTAACCTTCATATATTTCCGATAAAATTGAAATAAACATTCCATGACTCACTTGTGTGATTTCGGGCAAAGTTATAGAGTTTTGGAACAAAAACAAGCCAAATAGGTCATTTTTCCCTCGTTTTGGGTGTTTTCAATCCCATCTTAACACTAATCAACCTAGGTCATGTTTTAACCTTCATATATTTCCTATACATTTGAAATAAACATTCTATGACTCACTTGTGTGATTTCGCGAAATGTCATAGAGTTTTGGAAAAAAAACAACCCAAATAGGTCATTTTTGGCTCGTTTTGGGTGTTTTCAAACCCAAATTAACACTAATCAACCTAGGTCATGTTTTAACCCTCATAGATGTCCTATAACATTGAAATAAACATTCCATGACTGACTTGTGTGATTTCGGGCAAATTTATAGAGTTTTGGAACAAAAACAAGCCAAATAGGTCATTTTTCCCTCGTTTTGGGTCTTTTCAATTCCATCTTAACACTAATCAACCTAGGTCATGTTTCAACCCTCATAGATTTCCTATAAAATTGAAAGAAACATTCCATGACTCACTTGTGTGATTTCGGGCAAAGTTATAGAGTTTTGGAACAAAAACAAGCCAAATAGGTCATTTGTGGCTCGTTTTGGGTGTTTTCAATCCCATCTTAACACTAATCAACGTAGGTCATGTTTTAACCCTCATAGATGTCCTATAACATTGAAATAAACATTGCATGACTCACTTGTGTTATTTCGGGCAAAGTTATAGAATTTTTGAACAAAAACAAGGCAAATAGGTCATTTTTCCCTCGTTTTGGGTGTTTTCAAACCCAAATTAACACTAATCAACCTAGGTCATGTTTCACCCTCATAGATGTCCTATAAAATTTAAATCAACATTCCATGACTCACTTGTGTGATTTCGGGCAAAGTTATAGAGTTTTGGAACAAAAACAAGCCAAATAGGTCATTTGTGGCTCGTTTTCGGTGTTTTCAATCCCATCTTAACACTAATCAACGTAGGTCATGTTTTAACCCTCATAGATGTCCTATAACATTGAAATAAACATTTCATGACTCACTTGTGTGATTTCGGGCAAAGTTATAGTGTTTTGGAACAAAAACAAGCCAAATAGGTCATTTCTCCCTCGTTTTAGGTGTTTTTAATCCCATCTTAGCACTAATCAACCTAGGTCATGTTTTTCAGGTTCATAGATGTCGTATAGCATTGAAATAAACATTCTATGACTCACTTGTGTGATTTCGGGCAAATTTATAGAGTTTTGGAACAAAAACAAGCCAAATAGGTCATTTCTTGCTCGTTTTGGGTGTTTTCAATCCCATCTTAGCACTAATCAACCTAGTCCATATTTTTAAGGTTCATAGATGTTCTATAACATTGAAACAAACATTCTATGACTCACTTGTGTGATTTCGGGCAAAGTTATAGAGTTTTGGATTAAAAACAAGCCAAATAGGTCATTTCTGGCTCGTTTTGGGTATTTTCAATCCCATCTTAGCACTAGTCAACCAAGGTCATGTTTTTAAGGTTCATATATGTTCTATAAAAATTAAATAAACATTCTATGACTCACTTGTGTGATTTCGGGCAATGTTATAGAGTTTTGGAACAAAAACAAGCCAAATAGATCGTTTTTGGCTCGTTTTAGGTGTTTTCAATCCCATCTTAGCACTAATCAACCTAGATCATGTTTTAACCCTCATAGATGTCCTATAACATTGAAATAAACATTCCATGACTCACTTGTGTGATTTCGGGCAAATTTATAGAGTTTTGGAACAAAAACAAGCCAAATAGGTCATTTTTCCCTCGTTTTGGGTCTTTTCAATCCCATCTTAACACTAATCAACCTAGGTCATGTCTTAACCCTCATATATTTCCTATAAAATTGAAATAAACATTCCATGACTCACTTGTGCGATTTCGGGCTAAGTTATAGAGTTTTGGGACAAAAACAAGCCAAATAGGTCATTTGTGGCTCGTTTTCGGTGTTTTCAATCCCATCTTAACACTAATCAACGTAGGTCATGTTTTAACCCTGATAGATGTCCTATAACATTGAAATAAACATTGCATGACTCACTTGTGTGATTTCGGGCAAAGTTATAGAGTTTTGGAACAAAAACAAGCCAAATAGGTCATTTTTCCCTCGTTTTAGGTGTTTTTAATCCCATCTTAGCACTAATCAACCTAGGTCATGTTCTTCCGGTTCATAGATGTCCTATAGCATTGAAATAAACATTCTATGACTCACTTGTGTGATTTCGGGAAAATTTATAGAGTTTTGGAACAAAAACAAGCCAAATAGGTCATTTCTTGCTTGTTTTGGGTGTTTTAAATCCCATCTTAGCACTAATAAACCTAGGCCATATTTTTAAGGTTCATAGATGTTCTATAACATTGAAAAAAACATTCTATGACTCACTTGTGTGATTTCGGGCAAAGTTATAGAGTTTTGGATTAAAAACAAGCCAAATAGGTCATTTCTGGCTCGTTTTGGGTATTTTCAATCCCATCTTTGCACTAGTCAACCTAGGTCATGTTTTTAAGGTTCATATATGTTCTATAATAATTAAAGAAACATTCTATGACTCACTTGTGTTATTTCGGGCAATGTTATAGAGTTTTGGAACAAAAACAAGCCAAATAGATCATTTCTGGCTCGTTTTGGGTGTTTTCAATCCCATCTTAGCACTAATCAACCTAGGTCATGTTTTAACCCTCATAGATGTCCTATAACATTGAAATAAACATTCCATGACTCAGTTGTGTGAGTTCGGTCAAAGTTATAGAGTTTTGGAACAAAAACAAGCCAAATAGGTCATTTTTCCCTCGTTTTGGGTGTTTTCAAACCCAAATTAACACTAATCAACCTAGGTCATGTTTTCACCCTCATAGATATCCTATAAAATTGAAATAAACATTCCATGACTCACTTGTGTGATTTCGGGCAAAGTTATAGAGTTTTGGAACAAAAACAAGCCAAATAGGTCATTTGTGGCTCGTTTTCGGTGTTTTCAATCCCATCTTAACACTAATCAACGTAGGTTATGTTTTAACCCTCATAGATGTCCTATAACATTGGAATAAACATTGCATGACTCACTTGTGTGATTTCGGGCAAAGTTATAGTGTTTTGGAACAAAAACAAGCCAAATAGGTCATTTTTCCCTCGCTTTAGGTGTTTTTAATCCCATCTTAGCACTAATCAACCTAGGTCATGTTTTTCAGGTTCATAGATGTCGTATAGCATTGAAATAAACATTCTATGACTCACTTGTGTGATTTCGGGCAAATTTATAGTGTTTTGGAACAAAAACAAGCCAAATAGGTCATTTCTTGCTCGTTTTGGGTGTTTTCAATCCCATCTTAGCACTAATCAACCTAGTCCATATTTTTAAGGTTCATAGATGTTCTATAACATTGAAACAAACATTCTATGACTCACTTGTGTGATTTCGGGCAAAGTTATAGAGTTTTGGATTAAAAACAAGCCAAATAGGTCATTTCTGGCTCGTTTTGGGTATTTTCAATCCCATCTTAGCACTAATCAACCTAGATCATGTTTTAACCCTCATAGATGTCCTATAACATTGAAATAAACATTCCATGACTCACTTGTGTGATTTCGGTCAAAGTTATAGAGTTTTGGAACAAAAACAAGCCAAATAGGTCATTTTTCCCTCGTTTTGGGTGTTTTTAATCCCATCTTAGCACTAATCAACCTAGGTCATGTTTTTAAGGTTATTAGATGTCCTATAACATTTAAATAAACATTCTATGCCTCACTTGTGTGATTTCGGGCAATGTTATAGAGTTTTGGAAAAAAAACAACCCAAATAGGTCATTTTTGGCTCGTTTTGGGTGTTTTCAAACCCAAATTAACACTAATCAACCTAGGTCATGTTTTAACCCTCATAGATGTCCTATAACATTGAAATAAACATTCCATGACTGACTTGTGTGATTTCGGGCAAATTTATAGAGTTTTGGAACAAAAACAAGCCAAATAGGTCATTTTTCCCTCGTTTTGGGTCTTTTCAATCCCATCTTAACACTAATCAACCTAGGTCATGTCTTAACCCTCATATATTTCCTATAAAATTGAAATAAACATTCCATGACTAACTTGTGTGATTTCGAGCTAAGTTATAGAGTTTTGGAACAAAAACAAGCCAAATTGGTCATTTGTGGCTCGTTTTCGGTGTTTTCAATCCCATCTTAACACTAATCAACGTAGGTTATTTTTTAACCCTCATAGATGTCCTATAACATTGAAATAAACATTGCATGACTCACTTGTGTGATTTCGGGCAAAGTTATAGAGTTTTGGAACAAAAACAAGCCAAATAGGTCATTTGTGGCTCGTTTTCGGTGTTTTCAATCCCATCTTAACACTAATCAACGTAGGTCATGTTTTAACCCTCATAGATGTCCTATAACATTGAAATAAACATTGCATGACTCACTTGTGTGATTTCGGGAAATGTTATAGAGTTTTGGAAAAAAAACAACCCAAATAGGTCATTTTTGGCTCGTTTTGGGTGTTTTCAAACCCAAATTAACACTAATCAACCTAGGTCATGTTTTAACCCTCATAGATGTCCTATAACATTGAAATAAACATTCCATGACTGACTTGTGTGATTTCGGGCAAATTTATAGAGTTTTGGAACAAAAACAAGCCAAATAGGTCATTTTTCCCTCGTTTTGGGTCTTTTCAATTCCATCTTAACACTAATCAACCTAGGTCATGTTTCAACCCTCATAGATTTCCTATAAAATTGAAAGAAACATTCCATGACTCACTTGGGTGATTTCGGGCAAAGTTATAGAGTTTTGGAACAAAAACAAGCCAAATAGGTCATTTTTCCCTCGTTTTAGATGTTTTTAATCCCATCTTAGCACTAATCAACCTAGATCATGTTTTTCAGGTTCATAGATGTCCTATAGCATTGAAATAAACATTCTATGACTCACTTGTGTGATTTCGGGCAATGTTATAGAGTCTTGGAAAAAAAACAACCCAAATAGGTCATTTTTGGCTCGTTTTGGGTGTTTTCAAAACCAAATTAACACTAATCAACCTAGGTCATATTTTAACCCTCATAGATGTCCTATAAAATTGAAATAAACATTCCATGACTGACTTGTGTGATTTCGGGCAAATTTATAGAGTTTTGGAACAAAAACAAGCCAAATAGGTCATTTTTCCCTCGTTTTGGGTGTTTTCAATCCCATCCTAACACTAATCAACCTAGGTCATGTTTTAACCTTCATATATTTCCGATAAAATTGAAATAAACATTCCATGACTCACTTGTGTGATTTCGGGCAAAGTTATAGAGTTTTGGAACAAAAACAAGCCAAATAGGTCATTTTTCCCTCGTTTTGGGTGTTTTCAATCCCATCTTAACACTAATCAACCTAGGTCATGTTTTAGCCTTCATATATTTCCTATACATTTGAAATAAACATTCTATGACTCACTTGTGTGATTTCGCGAAATGTCATAGAGTTTTGGAAAAAAAACAACCCAAATAGGTCATTTTTGGCTCGTTTTGGGTGTTTTCAAACCCAAATTAACACTAATCAACCTAGGTCATGTTTTAACCCTCATAGATGTCCTATAACATTGAAATAAACATTCCATGACTGACTTGTGTGATTTCGGGCAAATTTATAGAGTTTTGGAACAAAAACAAGCCAAATAGGTCATTTTTCCCTCGTTTTGGGTCTTTTCAATTCCATCTTAACACTAATCAACCTAGGTCATGTTTCAACCCTCATAGATTTCCTATAATAATTAAAGAAACATTCTATGACTCACTTGTGTTATTTCGGGCAATGTTATAGAGTTTTGGAACAAAAACAAGCCAAATAGATCATTTCTGGCTCGTTTTGGGTGTTTTCAATCCCATCTTAGCACTAATCAACCTAGGTCATGTTTTAACCCTCATAGATGTCCTATAACATTGAAATAAACATTCCATGACTCAGTTGTGTGATTTCGGTCAAAGTTATAGAGTTTTGGAACAAAAACAAGCCAAATAGGTCATTTTTCCCTCGTTTTGGGTGTTTTCAAACCCAAATTAACACTAATCAACCTAGGTCATGTTTTCACCCTCATAGATATCCTATAAAATTGAAATAAACATTCCATGACTCACTTGTGTGATTTCGGGCAAAGTTATAGAGTTTTGGAACAAAAACAAGCCAAATAGGTCATTTGTGGCTCGTTTTCGGTGTTTTCAATCCCATCTTAACACTAATCAACGTAGGTTATGTTTTAACCCTCATAGATGTCCTATAACATTGAAATAAACATTGCATGACTCACTTGTGTGATTTCGGGCAAAGTTATAGTGTTTTGGAACAAAAACAAGCCAAATAGGTCATTTTTCCCTCGTTTTAGGTGTTTTTAATCCCATCTTAGCACTAATCAACCTAGGTCATGTTTTTCAGGTTCATAGATGTCGTATAGCATTGAAATAAACATTTTATGACTCACTTGTGTGATTTCGGGCAAATTTATAGAGTTTTGGAACAAAAAGAAGCCAAATAGGTCATTTCTTGCTCGTTTTGGGTGTTTTCAATCCCATCTTAGCACTAATCAACCTAGTCCATATTTTTAAGGTTCATAGTTGTTCTATAACATTGAAACAAACATTCTATGACTCACTTGTGTGATTTCGGGCAAAGTTATAGAGTTTTGGATTAAAAACAAGCCAAATAGGTCATTTCTGGCTCGTTTTGGGTATTTTCAATCCCCTCTTAGCACTAGTCAACCAAGGTCATGTTTTTAAGGTTCATATATGTTCTATACAAATTAAAGAAACATTCTATGACTCATTTGTGTGATTTCGGGCAATGTTATAGAGTTTTGGAACAAAAACAAGCCAAATAGATCATTTTTGGCTCGTTTTGGGTGTTTTCAATCCCATCTTAGCACTAATCAACCTAGATCATGTTTTAACCCTCATAGATGTCCTATAACATTGAAATAAACATTCCATGACTCACTTGTGTGATTTCGGTCAAAGTTATAGAGTTTTGGAACAAAAACAAGCCAAATAGGTCATTTTTCCCTCGTTTTGGGTGTTTTTAATCCCATCTTAGCACTAATCAACCTAGGTCATGTTTTTAAGGTTATTAGATGTCCTATAACATTGAAATAAACATTGCATGACTCACTTGTGTGATTTCGGGCAATGTTATAGAGTTTTGGAAAAAAAACAACCCAAATAGGTCATTTTTGGCTCGTTTTGGGTGTTTTCAAACCCAAATTAACACTAATCAACCTAGGTCATGTTTTAAACCTCATAGATGTCCTATAAAATTGAAATAAACATTCCATGACTGACTTGTGTGATTTCGGGCAAATTTATAGAGTTTTGGAACAAAAACAAGCCAAATAGGTCATTTTTCCCTCGTTTTGGGTGTTTTCAATCCCATCCTAACACTAATCAACCTAGGTCATGTTTTAACCTTCACATATTTCCGATAAAATTGAAATAAACATTCCATGACTCACTTGTGTGATTTCGGGCAAAGTTATAGAGTTTTGGAACAAAAACAAGCCAAATAGGTCATTTTTCCCTCGTTTTGGGTGTTTTCAATCCCATCTTAACACTAATCAACCTAGGTCATGTTTTAACCTTCATATATTTCCTATAAAATTTAAATAAACATTCTATGACTCACTTGTGTGATTTCGGGAAATGTTATAGAGTTTTGGAAAAAAAACAACCCAAATAGGTCATTTTTGGCTCGTTTTGGGTGTTTTCAAACCCAAATTAACACTAATCAACCTAGGTCATGTTTTAACCCTCATAGATGTCCTATAACATTGAAAAAAACATTCCATGACTGACTTGTGTGATTTAGGGCAAATTTATAGAGTTTTGGAACAAAAATAAGCCAAATAGGTCATTTTTCCCTCGTTTTGGGTCTTTTCATTTCCATCTTAACACTAATCAACCTAGGTCATGTTTTAACCCTCATAGATTTCCTATAAAATTGAAAGAAACATTCTATGACTCACTTGTGTTATTTCGGGCAAAGTTATAGAGTTTTGGAACAAAAACAAGCCAAATAGGTCATTTGTGGCTCGTTTTGGGTGTTTTCAATCCCATCTTAACACTAATCAACGTAGGTCATGTTTTAACCCTCATAGATGTCCTATAACATTGAAATAAACATTGCATGACTCACTTGTGTGATTTCGGGCAAAGTTATAGTGTTTTGGAACAAAAACAAGCCAAATAGGTCATTTTTCCCTCGGTTTAGGTGTTTTTAATCCCATCTTAGCACTAATCAACCTAGGTCATGTTTTTCAGGTTCATAGATGTCGTATAGCATTAAAATAAACATTCTATGACTCACTTGTGTGATTTCGGGCAAATTTATAGAGTTTTGAAACAAAAACAAGCCAAATAGGTCATTTCTTGCTCGTTTTGGTTGTTTTCAATCCCATCTTAGCACTAATCATCCTAGTCCATATTTTTAAGGTTCATAGATGTTCTATAACATTGAAACAAACATTCTATGACTCACTTGTGTGATTTCGGGCAAAGTTATAGAGTTTTGGATTAAAAACAAGCCAAATAGGTCATTTCTGGCTCGTTTTGGGTATTTTCAATCCCATCTTAGCACTAATCAACCAAGGTCATGATTTTAAGGTTCATATATGTTCTATAAAAATTAAGGAAACATTCTATGACTTACTTGTGTGATTTCGGGCTAAGTTGTAGTGTTTTGGATTAAAAACAAGCCAAATAGGTCATTTCTGGCTCGTTTTGGGTATTTTCAATCCCATCTTAGCACTAGTCAACCAAGCTCATGTTTTTAAGGTTCATATATATTCTATAAAAATTAAAGAAACATTCTATGACTCACTTGTGTGATTTCGGGCAATGTTATAGAGTTTTGGAACAAAAACAAGCCAAATAGATCATTTTTGGCTCGTTTTGGGTGTTTTCAATCCCATCTTAGCACTAATCAACCTAGATCATTTTTTAACCCTCATAGATGTCCTATAACATTGAAATAAACATTCCATGACTCACTTGTGTGATTTCGGGCAAATTTATAGAGCTTTGGAACAAAAACAAGCCAAATAGGTCATTTTTCCCTCGTTTTGGGTCTTTTCAATCCCATCTTAACACTAATCAACCTAGGTCATGTCTTAACCCTCATATATTTCCTATAAAATTGAAATAAACATTCCATGACTCAGTTGTGTGATTTCGGGCAAAGTTATAGAGTTTTGGAACAAAAACAAGCCAAATAGGTCATTTGTGGCTCGTTTTCGGTGTTTTCAATCCCATCTTAACACTAATCAACGTAGGTCATGTTTTAACCCTCATAGATGTCCTATAACATTGAAATAAACATTGCATGACTCACTTGTGTGATTTCGGGCAAAGTTATAGAGTTTTGGAACAAAAACAAGCCAAATAGGTCATTTTTCCCTCGTTTTAGGTGTTTTAAATCCCATCTTACCACTAATCAACCTAGGTCATGTTTTTCAGGTTCATACATGTCCTATAGCATTGAAATAAACATTCTATGACTCACTTGTGTGATTTCGGGCAAATTTATAGAGTTTTGGAACAAAAACAAGCCAAATAGGTCATTTCTTGCTCGTTTTGGGTGTTTTAAATCCCATCTTAGCACTAATCAACCTAGGCCATATTTTTAAGGTTCATAGATGTTATATAACATTGAAAAAAACATTCTATGACTCACTTGTGTGATTTCGGGCAAAGTTATAGAGTTTTGGATTAAAAACAAGCCAAATAGGTCATTTCTGGCTCGTTTTGGGTATTTTCAATCCCATCTTTGCACTAGTCAACCTAGGTCATGTTTTTAAGGTTCATATATGTTCTATAATAATTAAAGAAACATTCTATGACTCACTTGTGTGATTTCGGGCAATGTTATAGAGTTTTGGAACAAAAACAAGCCAAATGGATCATTTTTGGCTCGCTTTGGGTGTTTTCAATCCCATCTTAGCACTAATCAACCTAGGTCATGTTTTAACCCTCATAGATGTCCTATAACATTGAAATAAACATTCCATGACTCAGTTGTGTGATTTCGGTCAAAGTTATAGAGTTTTGGAACAAAAACAAGCCAAATAGGTCATTTTTCCCTCGTTTTGGGTGTTTTCAAACCCAAATTAACACTAATCAACCTAGGTCATGTTTTCACCCTCATAGATGTCCTATAAAATTGAAATAAACATTCCAAGACTCACTTGTGTGATTTCGGGCAAAGTTATAGAGTTTTAGAACAAAAACAAGCCAAATAGGTCATTTGTGGCTCGTTTTCGGTGTTTTCAATCCCATCTTAACACTAATCAACGTAGGTTATGTTTTAACGCTCATAGATGTCCTATAATATTGAAATAAACATTGCATGACTCACTTGTGTGATTTCGGGCAAAGTTATAGTGTTTTGGAACAAAAACAAGCCAAATAGGTCATTTTTCCCTCGTTTTAGGTGTTTTTAATCCCATCTTAGCACTAATCAACCTAGGTCATGTTTTTCAGGTTCATAGATGTCGTATAGCATTGAAATAAACATTCTATGACTCACTTGTGTGATTTCGGGCAAATCTATAGAGTTTTGGAACAAAAACAAGCCAAATAGGTCATTTCTTGCTCGTTTTGGGTGTTTTCAATCCCATCTTAGCACTAATCAACCTAGTCCATATTTTTAAGGTTCATAGATGTTCTATAACATTGAAACAAACATTCTATGACTCACTTGTGTGATTTCGGGCAAAGTTATAGAGTTTTGGATTAAAAACAAGCCAAATAGGTCATTTCTGGCTCATTTTGGGTATTTTCAATCCCATCTTAGCACTAGTCAACCAAGGTCATGTTTTTAAGGTTCATATATGTTCTATAAAAATTAAAGAAACATTCTATGACTCACTTGTGTGATTTCGGGCAATGTTATAGAGTTTTGGAACAAAAACAAGCCAAATAGATCATTTTTGGCTCGTTTTGGGTGTTTTCAATCCCATCTTAGCACTAATCCACCTAGATCATGTTTTAACCCTCATAGATGTCCTATAACATTGAAATAAACATTCCATGACTCACTTGTGTGATTTCGGTCAAAGTTATAGAGTTTTGGAACAAAAACAAGCCAAATAGGTCATTTTTCCCTCCTTTTGGGTGTTTTTAATCCCATCTTAGCACAAATCAACCTAGGTCATGTTTTTAAGGTTATTAGATGTCCTATAACATTTAAATAAACATTCTATGACTCACTTGTGTGATTTCGGGCAATGTTATAGAGTTTTGGAAAAAAAACAACCCAAATAGGTCATTTTTGGCTCGTTTTGGGTGTTTTCAAACCCAAATTAACACTAATCAACCTAGGTCATGTTTTAACCCTCATAGATGTCCTATAACATTGAAATAAACATTCCATGACTGACTTGTGTGATTTCGGACAAATTTATAGAGTTTTGGAACAAAAACAAGCCAAATAGGTCATTTTTCCCTCGTTTTGGGTCTTTTCAATCCCATCTTAACACTAATCAACCTAGGTCATGTCTTAACCCTCATATATTTCCTATAAAATTGAAATAAACATTCCATGACTCACTTGTGTGATTTCGGGCTAAGTTATAGAGTTTTGGAACAAAAACAAGCCAAATAGGTCATTTGTGGCTCGTTTTCGGTGTTTTCAATCCCATCTTAACACTAATCAACCTAGGTCATGTTTTAACCCTCATAGATGTCCTATAACATTGAAATAAACATTGCATGACTCACTTGTGTGATTTCGGGAAATGTTATAGAGTTTTGGAAAAAAAACAACCCAAATAGGTCATTTTTGGCTCGTTTTGGGTGTTTTCTAACCCAAATTAACACTAATCAACCTAGGTCATGTTTTAACCCTCATAGATGTCCTATAACATTGAAATAAACATTCCATGACTGACTTGTGTGATTTCGGGCAAATTTATAGAGTTTTGGAACAAAAACAAGCCAAATAGGTCATTTTTCCCTCGTTTTGGGTCTTTTCAATTCCATCTTAACACTAATCAACCTAGGTCATGTTTCAACCCTCATAGATTTCCTATAAAATTGAAAGAAACATTCCATGACTCACTTGTGTGATTTCGGGCAAAGTTATAGAGTTTTGGAACAAAAACAAGCCAAATAGGTCATTTTTCCCTCGTTTTAGGTGTTTTTAATTCCATCTTAGCACTAATCAACCTAGAACATGTTTTTCAGGTTCATAGATGTCCTATAGAATTGAAATAAACATTCTATGACTCACTTGTGTGATTTCGGGCAATGTTATAGAGTTTTGGAAAAAAAACAACCCAAATAGGTCATTTTTGGCTCGTTTTGGGTGTTTTCAAACCCAAATTAACACTAATCAACCTAGGTCATATTTTAACCCTCATCGATGTCCTATAAAATTGAAATAAACATTCAATGACTGACTTGTGTGATTTCGGGCAAATTTATAGAGTTTTGGAACAAAAACAAGCTAAATAGGTCATTTTTCCCTCGTTTTGGGTCTTTTCAATCCCATCTTAACACTAATCAACCTAGGTCATGTCTTAACCCTCATATATTTCCGATAAAATTGAAATAAACATTCCATGACTCACTTGTGTGATTTCGGGCAAAGTTATAGAGTTTTGGAACAAAAACAAGCCAAATAGGTCATTTTTCCCTTGTTTTGGTTGTTTTCAATCCCATCTTAACACTAATCAACCTAGGTCATGTTTTAACCTTCATATATTTCCTATAAAATTGAAATAAACATTCTATGACTCACTTGTGTGATTTCGGGAAATGTTATAGAGTTTTGGAAAAAAAACAACCCAAATAGGTCATTTTTCGCTCGTTTTGGGTGTTTTCAAACCCAAATTAACACTAATCAACCTAGGTCATGTTTTAACCCTCATAGATGTCCTATAACATTGAAATAAACATTCCATGACTAACTTGTGTGATTTCGGGCAAATTTATAGAGTTTTGGAACAAAAACAAGCCAAATAGGTCATTTTTCCCTCATTTTGGGTCTTTTCAATTCCATCTTAACACTAATCAACCTAGGTCATGTTTCAACCCTCATAGATTTCCTATAAAATTGAAAGAAACATTCTATGACTCACTTGTGTCATTTCGGGCAAAGTTATAGAGTTTTGGAACAAAAACAAGCCAAATAGGTCATTTGTGGCTCGTTTTGGGTGTTTTCGATCCCATCTTAACACTAATCAACGTAGGTCATGTTTTAACCCTCATAGATGTCCTATAACATTGAAATAAACATTGCATGACTCACTTGTGTTATTTCGGGCAAAGTTATAGTGTTTTGGAACAAAAACAAGCCAAATAGGTCATTTTTCCCTCGTTTTAGGTGTTTTTAATCCCATCTTAGCACTAATCAACCTAGGTCATGTTTTTCAGGTTCATAGATGTCGTATAGCATTGAAATAAACATTCTATGACTCACTTGTGTGATTTCGGGCAAATTTATAGAGTTTTGGAACAAAAACAAGCCAAATAGGTCATTTCTTGCTCGTTTTGGGTGTTTTCAATCCCATCTTAGCACTAATCAACCTAGTCCATATTTTTAAGGTTCATAGATGTTCTATAACATTGAAACAAACATTCTATGACTCACTTGTGTGATTTCGGGCAAAGTTATAGAGTTTTGGATTAAAAACAAGCCAAATAGGTCATTTCTGGCTCGTTTTGGGTATTTTCAATCCCATCTTAGCACTAGTCAACCAAGGTCATGTTTTTAAGGTTCATATATGTTCTATAAAAATTAAAGAAACATTCTATGACTCACTTGTCTGATTTCGGGCAATGTTATAGAGTTTTGGAACAAAAACAAGCCAAATAGATCATTTTTGGCTCGTTTTGGGTGTTTTCAATCCCATCTTAGCACTAATCAACCTAGATCATGTTTTAACCCTCATAGATGTCCTATAACATTTAAATAAACATTCCATGACTCACTTGTTTGATTTCGGTCAAAGTTATAGAGTTTTGGAACAAAAACAAGCCAAATAGGTCATTTTTCCCTCGTTTTGGGTGTTTTTAATCCCATGTTAGCACTAATCAACCTAGGTCATGTTTTTAAGGTTATTAGATGTCCTATAACATTTAAGTAAACATTCTATGACTCACTTGTGTGATTTCGGGCAATGTTATAGAGTTTTGGAAAAAAAACAACCCAAATAGGTCATTTTTGGCTCGTATTGGGTGTTTTCAAACCCAAATTAACACTAATCAACCTAGGTCATATTTTAACCCTCATAGATGTCCTATAAAATTGAAATAAACATTCCATGACTGACTTGTGTGATTTCGAGCAAATTTATAGAGTTTTGGAACAAAAACAAGCCAAATAGGTCATTTTTCCCTCGTTTTGGGTGTTTTCAATCCCATCCTAACACTAATCAACCTAGGTCATGTTTTAACCTTCATATATTTCCGATAAAATTGAAATAAACATTCCATGACTCACTTGTGTGATTTCGGGCAAAGTTATAGAGTTTTGGAACAAAAACAAGCCAAATAGGTCATTTTTCCCTCGTTTTGGGTGTTTTCAATCCCATCTTAACACTAATCAACCTAGGTCATGTTTTAACCTTCATATATTTCCTATAAAATTGAAATAAACATTCTATGACTCACTTGTGTGATTTCGGGAAATGTTATAGAGTATTGGAAAAAAAACAACCCAAATAGGTCATTTTTGGCTCGTTTTGGGTGTTTTCAAACCCAAATTAACACTAATCAACCTAGGTCATGTTTTAACCCTCATAGATGTCCTATAACATTGAAATAAACATTCCATGACTCACTTGTGTGATTTCGGGCAAAGTTATAGAGTTTTGGAACAAAAACAAGCCAAATAGGTCATTTTTCCCTCGTTTTGGGTGTTTTCAATCCCATCTTAACACTAATCAACCTAGGTCATGTTTTAACCTTCATATATTTCCTATAAAATTGAAATAAACATTCTATGACTCACTTGTGTGATTTCGGGAAATGTTATAGAGTTTTGGAAAAAAAACAACCCAAATAGGTCATTTGTGGCTCGTTTTCGGTGTTTTCAATCCCATCTTAACACTAATCAACGTAGGTTATGTTTTAACCCTCATAGATGTCCTATAACATTGAAATAAACATTGCATGACTCACTTGTGTGATTTCGGGCAAAGTTATAGTGTTTTGGAACAAAAACAAGCCAAATAGGTCATTTTTCCCTCGTTTTAGGCGTTTTTAATCCCATCGTAGCACTAATCAACCTAGGTCATGTTTTTCAGGTTCATAGATGTCGTATAGCATTGAAATAAACATTCTATGACTCACTTGTGTGATTTCGGGCAAATTTATAGAGTTTTGGAACAAAAACAAGCCAAATAGGTCATTTTTTGCTCGTTTTGGGTGTTTTAAATCCCATCTTAGCACTAATCAACCTAGGCCATATTTTTAAGGTTCATAGATGTTATATAACATTGAAAAAAACATTCTATGATTCACTTGTGTGATTTCGGGAAAAGTTATAGAGTTTTGGATTAAAAACAAGCCAAATAGGTCATTTCTGGCTCGTTTTGGGTATTTTCAATCCCATCTTTGCACTAGTCAACCTAGGTCATGTTTTTAAGGTTCATATATGTTCTATAATAATTAAAGAAACATTCTATGACTCACTTGTGTGATTTCGGGCAATGTTATAGAGTTTTGGAACAAAAACAAGCCAAATAGATCATTTTTGGCTCGTTTTGGGTGTTTTCAATCCCATCTTAGCACTAATCAACCTAGATCATGTTTTAACCCTCATAGATGTCCTATAACATTGAAATAAACATTCCATGACTCACTTGTGTGATTTCGGTCAAAGTTATAGAGTTTTGGAACAAAAACAAGCCAAATAGGTCATTTTTCCCTCGTTTTGGGTGTTTTCAAACCCAAATTAACACTAATCAACCTAGGTCATGTTTTCACCCTCATAGATGTCCTATTAAATTGAAATAAACATTCCAAGACTCACTTGTGTGATTTCGGGCAAAGTTATAGAGTTTTAGAACAAAAACAAGCCAAATAGGTCATTTGTGGCTCGTTTTCGGTGTTTTCAATCCCATCTTAACACTAATCAACGTAGGTTATGTTTTAACCCTCATAGATGTCCTATAACATTGAAATAAACATTGCATGACTCACTTGTGTGATTTCGGGCAAAGTTATAGTGTTTTGGAACAAAAACAAGCCAAATAGGTCATTTTTCCCTCGTTTTAGGTGTTTTTAATCCCATCTTAGCACTAATCAACCTAGGTCATGTTTTTCAGGTTCATAGATGTCGTATAGCATTGAAATAAACATTCTATGACTCACTTGTGTGATTTCGGGCAAATCTATAGAGTTTTGGAACAAAAACAAGCCAAATAGGTCATTTCTTGCTCGTTTTGGGTGTTTTCAATCCCATCTTAGCACTAATCAACCTAGTCCATATTTTTAAGGTTCATAGATGTTCTATAACATTGAAACAAACATTCTATGACTCACTTGTGTGATTTCGGGCAAAGTTATAGAGTTTTGGATTAAAAACAAGCCAAATAGGTCATTTCTGGCTCGTTTTGGGTATTTTCAATCCCATCTTAGCACTAGTCAACCAAGGTCATGTTTTTAAGGTTCATATATGTTCTATAAAAATTAAAGAAACATTCTATGACTCACTTGTGTGATTTCGGGCAATGTTATAGATTTTGGAACAAAAACAAGCCAAATAGATCATTTTTGGCTCGTTTTGGGTGTTTTCAATCCCATCTTAGCACTAATCAACCTAGATCATGTTTTAACCCTCATAGATGTCCTATAACATTGAAATAAACATTCCATGACTCACTTGTGTGATTTCGGTCAAAGTTATAGAGTTTTGGAACAAAAACAAGCCAAATAGGTCATTTTTCCCTCGTTTTGGGTGTTTTTAATCCCATCTTAGCACTAATCAACCTAGGTCATGTTTTTAAGGTTATTATATGTCCTATAACATTTAAATAAACATTCTATGACTCACTTGTGTGATTTCGGGCAATGTTATAGAGTTTTGGAAAAAAAACAACCCAAATAGGTCATTTTTGGCTCGTTTTGGGTGTTTTCAAACCCAAATTAACACTAATCAACCTAGGTCATGTTTTAACCCTCATAGATGTCCTATAACATTGAAATAAACATTCCATGACTGACTTGTGTGATTTCGGACAAATTTATAGAGTTTTGGAACAAAAACAAGCCAAATAGGTCATTTTTCCCTCGTTTTGAGTCTTTTCAATCCCATCTTAACACTAATCAACCTAGGTCATGTCTTAACCCTCATATATTTCCTATAAAATTGAAATAAACATTCCATGACTCACTTGTGTGATTTCGGGCTAAGTTATAGAGTTTTGGAACAAAAACAAGCCAAATAGGTCATTTGTGGCTCGTTTTCGGTGTTTTCAATCCCATCTTAACACTAATCAACGTAGGTCATGTTTTAACCCTCATAGATGTCCTATAACATTGAAATAAACATTGCATGACTCACTTGTGTGATTTCGGGAAATGTTATAGAGTTTTGGAAAAAAAACAACCCAAATAGGTCATTTTTGGCTCGTTTTGGGTGTTTTCTAACCCAAATTAACACTAATCAACCTAGGTCATGTTTTAACCCTCATAGATGTCCTATAACATTGAAATAAACATTCCATGACTGACTTGTGTGATTTCGGGCAAATTTATAGAGTTTTGGAACAAAAACAAGCCAAATAGGTCATTTTTCCCTCGTTTTGGGTCTTTTCAATTCCATCTTAACACTAATCAACCTAGGTCATGTTTCAACCCTCATAGATTTCCTATAAAATTGAAAGAAACATTCCATGACTCACTTGTGTGATTTCGGGCAAAGTTATAGAGTTTTGGAACAAAAACAAGCCAAATAGGTCATTTTTCCCTCGTTTTAGGTGTTTTTAATCCCATCTTAGCACTAATCAACCTAGAACATGTTTTTCAGGTTCATAGATGTCCTATAGAATTGAAATAAACATTCTATGACTCACTTGTGTGATTTCGGGCAATGTTATAGAGTTTTGGAAAAAAAACAACCCAAATAGGTCATTTTTGGCTCGTTTTGGGTGTTTTCAAACCCAAATTAACACTAATCAACCTAGGTCATGTTTTAACCCTCATAGATGTCCTATAACATTGAAATAAACATTCCATGACTGACTTGTGTGATTTCGGGCAAATTTATTGAGTTTTGGAACAAAAACAAGCCAAATAGGTCATTTTTCCCTAGTTTTGGGTCTTTTCAATTCCATCTTAACACTAATCAACCTAGATCATGTTTCAACCCTCATAGATTTCCTATAAAATTGAATGAAACATTCCATGACTCACTTGTGTGATTTCGGGCAAAGTTATAGAGTTTTGGAACAAAAACAAGCCAAATAGGTCATTTTTCCCTCGTTTTAGGTGTTTTTAATCCCATCTTAGCACTAATCAACCTAGATCATGTTTTTCAGGTTCATAGATGTCCTATAGCATTGAAATAAACATTCTATGACTCACTTGTGTGATTTCGGGCAATGTTATAGAGTTTTGGAAAAAAAACAACCCAAATAGGTCATTTTTGGCTCGTTTTGGGTGTTTTCAAACCCAAATTAACACTAATCAACCTAGGTCATATTTTAACCCTCATAGATGTCCTATAAAATTGAAATAAACATTCCATGACTGACTTGTGTGATTTCGGGCAAATTTATAGAGTTTTGGAACAAAAACAAGCCAAATAGGTCATTTTTCCCTCGTTTTGGGTCTTTTCAATCCCATCTTAACACTAATCAACCTAGGTCATGTCTTAACCCTCATATATTTCCGATAAAATTGCAATAAACATTCCATGACTCACTTGTGTGATTTCGGGCAAAGTTATAGAGTTTTGGAACAAAAACAAGCCAAATAGGTCATTTTTCCCTTGTTTTGGTTGTTTTCAATCCCATCTTAACACTAATCAACCTAGGTCATGTTTTAACCTTCATATATTTCCTATAAAATTGAAATAAACATTCTATGACTCACTTGTGTGATTTCGGGAAATGTTATAGAGTTTTGGAAAAAAAACAACCCAAATAGGTCATTTTTCGCTCGTTTTGGGTGTTTTCAAACCCAAATTAACACTAATCAACCTAGGTCATGTTTTAACCCTCATAGATGTCCTATAACATTGAAATAAACATTCCATGACTAACTTGTGTGATTTCGGGCAAATTTATAGAGTTTTGGAACAAAAACAAGCCAAATAGGTCATTTTTCCCTCATTTTGGGTCTTTTCAATTCCATCTTAACACTAATCAACCTAGGTCATGTTTCAACCCTCATAGATTTCCTATAAAATTGAAAGAAACATTCTATGACTCACTTTTGTCATTTCGGGCAAAGTTATAGAGTTTTGGAACAAAAACAAGCCAAATAGGTCATTTGTGGCTCGTTTTGGGTGTTTTCGATCCCATCTTAACACTAATCAACGTAGGTCATGTTTTAACCCTCATAGATGTCCTATAACATTGAAATAAACATTGCATGACTCACTTGTGTTATTTCGGGCAAAGTTATAGTGTTTTGGAACAAAAACAAGCCAAATAGGTCATTTTTCCCTCGTTTTAGGTGTTTTTAATCCCATCTTAGCACTAATCAACCTAGGTCATGTTTTTCAGGTTCATAGATGTCGTATAGCATTGAAATAAACATTCTATGACTCACTTGTGTGATTTCGGGCAAATTTATAGAGTTTTGGAACAAAAACAAGCCAAATAGGTCATTTCTTGCTCGTTTTGGGTGTTTTCAATCCCATCTTAGCACTAATCAACCTAGTCCATATTTTTAAGGTTCATAGATGTTCTATAACATTGAAACAAACATTCTATGACTCACTTGTGTGATTTCGGGCAAATTTATAGAGTTTTGGATTAAAAACAAGCCAAATAGGTCATTTCTGGCTCGTTTTGGGTATTTTCTATCCCATCTTAGCACTAGTCAACCAAGGTCATGTTTTTAAGGTTCATATATGTTCTATAAAAATTAAAGAAACATTCTATGACTCACTTGTGTGATTTCGGGCAATGTTATCGAGTTTTGGAACAAAAACAAGCCAAATAGATCATTTTTGGCTCGTTTTGGGTGTTTTCAATCCCATCTTAGCACTAATCAACCTAGATCATGTTTTAACCCTCATAGATGTCCTATAACATTTAAATAAACATTCCATGACTCACTTGTTTGATTTCGGTCAAAGATATAGAGTTTTGGAACAAAAACAAGCCAAATAGGTCATTTTTCCCTCGTTTTGGGTGTTTTTAATCCCATCTTAGCACTAATCAACCTAGGTCATGTTTTTAAGGTTATTAGATGTCCTATAACATTCAAATAAACATTCCATGACTCACTTGTGTGATTTCGGGCAATGTTATAGAGTTTTGGAAAAAAACACAACCCAAATAGGTCATTTTTGGCTCGTTTTGGGTGTTTTCAAACCCAAATTAACACTAATCAACCTAGGTCATGTTTTAACCCTCATAGATGTCCTATAACATTGAAATAAACATTCCATGACTGACTTGTGTGATTTCGGGCAAATTTATAGAGTTTTGGAACAAAAACAAGCCAAATAGGTCATTTTTCCCTCGTTTTGGGTCTTTTCAATCCCATCTTAACACTAATCAACCTAGGTCATGTCTTAACCCTCATATATTTCCTATAAAATTGAAATAAACATTCCATGACTCACTTGTGTGATTTCGGGCTAAGTTATAGAGTTTTGGAACAAAAACAAGCCAAATAGGTCATTTGTGGCTCGTTTTCGGTGTTTTCAATCCCATCTTAACACTAATCAACGTAGGTCATGTTTTAACCCTCATAGATGTCCTATAACATTGAAATAAACATTGCATGACTCACTTGTGTGATTTCGGGAAATGTTATAGAGTTTTGGAAAAGACACAACCCAAATAGGTCATTTTTGGCTCGTTTTGGGTGTTTTCAAACCCAAATTAACACTAATCAACCTAGGTCATGTTTTAACCCTCATAGATGTCCTATAACATTGAAATAAACATTCCATGACTGACTTGTGTGATTTCGGGCAAATTTATTGAGTTTTGGAACAAAAACAAGCCAAATAGGTCATTTTTCCCTAGTTTTGGGTCTTTTCAATTCCATCTTAACACTAATCAACCTAGATCATGTTTCAACCCTCATAGATTTCCTATAAAATTGAATGAAACATTCCATGACTCACTTGTGTGATTTCGGGCAAAGTTATAGAGTTTTGGAACAAAAACAAGCCAAATAGGTCATTTTTCCCTCGTTTTAGGTGTTTTTAATCCCATCTTAGCACTAATCAACCTAGATCATGTTTTTCAGGTTCATAGATGTCCTATAGCATTGAAATAAACATTCTATGACTCACTTGTGTGATTTCGGGCAATGTTATAGAGTTTTGGAAAAAAAACAACCCAAATAGGTCATTTTTGGCTCGTTTTGGGTGTTTTCAAACCCAAATTAACACTAATCAACCTAGGTCATATTTTAACCCTCATAGATGTCCTATAAAATTGAAATAAACATTCCATGACTGACTTGTGTGATTTCGGGCAAATTTATAGAGTTTTGGAACAAAAACAAGCCAAATAGGTCATTTTTCCCTCGTTTTGGGTGTTTTCAATCCCATCCTAACACTAATCAACCTAGGTCATGTTTTAACCTTCATATATTTCCGATAAAATTGAAATAAACATTCCATGACTCACTTGTGTGATTTCGGGCAAAGTTATAGAGTTTTGGAACAAAAACAAGCCAAATAGGTCATTTTTCCCTCGTTTTGGGTGTTTTCAATCCCATCTTAACACTAATCAACCTAGGTCATGTTTTAACCTTCATATATTTCCTATAAAATTGAAATAAACATTCTATGACTCACTTGTGTGATTTCGGGCAATGTTATAGAGTTTTAGAACAAAAACAAGCCAAATAGATCATTTTTGGTTCGTTTTGGGTGTTTTCAATCCCATCTTAGCACTAATCAACCTAGGTCAAGTTTTAACCCTCATAGATGTCCTATAACATTGAAATAAACATTCCATGACTCAGTTGAGTGATTTCGGTCAAAGTTATAGAGTTTTGGAACAAAAACAAGCCAAATAGGTCATTTTTCCCTCGTTTTGGGTGTTTTCAAACCCAAATTAACACTAATCAACCTAGGTCATGTTTTCACCCTCATAGATGTCCTATAAAATTTAAATAAACATTCCATGACTCACTTGTGTGATTTCGGGCAAAGTTATAGAGTTTTGGAACAAAAACAAGCCAAATAGGTCATTTGTGGCTCGTTTTCGGCGTTTTCAATCCCATCTTAACACTAATCAACGTAGGTTATGTTTTAACCCTCATAGATGTCCTATAACATTGAAATAAACATTGCATGACTCACTTGTGTGATTTCGGGCAAAGTTATAGTGTTTTGGAACAAAAACAAGCCAAATAGGTCATTTTTCCCTCGTTTTAGGTGTTTTTAATCCCATCTTAGCACTATTCAACCTAGGTCATGTTTTTCAGGTTCATAGATGTCGTATAGCATTGAAATAAACATTCTATGACTCACTTGTGTGATTTCGGGCAAATTTATAGAGTTTTGGAACAAAAACAAGCGAAATAGGTCATTTCTTGCTCGTTTTGGGTGTTTTCAATCCCATCTTAGCACTAATCAACCTAGTCCATATTTTTAAGGTTCATAGATGTTCTATAACATTGAAACAAACATTCTATGACTCACTTGTGTGATTTCGGGCAAAGTTATAGAGTTTTGGATTAAAAACAAGCCAAATAGGTCATTTCTGGCTCGTTTTGGGTATTTTCAATCCCATCTTAGCACTAGTCAACCAAGGTCATGTTTTTAAGGTTCATATATGTTCTATAAAAATTAAAGAAACATTCTATGACTCACTTGTGTGATTTCGGGCAATGTTATAGAGTTTTGGAACAAAAACAAGCCAAATAGATCATTTTTGGCTCGTTTTGGGTGTTTTCATTCCCATCTTAGAACTAATCAACCTAGGTCATGTTTTAACCCTCATAGATGTCCTATAACATTGAAATAAACATTCTATGACTGACTTGTGTGATTTCGGGCAAATTTATAGAGTTTTAGAACAAAAACAAGCCAAATAGGTCATTTTTCCTTCGTTTTGGGTCTTTTCAATCCCATCTTAGCACAAATCAACCTAGGTCATGTCTTAACCCTCATATATTTCCTATAAAATTGAAATAAACATTCCATGACTCACTTGTTTGATTTCGGGCTAAGTTATAGAGTTTTGGAACAAAAACAAGCCAAATAGGTCATTTGTGGCTCGTTTTCGGTGTTTTCAATCCCATCTTAACACTAATCAACGTAGGTCATGTTTTAACCCTCATAGATGTCCTATAACATTGAAATAAACATTGCATGACTCACTTGTGTGATTTCGGGCAAAGTTATAGAGTTTGGGAACAAAAACAAGCCAAATAGGTCATTTTTCCCTCGTTTTAGGTGTTTTTAATCCCATCTTAGCACTAATCAACCTAGGTCATGTTTTTCAGGTTCATAGATGTCCTATAGCATTGAAATAAACATTCTATGACTCACATGTGTGATTTCGGGCAAATTTATAGAGTTTTGGAACAAAAACAATCCAAATAGGTCATTTCTTGCTCGTTTTGGGTGTTTTCAATCCCATCTTAGCACTAATCAACCTAGGCCATATTTTTAAGGTTCATAGATGTTCTATAACATTGAAAAAAACATTCTATGACTCACTTGTGTGATTTCGGGCAAAGTTATAGAGTTTTGGATTTAAAACAAGCCAAATAGGTCATTTCTGGCTCGTTTTGGGTATTTTCAATCCCATCTTAGCACTAGTCAACCTAGGTCATGTTTTTAAGGTTCATATATGTTCTATAATAATTAAAGAAACATTCTATGACTCACTTGTGTGATTTCGGGCAATGTTATAGAGTTTTGGAACAAAAACAAGCCAAATAGATCATTTTTGGCTCGTTTTGGGTGTTTTCAATCCCATCTTAGCACTAATCAACCTAGGTCATGTTTTAACCCTCATAGATGTCCTATAACATTGAAATAAACATTCCATGACTCAGTTGTGTGATTTCGGTCAAAGTTATAGAGTTTTGGAACAAAAACAAGCCAAATAGGTCATTTTTCCCTCGTTTTGGGTGTTTTTAATCCCATCTTAGCACTAATCAACCTAGGTCATGTTTTTAAAGTTATTAGATGTCCTATAACATTTAAATAAACATTCTATGACTCACTTGTGTGATTTCGGGCAATGTTATAGAGTTTTGGAAAAAAAGAACCCAAATAGGTCATTTTTGGCTCGTTTTGGGTGTTTTCAAACCCAAATTAACACTAATCAACCTAGATCATGTTTTAACCCTCATAGATGTCCTATAACATTGAAATAAACATTCCATGACTGACTTGTGTGATTTCGGGCAAAGTTATAGAGTTTTGGAACAAAAACAAGCCAAATAGGTCATTTTTCCCACGTTTTAGGTGTTTTTAATCCCATCTTAGCACTAATCAACCTAGGTCATGTTTTTAAGGTTCATAGATGTCCTATAGCATTGAAATAAACATTCTATTACTCACTTGTGTGATTTCGGGCAAATAGATAGAGTTTTGGAACAAAAACAAGCCATATAGGTCATTTCTTGCTCGTTTTGGGTGTTTTCAATCCCATATTAGCACTAATCAACCTAGGTCATGTTTTAACCCTCATATATGTCCTATAACATTCAAATAAACATTCCATGACTCACTTGTGTGATTTCGGGCAATGTGATAGAGTTTTAGAACAAAAACAAGCCAAATAGGTAATTTTTCCCTCTTTTTGGGTGTTTTCAATCCCATCTTAGCAATAATCAACCTAGGTCATGTTTGAACCCTCATAGATTTCCTATAAAATTGAAATAAACATTCCATGACTCACTTGTATGATTTCGGGCAAAGTTATAAAGATTTGGAACAAAAACAACCCAAATAGGTCATTTTTGGCTCGTTTTGGGTGTTTTCAATCTCATCTTAACACGATTCAACCAAGGTCATGTTTTGACCCTCATATATGTTCTATAAGATTGAAATAAACATTCCATGACTCACTTTTGTGATTTCGGTCAAAGTTATAGAGTTTTGGAACAAAAACAAGCCAAATAGGTCATTTTCCCCTAGTTTTAGGTGTTTTTAATCCCATCTTAGCACTAATCAACCTAGGTCGTGTTTTTAAGGTTCTTACATATCCTATAACATTGAAATAAACATTCTATGACTCACTTGTGTGATGTCGGGCAAATTTATAGAGTTTTGGAACAAAAACAAGCCAAATAGGTCATTTCTTGCTCGTTTTGGGTGTTTTCAATCCCATCTTAGCACTAATCAACCTAGTCCATATTTTTAAGGTTCATAGATGTTCTATAACATTGAAACAAACATTCTATGACTCACTTGTGTGATTTCGGGCAAAGTTATTGAGTTTTGGATTAAAAACAAGCCAAATAGGTCATTTCTGGCTCGTTTTGGATATTTTCAATCCCATCTTAGTACTAGTCAACCTAGGTCATGTTTTTAAGGTTCATATATGTTCTATAACAATTAATGAAACATTCTATGACTCACTTGTGTGATTTCGGGCAATGTTATAGAGTTTTGGAACAAAAACAAGCCAAATAGATCATTTTTGGCTCGTTTTGGGTGTTTTCAATCCCATCTTAGCACTAATCAACCTAGGTCATGTTTTAACCCTCACGGATGTCCTATAACATTGAAATAAACATTTCATGACTCAATTTTGTGATTTCGGTCAAAGTTATTGAGTTTTGGAACAAAAACAAGCCAAATAGGTCATTTTTCCCTCGTTTTGGGTGTTTTTAATCCCATCTTAGCACTAATCAACCTAGGTCATGTTTTTAAGGTTATTAGATGTCCTATAACATTTAAATAAACATTCTATGACTCAGTTGTGTGATTTCGGGCAACGTTATAGAGTTTGGAAAAAAAACAACCCAAATAGGTTATTTTTGACTCGTTTTGGGTGTTTTCAAAACCAAATTAACACTAATCAACCTAGGTCATGTTTTAACCCTCATAGATGTCCTATAACATTGAAATAAACATTCCATGACTGACTTGTGTGATTTTGGGCAAATTTATAGAGTTTTGGAACAAAAACAAGCCAAATAGGTCATTTTTCCCTCGTTTTGGGTCTTTTCAATCCCATCTTAACACTAATCAACCTAGGTCATGTTTCAACCCTCGTAGATTTCCTATAAAATTGAAATAAACTTTCCATGACTCACTTGTGTGATTTCGGGCAAATTTATAGAGTTTTGGAACAAAAACAAGCCAAATAGGTCATTTCTTGCTCGTTTTGGGTGTTTTCAATCCCATCTTAGCACTAATCAACCTAGGTCATATTTTTAAGGTTCATAGATGCTCTATAACATTGAAACAAACATGCTATGACTCACTTGTGTGATTTCTGGCAAAGTTATAGAGTTTTGGATTAAAAACAAGCCAAATAGGTCATTTCTGGCTCGTTTTGGGTATTTTCAATCCCATCTTAGCACTAGTCAACCTAGGTCATGTTTTTAAGGTTCATATATGTTCTATAACAATTAAATAAACATTCTATGACTCACTTGAATGATTTCGGGCAATGTTATAGAGTTTTGGAACAAAAACAAGCCAAATAGATCATTTTTGGCTCGTTTTGGGTGTTTTCAATCCCATCTTAGCACTAATCAACGTAGGTCATGTTTTAACCCTCATAGATGTCCTATAACATTCAAATAAACATTCCATGACTCACTTGTGTGATTTCGGGCAAAGTTATAGAGTTTTGGAACAAAAACAAGCCAAATAGGTCATTTTTCCCACGTTTTAGGTGTTTTTAATCCCATCTTAGCACTAATCAACCTAGGTCATGTTTTTAAGGTTCATAGATGTCCTATAGCATTGAAATAAACATTCTATTACTCACTTGTGTGATTTCGGGCAAATAGATAGAGTTTTGGAACAAAAACAAGCCATATAGGTCATTTCTTGCTCGTTTTGGGTGTTTTCAATCCCATATTAGCACTAATCAACCTAGGTCATATTTTTAAGGTTCATAGATGTTCTATAACATTGAAATAAACATTCTATTACTCACTGGTGTGATTTCAGTCAAAGTTATAGAATTTTGGATTAAAAACAAGACAAATAGGTCATTTCTAGCTCGTTTTGGGTATTTTCAATCCCATCTTAGCACTAGTCACCTAGGTCATGTTTTTAAGGTTCATATATGTTCTATAACATTTAAAGAAACATTCTATGACTCACATGTGTAATTTCAGGCAAAGTTATAGAGTTTTGGAACAAAAACAAGCCAAATAGGTCATTTTCCCCTCGTTTTGGGTGTTTTCAATCCCATCTTAGCACTAATCAACCTAGGTCATGTTTTAACCCTCATATATGTCCTATAACATTGAAATAAACATTCCATGACTCACTTGTGTGATTTCGGGCAAATTTATAGAATTTTGGAACAAAAACAATCCAAATAGGTCATTTTCCCCTCGTTTTGGGTGTTTTTAATCCCATCTTAGCACTAATCAACCTAAGTCATGTTTTTAAGGTTCATAGATGTCCTATAAAATTGAAATAAACATTCTATGACTCACTTGTGTGATTTCGGGCAATGTTATAGAGTTTTTGAAAAAAAACAACCCAAATAGGTCATTTTTGGCTCGTTTTGGGTGTTTTCAAACCCAAATTAACACTAATCAACCTAGGTCATGTTTTAACCCACATAGATGTCCTATAACATTGAAATAAACATTCCATGCCTCACTTGTGTGATTTCGGGCAAATTTATAGAGTTTTGGAACAAAAACAAGCCCAAATAGGTCATTTGCCCCTCGTTTTGGGTGTTTTCAATCCCATCTTAGCACTAATCAACCTAAGTCAAGTTTGAACCCTCATAGATTTCCTATAAAATTGAAATAAACATTCAATGACTCACTTGTGTGATTTCGAGCAAAGTTATAGAGATTTGGAACTAAAACAACCCAAATAGGTCATTTTTGGCTCGTTTTGGGTGTTTTATATCCCATCTTAACACTATTCAACCTAGGCTATGTTTTGACCCTCATATATGTCCTATAACATTGAAATAAACATTCCATGACTCACTTGTGTGATTTCGGGCAAATTTATAGAGTTTTGGAACAAAAACAAGCCAAATAGGTCATTTTCCCACGTTTTAGGTGTTTTTAATCCCATCTTAGCACTAATCAACCTAGGTCATGTTTTTAAGGTTCATAGATGTCCTATAGCATTGAAATAAACATTCTATTACTCACTTGTGTGATTTCGGGCAAATAGATAGAGTTTTGGAACAAAAACAAGCCATATAGGTCATTTCTTGCTCGTTTTGGGTGTTTTCAATCCCATATTAGCACTAATCAACCTAGGTCATATTTTTAAGGTTCATAGATGTTCTATAACATTGAAACAAACATTATATGACTCACTTGTGTGATTTCGGGCAAAGTTATAGAGTTTTGGATTAAAAACAAGCCAAATAGGTCATTTCTGGCTCGTTTTGGGTATTTTCAATCCCATCTTAGCACTAGTCAACCAAGGTCATGTTTTTAAGGTTCATATATGTTCTATAAAAATTAAAGAAACATTCTATGACTCACTTGTGTGATTTCGGGCAATGTTATAGAGTTTTGGAACAAAAACAAGCCAAATAGATCATTTTTGGCTCGTTTTGGGTGTTTTCATTCCCATCTTAGAACTAATCAACCTAGGTCATGTTTTAACCCTCATATATGTCCTATAACATTGAAATAAACATTCCATGACTCACTTGTGTGATTTCGGGCAAATTTATAGAATTTTGGAACAAAAACAATCCAAATAGGTCATTTTCCCCTCGTTTTGGGTGTTTTTAATCCCATCTTAGCACTAATCAACCTAAGTCATGTTTTTAAGGTTCATAGATGTCCTATAACATTGAAATAAACATTCTATGACTCACTTGTGTGATTTCGGGCAATGTTATAGAGTTTTTGAAAAAAAACAACCCAAATAGGTCATTTTTGGCTCGTTTTGGGTGTTTTCAAACCCAAATTAACACTAATCAACCTAGGTCATGTTTTAACCCACATAGATGTCCTATAACATTGAAATAAACATTCCATGCCTCACTTGTGTGATTTCGGGCAAATTTATAGAGTTTTGGAACAAAAACAAGCCCAAATAGGTCATTTGCCCCTCGTTTTGGGTGTTTTCAATCCCATCTTAGCACTAATCAACCTAAGTCAAGTTTGAACCCTCATAGATTTCCTATAAAATTGAAATAAACATTCAATGACTCACTTGTGTGATTTCGAGCAAAGTTATAGAGATTTGGAACTAAAACAACCCAAATAGGTCATTTTTGGCTCGTTTTGGGTGTTTTAAATCCCATCTTAACACTATTCAACCTAGGCTATGTTTTGACCCTCATATATGTCCTATAACATTGAAATAAACATTCCATGACTCACTTGTGTGATTTCGGGCAAATTTATAGAGTTTTGGAACAAAAACAAGCCAAATAGGTCATTTTCCCCTCGTTTTGGGTGTTTTTAATCCGATCTTCGCACTAATCAACCTAGGTCATGTTTTTAAGGTTCATATATGTCCTATAACATTGAAATAAACATTCTATGACTCACTTGTGTGATTTCGGGCAATGTTATAGGGTTTTGGAACAAAAACAAGCCAAATAGGTTATTTGTGGCTCGTTTTGGGTATTTTCAATCCCATCTTAACACTAATCAACGTAGGTCATTTTTTAACCCTCATAGATGTCCTATAAGATTGAAATAAACATTCCATGACTCACTTGTGTGATTTCGGGCAAAGTTATAGAGTTTTGGAACAAAAACAAGCTAAATAGGTCATTTTCCCCTCGTTTTGGGTGTTTTTAATCCGATCTTAGCACTAATCAACCTAGGTCATGTTTTTAAGGTTCATAGATGTCCTATAACATTGAGATAAACATTCTATGACTCACTTGTATGATTTCGGGCAATGTTATAGAGTTTTTGGAAAAAAACAACCCAAATAGGTCATTTTTGGCTCGTTTTGGGTGTTTTCAAACCCAAATTAACTCTAATCAACCTAGGTCATGTTTTAACCCACATAGATGTCCTATAACATTGAAATAAACATTCCATGCCTCACTTGTGTGATTTCGGGCAAATTTATAGAGTTTTGGAACAAAAACAAGCCAAATAGGTCATTTTTCCCTCGTTTTGGGTGTTTTCAATCCCATCTTAACACTAATCAAACTAGGTCATGTTTTAACCCTCATAGATGTCCTATAACATTGAAATAAACATTCCATGACTCACTTGTGTGATTTCGGGGAAATTTATAGAGTTTTGGAACAAAAACAACCCAAATAGGTCATTTTTGGCTCGTTTTGGGTGTTTTCAATCCCATCTTAGCACTAATCAACCTAGGTCATGTTTTAACCCTCATATATGTCCTATAACATTGAAATAAACATTCCATGACTCACTTGTGTGATTTCGGGAAAAGTTATAGAGTTTTGGAACAAAAACAAGCCAAATAGGTCATTTTTCCCTCGTTTTAGGTGTTTTTAATCCCATCTTAGCACTAATCAACCTAGGTCATGTTTTTCAGGTTCATAGATGTCCTATAGCATTGAAATAAACATTCTATGACTCACATGTGTGATTTCGGGCAAATTTATAGAGTTTTGGAACAAAAACAATCCAAATAGGTCATTTCTTGCTCGTTTTGGGTGTTTTCAATCCCATCTTAGCACTAATCAACCTAGGCCATATTTTTAAGGTTCATAGATGTTCTATAACATTGAAAAAAACATTCTATGACTCACTTGTGTGATTTCGGGCAAAGTTATAGAGTTTTGGATTTAAAACAAGCCAAATAGGTCATTTCTGGCTCGTTTTGGGTATTTTCAATCCCATCTTAGCACTAGTCAACCTAGGTCATGTTTTTAAGGTTCATATATGTTCTATAATAATTAAAGAAACATTCTATGACTCACTTGTGTGATTTCGGGCAATGTTATAGAGTTTTGGAACAAAAACAAACCAAATAGATCATTTTTGGCTCGTTTTGGGTGTTTTCAATCTCATGTTAGCACTAATCAAATAAACTCTATGAGTCACTTGATTGAATAACAAATACTTACCGTTTCCACATCATATGAGTTCGTACAGCTAGTGATGATATCATTCATGTAGCGCATCACATAGTATCCGTAATCAACACCATTTTGCTGTTGCGCACACTTTGAATTACATAGCACATAGAAAAGACAAGAATAGTCAAAATATGTTCATAAAATGGAAAGAGGCACATAACTTGAGTCAACATGATTGGGATATTTACCTTAACTGATATCAAATTTGGAGTAATCATGCTTGAGCGTATCTTCTTCATCACACTATACCAATTATAATAAAATTAAGGTGATGGTAAATACGAGTAATTGTTAATCAAGTTAATGGAATACAAATTTCAATTACTTTAGTAACATACCGATTCAACCAAGTCATGATCATCAAATCACGTGGCGGCTGAACACGACAAGAATCAAATTGATACACCGTGTATGTTGAAGGTGATATCAAGAGAAGCACCCAATGTGAACTACCATCATAACAAAGTCGATGGTCGGTGCATGATTTTATAAGAATTTAATAAGCACCCGTGTATTTAATTTAAACATGGACAAGGTAATTATGAAGGGTTACCTCTGAAGGTAAGGAGCGAGAATGAACTTCTTCTTTGCTCGAATTTCCTCTACGATACTAGTTTCAAGGTACTCTCGCACTTCAGTTCTGTCCTTGGCACATCGTAGATCATATATCTATTGAGGGCACAACCACCCAACCTTTAGAGTAGCGTCGCATCCGGCCAAATCGGAGTAAACAGAACTACAAAAAACAAAAGAGTTGTCATCGAAAGAATTGTTACACTGTACATCAACAAGAATTCTAGTTATTTTATATATAGTGCTAACCTCATGAAAGCTTGTAATAATGAAATGACCAACATATCCCCGGCAAGAAACTCACTGATATCTCCCTTAGTAACATAAGTTTCTGCATCCTCAGCTCAAAGTAGTGAAATTGTGATTTATTCAACATTACTTTTAAAGGGACGTCATTTGGCTCATCTTGAACAGTTATATGCAACCATTGACACGTGACAGACAATGATGTTTCATTTCCTATATTTGAACCCTTTGACGAAATCTTCCTCTGTAGATCATCATGTTCTTTTGGTGAATCTCCCTTCTTGTTATGTGAATTAACTTCCTTCGATGTAGTGGGTCCTATCTTTTTGCTCCCATTGTTCTTGCCCATCTCTTTTTCCTTAGGTTGTGCCTCGACCGCCTATTTTAATAACAAATTCAATTACTTTTTATTATATTAAATTGTATGAAAAGTATAAAAATCGACAATTATTAACCAAAATGTAATGTGTTGATCCTACCTCTTCCGAAAACCACACCCATTTTCGCGGCCATGTCACAAAAGTCTCTCGTGCATCAGCCAAAATCATTAATCCCCAATTCGGACGTTGAATAGGTAGTGCCATATCTTCCCATCCATCTACAACTGAATCAAGGGATACAGAACAATTAGCTGTATCAATTGCTTCACAATGAGACTTCCCCCCCTGATCCGGTGGTTGTAGATTCCCAAATGCAACTACAACTAAGTCCCCACTTTTTTGTTTAGGATCATGTAGCATCATTTCACAAGGGGTCTCCTCCTGCAAATAATGAAGTAAATAATTTAAAAATTAAACCATGACGACTTAATAATATAAATGCATATAGGGTTATTTGGTTAGTATTACTTCTACATCAGGAATGCGATGTTCAGATGATTCTCGAGCAGACTTGCTGTTTCCTTTGCGTTGGCTTGATCTGTCACAAACGTCTACCTGTGACAACGACTCAGGATTAGGCATTCCCATTTTCTCACAGAGGGCTTTGAATTTCTTAGCAACTAACTCCTCCACCCTCTTCTCCATTTCTAATTCCAATTCGGACTTGGAATTACGACTTGTATTTGGATCTTTTCCAAAAGCTTTCCTCTTTCCAAGTTGTACACCTCCTACTCCTTTCACCCGACCTGGGTGATCGTCTCCTACAACTAAAGCCAGGGCATCTTTCTTCCCTAATTCTTCTGCATTGCCTTGGATTTCCTTTTCTATCATTCCAATCTATTTAAAAAAAACACATCAGAGAATGAATACCACTATTATGTTAGCAATTCCTTAATAATGAATACAATGTTAATTTTAATACTATATATTTTTTTCGTACCACGGAATCAGCCAACTTCTTCACCCCAGGGTCTGTTATGACACGATTCCCACTTGCGTCTTTACCGTGTAAAGAGCAATACCAATCAATCGCACGATCACCGACGAGTACCGTGACTGATGAAGAAGATGCAGCAGCTGCTGAAGAAGTAGATGAGAACACTTGATCGTAAAAACCTTCAGCTTTCCATCCTTCTTTAGCTCGCTCGTACGGCTTTTGACCCATATGGTGATGGATCTTCCTATGCAATGCACTTTTAGAATGTGCTGCACGTTCAATCTGTTGATGTTCAACAAATTTGGGTTACATACGAGATTAAGCATTCAGGAAGAAGACATACATACTAAGAAAGCACTTAGAACTGTGTCGGGATCTATTTTTTATGCAAGAAATGCCTTCCAATCGTCCTTCAAGATGTGAGGGTAAATATCGTATGGCATCTTATCGGCTTCACACTTGGATCTCTTCCTTGTCTTTGTGATCCAACCACTGACCAACTTGGACTTGAAGTCTCTAAATCTTTCCGCAACAGCCGACATAAAGACTTTTTTTTTTTCATCATCAACATCGATATGGAAAAGATTCTGCACATAATAGGAATGAATAAGTTTAAATATATTCATGCATTTAAAAAAAATTGTGTAAGAAAAGAACATAAGGGATTTACGCACCACTGTATCTTCCCATATAGCAGTTTTCAAACCATCCTCCACATATTTCCATTTCTGCAAAATAGAAATCTTCCTCATACATACCCCTATATGTCTCCCATATTGCTGTCGCCACTTCCCGCATGGTTGACCATACTGATTGAACTCCAAGTACATGGCTTCCGTAGGTCTCAAACCCCTAGATGGACCCCGTGTTTTTTCTTTACCGGATGAATTTTTTGCCTTTTTGCTTGTTGAAGGCACAACTTCTGTTGTTTACTCTTCATTTGAGGGAGCCATGTCCAAATTATCAAGATTGGGAGGGGCATCATCAGCCATTTTTTCAAACTTATCAAACACACTATCAAGATAGCTTTCGTACTCTATATCCTTGAGATCACCTTTATCTCCTTCCAAAAGCACATCAAATTCTGGCTCCAAATCAGAACTTAAGTCGTTAGAGCTACCATCATCACAATTGTTATCTCCCTCTAAACGAACATCAAAAAATTCTGGGTTTGAATCAGAACTTAAGTCCTGAGAGCTGCTATGATCATTATCACAACTGGACATGGCATTATTAAAGGCACCCTGCAGTAAAAAATTATAAAACAATTAAGACATGAAAAGATAATAATAAAGTATAAAACTATTAAGACATGACAAGGCAATAACAAAGTATAAAACAATTAAGACATGACAAGACAATAATAAATTATGAAACAATTAAGACATGACAAGACAATAATAAAGTATAAAACAATTAAGACATGACAAGGCAATAACAAAGTATGAAACAATTAAAACAAAGTAGGAAGCAACTATGATCAACAAGCGTTGTCTTTATTTATTTTCATTTAATAATGTTTAAATTATATTAGCATGCGACTCAAGTCAACAAGAGTAAAGCCGCATGGGTCATCACTTCTTAATGACTATCGATTGTTATCTACCCACTTGCACTTGAAAAGACAAACTGTAAAAGTGCTATACTCAAGTTCCCATATTTCAGAAATTCTCCCGTAGTACATTACCTTAGGATCAATTGCACTAGAATGAAAGGTTGATGATGCCAAAACAGAAACACCACTATTCTGCGACGATGATGACTTTTGATCTTGAAAAGTGGTCCAAAATGTATACCCATTGATGTCGTAGCCCTCGTAATTGGTAACAGTTTCCCGAGGTCCAAAAGCCAACCACTTCACCGTTTCAGAGATGCCCTCCATATTTTCAAGAGTTACTCGCTTATGAAACCAATCAACAAATGTCTTATTACGCAAGATTATCAATTCATTATCCCCTTTCCTTGGATGTTGAACTTTCAAAAGCTGCCAATGTTCTTCCAAAAAAGGATGAACTTCTGGAACATGATGCAACACATACAAATGCGCTTAGAGGAGGACAGATGTATTGGCTAAAACTGATCTTGACCTAATTGTACCCTTTCCATCAAGCCTTCCTTCATGGCGAGATGTAGGCAAACCAATAGGATTTGCACTCGCTAAGTATTCAGCTATGAAATTCCCAATCTCTTTATTAACAACTCCTTGCACCATGCTAGCCTCTGGTCTTGCTGGATTCGTCACTTTGTCTCCTAACATCCCCATATGCCGTTCATAAGGATAACACCATCTCAGGAAGACGGGACCCAAAAGCTTAATTTCACGGACAAGATGATGAATTGAGTGAAACATTATGTCAAAGAATGCAGGCAGAAAATACATCTCAAACTTACACAGAGTCTCAATAACACATGCTTCAAGAGAGTTGAGCTTTGTGGGATCTAACACTTTACAGCATATTGTATTAAAGAAGGAACATAATTCTGTGATAGTGTATCTAACATGTTTCGGTAGAATCCCACGGATTGCAATTGGTAGAAAAACTTGCATCATTACATGGCAATCGTGTGATTTCATGCTAGATAACATCAACTCTCCATCCAAGGTAACAAATCTTTTCATGTTAGAAGAATACCCTGATGGTACCTTTATGTTGTACAATGATTCACAAAAAAGCTTCTTCTCTTGTTTTAACAATGTATAGCAAGCAGGAGGCAAATAGTAAGTTTTTTTCACTTCATTTCCACTGTGTTGAACCTTTTGTTTCCCCTTACCCTTGTTGCAATGACCATCTTGCTCAGTTTTTTCCTTTTCCTAGTCTCCTTTACCTGAGGCCAGAGCTCTGGTCGAACTCCTATCTTTTACAAAAACTCACGACTGCCTTAATGTCTTTAGTCTTGTGGGGAATATTAAAAAGAGTACCAAGTATGGCATCACAAACATTTTTCTCAATGTGCATGACATCAAGGCAATGTCTGCCTTCTAAATCTTTCCAATAAGGAAGCTGCCATAAGATAGATTCTTTTTTCCACAAACCCGAATATTCCATGTTCGGTTTACCAAAGACACACTGACAACCTTTAACCTTCGAATAAGCCTCATGACCAGTTAAAGGACGACGAGCACCACGTTCTTCAATTTTCCCATTGAATGCCTTCTTCTTCCTACATAAAGGGTGATGAGGTGGAAGGAACCTTCGATTGCACCAATCAAAGTACTTACCCACCCATGTAGAATCCTAGTCGTCCATACAAATGGGGCATGCCTTCATCCCTTTGTTCTTATACCTTGATAAGTTACCATAAGCAGGAAAATCATTAACGGTGCACAAAAGCAATGCACGCAATGTGAAAGTCTCCTTCGCATGAGAATCGTAGACTGACACCCCTTCATCCCACAACATTATCAAGTCCTCTACAAGTGGCGCCAGATACACGTCAATGTCATTACCCGGTTGCCTACGACCAGAAATAAGTAGAGACAGCATAAGGTACTTTCGTTTCATTCACAACCAGGGGGGTAGATTGTAGATGGTAAGAATCACTGGCCATGTACAATGTTTTGAACTAAGAGTACCGAAAGGATTCATTCCATCAGTGCATAACCCTAGCCTCAAATTACGATTGTTATCCGCAAAAGTCTTATACTTCCTATTAATAGTCTTCCATTCAGCACCATCAGCCGGATGTTGTAGCAAACCCTTCTTCTTCCTACCTTCTGCATGCCACCTTAGATTCTTAGCATCCTTACTAATTGAAAACAATCTCTTCAATCTAGGTATTATGGGGAGATACCACAAAACCTTAGACGGCGGGCCAGCTTTACCTTGTGCCCCTTCACGCTGGTACCACGGTACCCCGCACCTTGGACACTTGTCCAAGCATTCATAATCTTTTCGATACAACACATAATCATTGGGACATGCATGTATTCTCTCATACCCTAACCCAAATGGACACATTAGCTTCTTAGCATAGTAGGTTGACTTAGGAAGCGCATTGCCGTTTGGAAACATGGTACTCAGCTTCTCTAACAAGGTTGTGAAACTTATGACACTCCAGTTGAACAGTGCTTTCATGTTAAACAATTCCAGCACAGCTGAGAGTATGGTCCATGTAGCACACCCTGGGTACAAAGGCTTTTGAGAGGCCTCTGAAATGGATTCAAAACCACGTCAATCCTCAAGGCCCTCCATCATTTGTTCAACACCATGAACATCATCACCGTCTTCGTAGTCATCATTTGCAAGGACATCATCATTGGTGGTATGAGTGAAGTCCTCGTGATGTTGATGACTACCTTCATGATTACCCTCATTATTACCCCGATGGAGTCTCGTCTCACCTTGATAACTCCACACTTGGTAATTAGGTCGAAATCCATTACAAAGTAGGTGCACCCTTACCTCATTAATATTTTCAAATCTGTGGTCGTTCGCACACTTGGAACAAGGACAGTAAAAACCCCCTGTTTTGTTTCTTTCTTCATAAGCTACAGCGTATTCGCAGAACTCAAACACCCCATCAACAAATTTTGATTTGTCCGTGCAATTATACATCCAAGAACGATCTTTTGACATCCTGTTTATCTAATAAGAGACGATAGAACTTATTTCTAATCAGAGTTGTAATTTCATACAAACTAGCTAGCACTATTTATATTTTATATTGGTATGAACTCTACAAAGAACACCAAAAATGCTCTAAATATTTATAATTCAAAGACAAAAGAAACAATAAAAAAAAATTATATTTATATTCATTTTAAAAATTAAAATTATCTCAAATTCTCATATATATATACTAGATAGTTAATATCTAATCTTCTTATATCATCATCAATAGGCATAAATTTTTTCACCTAATTTTATATTCTAGATATGTTTATCTAGTATTTATTCTTGAATTTACAAAATATAATTGTGTACTATGTTTATCATCTAATCATTCTTTTCAAAGTTTTAATTAATTTTAAGTATAAAATTCAATAAACAAATCATCTGAGAACAATGAAATGCAATGTCTAATCTCAAATATTTTTCATGTATGTTTATCGTCTAGTCTAATAATTCACAAACTATAAAAATAAAATTTACTTAATGTCTTAACATCACCAAAATAGCTTACAAACATTCTAATTTCATCGAATCAAGCCATCAACTCAAAAGCCCCAATTTTATTTAAGAACTCATGAACCCTAAGGTTAACAAAAATCAAATTAATCAAGAAAGAGTTCAAACAATCAACTAAATAAACTTATACACAATAATTTAGACTTAAAACAACAACAAAATTAGTTACAACAACAAGGCAAATACCACATTTAAAAAATCAGAAAAAACAATCTATCCATTTATATATCTAGGGCTAACAAAAAAAAAAATCAGAAAAAAATTGAAAAAAATAAAGAATAGGGTTACCTTGGGCGTGGTGGTGGTGGTGGTGGTGGCCAAAAGAAGCAGCTACCTCATCGCAGATCGAGCTTTGTGGCTCTTCAATTCGCAGCAGAAATCGCGAGTTTGGCTTCGTCGACTGACTTGGCTTCGGCGACTGACTTGGCTTCGTCGACTGGTGATGTTGCAGGCCGGGCTGGTGATTGTTGACTGACTTGGCTTCGTCGTGGTGTTGTAGGACGGGTTGGTGGTGCTGCAGCAGGTGGCTTCGACGGAATCGCAGGTGAGGGCTGGCCTGGTGGTTCGAATAAATCGCAGAGCGTTTTTTTTTTTTTTTTTGAATGAGAGATGAAATGAGATTGTCAAATAAACAATGAATAAAGCAGCAGCCCAACGGGTTTTTTTTTTAACTGATTTGTTGCGGTTATTGGGGTAAGCCCAAATAACCACAGCAAATTGCATACATATTTATTTGCTGCGGTTATTTGAATAAGCCTAAATAACCGCAGCAAAATCCATTTTTTCCACTAATGTCCCCAATGAGACACCGTTCATCACCCCAATAGGTCATCACCGTTCGGGCTACTTCCCCTTTGAAGATTGTTTCACTTTAAGTTTAGGTTCATTTGGTTTAGAAAATCATTTTGAGTGAGAACAATAACCTCAAAAGAAATCAATCAAACCAAAATTCCACACTTTAAGAATTCTCCATGAGAAATCAAACCATAAGGCAACTTGCCAATCCAAATTCAACAACTCAATAATCCATCGTTCATTCATAGACACCACTTATACTTCTTAAATCAAAGCAAGTTCAAATATTCACCAATTCATACCCAAATTCTATGACGTAAATAATTCATCAACAACGACAATCAAAGAATTGCTAAGAGTGTCAAACTTTTAGAAAATTTCGAAATTCATATATACTTATAATCATACTTTTCGAAAACACATATGAATATATACTAAATAATTTTTTCGAAATTAGTAGAATAAAATTTCATAAAACATTTGGAGATTTTAAGTTGTAAAAATCATAATATAAATACGTAATACAATTTCGAAAATTGGAAATTATATTTTCAATCTATAAGCATATATTTTCGAAAATTTCAGAATTTATAAATAAAATAAATGAGGTTCTTTTGGACTTCTAATAGGTATTTAGTAAACAAATTTTATGGTATAAAACGCATGTACACCACCCTTAGTCCAAAAACAAGTTTTATTTTGATTTTTGAAAATAACTAAAGCATAATTAGACTATTATAAAAATCTGGACAAAAACTATGTTTGGCATAAAATGCCTTTCAAACCATCACATTAGCCCTCAAAAACATGGCTAAAAACATTCCTTGAATGCCCATACATCCACACGAAAATACTACTACTTGCACACAATTAATCATAATTTTACGTCATCAAAACAACTTTAAAAACGACAACTAAAACTACTACTTAAGCATGCATATAACCTCTACTAAAGCATAAACAATCACAACTATAAAGCATTAAAACTACACTAGAACATAATACTAAGCATGCTAAAACAAAAGCGTAAAAATAAACTAATCTAACCTAAGCATACAAGAACCTACAGCTAAGAAAGCGGTAGACATCGAAGTATACCTCAACGTCTGGAAGGCTACTTTAAGATCGCTCCCTCCTTAGAAAAATTAAACTCAATTCTCTCGGTTATTCTTCCATGAAAACTTTTCACTTGTTACTCCTCTTTTATTAGAGAAGTAGAAGAAATGTTGAGAGAATTGTGAGGTATGATGGATGGTGAAGGGGGTTATTTATAGAATGGGAGGGTGTAGGAAAGTAGTAAACTTTCCATGTGGGACAAGTGGTGAGTGGTGGTGGTGAAGGCCGTGTGGGAGGAGGGATAAGGGGGTGTGTGTGGTGGTGATGTGGCCTTGGGAGTTGTGTTGTCAAGTCTTAATTACTTGATGACTCATAACTAATTAATCTAATTATGCGGCAATTAAAATACGACATGCATAAAACGATCTTTAAAAATAAAATTCTAAGCCATAAAAATATATTTATTTACCAAAAATATTTTTTCATAAAATAAAATAATTTTCGTAATGTACATATTATTTCAAAAATAGTAAATACATATTTATTTATTTTAAAAATATTTCAACCTCAAAAATAATTTGTTATTTCCCGAAAATAATATTACGGCGAAATACTTTGTTTATAATAAATTCCTTTGAAAAATAATTCGAAAAGCTCTTTTTTTAAAATATAAAACCTCTTTATGGATGATTTTTTTGAAAATCCTTGAAAAATCACGGGTATTACAAGGGGAACCACTTATTAGTAGTACAAGTTTATGTTGATGATATTTTTTTGGTGCTACTAATCAGAGGCTATGTGATGAGTTTGCTAGTCTTATGCAGAGTGAATTTGAGATGAGCATGATGGGAGAACTAGGATTCTTCCTTAGGCTGCAGATTAAGCAAACTATTTATGGGATCATGATCCATCAATAGAAGTACCTCAGGGAACTATTCAAGAAGTATGGTATGAAGAACAATAAGGCCTATGAAACACCTGTTCTGCTAAACTTGATGCTGACTCAAAGGGAAAAGATGTGGAGGCCTCACTGTACAGAAGAATGATTGATTCCCTTTTATACCTAACAGCCAGCAGACCAGATATAGTATTGTCTGTGGGATTGTGTGCAAGGTTTCAAAGTAATCCCAAGGATTCTCACTTAAAGGCTGCTAGGAGGATACTCGTATATTTAGTAGGAACAGATGATTTGTGTTTGTGGTACCCCAAAGGAACCACCGGTGAACTCATTGGGTACACATATGTAGATTATGCTGGTTTTCTTGTTGACAGAAAGAGCACATCAGATATGACACAATTTATTGGCTCTTTTCTTATTTGTTGGGGTTCTAAAAAGTAAAACTCGGTTTCCCTATCCACAGCAAAGTCAGAATATATTGCTGCAGCTTCATGTTGTTCCCATCTACTATGGATAAGGAACCAGTTAAAAGACTTTGGTGTTGAATGTAAATGTGTTCCTATATTTTGTGATAACACTAGTGCTATCAATATTTCCATGAACCTAGTACAACACTACAAAACCAAGAACATTGAAATTAGGCATCAATTTTTAAGAGAAAATGTTGAGAGAGACTTGGTGGCGATGTTGTTTTGTAAAAGTGAGCATTAGCTAGCTTACATCTTCACTAAACCCTTAGGTAGAGAGTCCTTTTGTAAATTAAAAGTCATGTTAGGTCTAGTTAGATTTAGGTAATTTTGCTTCTTCTGTTTCCCTCAATGATTGGCTAGAATAGTGTTTCCTTGTGTGATTATATGTATATATCTTTGTAAAGATCTTCTGGTGATCATGTAAATGCTTATTGAGATAAAAATCTTAAGTAGCATTGTTGTGAAACAATAGAGTGAAATTAGGCTAAGTTGCCTAAATTAGAAGTGATTGGTTCCACATACAGAAATAGCATGGGAGAACAGCAGTGTAGTACAGACGTGTTTTTTTTGAAGAAATTATATTTTTCGAAAAGCAAAATATAGAATATTTTCTTGCCTTCAAGGAAATATTTTATTTGTAGTTATTATCCCAGGCAGAGGCAAAATATTTCATTTGCCAAATTATCATGATAGTTTAGAAAATATTAAGGAAATATTTTATTTCCTCAATTCGAAATTAAATGCAAATGTCTACCAAATATTCTCAACTGATTTTCTCTCTCCTGAATTTATCACTGCTTATTTATGTGAAAAATAACCACTTGCACCCGTCATTCATCATCATTTTCACTTTGATCATCTCTCTCTCTCTCTCCTCTCGAATTTGAACTTCAAGCTCAAAAATTCAAACTTCGAAAATCGGCAACGAATTCGTGGCAAGAAAGCGAGCTAAGAACAGCTCCGATACTCCATCGCCCAAGAAGCTTCTTCCACCGAGAAAAGTAACACCACCACCATTCTTCCAACACCCAAATCACCCAAAGTTACCACGAAATCAAACCCTTCAACCACCACTACTACACCTCCGTTACATTCTTCTCCAAAACAACCATCACAACCCCCATCTACCAAGAAATCTACTTCATCACCAAAAGAACCCACTCCACCTTAATCACCTAAAAATTCATCACCAAAACCCACTGAAAAACCTCCTCAACAAGACCCACCTACTCCCAAAACCGACATGCATCAAGTAGACAAAACCCCTATACCATTGACCTAAATCCTGCACCTACCTAGGGGGAACAAAAGGAGAAATCTCTGAAAGAAGTCCTTAAGGTTCCCTTCCTTGACCCAGAAGACGATGATCAAGGTCTTGGATCCAAGAAGGGGTCATCTTCAGCTTCTGGGAGAGTACGTAGAAGGTTTACAAGGTCTATAGTAAAAAGGGAGGCAACACCAGAGGTATTTGAGAACGTATCTACTAGTTCTGTTAGGGGAAATCCATATCAGGAGGACGACATATTGGTGATCACTATCCCAATACCACGGTTAGAATAGGGGCAACGTCTTAACCCAAGCCTTAGAATCTTACTCTAAGGTTAGGCGTCTAATAGCAGAATCAAGCTAATCTTTACGTTATTTACATTCTTAGTTAATCTTAAGTTGCATCTTACGCCTTGACTTAAAACTAACATGTAAATCATCAAACTTGGAGCCTCCACTAGTACAAAAAACACCTATCGCGTCTCCTCTAAATGACCTATTGAGTCTCATTTGGGCAGACGCGATAGGCATGGACACGATAGGTGCCATACTTATCGCGTCACTTTAGAGGCGACACGATAGATAGTTTATCGCGTCCCCTCAGTTATAAAAAGCGACGCGATAGATCATTTTCAAAGGGTAAAAAGGAAGCTATTGCGTCACTTGTTTTAATGTAGGCGACACATTAGGTGAGCTATTGCGTCCCTTCTTATCTATAAAGCGACGCGGTAAAACAATTATGTAAAAAAAAAAAGCTATTGCAACCCTTCATTTGTATAAAGTGACGTCGTAGAGCAATTGTGTTAAAAAAAAAGCTATCGCGTCCCTTCATTTGTATGAAGCGACGCGGTAGAACAATTTTGTTAAAAAAACAAAGGTATTGCGTCCCTTCATTTGTATGAAGCGACGCGATAGAACAATTGAGTTAAAAAAACAAAGCTATTGTGTCCCCTGCTACATTAGAGGCGACGCGATAGGTTGTCTTTTATATTAGTATTTATTATCTAACACATCTCTTTTTATTATAACAAGCGACGCAATAGGTATGTATGTAATTTTATTTTTATTTATTGGATAATTCAATTTAAAAATTAGATAAAATACTAAAGAAGATAATTCACTAAATTAAAATATTTAAAATGTAACGACCCGACTCGCTTAAATCGGCGCGGAAGAAACCGACGAGTCGAATAGTTATAAACTACAACTCAAATACTTAAGAAATTAAAACTAATTCCTCGAAATATTATTAATAAACCATAAAAGTACAAATACCCACAAGTTTGTACATAACTAGTCCAAAAGTCAAACTAAAAATACTAAAAATATAAGTAACTCCAACCACACGTCAGAGTCTAAACAACGTATAAGAGTCCAACAATAACGTATAAAGTCTATACAATACGCCAATACTATCCAAAATCAATAGAAATAGAAAATACATCAAATAACAGAAATAGTAAACGTCGCTCGCCCAACCCAAAGCTAAGCAAGAGTATCTTCATCAGAAATACCTAAAAAACATACAACAGTCCACCATCAGTGGCGAGTAACATAACTGACTTACCCTAATGGGAATACACATGCACATAGCATAAATCAAATAAACAACATCAAATCAATAAACCAGAGTACAAGATCAACCCGCACGTGAACTCGACTCAAACCAACTTAATCAACTATCTTTGGCGCAATCATTCATATTCTAGACCGGACTGTGCTCGTACGAACGCATCTTACGCGATCGAACTTTCTACTATGCTCGGATTTGAGAATCTTACTCCCAAACCCCATGAAACCAATCTTACTGGAAATCCATGTCCCGTGAAACCAATCTTACTAGAAATTCAAAGGATCACATAGTATGACTCCAACTATCCCAATACCGCGGATGGAATAGGGGCAACGTCTTAACCCAAAAACAAAGAATCTTACTCTAAGTTTTAGGCGTCTAGAAATGAAATCAAGCTAACTTTATTAATTAATCATTTAATCATCTTATTATCTCAACATAACTAAATTAAATTCATGAATTGCCTCTTTTGCCTTGATTCTCGAAAATAACTAGTTAAAACATCGAAGTTATACTCAAGATTGCCTTTACGCCTTGATCTTGAGTCTAACCAACCATAAACCATCATTCATTAACCGTTCTTTAATCATATTAGACACAATCTTTAACTTTCTTTAGCTTTTAAACCCTTTTCTTTAACTTTCAAGATTCAACCAAGAACTCATAAAGACTCATCAAGAACTCATAAAGAACTCAAAGAACTCATAAAGAACTCATCCAAGATTCAAGATCTTCAATCAAGAACTCAATCAAGATTCAAGAACTTCAATCAAGAACTCATCCAAACTCAAACAACATCACACGCATAACATCATTGTACCACTCGAAAATTACCATTCCAATTACCCAAAATTCATCAAACTTTAACACAATATTCATGATCATAAAACAACTTATAATCAATCATGAAATCATGAAAACCATCATCAAAACATCATATATACACATAAAAAATCAGAATATAAATCATACATAAAATCATGGATAATCATCATTAAACAACCCAAACATGCATTTAATCTATACTATAAACATAGTATACCAACAAGGTTGAGAAAGTATGTTACCTTATTGAAGATTAACACACCAATTCAACACAAAAACCCGCTGCCCGGAATGCTAAACCCACGGCCAAGCAACACGGACCACCACGCACGACACGGTTTTGGCACGAACACCACCACGCACCACACGAGCACCACTGCCACCCAGCACAGCTGCCTGCCACGACCCACACGAGCACCACTGCCACGGACCTACTGCACGGCCACGACACCACCAACTGCACGGCTGCCACTGCACGGCCCCACACACGGACACCCACACGTTCAAACTCACACGATCGAGATTCCCGAACCAAACCCGAACTAATGATCTTGGATGAAATAATTGGGTTTTGGATTGTGTTTGAACACTTAAAGATCAATAGAGTTTGAATCTTTAAGTTTGGGATTCAAAAGATGGATGAACAATTGGATGGGTTTAATAGCCAAAAATGGCATGTGAACTAGAGAGCAAATGGAAGAGATTTGTGCTTGAATTTGATGGCAAGAGCTTTTGATGGCAAAATGAGCAAGGGCCTTACTAACTCTCCTATTTATAGACTTAGTCAAGGTGTGAACACAAGACAAGTGGCAAGCCTTGCCATGCCTTCTAAAAACCGGCCATGAGGGGCAATTGGGCCTAAAATGGGCTCTCGTGATCAATTGGGCTAATTTGCAAAACCGCATGATTAATCATGCATAAATCGATTTAGCCCAAAATATTAAATAATTAATTAGAAAATTAAATAATAAAAATTCTAATTAATTAAATAATAAATAACATAAATAATAAAAACTGAAAAAAAAAAAATATTTCGAATTAAATCGAAATTATTCACATAAAATAAAATAAATAGTTCAAAAATAAATTTTAACTAACACATAAATACGCATAATTATCGGCAAAAATACCAATAAAATCTGGGTCATTACATAAAATGTTAAATACAATTATTTAATAGCTCTACAAATTTAAAATGTAAAGATAACACTACAAATCCAATTACCCAAACACTACATACAAATCCAAAATATCCATTTTTACTTAATAAACATCCATCCAAACTAATAAGGATAACAAAAGTTAACCTAAACACAATAGTCAATGACAAATATGCACCATGTTTCGCGAACATCATCAATAACATCTTGGGAATAACCAGCTGAAGAAAAATGCTACACATTCAAGAACAAAATGCAAAAAATAAAATTAAAATTAGATTAAGGGCGGATATATGAAACTTATAAATTAAAATTAAAATCACAACATTAATTAGTTATAAGTTATACATAAATGGAGATAAAAATGATTAAGTTAATTAATTACCTTTTGCAAATTAGTTTCATTTTGTGAAATAAGAATGATTATTTGATGCATATACATCATCACATAATAACCACACTCAACTTCTCCCGGTTGTCGAGGGCACTACAAAGAATTCATACAAAAATTAGGAAACTGAAAATTTAAGGTAAAAATGATTAATATAAAGAAGATAACACAATGTAAATATCATATAAACTCACCTCAACGGTTTCCCACCTTCAGCTTTTTCTTGCAGTGTAGCCAAGGTTTAGAGTCCTATATGCCCTATACATCATATAATAAAACAAAGCAAAATTATTAGCAAGCTAAGAAAAGAACTTGACATAAAAAAGATTGGGTAAATTTTGGCAGCACCTCCCCTAATAATGGACAAATGCCCCTCACAATATATGTGAGAATGATAATTAATTTACCATCATTGAAAACAGATACACAAAAAAAGGCAAATAGAGATACAGATACCCAAATACATCATGAAGATATTTGGCAAGCTATCAGCAAAATAGATCTTTATGGATCACTACATTAAAAAAAAAATACTTACACAGACAAGAATCCTTTAACTTGCACATTTTCATATTCGCCGCCTAACGAATCAAAAAATAAAGCTTCACCTTTCTTGATGCAAATTACAACCAACATCCAATGATGACTTCTTCAACAAATAAAATGATAAGTGTCATTTATAGGGAAACATATATTAATAGTTTATTAAGAAAAAATAATACGACAAAAGACTTACTTTTGCTGAAAGGGGACAATTATGTATTGTTTTGTACTGTGCATTGATATGGAATGGGCTAGATAGGTTGAAAGCACAGTGGGACGATTTTTGAACAAACCAAGCCGTTGAGGGCAAAGATAACCAATTGCATCACTTAGACCATTCTTTTTAGCCTCATTTTGCAAATACCTGTATGAGTTCATTAAAAAAAAGTGTATGTTAATTCATCACATATATATGTATCCATCAACCATAAAAAAAATTTAAAAGACATAATAAGTTTCTACCTTAACCAAATATGAATACACGATATATTCAACGACTCCATGTTAAGTAACTTTTTAAGAGCGTATCCACAAATCAAGGAACTGAATCTTTCTTGGTTAGGGTAATGATAGATGTCCTTCTCAAAATCAACTTCAATGGTGAAATCAATATCTTTACCTTTTTAAAGAAAGTATAGTTCTTTACAACTTTTTGGCAAAGAGAGTATACATGCCTTACTTAGTAAGAACGGTGGAATGCTATCATCCTCACCCTTTTCCTTATTATAAGACCCTACAGCAGACCCATGGTCTATTCTGTTTTTTTACTGATTCATTCCCCCTTTTGACTACTTCATTTCCCTTTTGGACTCGTTCACGTACTTCCTTTTTTGGCCAATTGCTTATGTGACGACCCGACTCGCTTAAACCGATACGGAAGAAACCGACGAGTTGAATAGTCAGAACTAACAAACTAAAATACTTAAAAATTAAAAACAAACCTCAAAATATTATTATTATAACCCAAAAATACAAATACCCACAAGTTTGTACAAAACTAATCCCAAAAGTCAAACTACTACTACTAACATACGTAACTCCAAATACATGTCAGAGTTGTAGTAAAGTATACAGGTACCACTACTATAGTTCAAAACAAACCGAAATCATAAAATAATAGTAATACAACTATATAACAACATCGGCGCTCGCCCAACCCAAAGCTAAGCAAGAACCTCATCATCAGAATTACCTGAAAAGTAAACAACAGTCCACCGTCAGTGGCGAGTAACATAACTGTCTCACCCTAACGGGAATACACATGAACATAGCATAAATCAAACAACCCAAATCATAACATCAAATCATGCGAAACATACAAATATACATGCTTGACTCGACTAACTTAACCAATCTTATCTTTGGCGCAATCATTCGCATACTAGACCGGACTACGCACGTACGAACGCATCTTACGCGAACGAACTTTCCAACAATGCCAGGACTGAGAATCTTACTCCCAACCCTATGAAACCAATCTTACTGGAAATCCATGTCAAAGACGACATAGTGGTAATCACTATCCCAATACCGCGGTTAGGGTAGGGGCAACGTCTTAACCCAAAAACATAGAATCTTACTCTACGAATTAGGCGTCTAGTAACGAAATCAAGCTAATCTTACATTCTTTAATCCTTTAATCCAAAGTTTACATTCTTAGTTAATTCTTAAGTTGCATCTTACGCCTTGACTTAAGAAAATAACATGTAAACCAAACATCTTACAACATCTTATCACTTTCTTTAACCTTTTCTTTAACTTTCTTTAACTTTAAAGACTCAATCAAGAACTCATAAAGAACCTTAAAGAACTTATCAAGAACTCAAAGAACTCATCAAGAACTCATCCAAGATTCAAGATCTTCAATCAAGATTCAAGAACTTCAACCAAGAACTCATCCAAGAATCAAGAACTCATCCATACATGCTCAAATTACACGCATAACTCAATCAATTCAACACATGAAATCATCAACTTTCTAGTATCCAAAATTCACCAAACTTGAACATAATTAACATAAACTTAATACTAACATAATCAATCATAGAATCATCATTTTAAAACTTAAAATCATCATACAACCATTTCAAAATCAGATTTACAATTCATACTCAAAAACATGATCAAAACTTCATATAAACTAATCTTGTTCATTTAATCTATACTATGGAACATAGTACACCAATTAAGTTGAGAAAGTATGTTACCTTAATGAAGATTAACAAGGTAATCACTAAAAACTTGCTGCCCGGAAACTACCCACACGGCTCCAAGCAAAACGGACACACGGACACGGCACGGCTTGCACGAACCACGAACACGGCCACCACAGGAGCACGTGCACCACCACGAACCACCTCTTGCACACGGCCTACTGCACGGCTTCACCACGCGACCCACACGGCCACCCCACGAACTCGAACCACACGATCAACCCACTCGAACAAAGCCCCAAACCAAACCCGAACTAGTGATCTTAAATGCAGATTAGGTGGTTTAGTTTGTGTTTTGATATTTAAAGATCAATGGAAGTTGAATCTTTAAGTTTGGGTTTGAAAAGGTTGGTGAACAATTGTTGGAACAATTGAGCCAAAAATGGCGTGAAAAAGGAGAGCAAATGGAGGGTGTTTTGTGTTTGATCTTTTGATGGCAAGTGATTAAGATGACAAATGAGCAAAAGGATCCTCAAGCCTTACTAACCCTCCTATATATAGAGGTTAGTTAAGGTGTGAACATGAGGCAAGTGGCAAATCCTTGCCATGCACACAAGGGGAACCGGCCAAGGCAAGAGAAATGGGCCAAATTGGGCTCTCGTGATCCATTGGGCTAATTCACAAAAATTGCATGATTAATCATGTTTAATTCGATTTAGCCCAAAATATTAAATAACTAATTAGAAAATTAAATAATAAAATTCTAATTAATTAAATAATAATAAAAATAAATAATAACTAATCAAAATAAAATAATTCGAATTAAATCGAAATTATTCACATAAAATAAAATAAATAGTTCAAAAATAAATTTGAACTATACACAAAATCACATAGTCATACATAAATATACAGCAGAAATACCTATAAAATCTGGGCTGTTACAGCTTATCCTCCTTCTTTGATGCCGGACTATTACATTCCTTTTTCAAATAAATATAGTGTGAAATTAGTGTGGAGATCAATGCTAGAAAAACTAGTTAACATTTAAAGTGTGAAGTGTACCTGGCCAGTAGGCAGTACTCTGACTTGTTTGCGAGGCCATTGTGCCCAACTTCCTACAATATTATCACCAAGTACTTCATGTCCAAAAAATGGAACAGGTAATGACGTTTGTTCCTCCCCTTTGAGTACTTCTAAGAATGTTACTTTCACATAATCATTGTACACAGGAACATTATGAACTAATTCGCCTTTCTCGGTCCATGATAAAGTTCCTTTAGCTACAACCTGATACCCAATATTTTCATCAAGAACAGTCACCTCACATGGTTTTGATTCCTACAGAGATCATTTTGATATTATGACTAACAAGTTATATTACTCTAAAAAAACAAAGTAAAAGAGTTGGATATGTTTTCTACACGTTACCTTAGAACCATTTGCGAAAGGGTCGGGATCATCAGAATGGGGATGGGGATCAACAGAATGACAACTACTACGATTAGTCAAGCGAGGGGCATTAACATCGAAGTTCATATTGCTCATCATATTCACCTCAACATTTTCAGGTATTTGTATACCACAGCTTTTCAAGATGTCAAGGGTGACTTCTTTCGTTTTAGACATTGTTTGTTCTCGCACTTGTTGAGTCAGCTTTATAGTTAATTCTTCAACTTCCTTAAGGGTCATCATTCCCTCGTTGCTACAACTGCGTTTCTTTCTCTTAAAAACAGAGGTAACAGTGGCTTTACCTCCTAATCCCCTTACATAGCCCCCACGCTCTGGAGTTCCAAGTGCCTCAGTTAAAATGTCATGACTCCCCTCGGAAACAAACTCTCCATTTTTATGAGCTTCAATCAACTCATGCTACAAACAAATTGAAAAACTATTAATTATTACATATGACTATCGCACTGATTGCAAAAGCATATTGCATTTAAGATTTAAGATACTTACTATTCTATTCACCACAAATTTAGTTTTAGGATTAGAGATTTCCCCTTTCTTATCGATTCTTCCATCTATCCATCTCTCATAACGAGGTCGGGGTTTCACCATCCTAACACTAGATGTGCTAGATTCAACAGCACCAGAGGATGAGGGGCCTGATAAAATGGCATTTTTAAGCTGCTCTTTGGCATGTTGTTCTTCTCTTTTACTATATCCACCACGACCCATATGATGGGGATGCTCATTCTTCCATTGGTTAGATCGGGTTTTTTCACTCAAAGCCTATTTTATAAAAAAGAAATAAATTAGTTCTAAATCCTATTATAAAATATAAAGTTCATATAAATTAAGCTAGCTAACCTGAAATTCTGGGTCCAATCGTTATTTCTTAAACTCTTTCCAGTCATCTTCATCAATACCTATATAATCTTCCCATGGCTTGTTGACCTCATCATTTTTTTCCTCATTGGTAAAGTATGCTGCTCTCAATTTGGACTTAAAATCTTTCCACCTTTTCTTGCAATCTCTTAACACAAATGTCTTCTTATCATCATCGCACATGAACAAGGTCTAAAAAAATAAAAGATAATAGATTAGATTACTTCCACATGATTCAATATATGTTCAAACATCATAAATAATTACAAAATTACTCCAATACCTTTGTTGTTGTCCACATCTTCTCTTTTATGTCTTGGTCTACGTCATTCCAATTTTTTATGGTGATTTCCACCTTTTCACATGCCAAAGCTCCTGTATAGGCTACATATCTATCCTTGTGATCTCCTACTGCAACTCCGTAGTCATTCCACTTCAAAGGATATGGTCCATCATCATCTTTAAAAACATATTTTGCTGTTGTTGGTCCTCTTTTTTTCCCACTTTTCTTTTTCTCTTTCTCCTTGTTTTCATCACTATTCTCAGACCTTCCAAGTTCCTCCTCAGTTGACATATTATAATAAGCACCTGCATAATCAAATTTCAAGAATATGGCCCAAAAAGTTAAACAACCAACAAAATGACAACAAATAAATTGATTTCAAAGAATAAATTTCCCTTCTAAATAACAAAAATTAAAAAGTAAGCATGGGATTTGAAAATTTTGTAGGGAAGGTATGAGCACATACATACTCATTGGTTAGTAGTATTTGGTCCAACCCAACAACCTTCATTATGATCATCTCGCAAATAATGATCAGTTACATCATCCACATTTGATGTTGCATTTTGGTACAATGGAAAAATGGGAAACTCTTCAACCAAGCCATATTCCTTTTCATTAGGTACAGGGTCCGCAACAGCCACACCAAGTTTCTGTCCTTGAATTACTACAGACCAAGAATTGGCACTTGGATCATCCATGTAGAACACCTGCTTAGCTTGTGACGCCATTATAAATGGTTCGTCATTATGACCCAATTTATTAAAATTTGCTAAAGTGTATCCAAAGTCATCAATTTTAATCCCTTTACTAACATCAGCCCACTTGCAACGAAACACAGGCACCCTAAACTGATCTGTAAAATTAAGTTCAAATATATCCTCAATAATGCCATAATATGGCATTGACACTTGCGTACCAAATTGTAGACCATATGCAACTAAAGACACACCACTATTCTACAAGGTACCCTTGTCATCCCTTCGTTTTGTGTAAAAACAATAGCCATGTACATCATACCCTTCATATGATACGACATTCTCAGAAGGTCCAAAAGCTAACCACCTAATGGTCTCATTGACAGTATGAGGATTATGTGAGATCTCTTGATTCACCTGACTTTGGAACCATTTTATGAATGAGCGATTATGTTCATCTGTATAGAATTGATCACTATTTCCTCGATGCTTATGCCTTAGGAGATTCATATGTTTTTCAACATAAGGGCGCACAAGATCACTCTGTTGTAAGATGTATAGATATGCCTGGTTCAATTCAGTGAAGCTAAGTTTGATCACTTTTCGCCCAACAGTGCCTTTTCCCAAAACTATTTCCTCGTCATGACGAGGTAAAGGCAACCCAAGTGATTCAAGTTCTTTCAATATCTCACTGCAATATCCTAGCACTTCTTTGGTCAAGTAACCCTCAATGATGCTCCCCTCTAGTCGTGCTCGATTTCTAACATAGCCTTTTAAATCACCCATGTAACGCTCAAAAGGATACATGTATCTTAGAAACACTGGTTCACAAAGTTTGACCTCTCGTACCAAGTGAACTATCATATGAACCATAATATCAAAAAAAGAGGGAGGAAAATACATCTCAAGTTGACATAATGTGACAATAACTTGTGCTTGCAAAGAATCTAACTTTCCTGGATCAATTTCCTTTGAGCATAGAGCTTTGAAAAACAAACAAAACCTCATAATTGTGTGTCTTACTTGCTTTGGCAAGATTGACCTAATGGAAATAGGTAGCATCTCATGCATCAAAGTGTGGTAATCATGAGCCTGTAGTCCCACTAATTTCAAGTATTTTAGTGACACTAAGTTTCGAATATTTGAAGAATACCCATGAGGTACCTTCACTTTATGCAAAGACTCACACAAAACCTTTTTCTCCTTCTTAGATAAAGTGTAACAAGTAGGAGGTAAGTAATATCGTTTTCCCTGTTTTTGTGCTTTCAACTCAGGTCGTATGCCTAGCTTCACCATGTCTCCCCTTGATTTTCTTCCATCTTTAGTTTTACCTGGCATATTTAGAAGTGTGCCTATTAGACTGTCAAACACATTTTTTTCAACATGCATCACATCAATGCAGTGTCTCACATACAAATCCTTCCAATACGGCAAGACCCAAAATGCTGACTTTTTCTTATAACACATCTGGTCATCTAAAGGCTTGTATGGTTTGCCAAACTCACAATTAATGTCCTTAACTTGTTCATAGACTTGTTCACCCGTTTTGGGCATTGGAGCAAAACATTGTTCAGGGTTCCCATCAAAAGCTTTTCGAAACCTACGGTATGGATGATTACGAGGCAAAAATCTCCTATGACATGTATATGCCAACTTCTTGCTCTTAGGCAAATGAATAGCTTTTGTGTCATCTTCACAGATAGGGCATGCTTTATATCCCTTGACAGTGTGACCCGAAAAATTTCCATATGCTGGAAAATCATTGATTGTGCAATATAACATTGCACGCAATGTAAAAGTCTCTTGACGATGTGCATCAAACATAGAAACCCCATCAGCCCACAACTTGCTCAAATCTTCAATTAGTGGGGCTAAGTAAACATCGATGTCATTCCCTGGCTGCTTAGGTCCCGAAATCAACAATGATAACATAATGTACTTGCGCTTCATGCAAAGCCAAGGTGGCAAATTATAAATCACCACCAACACCGGCCACGTGCTATGTTAACTAGTCATGTTGCCGAATGGGTTGATTCCATCTGTGCATAAACCTAATCTCAAATTCCTTGCTTCACTACCGAATGTTGGATATGTGTCATCAATATGCTTCCATTGAGGAGAATCTGCCACATGGCAAATCATCTCATCGGTCGTACGTCCATTTGCATGCCATATTAGGTTTTTTGCATCTTCAACGTTACCAAACAAGCGTTTAATCCTCGGCACAATGGGTAGGTACCACATAACCTTCCTAGGAGGGCCATCTTTTTCATTGTAAGCGTTATTTGTCTCTTTGTACCGTGAAGTGCCACATTTAGGACATTCACTCAAGTCCTTATATTCATGTCGATACAACACACAATCGTTTGGGCAAGCATGGATCTTTTCTGCATCTAGACCCATCGGACATAGCAATTTCTTAGCTTGGTATGTAGTACTAGGAAGCACATTATCGTTGGAGAGAAGATCTTTGACTGCAGCTAATATGTCCATAAAACTTGTATCAGTCAACCCATGTTGAGCTTTCACTTTAAACAATGTGAGTATACCAGATAGCCGAGTATGGTTGTCGCAACTAGAATACAAGGGTTTTTCAGCATCACTTATCACACTATCAAAAGCATGTGACCTCTCAACTTCCTCCATATCAAGTAACATATCATCCAATTATATTGGTCGTTTTCATAAGCATTATTATCATGTGAGGCTTCTATATGGTCCTCATTTTCATTTTGTGAAGTACCAATACTACCTTCACCATGCCATATCCATTCTGTGTAGCTTCTTAAAAACCCATTACACAAGATATGATTTCTTAGTTCAATAACAGTAAGCACTTTATCCATGTTACCACAACTCTTACAAGGGCAACAAAGATTTTCCCCTTCCTTTTAAAGTGCTACCGCGAATTGAATAAAATCCTCAACTCCTTTGCGAAATCCGGGCGTGTTACGCTTACTTGATATCCAACTTTTATCCATTACTATCTGCGCAATAGGCATTTATCATATCAAATACATTATGTAAGTCATTAACTCTTGTAGAAATATAAGATTAAGTTCAAATTTAGCATTAATAGTAAAAGTGCCATGAGAGGAAGTAGAAGTTCAAAGTTTTATACACCACTTAATATAAGAAATAAAGTATTCTAATTAAGACTTCCTAGTTTCATTTTCATATCCCATAATTACAATTCAAACTTAATCTAAGAGACAAAGTATAAGTACCATGAGAGGAAGTAGAAGTTCAAAGTATTATAGTCCACTTCACATTAATTATAATCCAAACTCTCTCTATATATATATACATGAATATTCATATCCCATAATTCTCACATGGTCTTCACACGGTAAGAAACTTCTTAGCAGAACTCAACTATATATATATCCTCTTGGCAAGATGCAGAGACAAGCTTTATACACTTTTAAATTTGATGGAGAGAGTGATTTTAGAGGTTATATAGAAAATAATCCATGTTCTAAGTTTGAGGTCATATTTGTTTAAATGGTAATGTATTACAATTTACAGTTTACACATTTAGATTATACTATAAGCATTTCATCCAAATTAATTATATGTTAGACAAAATTTTGAGCAATGAGAATTAAGAATAAAAACAAAAGGAAAGCATGCACTAGAAATCAATTTTACATACCTGAAGATATTTCGGCCATAATTTAGGCTGAAATAATAATAATAATAATAATAATAATAATAATAATAATAATAATAATACGAGATAAAAAAATCTAAAGTAGTGGAGGAAGAAGGGATGGGACAAAGCTAGTTTCGAAATTTCCATATTGTAGAGAGACAGTTATAAAATAGTTGCTCCTATTCTGGATGTCTAAGGTAAAATCACCGAATTCGGAGAAGCTCCAGCAAAGTTGATCAGGGCATTAGTAAATGGTAGAGGTATTCATGAAAGGGTAGTACAAGTAATTGTAACATAGCACATTGAAGAATTGTTTATGTATTATTATTATTTTTTTTTTACAAATGACTTATTTGAGAAATATATTCTCAATTTCTATGCTCGCAAGAGCAGTGTAAATTATATTCAAAACAATATAACATAGTACAACTTATATATTCAAACCAATATACTCCCTCTGTAACATGTTAATTGCAAGTTACAAAGATTTAACTTTTTTTTTAAGTCTATTTTATGTCCAATTGTTGAAATTTAGAAAGTATTTCGTATTTTGATATTTTACAATACGTAGAGAATACAACAAAAAATAGTTAAAGTTGATCCTGGACAATAAATAGGAGTTGATATTGCGAGGTAAACAATTCCAAAGTCACAGACAATGGAGAGGGAATGCTGAGATTTGTCCCATCCCTTCTTCCTCCACTACATAATGTCCAACAAAATAAATGATATCTCGTATTATTCTAGTCAAGCAGAATGTCCAACAAAATATTTCCAAGTTCCAATAACACCACCACAACACCACGTACGGCGGTGAGCCACCCAGCAAATTAAACCCCCAAAACATACTCGAATTTAGCAAAAGAAAACCTCAAAAATCAATCCAAAGCAGAAACACCCATTTGAATGCAATAAGGGAAGCAATAGAATACCTCAATTTATTAAGAGCTGTGAGCAAAAACGAAAATGGCAGCAACGAACGCAGCAAGCAATGAACGCAGCAAGCAACGACGGCAATGCAGCAACCACGGCAACAATGGAAGCAACGACGGAGTACTGAGTGAAGACCGATAACCGAAGACCGAAGACCGAAGACCGACGACGGCAGTGACGGAGCAGACTCTAGCGTGGGCCTGAGTTGTTAATTGTGACTTCGACTAGGGTTTCTCGCGGGTGTATTGTGTGAAATGTGAAGGAGAGCTGCGAGGTTCAATTGTTCTGATTTTTTTTGGGGGGTTTTGTCCTAGTGGCGTAGTGGAATTGAATTGATGTAATGACAAGTCACTACGTGGTTTATTCATTTTTGTGTTTTAATTTTGTGTTTTTTTTTATATCTAAGGTGTCCAATAATTTATTACAAGTGACACTATAGCTCTATTACATCCCTTTGTTATTTCGGAGGGACACAATAGACCAACTCTATCGCGTCCAACATAATATATGTGCAGACGTAATAACTTTACGCGTCACTTATAATTTTTGAGGGGACGCGATAGATATTTTTTAAAAAAAAACTCGCAATCTATCGCGTCTAACATTATATACACAAGTGACACAATAGCTTTATGCGTCCCATACTATCAACAAGGGACGCGATAGGGGGGGTGCCTTAGGTATTTTTTGTACTAGTTCTCATAACACAACCTTTAATATTTTCTTTAACTTTCTTTGAACCTCTTATAACTTTCTTTAACTTAACTTAACTTTCTTTAATCAAGATTATATAATCTACACTTAAGACTACATAATCATGATAAAGAATCCAAGACTCAACCAAGACTCAAAAAGAACTCATCAAGATTCATAAAGAACTCATCAAGATTCATAAAGAACTCAACAAGATTCATAAAGAACTCATCCTCATAATCATCATCAAAATCACGCATAATAACAACAAAGTTCAACAACAATTTCATCAACTTATGATCATCAAAACTTCATGGAATTGAACATAAACATAATCAAACATATAATACATAGAATCAAGACACGAATATCACAAAAACATCACCCCCAAAAACCAGCCCATATTCACGCGTAACATAGGCCAAATTCATCAACAAATTACCCAAATTTGATCATTAAATCTACCCTATAATCATAGTATACAAATTAAGGTAAGAAAGTATGTTACCTTATTGAAGATTAAGCAAAATATTACACGAAACTTGCTGCCCGGAAACCCAAATCACACGCCTAAGCAACACGGTGCCACCCCGGCTTCAGCACGAACACACACGGCTGCCACCACGAACCACACGGCCACCTCACGAACACGGCCCAATCAGCATGACTTCAACGCATGGCTCACCATCCACACGGCTTCAACCCCACGAACCAAACTCAACACGCAACAACCCGAAACCCAACCTAAACTAATGATCTTGATCACAAAAGATGAAGATAAGTGGGTATTCAATCACTTAAAGTTCAATAGGGTATGAATCTTTAAGTTTTGGGATGAAAGGTTGATGAATAATTTTGTGGATGATTATGGCCAAAAATGGCGTGGAAGAGAAGAGAAAATGGAGGGAAGTGTTTGGCTTTTGATTGTGGCAAAAGATGAGCAAGTGAGTTTAAGATGGAAAAATGAATTCTAAAGCCTTACAAACACCTTCTATTTATAGAAGTGATTAAGGTGTGAATATGAAGCAAGTGGCAAATTAGGGCACTAATCATAGGGGGGCCGGTTTTCATGAGGCTCAAATGGGCTTTTGTGATCCTTTGGGCTAATTGCACTCATGCATGATTAATCATGCTTAATTTGCATTTGGCCCAAAAATTAATTGACTAATTAGAAAAATTAAATAATTAAATCCTAATTAATTAAATAATAATAAAATAAATAATAAACAATCAAGAATAGAAATAATCAAAATTATTCACATAAAATAAAAATAAATAGTCCAAATAAATTTTTGGACCATACATAAAATCACATAAATAACAAATAAATCAACGACAGAAATACCGATAAACCTGGGTCGTTACAACAGCACTTCGCCCACCCTTTGTGGGATAAACCTTTTTGCTCCCTTCATTCACGGCTGGAGCCGTCTTCTTTCGCTTGGTAGCCTGAGCTACCTGTTTACCCTTGGGAGCAACCCCTGCCTCTTCCGCCTCCAATACCGTCACTTCCTCCACTATCTAGGCAACCTCAACTGGCGTCTTCAGCTTGTTCATGTCCAACTCCTGCATAAACATTGACTGAGTCACTTCAAAAAAAACAGGCAAAAGAAAGTGGATATAATGCAAGAATATTCATAAAGTATGATAGCGGCCCAAAAAACGTTTAACATTACCCTTCTCTTTCAAGTAGAACCTGCCACATAGTCCTATGTTAGCTAAGGCAATGTTACTCTTTAGAATATATTCCGTGCTGGGTAGCTAGAACCAGGCAGCCTCATTTCTGCCTGCACGAAAGTAGTCTACTGTCTCCTGATCCTATGATGAAAGAAGACATGAGCGGAGATGTTCCATCCTACCTGTAGAATGGGAGAATAAGTAGGGGGAGAGAATGAAAGCCTTCTCCGGCGGCTTTACCCACACCCACTTGCCCACCCAATCCTTGAATCCACTCTTCTTTGGTAGGGCAAAGCAGTTGCCGCCGACAGAGTATAGTACATATCAGCCCTCCAACGAGATGTTCTTCTTCGCCAGAATCAACTTCCGGATGACTTCTAACGACAATTTCATCCCTAGGTACCGGCTCACCCAAAAGATAGAGAGTAGGCTGCAAAGGGACAGGGGCATAAGCTGACTAATGGACATGTTGAAATGTCCCAGAACAAATGTCCCGGAACGGACATCACCACCGGGTCCATGGGTAGCCTCATCCCCATCTTAAAATGTTTGATATACACCCCAAAATAGCCTACTGGGGTCGAGCAATCACGCCACCGGCGGACGGTGCCTTGATAGTCCATTTCTTAAGGATCACATACTCTTCTTTGAAACACTTCAACCAACCATCCCCCCAAGTTTCCGTGATGAATTTCGAGCATGGTACCACGGTGGATGGACTCTGAGAGCCTAAATTTTGATCAACCACCAGGTTCTGTTCTGGATAGTCCCGTTCAGCATCTTTAACAAACCATTGCCTTCTGTCGGCTTTCCAGGATGGTTCGTCATCTCGCGTTCTTTCCTTTCCTGTAACATAGCAGAAGAAAGCATGCAAAGTACAAAGAACGATAAATAACAGAAGTTACCTAAAGAGGGCCGCTCGCTGGGGGTTTCCCATCCCCATCCGACCTTCCTTAAAGCAACAAAAGGGTTGGGGTGCCCCGGATCATAGTTTGAGCCATACTGGCCAAATTCCTTGCAATAAATCAAGGAAGAAAACAAATATTTCTCTGCTATGAAAGAAAGCTGTCGCCGCACCCCCCGCAGCACACGGCGGAGATCTGCCACATCCTTTTGCTGCTCAAAGTTGAAGTCAGAGAGCTGCTGCAATGACCCTAATTTTTTGGCCATAAAATTTCTGCTAGAATTAAGCCTTTGAGCCCAAACACTTTAATTTGGGCCAACAGACTTATATTGTTTTCCTGTGTTTAGAATCGAGCCCAAAGCCTTGCTTAACCTATCCCATAGTTGGCCCCCTTATTATAATTGCCCATATATTTTTGCTCCCTTAAACCCATCCCATCCTAAAGTTAGTTAGCCTTGGTCTATTTAAACCCCTGAAGCCTATAACTCATAATGCAAACTCAAGCAAAACTCCATCTTTCTCCTTGGTATTTTCACGGCAACCATAGCCAATTCAACCAAAGTTTTTCCCTTTCAACTTCATTCTGTTTCGAACTTAATCAATCTTCAACCTTTTTGCAGAATGTAACAATTTTGTGCTGTGAACGTGTGATTCATGCCTTGGCCGTGCGTGGTGTCGAGTGAAGAAAGGGGCTTAGGCATGTTTTTGAGTGTTTCTTCTAATAGGTAAATAGTTATTCTACCTAGTATTAGGATTAAACAACATAGAATAATAAGGTTAGATAGAATTCGAGTTGCTGTATGTTGTTATGCGTGCAAACCGTGTAGAATAAGGTGTTTAATTTCGATCTTTTCTTGGTTATTTCATGAATCTTGATCAATATCATCATTTTGTAGTGTTATATGATCTTTATTTAATAATATTTTTTGAATATCTTGCAAAACCATGAAATTCTTGAATTAATTCTTCATCTTGTTTTAAGCGTGTATAACCGTGATTTATGGGCTATGTTCTTTCAATCTTTTCTTTTATCTTGTTGAATCTTGAATCATCTTTTCATGATATGTTGTTCTATGATCTTTTCTTAAAAATTTTATATGATTATCTTGCAAATTAAATGATTTCTTGATCAGTTCTTGGCTTGTGTCATGCGTGTATGAGTAGACTTTATAAGCATGAATTTTTATTTCGTTTTATGACTAACTTGATGAATCATATTAATCCTATCATGATTATTCTATTTTTGATCCTTGCATGAGGTTTTTTTGTGAATTAAGATGTATAAGTGGTTTTCTTGAATTCGTTTCTCTTGTTGGTATGGTTCATGTATGTATGATGATCAAAGCATGATTTCTTCTTGTGTTCTTGTTATCTAATCAATGATTAAAGCATGTTCATAGTATTTCTTGAATCAATGAAAGTTTTTATAGATGAAAAATTGAATCTTTATGTTTGTTCAATTCGCCAATTTGGTCCTTGATGACCAAGATTGGACCTTTACTTCATTCTAGATTTAATCCTAGTAATTCTTGTAAATGGTTGTAGTTTCATGATGTTTTGAATGATTTAAATCTTGATATTGTCTTACTCATGATAGCTGAATTGTATAGATGTTTGCTTGAATGTTTCTTGAGTTTCTTGATTATCTTTCTTTGAAAGTTTGAACTTGTATTACGTTTATGGATATTTCCAATGATTGTTGCACCGAATCTTACCTGCGTTCTAGAAGTTGGTGTGTTTCCATTTTTGTTGTTGGCATTGGAACCTGACACATGAAAACTGAGAGGTTCGTGCTTCATGAGTCAAGTTCAAATCCTAACACACTTGGCTAAACTTATGTGGCCTGTTTCCTTGAGTTTTGATTGTATGTTTGATGAACTTGTCATTATATGATGATGCATGATGATTGAAGTTCGTGTGACTCATGTTTGGGTCCGTATGTTGAGTTTGTTGCACGGTTTCCTTGTCTTGGTTAAAGTCTTGTAATGTTTATCGGTTCAAGACCGAGCGGGTCAAGTCTATCGGTTGTACACCGAGTGGGTCATGTTTATCGGTTGTAGATCGAGCGGGTCATGTTATATTGGTTGTAGACCGAGCGGGTCATGTTTATCGGTTGAAGACTGAGCGGGTCATGTTTATCGGTTATAGATCGAGCGGGTCATGTCTTCGGTTAAAGATCGAGTTGAGTCCTGTTATAGAATTGTATCCTTTTCGTGTGTATCAAGGTTGATGTTGACATATTTCTATCTTGTATTTGTTTAAGTCTTGATTATCGTATTCTGTTTCGTTTGATGGATGATAAGTTTCCGCTGCCAATTTCTAATGTATGTCTTGCTTGGTTGATATGGTTAAATTATGTAATTTTTTGTCTTCCCGTGTTTGATTTGTTATTCTATATTGTTTGATTCTACTGCTAAGTAGAACAGTCTAGTTACTCGCCACTAACGGTGGACCCCCCTTTTATTTTACAGGTGAGCAGAATGAGGAATAGATTTGGGTTGTGTGATGAGCGAGGCATTATAGACACCTGTTCCTCTAGATTAGACTTTATTTGCGGTTTAGTTCTTATTTCGGTTTTGTAGAACGTTCCTTAAAGTTGTTGTTGTTATTGTGTAGTTGAACTCTATTATCTTTGGGATTCATCAATAAAGTTATGACTTTCACAATATTCATGAGTTTTAATTAATATTTCTTTATTGAATCAATTGGTGACTGCCTGTTTAAGACGTTACCCCTGTTAACGTCGATGCTCGAAAAACGGGTTGTTACAGCTGCCTACTCCAATTACGAGCCCCCTCTCTGCTATCCGCCGTGCGACCTACCAGGTCATAGTCCGGCAACCGTCTACCCCTGACAGTGGGAGGTGGAAGTGGAGGAAGGTAATTGCGATCCTGACTTACTTCCTCCACTTCCACCTCCCACTGTAGGTGCGGCAGCCTGATTTACTTCCTCCACTTCCGTCTACCCCTGACCGTCTACCTCCACTTCCGTCTATCCCGTGGAAAATAGGTGTGGCAGCCTGATTTACTTCCTCTATAGAGGAGGTGGACACGCTTGCGTCCTTTGTATGAGAGGATATGGGCTCGCTCCTGACTTGCCCCTCACTTGCGCGATTTTGGCTGTCACTTGCATCTGACATCTTTGATTAACTTGCAAAAAATCAGCGCGGTAAAACAAAGACGGTAGACAGGAAAACATAGCAGTAGCACATAGAACAACAGCAAACGTAGCAAATTAGTAAACCTAGCCGTCGGCCAAACATGGCGGTGGTACTCATAGCAGAATAACAAGTTCAGCTGTCATCCAAGCCTGGCAGACCACAGGCTAAGTACTATAGCCTTTCCAGGTGGCCAAAGTTGCAGAACTTGATACGACATAAAGTTGAAACGTCGCGTTATCATGACGTCAACAGCAACGAATCAAATTCATTTAGTTTTGAGTACGAAAATGGGGTTTTTCGCTTGAAAATCACCAAAGAATGTACTAAAAAATGCAACGAAATACAAAGCAAGTAACGAAAACAACAATTTAAAGCACAATTTACACAAAAAGAGGAAATTGCACAACAATAGAGCACATAAAAACATGAAACCCAGCAAGTGCGAAGTTCGAATGAACTAAAAAGACAAAAAGGGTAGAATTACCTTAGATTGTTGATAAAAATTGCTGAGGATGGTAGTTTTCTTGTTCAAAGCTACAAATTTCACCTTAAATTGTGTTAAATTGCTGCAATTATCTTCAAAGACAAAGAGTAGATGATCGGTTTTTCGAAGAGAAGATTTTAGAGAGATAAAGTTTTTGCAAATTTTGAACTGAAGTTAGGCCCTTGAAAGGGTGCCCTGGCCATTTATAGCTAAAATTTTAGGTCCCACAGTGCTACAATACAAAACTCTTCATATCCAGTTGCCACTTGTCAAAAATCTACATGTGGAAATAAAAACATTACTCCGACGTCTTATGGCGCTTCAGATTTATAAAAAGCATCGCCAACTCTAGACAACCCGGTACTTTTGGGGGGGCTACTTGTATGGGGGCATACCGGTACACCGGCATGACCATACCCATTCGAAGCACTCCTAAGCTGCCAGAGTAATGGGATGCCGTCATATTCCAGGACGGCATCCAAGGGCCAAGAGGACTTAAAGCCTTCACCGGGGTATAGAGAATAGTAACTTGTCCAGAGACGGCGGGGGTCTGGTCCCAGCTTACACGTGGCACCACTCAAGGCACCATTTGAGTACCTGGGCCCACGTCCTAACAAACTAACTAACTCATTCAAGGAGAGTCGTACATGTGACGGTCATCTAGGCCCCCACTTAGAATTATAACTAACTAAGATTCCAGGGTTCGCATCAGTCAACCACAGCATGACACGTGTACCTCTGGGTACCGCCATCTACCAAGACTCATCTCTATAAATAGAGGATGGGTGCACATCATTAAGGTACATTCTGATTCTCATACACTCTTCTACTCTCTCTCTCTCTCTCTCTCTTTGGATTGAATCCCCTTGCTGACTTAAGCATCGGAGGGTCTTTCCCCGGAAACAACCGTGGGGTTAGCTCACCGTGTTCCCTGTGTGCAGGAACCACCACAAGGACCACTTTGAAGAGGTTGCTCCATCGATCAAGCTAAACAAGGGTGGAACACTTAGGGTAAGATGTAATAATCTTTTCCTTTGGTATATAATTCTTTACTTACTTAAAAAGTATTGTGCAGACAACTGACCCAATTCACATAATACAATTCTTGTTGGGAGTGGCGATATGCTGCAAGCCTGTAAGTTTGCAACTCCACCATTATTGCTGAGACTTCGACAACTACACTTCAAGGCCCACCTTCTTTCATTCTTATTATTTATTTTAATGAACTACTTTGCCAAATTACTTCATGCTCAGTTTTAGACGGAGCTTCATCCTCAGGGCCCATCTTCTTTCGTCTTTGGTCTAGGTTAGCAATTAATAAAGCAATTAGCAGGTCCAACTATGGAGGAATCATGATAGTAAAGCAGGAGCGCAACTAGCAGTAAAAAAATGGTGAGCATTGGAGGGAAGAAGAAGGTGGGTTTCAATTGTCTAGGTTAAATGCTCTCTATTTCGTTTTAAAAGGGGTTTTGTTAGAGAGCATAAAGTATATATTTTTTTATCCAAGTTAAATGCAATTTTTATCCAAATTAGTAATTAATTTGTCTAGGTACAATTTTTATCTGGTCAAAGTTTTGTAATGGGGTCTTTTTTTTTAGTAGAAAGAGGAAATACATTAAATTATAATTAGGAAACCCTTACAACATGCTGAAACATAGTACAACTAGACAACAAAAGTAGAACAAAGCTTAGCTTGGAACTCGAAAAATACACAACCTGAATACAATATGAAACAGCAGAAAGTAACCGTAAAATAATAAAACCTTTATTGCATTGCCCTAAGACCTGTAATGTCATGATAAAGAAACTGTTTGATCCATCCTGGAGGAGCATCAAAGTTCTGTACATCATTCTTCGAAAGCTGCCCTTCCTTTGCCAATGTGTGAGCTACCACATTACCTTCACCACGAACATGAAGAAGCTCCATATTCTGAAACCCACGGATCATGCGAGATACTTCCATGATGAGTGCTCTAAGATGATGAGTAAAGTACTCCTGCACATTATCGATCATTACTTTGACCGCCTTTGCATCCGTCTCAATTTGAAACCTTGTTAGGTCTTTGAAGAGGGCCACGAACAAACCTTCTCTTAGAGCAACAAGTTCAACTTCAGCTGGGGAGGACGCCTAAATCTTGATAAATCTTCCATATAACCACGCTCCATTGGGATCACGTAGCACAATTCCCGCAGTTGCATGTTTAACATCCTTCCAGCTTGCGTCAATGTTAATTTTGACCATTCCTGGTGGAGGAGGTCTCCATAGAGGGCAATCATATGGTAGCACAATATCTTTTCCTTTACCCTGCATTAAATGGTTAGTTTCCATGTAGTCCACCCAAAATATGTGAAAGTCTTCCTCTAGAAACCTTGAAACATTTTGAAACACTAAACTATTTCTCATTCTCCAAATATGCCAAATAGCCACTACAAAAAGTAGCCTCCATCATTCTCCATGATTTAAATTTGATTGGATCCAATCATCCCAGTTCAAGGAGTAGAAAATATATATTAAGGGTACTAGCTAGGAAGGGTGTGATATTGGAAAACTTTTGTCCAAAATCTTCTTGTGAGTACACAATCACGAAACAGGTGAATGAAATTTTCATTATCATGGCGGCATCTAGTGCAAATTGGACAGAAGTAATGAATTTTTTTTACAGAAGATGGGCAGTAGGGAGTATAGCATGACAAACATTCCAAATGAACATCCTATATTTGAAAGGAACTTGAATTTTCCAAATTAGTTTCCAAGAAGAAAAGGGAGTAGTGAATGGAAGTGGGGGGGGGGGGAAGGTATCCTATATGCAGATTTAAGAGAGAAAATTCCATTTTCATTAGGTCTCCATTGAGGAATATCTGGTATGGAATTGGTACGAGATAAGGGGATCACACCTATATCCTCAATGGAACCTATGGGAAGAGAAGGAGCAATTGAACTAGTATTCCAGTCTCCATTCGAAATGATATGAGAAACTCTCCAATTAAGTATCCAGTCAGGAGGTTCCACTAAAACCAAATAGATTAGAGGTTTAGTGCCAGCCCATTTGTCATACCAAAGAGACATATCGGCCCTATTTCCAATTCTTGAACCAAAACCTTTTTCCAGAATTTCCCTTCCCTGAAGAATGTTTCTCCACAAAGGTGAAGAAGTTGGTGAATGTTTTGCAGCCCAAAAGGAAGAATTTTTTAAGTACCTGGCTCTAAGAATCCTAACCCAAAGTTTATCCGTTTGGAATAAGACTTTCCATCCAAGCTTTGCCATAAAAGAAAGATTCCAAGCCTTTAGATCTCTCATCCCCAAACCCCCATATTAATAGGCTCTTTCAAATTTTTCCACCCCATTCTAGGAAGATAATGAGAAGTATCGACCTTATTTCAAAGGAATTTATGACAATGTTTTTCAAGATCTTTCGTGATTGAACATGGAAGTAAGGTGGTTTGCATTGAATAGAGAGGGTAAGAATTCAAAACACTTTTGATTAGGGTACATCTCCCAGCCATATTAAGTAATTTTGCATGCCACCCTTGAATTTTTTTCTCTAGTTTTATGCAACATATCTTCATAATCTTCCCTTTTCAGTTTATTTGGACTGATACTAACCCCAAAATATTTTCCAATCCCAAAAGAAATATAGTTGTTCATTTGACAGTGATGAGCAATCAAATGTCTAGTAGCACAAGAAGTATTTTTTGAGAAGACTATAGCCAACTTAGAGTCATCTAAATTCAAAAGGGTCAAACGAAGTTATGAATAACTCGGTCTATGTACTACAACCATTCCTAGTTGATGAGATGTAGTAAATTTGAAATAAAATGTGTTGAGGTTGAGCATTTTCTCTTAATACGTTCATAGCCCAAACAGGTGGTTTGTAATGAGTACAGACTTGATGAACTTACTTATGTGAATGTGGGGCATTTGTCCGACCCCGATGAGATCTTCCAGGCTTGAGATTTCTAGAGCGTTCATGAAAACCCAGGAATATTCGAGAGACATCTATATTATTAATAATTGCGAGAACAATGTTGATTGAGATAAAGTTAAGTGTGCAAATGGGTTCATATAAAATCCACTAAAGGTTTAGGAATATCAACCTAAAGTGGTTAAAGAATCCATTTGTAAACACTAAGCATTAATTCAAGTCCACAAGACATTAATGCTTAAAAATGACATCTCCAATGCATAAAATTACCTTCCGTACTCTTTTTCCCATCTATTGAATCATGTAGGGGAATGTTGGAGTTATAAGTTAGTTATAAGTTATATCTCCTTATAACTCCATAACTGTCAAAAGAACTAATAGTTTTGTATCCCACATTGGAAAACCGAAGCCTTACGATCTCCCTTATATATCCCTACCAATATTGTATTATGTTTAAGTGCTAGAGTGGAGGCTCTAGATCACCACACATATGCGCGCGTGCCCGCCTGGCTCGGGCGATGGGTGCGGCATGGGTGTGGGTGAGGCGGAATTTTATTCTCGTTGCTAATTTTTTGAACGAAATTAGAACTGGTTTCAAAATATATTTTTCTGATTTCATAACCGTTGCCAAAATAATTCCTTGCCTAAAATTAAGCACTAAATTAATTCTGATTAATATTTGCCTTCTTTACATCACATTGATTGATCCTTACCCTTATTACCACCATAGTTTTCCTTTATATGAGCATATCTGACTCATAGAATCGGACAAAAAATTTTCAAAAAAATGCTCTATCCTTTCTCTCTCACACAATAAACTCAAACACATTCTGATTTGTTACTAGGCATTGTTCAACTATTGTTTTCAATTTGTCTCGTTGCTCTACACCAACGATTCAGACGTCGTGTAACCCTGGGGGTCGATTGCTACGAGTCTGAGTGTACGAGTACAGGGCAAATCCGACTTTAGGGCAGTGATTATTCCTCATATTCCAGATAAGATCTATAACTTTTACCAGTCTTTTCGAACATTCTAAAGTCGAATTTTTTATTTTATTTTTGCTATGACTAGTGATTTTGGAAATTTCGTCCCAACTATTATCCTTCTTTCTTCAACCATGATTGCAAATCCTTTCATTCCTGATATGTCTAAATTAGACCCTTTTGATGGAAAAAACTATAAAATGTGGTCTGATAAGATGGGCTGCTTTTTGGGACAAATTACAGTAAATTACACTTTTTTCACTGATGTTACACCCAATGATTATGTTCAAGACTATACTAAGGATAATAAACTTGTCATGGGATGCTCCTACATTATATTACTGCACCTCTGTATTTAATTTACAGTAATCAATAAGTGCTAAAGATATTTGGGACGCACTAAAATCCAAGTATGGTACTGATGACTATGGGGCTAAATAATATGCATGTCGTCGTTGGCTTAATTTTAAAATGACCGATGACAAACCTATGTTAGATCAAGTTCATGAATTTGAGAATTTGTGTGTTGACATCATTGCTGAGGGGATGAAGATCTGTGAGACCTTTCAGGCAAATTGCTTACTTGAAAAATTACCAACGTCATGGGACACCTATGTTCATTCCATAAAGCACAAACAGAAGGTTACACTCTCCAAGTGCTCGTTTCTCACATCAAGATTGAAGAACAGAACAGGATTCAGGTGAAAGGAAAACTCTTGAACATTCATCTCATGCAACTAACCTTGTTGAATCTAAGTTTGCAGGCAAAAACAAGAGATACAAAGGAAAGGGGCCAAAGATTCATGGCACCAGACAGAACAGGTTCACTAAAGAACCAATACAGAAGCGAACCTTCAAGGGAAATTGTTTTACCTATGGTGAATCTGGACTCGTTGTTAGAGAATGCCCTAAGGGACATGGAGCTAGAACAAACTCGAAAGGCAACAATTCAAAAGCTCAAGCGAATCTGACAGAAGACATTATTGCTGCAGTTGTCTCTGAAATCAACTTGGTTAACCCGACACATTTTCTCTAATAAAGAATTTTTTTTTCTAAATTTTGAACCGGTTGCAGATGGAGAATGTGTTTTCATGGGAAACTCAAGTTCTGTGAGTGTCCATGAAAAGGGAAAAGTACCTTTGAAATTAACTTCTGGAAAAATCATTGCTTTACAAAATGTTTTATATATCCCTGACATTCGCAGCAACCTAATTTCTAGAGCCTTGTTCAATACAGCAGGGATCAAATTAACTTTTCAATCTGATAAACTTGTACTCACCAAAAATGGTGAATTTGTGGGAAAGGGATTTTGTAATGCGGGGCTATTTACTTTGGATGTCATGTTGTGATTGGTAATAAATCTTCTGTTGGTTCTGTTTATATTGCTGAGTCTGTTTCTTTGTGGCATTCCAGATTACGTCATGTGAATTTAGCCTCCATAAAAAGGCTAAAACAATTTAGTTTGATTCCAGACTTTAGCTCAACCACCTTTGACAAATGTGAGGTTTGTGTTGAGGCCAAGCACCCTAAAAAGCCCTTTAATAAACGTGTTTACCAATCGTGCTTCCTTCTAGAGTTAATCCACTCAGATTTAGGTGACTTTAAAAACTCTATGAGTAGAGGAGGAAAACATTACTATAAAACCTTTGTAGATGACTTTTCCCCTTATACTAAAGTCTACCTTCTCAACACTAAAGATGAGGCCAAGGACAAATTTTTAATTTACAAAGCTAAGGTTGAGAATCAATTAGATCTTAAGATTAAGAGAGTTAGATCAGATCGGTGGTGTGGGGAATATGATGGGACACCACTTAAAAAAATATGTGAAGAGAATGGAATCATACATGAGTATACTGCCCCATACATCCCAAAACAAAATGGAAAGGCGGAAAGGAAGAACCGAACATTAAAAGATATGACGAATTCCATGCTTATTACTTGAGGTATGCCCACCAACATGTGGGGGAAGCTCTTCTTTCCGCCTACTATGTCCTAAACGTGTACCTCACAAAAGATTAGAAAAGACTCCATATGAACTATGGAAGGGCTTCAAGCATAACCTAAAATTTCTTAGACTGTGGGGGGTTTAGGAAAAATCGGTCTTCCTGATTTCCGAAGGGAAAAAATAGGAACTGAGACTATTGATGGGATTTTTATTGGTTATGCTTCTAACAGTGTTGCTTACAAGTTAATTGTGAAAGATGGGTATGGTTTTCTACCAATCAAAGAATCCAGGGACGTTGAATTTTTTAGCATATTTTTCCAAAGCTTTACATTTCTATATATATGAGAGAATATAAGATTAGGGTTGCATTTGATAAATTGTGAAAATGTTTATGAAAATAAAACTCCTATGTCATGCATATATAGATGTATAAATAATTAAGATGGAAGTAGTAAAGTAAAAATAGTTATAAAAAAAAAAAAAAAGTGTAGGTAGTGTAAAGTAGGTGCTAACGTAAACGTGGTGTTGACTGGAAAGAGATAAGGAAGAATTAGGATGATGAACCCGTATAAGAATAAAATTAGAAGAGGAAGAGGAGAGCGACACCAAAATAGAAGAGCGAGTACAAGAAAAAGACTATATTGCTACGGACATTAGCTACGAAATATTTTTCCGTAGCTAATTTTTCTACGAATCGTGTTTTTATTCCGTAGCTACTAAAATCAGCTACGGAATTTTTTTTCCGTAGCTAAAGCTACAATTTTCTTTTTATTGTTGGGCTTCCTTCTCAATGGCCTGGGTACTTATCCCATTTCCTTCATTATGTTCGTATTTAGCATAGCTTAGGGTTCTGTTCCCCTTTTCTCAAACTCATCCTCATAAACCTCCTCATTTTGATAGCCGTCACATACCCTTATCCTTCATTACTTCTCATCTTCTACTAATTTTTTCTACTTTGTTTACCTTTAAATCTCTTTTTTTCTACCATTTCTTTCTATTTCTGCTTGAATTTATTCTTTTTTTAGTTCAAAGTTTTGGTTCGATATTGCTACTGCCTTATCCAACGCCGTTGACGATGCTGTTGTTTGTTCACCGCAGATGTGGCTTCCGTTTCTCACCACCACCTCTGTTGCTTCTTTGTCCGTCAAATAGTGAGCTTTATTTTATAAACCCTAAATTTATATGTTTCAATTTAATTTACGGATCGTTTTCATTGCCATCGTCTCATCTCAAGTATGGAATCTCATTCATGAGTATCCATCTGCGATTTTACCGATTGGGTCTAATCCCAATTTATGCAACCCTTTTGCTCAAAGCTTTCTCCAGCCCAGTTGATGTTACGTTTTCTCTCACTAGGATTTCAATCCCTCACTCAACCATGCTGCATACTCCTCTCTCTCTCGCCACTTTCACCTGGACCCAAAAAACCCTCGATACTTGGGGGTTTTATTATGCTCTTTCTCTTTTGAGATCGGTTAATTGCGTCTTTGTGGCGCAAATGTGGCGAAACCTGGACGATTCAGGGGTGCTTCGTCCCCATGAATACAATCACAATCATTCACAAATTCACAATGAACTGACAATAATTGAAATCGTTCGGATAAAATTGAAGAACGACCATAACAAAACTGATTTGAATTGAAAATAAATAAATAAAAACTGTTACGGGTTGGAATTTAAACCAAAAAAGTTAAAACCAAATGGGTTAAACTGGAAAAAAATAACTGAGATAAACTAAACTAAACTCAACCAAACCGTTTGGTCAAATTAACGATAACTAAAATAATTAACTGATCTGACACCCTATCCTTAACCCTTGTTCCTGCCTCTATCCCTCCCGTTACGACTTACACTGTTCGAGTCACAGTTGCAGAGCTAGATAGGGGTTGCAACTGACACCCCTTGTAACAGTTTTAAGACAATTAAATCACTGCCTAATATTAAATTGATCTAGGTTTTTGGCCTGTGCATAATGCACGGGCTTTGTACCTATTAGGTTCATAGTCCTATGTTTTAGTTTTTATAATTCTAATGATTTTATAAGATTGAAACTAACTAAGATTTGATAATAATTCATCAAAAAAATGAAAATATATCAAATTTTTTATTATTTTTAAGATTTTAACATATATTTTCCTTGGAAAAAAATATACGAGTACATATTTTGAAGAATATTCATTTGCATAATGATAAAATAATGGAAAATAATTTTGTAAATATAAAGTGTGAGTATATTTAGAAGAATTCAAAATAAAATTAAATTAAATTTAAAATGAATAACTTTAAAAAAAGTGATGTAAGAAAGCAATTTTTTATTTCAAAAAAAAAAAGGAAAAGGAAAATGAAACATTTTTTTAGGATGACACATGTCATAATTTTAAAGATGATATATCCTATGTATCAAAATTATATTTTATGGTGTGCTTTTAAATATTAGGTATAGATTCGTATTAGTAAAGAGAGATGTATGTAAATATTGAGTTGATACAACTTGATACTTGAGGTCATAAATTGAAACAAGAATTAGCAGAAAGTCCCTCATTTTTTTTTAGTAAAAAGATTAGGATCAATGATGAAACTTTTTTTTTCCCATAATATTTGCCAAAAAAACTGCCTTGTAAATGACAACTCTTGAGAAAATTTACCTTTTAAATATATTTTTTTGGAGTTTTCTCATTAATTAGTACTTATAGCACTATCAGATAGGGTCCGAACTGATTTAACTGAACTGAACTAACTAAAACTGAACTGTTTTGGGTCGACCTGAAATTACCTGAAACTGAAATTGAACTGAACTGATAACTGAAATGCAACTGAAAAAATATGGAACTGAACTGAACTGAATCTGAAGCGAACTGAAACTGAAGTTAACAGCTAAATATCTAAAAATAACTAAACTGAAACTGAAACTGAACTGAAAATCGAGTATCTGAAAATAACTGAACTGAACTGAAACTGAACTGAAAAGTATTTGAAATTAACTGAACTGAACTGAAAATTATCTGAAATTAACTAAACTGAACTGGAAAGAGGATAACTGAAGCAAACTGAAGCAAACTGAAACTGAACTGAAAATATGATAAATGAATCTAACTGAAACTGAACCTAACGCAAATTGAACTGAATTAAGTGAAGTGAAATGAACCAAGAACCAAATGATTCATAACTGAAATACCAATTGAAACAAAATGAACTGCACTTAACTAAACTGAAACTGAACATAAATCAACTGAACTGAAAAAGTTAGACTATTTAAAACAGTTTTGAACTGATCATAACTAAAGTGAACTTCACAAAAAATTGCTTTACATTGTTTGTTAACTAAACCCAAATGAACTGAAAAACTGTTTTAAATTATTGGTTAACTGAACTAAAATGAATTGAAAATTATTTAAACTGTTGGTTAACTAAACCAAAATTTCAATTAGAAATTTAACTCTCCTCCCGTATGCCAATTACAAATTAACCTTCCCTCCAAAATTTCAATTAAAATTAACCTTCCCTCCTAAAAAATTTCAATAAAAAAATTAACTTCCCTCCAAAATTTCAATGAAAAAATTAATTTCCCTCCAAAATTTCAATGAAAAATTAACCTTATCTCCCAAATTTCAATGACAAATTAACCTTCCCTCCCAAGCTTTAATGAAAAATTTAAAATTGTATGCATTCTAGTATGCGGCTACAATATCCTCAGTCCTCAATTCTCTTACGCATATCACATATTATACATATCACATATTATACATATCACATATTATGAACTTTGTATTAGATTAAAAATAGGCCCAAATCTTATTATTGTTCTTGTTCTCGATATTGTTACTACTATTATTGTCATTATATTATTCATATATAATATATATCACTTCAATCACCATCATCATTATTGGTATCATCATCAATTCATTGTTGTTGTTGTTGTTAATTGTTATCATTATTGTTATGATCGTTGTTATCGTCAATTCAGTATCACCCATCATCATCTTGACTGTCATTTACACTTGATATTAATACTCGATACACGCTTACACATTTACACCTAATATTAGTACAAGGATAAATTGATCTATATAAAAATTGAAACATAATAAATAATCACATTAAAGTGCACCTTAACTAAATAAACAAATAAATTAACCCATTGCAAGGCAAAACACTTCAACAGCTAAACCGAATACGATCCGACCATATTATTTGGGGGAAAAACGCAAGAAAACTCGGGTAAACCCATTAATACTCAATATTTACCTTGATCAAAATCGTTAAAAATGTCCTTACAAAACTGAAAATGACCATAATGTAACTAAATATAATCAAATACAATTGGAACCGTTATATCATCCGTTCACAATGAGCTAACAACAATTGAAATTGTACGGGTAAAATCGAAGACCAACCATAGAGTTATATCCGAAAAAAAAGTAACTGAAATTGAAATAAAAAGTAAACTACAAATTAATTGTAACAAAATTATAATCTCAAATAACCTGAACTAAAGCTAACTGAACCAAAAAAACTGTAACCAAAACTGAACTAAACTGTTGACATTTTGAACTGAACTGAATTGCACCCGTTTGAATTTTTAACTGATTGGTTAAACTGAACTTAACTGAAATATGTCCATACAAAAACTGAACTGAACTGAACTGAAATCAAAACTAACTGAACTGAAAAAAAAATTATCTGAAATAAAGTGAACTGAAAACGAACCAAACTGATTGATTAAAACCAAAACTGAACTGTTGACCAGAATTGATAATGCTAAGTACCTATGAATATTTTTCAGTGGTACCCATCAAATCATTAATGTTAATCACGTATAACCTGCTTGATTCCCTCATTGACGACGTTAGTTGAGAAATAATTGCCATTAGTATTTTTTCATTGGTATCCATGTGGTTCTTGCTTTTGTAAGGCGTACCCACCTTTTTCTAGATTTCTTAGGGGGCCCATCAAATTATTAACATTAATCACGCATAATATGTTTAATCAAACGTTAATCACACATAACCAGGGTTGGATTGTACTTGTATGTTATTAACATTTCAAAATCAATGAGGAACCTTAGGCATATTAGAGGTGTGATATTTGTATGTTTTTTTTTTTTTTTTTTTATTGTGAAAGTTTGTTTTATGTTTACTTATCATGAATTGTTCAAAGTGCAATTGTAGACAACTTTTGTGTTCGCTTATTATACTTGTCAGTTACGACTAATGAATACTAGTATTTGTTAGGATTACTTGTTTTGCACCATTTATTCTTTTAGATATTGATGCCATTGAAATTTGATTTAATTTTCTAAGTTATGATATATGATGCAGTTAGTTGAGTATTTTAGAATAACCATGTACAAGCTTACAAAAATAAGAACTCATGATGAACAAAAATTCATAAGAACCAGATTAAATACAAAGATTCCATAATACCATATATTTCATTCAAAATAGTAGTCATAACAAACTTTCACAATCGAATAACTTACAACAATCACACCTCCAGTACATCTTTCTAGGTTTCCTCATTGATTTTCAAACATGCAACTTACCATCCAACGCTCGTTCCAGTTGCTCTTTGGACTTATGAAGTCCCATTGACGAGAAGAAAACCTTGAAGAACGAGTGCGCTAATGTTGCTAGCCATGGATTTGAAGAATTCTCTGTAATAAAGAAGATAATATTGTTGAAAAGGAAAAGGGCATTAGTATTTTTATAGCACGTGAGGAGCAATTGTATTATTGGGACTTTTTGTTTGACCTTTTATCAACATTTTTTTTAACATTGTCAAATTCATTTAACGTTTGATTAAGAAACATATTATGTGTGATTAACGTTAATGACTTGATGGATACCCTGAGAAATCTTGAAAAAAGTGCATACATATTAAGAAGCCAAAACCACGTAGGTATAACGAGAAAATACTAACGTCAAACAATAATTCTCAACTAACAGCGTCTGCAGGGGGTAAGCAAGTTATGCGTGATCAACGGTAATGGCTTAATGGATACCTCTTAGAAATCAGAAAAAAGATAGTATACTTTACTAGCCAACTACCACAAATGTTTAAAAAGTTTGAGTAGCACTAGTTGTTTTGATTTTATGGCGTGAATCACTGTCGGTCCCAATCGTTAATATTTCCCAACAAATAACCATAATCTTATTTTATATATAATTTAGGAGACTGTTTTACTGTGAGGCCTCCAAACTTCCAATAGAGGCCTCACATTCAATCCCTCCAAAATCTACAACTTTTTCATTTTAAAAAACAGTAACTACGAGTTTACGACCAACAAATCTACTCAAATAAAAAAAACCTAACGATTATTTAGTGATGTCTTCACAATTATTTCCCTCCAAAAAAAATAATCAAACATGCGTATATATTAATCTATTATAACTACTGGTTCAAATCCTACAGAGCGTGATTCCCTTTCGGCAAAGTTTGTATGGCATAAGAAACCCAAACGCGAAATACACGAGACACAATTTCGGTCCAAATTCGAAATGAGTTTATCCAATGCAATCCAATCTAAATGGTCCCAATTAGAAATTTTATTTGATTCGAATAATACAATGATTAGAATTAAGTCCGAATTTAAAATGGTCTGATCTAATTTGACCTGCGCGCTTCGATTGGCATGTCTAATTATAAGTTGTAATCACCCACAATACTTAAATCTTACTATTTGGAGAAATAAAAAAAATGACGATTAAACAATATGGATCAAAGTACCATTTTAGATTGGTGTTAGGTTCTCAATTTAATTTTATATTTTATGAGAATTTTTAAAAATAATGCATACATAATTTTCTAAAATTATAAATAAAACGATGCATTTGCACTAATTCATTCTAGTTTGTGTAATACAATTAACCATAATTTGGGCAATGCAATTGATTTCATCTTGCACTGAATTCTCTCTTAGCATCCCAGACAAATACACAATTATTGATTAAATTGAAGCATATTTGGGCAGCTTTTTGAAGGGTCATGTTTTTTTCCAAACCCATTTTAGTACTCCCTCTGTCCCAAATTATTTGCTGCAATTTTCTTATTTGGATGTCCTAAAATACTTGCTACATTTCCTTTTATAGTCTATAAGCTCGACACATATTTTACATTTTTACCCTTTTTTGTCATTTTTATCCTCTTTAAGCAAATTTTTTTCTTCCACTTACCTTTACCAATGGTGGACCCACATAAAAATTGGTTTGCATAAATATTTGTTCCAAAATGAAAAGTAGCAAATAAAATGGAACGGAGGGAGTTGTTTTTTTATAGAGAAAAATAAATTATTCAAGGGAAATAACAATTGGGCCCTACAACTGGAGATAATCACCAGAAAATCAAAACAATGTTCTTTGAAAAAGAAAATCAAAACAGTTAGTGATACTCAGGGCATGTTTGGTTGCTTTGGGAATTAATTTCCATAGAAATTTTCATTTCATGGGAAATTACTTCCCTTCGTGAAATTCCTAGAAATTGCTTTAAATTGTTTGGTTGGCATGTAGGAATTTGCATTTCATGGGAACTTTCAATAACCAAGGGGAGGGTAGGTAATTAAATTCCTACATGTTGTTGGATATCCAAATTCCCAACAATTTCATCTTCCCCCATTTTCAATTTTTGAATTCAACCAAATAATCACCCCAATTTCAAATTCGCATGAATTTTAATTTCCTCCATTTATTTTAAGCAACCAAACAATCCCTTAAACTTTTAAAAATTTTGGGGTAGTTTTTTTAGAAAAAAATGTTTAAAAGGTAGTTTTATCTTTTATCTCAAAAAAAGTCATTTAAAAGGTCGACAATTTTTTTTTTCACGTTAGTCAACTTATTAGGATATACTGTTGCAAAATTAAACTAAGATGGGCTAAAAACCATATAGGATAAGACCCTAGTACAGTAGTACAGCAAACTCAATATTAATTTATTCACAGAAGAACAGAGCACAGTCAAGCATGCATGGCATTTTCAGTTGAATGATCCACACTTAACTACATTTACTGCAAACATGAGACCAGTGTTCTTATACATGACTAAAAAAAAAATTCATAGAACCTACAGCACGAGTTCGAGTCCTAATAAGATTAAGGGCCGAAAAGAAGATACTAAACTAAAATTACAGCCATAAATGAAGGCAAGAAGGTATTACTCGTGAAAAATCATATGAATATTCATTCAGCCAGTCTCTTCTGTCCTCTGAGCCTCGGTTCTGATTCCTGCCATGTCTGAATCTTTCCTAAGCTCAGCCTCTTCCTGTGTAAGGGCACTTGTATCAGAAGCATCAATAGGGTCATGCTGATTTTCTGAGCCTGCTTTGCCACTCTTATTCTCATTATCTACAAAACTTTCTTTTGCAGCTTCAATGGCATCATCATCATTTGTACCATCCGATGAAGCTAATGATTTATCATTGGAGATCAAGGATTCTGCAGTATTGGTATTTACAATCTCAGCTTTATTTGCATTTGCTGCGGCTTCTTGTGGTTTCTTCTCATCTGTAGTTAGTTTAAATTTAACAGTTGAATTGTCTGGCAATTCAATTGTGCCATTTTGGGGCAGATGGGAATCAAGGGTTGCTTCTGTTCCATGAGTATTCGAAATTGCAGTATGTTCTCCATCAGCAACAGATGAATTACTAACTATTTCAGGCAATGTTGAGTTCTGAATTGAGCTATTAGCATTATCGGGGTTTGTCAGCGTGACCTCGGGTTTGATCAACTCATCTGCAACGATTGTATCTCGGGTTGCCCTCGGGTTTGAGCTAACCATTGCATTAGATGCTCCATTCTTAACATCTCTTGGTTGTACCTCAGGTTTGGTCAAATTGTTGGTATTATCAAACATCTGGGTTTTATGCTCTTGTCCAAAGTTGACCTTTCCCAAAACATCATTTGAAGAACTATTTGTTACGTTCTCACTTTCTGGAATAGATTGAACTTCATGAGCTACTTCACTAGAAGCATCATCTGCCTGATAAAGCACTTCTTGGGCTTCACGAGTTGTTCTCTCTGCAACATGCTCTTGATCATCCGAGTCAACCTCTCGCTCACCATGCTCTGCTTTATCAACATCCTCGTTTTCTTCAGATTCAAAGCGACCTTCCTTGTCTACATCCTCGTTGTCTTCCCCTTCAGCATGCCCTCCTTCATTGATGCCCTTGTCTTCTTCATTTTCTCTACTGTTTTTTTCGGTAACAACCTCCTTTTCTTCCCTCTCTTTCTCTTCATCATCTACTTCGTCTTCTTCTTCATGTTCAGATTCAGTCTCAACCTTTTCTGGTTCATGTTCATCGATCTCATCATCTCCACCTCCTCTTTCCTGTTCTGTTTCTACGAGTCTGATGTCCTCCCTTTCTAACTCATCATCGTCATGTTTACTTTCTTCCTCTTCAACTTCTTTTTCCTCATCTTCTTCTTCATGCTTCTCAGCATCTGCAACTATTTCTGTGATTTTAGGAATATCTTTTCTTCCAAATCTAATAATCTCACCATCAATTTGCACCTTTCCCGCAACCTTCTCATCCTTTGTCTCAAATTCCCTCCTTTTCTCATGAGAATGCTTGACTTGATAAATCAACCAAACACAAAGAGCCAGCAAGACACATATTTGCAAGCCGTGTTTTACTTTAATTCCTCTAGATCTATTGTTCCTACTAGGAGATTGTTTGAACATTGTGATACCCTTGATAATCAGGTAAAGTAGAATAACCCCTAAAAGCAAATTGGAAAGACATTCATTAAAAAACATTTAACACAGTTCACAGCTAGCAAAATAAAATATCATAGCCATCACATTCCAACAGTTAGATTTCTTTAACGTATCATGCCAGAAATATACAGAGGTGCCAAAATAAATTAAGTAAAATAGTAAAGGCTTTCCAGATTTCCAAACCATATCTTCAATTACACAAAAAGGGTATCAAAGGCAGCTACTCCATAGGAAACTCTAAAAGATGTGTTCCGATGAATGCCAAGGCAAAATGTAAAGAGTAAGATTAAAAGAAAGTGTCACACGAAAACAGAACAAAATAATGACCAGATATTATCAACATAATCTCAGTTTTCTCAGGAAAAATAATGGGATACCTTTAGATCTTATAGCCTAAGTAGCACGGGTACTTCATTTGACTGCTGTCCCCATACCCGATTCGTCCCCATATCGGGACAATACCAATATTTTTGTTAATGTTCGCACCGTACCCATTGTCATTTAAATTTAAAATTTTTTGTTAACAGTCACTGACCCGTATTCATTTTTGACCCCGTTCCCGACTCGGTGCAACCTACCTTAGAGCAGATTTCAATTGCACAAAATTCTCTTCCCAATCTCCCTAACCACAAATTCACAATAACATGATATCTAAAGAGAAACGCCTCTGACCTAAGTTTATAGAGTAATTAGATTTGAAGAATGTTATGCATTGGAAGATTAAAGAAGCAGCTTCTCTACTTTTTACATCAGCTTAAGAGCACATCTCGATTCTGAGTAAATTAGTACCCAATTTGGTGACAAGAAGAAACTTTAATCTACCAAGCATCAATGCAAGGGTGATGTTTGATTTACACTGATAATAGTACCCACTTTTTACATCAGCTTCTTGAAATTGAATATTTTTCAATAGTGATTGTTTTCCAACAAAATTGTTAAGTACGTACAGTTCTTTGGTAAATGGTGATAGATAGTGGCAATGGTAAATTGGTAATGAATTCACAAGTGAATTTTTTTTTTTTGTTATAGAAAGTATCGAGCTAATTTAAATAATAGTATGGGTAATGCTATATGTAGCCTAGGGCTATGTATAAGAATTATATACACATCCTAAAATGTTACAAATTTGGAATTTATGACAAAATCAAGCGTAAATTGGTGAGATTAATGTTCAAATTTTCTCAAACTTTCCTTTGATATTCTTATATGCAGCCCTAAGGACTATGTATAGCAGTTTTACTAATAATAATTATCCACCCCAACCTCAAAATTGTGTTTATGCATATGTTTTCATTATAATTCACTAATACCCTAATGGTGATATTGAGAGAGAAACATAATTGGCCAAGGAAATCACATGATTAGCAATGGAATTCTATTACAATGATAATGAGCATGCAACATACAAATTATATTTGGGTGTGCTACCAATATACTTCCTCTATCCCTAAATGTTTGCTACACATTCCTCCTTGGGATTTCTCCAAAAGTTTGTTACATTTCCTTTTAAAGTAAATGGCCCCAAACAGACTCTCTATAATTTTTACTCATACCACACATACTACCTATCCATCTAATACAAATCTTATAAAATTGAGAATACCCAAATGTAGAAAACATTAAGGGGCAGTGGTAGACTGGTAGTACTAATTTATTGTTGCATGAACGTTAATACTAAGGAATGTGGGAAATTGGCAATAATGCGAAAAAAAGGCATTGTTTCTCTTCACAAGTTAGGTTGTATTAACAATGTAATGCTAATTGATAAATCAAAGTCCAATAGCTCTAAAAAGAAATAAGTAACTGTCATCCTCTTAGATATTTAGATTAGGAAGCATATACTTCGTACTTAATAATTGAAGACAAATATGGGAGCTAAACTAAGGAATCAAATTGACATAATTCATTACACCCAAATCATAATCTAAGTTAGCAAAAGTCATTATTAACAATCAAAATCACCACCTCTTTCCACATTAATGCACGAATTCCATAATTAACTTGGCAATCAAGAAAGTTCAACCGCAAGCTGTATTTAAAATTAAACCCTAAAGGGTTTATCAAAACCCCTAAAAGATTAAGATCACTATACCAAAAACCCAGCAAAAATGAACAAATTGAAACAGCCAATTCGAAAGCAGCATCAAAGACACAAATTAAAGAGTTCAAACAACAACAAAAGTAAATTCATTTGAGGTAATTGAAGCAAAACCAATACAAAGCAATGTCAAGAACAAACCAAATCAAATTCCAGAAGCATTAACTAACACCGGCAAAAAAAAAAATCATACAGTATAAGATGAAGAACAGCAAACAATCAAAAAAAAAATCAAAAAGAAGAGATGGATTACCTGATGAAGCAAAGAACAAAGGCTACTGGAGAGCAATTAGATCAGAAGAAAAAAAGGGAATTAAGTAAAAAGCAGAGTAGATGAAGAATTGATGTGATATGTAATTGTATTAAACCCAATCATTTTTTAGGAAGGGATCTAATTCTGAATGAAAGAGAGATAGAGAGAGAAAGGAAATTTAGTGCAGACAAAAGTCGTGGGAGTGTAAGCTTGGAAAAACGTGGACGAACTAGAGAAGAGAAGAGAAGAGAGAGAGAAAGGGAGAGAAGAAGTATTGTATGAAAATGAATAAGTGATGAAATAGTATGAATGAGATGGTTGAAATGACACAGGTTTGTTTTTGTGTAATGTGATGTTAATGGAGATCGCTCTTTATTTATGGGCCCAAAAAAACAGAGTTGGGCTCCACTTTAGTTGACACCAACATTCCAACAGACATTAATGACAATCGGGTGGGTTGCACTTCAAGGGTACCCTACAAATACATACCCCATATTTTGGCCCTTTTTCACTTTTTAGAAGAGGTTTAATAAGATTATAAAAGAGTCATACGACATCTAAAAAGATCTAACAAATTCAATGTAAATTGAATTAGATAAAATTTTAATTCGACAATACTACGATTGTTAATGGGATTTGACATTGATGAATTCTCTCGTCTTTCACATAAATCTCCTTTGCAATCTTCTACAACGGGGTCTTGCAATATGTTGTAGTTTTTGAATTGCATACAACATAATTCAATTGATTGTACATGTGGATTTGAGACATGATTCGATAGCACATAAACTTCCATCAACTAATTAATTCTTCTAAAATCTAATACCCAAAAAGGAACAGAAGAAAACTGAAATTCAAAATACTCTCATTAGAGGATACAAAGAACTAAAATATTGGGTAGAAAACTCTCAAAAACAGAGAAAGATACATTATTAATGACAAAAACAAAGGATACAAAAAAAATTAAAAGAAGAATTGGTGCTTGATGATGATGGTAGATCCATGTGGCCAGAAAATAGGCTAGGGTTTTTAGAAGTCTTGGGCGATGGGAGATCTAAAAAAAGGATTCTAGATTAAAAGAAGATGTGGGGCATATCACCCCATAAAGGCTCAATTTAATTCACCTAATTTCAAAACACTGTTTTAAATTTCAAATTAGATTAGAAAATTAGCACACCTAAAGATCGAGATCGACCTTAGTGTTGCTGGAGTAGCATGTTGCAGTCGAGAGGTTGCAAGTTTGATTGTCAATTGTCACAACAATCACCCCCAAAATCTATAATGTCAATACAAGCTCAACCTTGATACACTTGTACTAATTTGAAATGAAAAAATTAACGGTCAAAGTTATGCACTAAAGACCGCGTAAAACATAAAATGTAACGTCTTTATGAAACATGGAGGTTATGTACCCACCAACCATTAGTTACAAAATTGAAGATATTCTCATGAGTATCATCAATTAGAATGGTGCTCTTGGGTCTAAATCATTTAAGACATGTGGGCAATGGACGTATTAGATCGACCTACTGAATTTGGGTCAGGGTCTAAATATATTTTAGGCTCAGTGGACCTGGATCGAGTTTAGATCTTCGTAAAATAAATCAGTGGATCGTGACCTAGATTCGACTCTTTATTTGAAATTTCTAGCTTGAAATGAAGTGCATCTATCTCATGATAAAAATGTTACTCCTTTTTCCTTTTCCTTTATTGTGTTGAAAACGATGGAATCTAGCATTTTTTCTTTTTATTATTTTTGGTAAAAGAATATGGAATATGTTAAATACAATTCATGAGGTGTCAAAAGCGGAAATATTAATTCAAATTAAGTATCTATTATGCCGAATGATGCATAATTTTGACATGCATTTCTAAATTATTATTACCCAATTCAAATATATAGAAAATATAATACCGCATCTTTACAGCCGAAAAACTGTTTATAACGTTAGCCAAAGAGTTTAAAGGTGTCTTTAATTAGTTTGGGGTATTAATCAAAGGGAATCAGAATCAACTGCCCTCATTCCCTTTGATTGTATTTGTTTGACCACTTTTGTCATTCCAATTGCCTTCCTCATTTCCCTATGCTAACACTTTTCCGAACCTACCCTCACTATCTTTTGGATCCCCTTTTCCCACCTTTCACGCAACCTCCCAACCATCCAAACCCCACCGAACCTGGCGCACCACCCTGGCCCCAGCTCCACAAACATTCCCTAGCCTAGCCCCACCCACAAAACTCAGCCACCTCCCCTCGCCCACCCTCGTACCAACCCTATCCACAAAACGCACCCTAAACTCAGCTCCACCCACATACGAAACCCTAACCATTTATGTAATTGGTTCTGTGATCGTTGGTGGTGTAAGGGGGTGCCGGATTACGTGGTTAGGTTGATTTCGGTGGTGTTGGCTTGCTAGGGTGGTGGTGTGGTATGGTGGTGCTGTGGTAACAGCAAAACGGCGCCTAAGGCTCTTCATTATTTCATTATTTAGTGTCCTAACTCCCAACCAAAATGGTTGGTTTCAGTTGTAGTCCTTGTAGAGAACAAATGGCTAGATGTGTTCAACCAGTCACATCATAAACCTATGAAGTTCAACATCTATGTCACTATTCGATAAAAACACATTCAATGTGATGAAAACTAGGTGAGAGTCACGTGAGAAGCAAAATGAAAGCTGTAAAGACAAGAAACAGAATTAGCCTTTCATTAAAAAGAATTAGTCAAGTACAAATTACATCAGGCCCTTATATAAGCCCAATAACCTTTCTGATTGAATAACAGAATACTTTTATTAACTAAGCTTAGGTAACTAAACCCACAAGTTTGGCTAAGAGTGGTTTTCGCTAAAATGAGAGTTTTGACCAATCAAAACTCTAATTTCAGTGTTTGATGAGATAGAATTTTGTACTAAAAACTCTCATTAAAACTCTCTTTAGAAAAAGTTGGGTAGAACAACTTTTTCTTTAGAGTTTTGAAGAGAAAAAATAATAGACTAATTTGTCTACATTTTTAAACTTAAAAGTTATTTTCATATGTCTATAAATATTATTTTACATAACAAAACTCTAAACAATCAGCTATATGTTACCAAACACCTTCACACAATCTACGATTTAAATCAGCAGTCAAATCCTCTGAACAAAAAGTAATTCTCTATTTACAAACTCTAACCTCTAAACTCTAATCACCAAACAGGACCAATAAATTAACTAAGGTTAACAACATAACACTAATCTCCAATGCAATGTTTTTCTCTCCAAGTTTTCAGCTTCTCTCATCCAATTCCATGGATTCGTTGATGCCTTTTCCAAGGTTATTAGTATTAGTATTCTGGTATTCTCTTAAAATTACAAGGCTACATACAACTCCAACATTACACCAATCCCAAATCATCAGATCATCAATGGCCAGATTTCAAACATTTTCCAATTATCAAGCCACCACAAATGAAATGGGGTATAAGGAGGCCAAGTAGAAATAGAAGGAGCGAAGGAAAACCGAAAAAAGAATATAGGTCAAACACTATAAAATGTACTTCCTTCGTATCGGTTTAAGTATAACAAATGAGTTAGTGTGGTTTTTCACGGTCATTCTTTTAAAGTAAGGTTAGTACAATGTTGAGGGGTATAGTAAAAGAGAGAGAAATTGATGTGCCAATTGCTTTTGGAGATTGTTTAAGATTTAGAATGATATAATATTTGTTTAAGTTTTTAATTGAAGGGTATTTTTGTCATTTTGTGTTTAATATTTATTCGAATTTAGAAATATATAAATTGTTATAGATATTTTGTTACAGTCTTGTATTAAAATGTTATAGATGTTATACTAAATAATTAAAGCGGTTAACTTAGTTGTTGAAGCGTGAACCGAAAGAATGAGAATTGTTATACTAAATAATTAAAACGTTAACTTAGTTGTTGAAGCGTGAACCGAAAGAAGGAGAACGATTGTCGCATCATGAAAGACCACTGTCCTAAAAGATGATTCTACGCTACCCGGTGCAGTAGACGTTCAGCAGTTGCACTCCAGGATTAGCACGTCGCCGGAATAGTGTGCACGCGCACAACCCCGAGTGGAACTCATATTATGCCCAGAAAACAAGATCAGAAACGTGTTTAACAATTGTGAGAGAACCGGGATAATTAAAGAGTATTTTTCTGTGTGTTTTATGGACTGAGGAACAAGCATTTTATAGACTGCAAAAAACTGGTGAGTTAAGGAAAACGTGGGAGAGAAACATGGGATTAATGGTCAGTTAATGGCCTATTTAATAGGTCAAACTGAGTGAATCAACATGACCGTTAGTGGGCAGAAGTTTAGGAAGCCTAACAGTCAAAATAGAATATTAAACGGTTTTCCAGCAAAACTTAGAATGGCCCAAAGCCCAACCCAAACCCGCACACCGCACATCGCATTTCCCAAGACCCAAGTTTCAGCTCGACCCGGTCCGGCCCGGCCCGGTGCGGTGCACGCGCATGTGTGTTTTGTTAAGCCGAACAACCCACCTACCACTTAAGCTTTTAGGAAGTAGAAGTAAGCTCACATATATAAATGTATCAAACTCTTCCTATTCTATGAATGTGGGACAAATTCCCTCTCACATAAACTATTCACATTCCCACCCTTGTCTTTCACTCTTTGAACTTCCAACAATCCCCCACAATTTCAAAGATGTGAAAAACAAGAAGAATTTGAAGAAAATTTGTTTTGGGCAAGATAAACAATTGCATAAGTGTCAATGTCTTGCGACTTGAATTAACACATAGTGAATTTCAAGCTATGATCTCTTTCCTACTAGGCGACTTTCTTCTTGAACTTAGGAGGGAGTTAACGACCCGTCACTTGGGCCACACAATTGAACATGTACACTAATCTGAGTTCCAAGAATATAATTGATGCCTTATACCGGCCATACGTCCAAACCTGGATGCTCATAGGTGCTCTAGAGTATCAGCCCATGCTATACTCATAGGAAGCGGCCAAACTTCCACACCTAAGTAGGTGAACCCATCAAGTGTGAGCTACATCACACCACCAAATATATGATTATGTGTTCATTAAAAGCCAATGCTCAACCTCAATCACATGTAGCAAGCACAAAAAAAAAAATCTAAAGGATAGAAAAATAAAATGTAATGCTTTTGAATTATTACATAATGTTCCCCTTTGAATTCAAGGTGAGTAGGAGTTCATTACTTACAATTCAACCTGGGCTTAAGCCCCATCCTCTCCGATGTTTCCAAAACTAGTTTTCTACATAGGCCTTTAGTTAACAGATCCGCAATGTTCTTTTCGGACTTTACATAGTCCAGTGATATCACCCCCACAGAAAGCAAGTCTTTGACGGCCTTGTGCCTCAAACGAATGTTTCTTTTCTTTCCATTGTAGGTAAGGTTGGTTGCAACGGCAATAACAGCTTGCAAATCACAATGAAGTGCTACTGAAGGAGCTGGCTTCCCCCACAGTGGAACATCTACAAGCACATTCCTCAACCATTCTACCTCATGACTTGCCAATTCAAGAGCAATAAAATCAGATTCCATAGTAGACATAGCAGTACAAGATTGCTTGCAAGATTTCCAAGATACAGCTCCACCTCCGAGGGTGAAAACATAACCAGGCCACTAGTAGAGTCAATTTCATCATTTCTAGATACCCAATTGGCATCAGAAAACCCCTCTAAAACACCTGGAAATTTAGAGTAATGCAAACCCCAATTCATGGTACCCTTAAGATACCTAAGCAACCTCTGTAAAGCAATCCAATGATCATTACTTGGATTATGAGTGTACTTGCTCAATCTGCTAACGGAATAAGCAATGTTAGGTCTAGTGCAGTTCATAAGAAACATGAAAGAACCAATAACTCTAGCATATTCGGCTTGATAAGCTGGAGCCCCATTATTTTTCTTTAAGTGGAAACTAGGATCATAGGGGGTTCTAACTGGATCGACATTAAAAGAGTTAAATTTTATAAGTAGTTTTTCAATGTAGTGTGACTGACTAAGACATATGCTATTTTAGGTCCTTTTAATTTTCACACCTAAAATAACATCTGCCTCACCCATATCTTTCATTTCAAAATTTGATTTCAAAAAATCTTTAGTCTCATTTACTCAATCCAAGTTAGTACCAAATATTAACATGTGATCCACATAAAGACAAATAATCACACAACCATGGGAATCATTTTTTGAATAAACACAAGACTCACCTTCATTAATATGAAAACCAATACTAATCAAAGTTTTGTTGAATTTGTCATACCATTGCTTTGGAGCTTGCTTTAGACCATATAAGGATTTGATCAATTTACAAACCTTGTTCTCTTGACCAGGAACTAGGAACCCCTCAGGTTGGACCATGTAGATCTCCTCATCCAACTCACCATAAAAAGGTAGTTTTGACATCCATTTGATGCACAATAAGACCAAAAATACAGGAAATAGCAATTAAAGTTCTAATGGTTGCAATTTTAGTCACAGGTGAGTAAGTGTCAAAATAGTCAATTTTATGTTTTTGTGTAAAACCTCTTACTACCACTCTAGCCTTATACATGTCTATGGATCCATCGGCCTTCAATTTTTTCCTAAAGATCCATTTACAAGTAATGGGCTTGCAACCTGTAGGAAGATCAACCAATTCCCAAGTATTATTACTTAGGATTGATTCCAGTTCACTGTTAATTGCTTCTTTCCAAAATACTGCATCAATAGACCTTATAGCTTCATCATAAGATTTGGGATCTTCTTCAAAAACGAAAATTGGAACAAAGTCATCATCAATGAATAAATCATCATAAACAGAAATAGCTTCAGAAAGAAAGTTAGTAGTAAACTCAGGGCCAAATTCCTTTTCTATTAGTAGCCGTTTGCATCTCCTAGCACTAGTGGAAAAACTGAAATTTGTAACCCCTTATTTGTTCCGGTTATATAAAAATAGGAACAAATAATGCCTATTTGTTCCGGTTAATATATAAAAGGAACAAATAAGTATCTATTTGTATCGGTTATATACAAACCGGAACAAATAACTAATTATTTGTTCCGGTTTTTTACTAACCGGAACAAATACTATTTATTTGTTCCGGTTTATACATAACCGATACAAATAGAACATGTATTTTATTTTATTTTTTTTACCATCAGACGGTGCACTTAGCCACTTACCCAAACAATCAAACATAACCCCAATCTTTCTTTCTTAGTTTATCAAAAGTTCACCCCAACTCACTTCCCTCCCAACCACTTAGATTTCTCACATCCACCGCCGCCTCCCCATCCACTGCCGGCCACCATCTACTTTCCTATCCACCGGATTCCCTGCCTGCTGCTGCTGCAAAAGGGGGCGGACCTGCTGTGAACGTGCGTGAGGGCTGCGAACGCAAAGGGGCTCGTGGTGGACGTTGCTGTTGCTCGATCTGATCATGCTGGACGCTGCCGCTGCTCTGCTCGTGATGGACGCTGTCGTTGCTCTGCTAGCTCGTGGTGATTGCTGTCACACCAAACTTAAGGTATTTTCTAAAATTTTGTTGTTAATTGTTAGGCTTTCGTGATGCTCGATCTGCTCTTTTTTTTTTTTGTTGTTACAATTGTGATAGTAGCTTGTTGATTATTGAATTAACAGGGTTTTAACTTGTTGATTAGTTGTTGAATAGACACAATTGTTGAAATTAGGGCTTGTCATTTGTTTTTTATTTTTGCAAATACCTAATAATTTATTGTGAGTCTTTCATTCATTCTTACTTTATTTTTTATTTTTCTGTTCCATTCTTTACAATAAATTATATTTGAGGGATATTTTTTGCACTTTGTTTTTGTTTTTAAATTGAGTTTATTGTACTGCTTGGTTTGTATGCGTCATGTGTGTTTAATTGGAAAAGTTGGGAAGCTGTTTTGGTTTGCAATATTGGAAATTTGCATGTGTTTATGTAAAGTATTGGGAGATTTTGTCAATTTATTTCCTCTTGCATCTTGAATTTATGCCATCAAATCAAAATAAGATGGTTATTTAGTTATCCTATAAGCAAAAATTTTAAATTTTCCATTACGGCTCGAAAATTGTGGAGTAGTAATGGATTTGTTTGTTATTGTCTATAAATATAGATATATATGTAGATTTGAATTATCAATGCCAAGGCTGCCATTTATATTACTTGCAATATGTCGAGGGAGGTAATGACCCTAGCTGGGGCAAAATCATAAAACTAATCACAAATTCACTTGTGCATGCTAATAACGTGCTCTGCGTAGGCCTTCTAGGGAGGTGATGACCCTAGATGGGGCACAATCACAAATTCAATTGCAATGTTCATGCCGACGTGCTATGCGTAGGCTGTCTAGGGAGGTGTTGACCCTAGATTGGGCGCAATCACAAGGCTAATGACAAATACAATCACAGTGTGCTTATTATTGTAGTATAGAAAGACTTGGAGGCTTTAGGTTATGGTTTGGGATTTTTGGTGTAGTTTCGGAGAGAGTGGTTATGAATACCGCTTTCTTTACATCTTTTGTTGCATGAATGCATGTTTTTTGTCTGGTAATTGGTAAAATAAATGTTATAGAACATTAATAAATCTTAAACACATGAAATAAGATGACCGGTACAAGAATAGGAACGAAGACACTCAAAAGCAGATAAAGATGACCTATTTCACAGTTTGAACGAAGACACTTAAACACATGAACTAATCTCTGTTTGAACCGTCCTTTTTTTCCCCACATAATACTTCATATGATTTTTGTTTGTTATTTAGATTGTGGGTTTGAATGGCTTTAATTGAAACTATGGGTTTTGTTTGTTATACTTATTACTTATTTTGTATAAAACCATTAATCTTTATGTTCTGGCTAAAAGTATTCAAGTTGGCAACTTATATTGATTAGTTGTTTTATACCAGGAATTCTTACATGAATTTATTGCCTTGGCCTGATATCTTTAATTCTTTATCTTTCAGCATACTATGGCTTTTTATTCCTCTTGACCCTCGAACTTATACTTCTAGTTGTTTTATACTTATGTTGATTCTTTCATTCATTCTTACTTTATTTTTTATTTTTATGTTCCATTCTTTACAAGAAATTACATTTGAGGGATATTTTTTGCGTTTTGTTTTTGTTTTTAAATTGGGTTTATTATAATGCTTTGTTTATGTGTGTTTAATTTTGTTGGGAAGCTGTTTTGGTTTGGAATACTGGAAATTTATGTTCATATAAAGTATTGGGAGGTTTTGTCAATTTATTTTGTTGAATTGAAGTTGAGAATTTATGTTATTTTGTTTTATAATACTGGAAATTTATGTTCATGATATCTGAAATTTGTGCAGTAATTCGCTAGCTTAAAGATCAATTTTAATCTATGAGTGTTCACTTATATATACTTTCTCTATGAAATTATGATTATGGAGGTATGTAATTCACTGTCACACTTAATTGATTGAATTTATTAGTCACATTTATCTCCAAGCAATTCAATATACATTAGGTCTGTGTAAATTTTACTATGAAAAACTTCCAACTTTTCACATTTGTCATGCTCAAAATTATGGCTTTGAGGTAAGAAATTAGATTTTGACGTGGTCTGATAAAAGAAATGACTCCAACCAATGTGTTTCTTACCTTTTTAGTTGTTTGTTTGCATAGACGTTAATATTGAGTCACCACCTTCAATGCATCTACCCAAAAGAATTTGTGACATCATAGGCTATGAGGTGAGTGTTAATTTATTTTTATTTTGGAAATTGAGGTGATTCTATTTCTTTCTATCCAATGAAACAATTGGTAATGTTAATAATCATCCTGTCATAATTTTTTGAATATTTTAATTGGATTTCTTGTAGCATGACCATGCTATTGCCATGCTACCAATATGCTGACTGCTGTGACATTTCATCCCTAAGTGCATTCATCTTTGCATGCTCACGAAGTCATAAGAGTTGAGTTTTAGATTCAATGGTTGATCATGAATTGTGCTTATGTAGATGAAGACACTGTTGAAAATTGAAAGTCCTATAAGAGTTAGTGTATAAAAGGGGATCCATGTATTTTGGATAGTAGACGAGTAGAGAGAATCATTAGCAAAACTTTCATTGCCCGAAATCGTGACCTATTTGACTCGTTTTTGTTCCAAAACGCTCTTCCATTGCCCGAAATCATTCAAATAAGTCATGAATAATTGTTTATATAAATTTTATAGAACGTGAATGAACCTTAAAACATGAACTAGGTTTATCGGTGCCAAGATGGGAATGAAAACAACTAAAACGAGCCAAAAATAACCTATTTGACTCGTTTTTGTTCCAATACGCTCTACAATTGCCCGAAATCATTCAAATAAGTCATGAAATATTAATATAAATGTCATAGAACATGAATGAACCTTAAAACATGAATTAGGTTGATCGGTGCCAAGATGGGAATGAAAACAACCAAAATGAGCCAAAAATGACCTATTTGGCTCGTTTTTGTTCCAAAGTTCTCTACCATTGCCCGAAATCATTTAGATAAGACATCAAATGTTTATATAAATGTTATAGGACGTGAATGGACCTTAAAAAATGTACTAGGTTGATCGGTGCCAAGATGGGAACGAAAACAACCAAAGCGAGCCAAAAATGACCTATTTGGCTCGTTTTGTTCCAAATCAATATAACATTGCCCGAAATCATGAAAATAAGTTATAGAATATTTACATGAATGTTATAAAATGTGAATGAACTTCAAAAACACCCAAGCTAACCCAAAATGAGCTATTTGGCTTGTTTTTGTTCCAAAACGCCTTATCTTTGCCCAAAATCATGCAAATAAGTTATAGAACGCTCACATGAATGTTATAGGACATGTATATACCTTAAAAATATGAATTATATAGATTAGTGCAAAGATAGGAGCAAAAAAACCCAAAATGAGCTATTTGCCTATTTAGCTCATTCCGTTCCAAAACGTCTTATCTTTGCCCAAAATCATGCAAATAAGTAATAGAATGCTTAGTTGAATGTGATAGGACATAAATAAACCTTAAAAATATGATTTTGGTTCATTAGTGCGAAGATGGGAGCAAAAACACTCAAAACTATCCCAAAATGAGCTATTTGGCTCTTTTCCGTTCCAAAACGCCCTATCTTTGCCCAAAATCATGCAAATAAGTGATAAAATGCTTATATGAATGTTATAGGACATGAATAAACCTTAAAAAATTGAATTTGATTCATTAGTGTGAAGATGGGAGCAAAAACACCCAAAACTAACCCAAAATGAGCTATTTGGCTCGTTTTGGATCCAAAACGCCCTATCTTTGCCCAAAATCATGCAAATAAGTCATAACATACTTATATAAATGTTATAGGACATGTTCAAAACTTAAAAACATGAATTAGATTGAGTGTTGCGAAGATGAGAGCAAAAATACCCAAAACTAACCCAAAATGAGATATTTGACTTGTTTTCGTTCCAAAATGCCCTATAATCATGCAAATAAGTCATAGGATGCTTACATGAATGGTTAGCACATATTCAAACCTTAAAAATATGAATTATATTGAGTGGTGTAAAAATGGGAGCAAAAATACCCAAAACTAACCCAAAATGAGCTATTTTTGGCTCATTTTTATTTTTGTCTTTATACTTTAATGGTTATATACTTACATTACCCTTTATTTTTGCAGAAAATTTTTACCAAACGATCTTCCCCGTATACCAAAAAGGAATTGGATGAAATTCGAGAACAATGGGTGGAGTATTTTAGGTTAAATTTTTTATTGTCATAAATTAATTCATTATTCATTAAATTTTTAATTTATAGGTTTTTTTAGGACAATTTTATGTGTTTATGTAAACTAAATCTAAATTAATGATTAGTGCAAAAGCTACATGCTGGCATTATGATGCAGGAAATAATATTTTGAATTTTACTATTTTCGTATGTGTGGTTGGATGAAGTTGAATTGATAAAGATACGTATGTTTGTTGCATTTTTGTTTGATTTAATTTTTTTACAATGATATGGGGCAAGGGGGGTCGAGACACCGAGACGAGGCTTACGTGAGGTTGCAGGGCTGATATTGGGGCTAGGCCTGGGGTGCAGGCTGCTGTACATTGTACTAGGAGTATATGTTGGGATTTCTATAAAAAAAATTCTATATAACAATTTAAAAAAAAATGAATTCATTACTAGGAAAAAACTATTTGTACCGATTATAATTAAAAATCGGTACAAATAGCTTTTTTTTAATTAAAAAATATCTATTTGTACCGGTTTTCAACTATAACTGACTATTTGTATCGGTTATAGTAGAAAACCGGTACAAATAGATATTTTTTTTAATTAAAAAAAGTGCTATTTGTACCGGTTTTTGCTGAACCGATACAAATAGTAATGTTATTTGTTCCGGTTATTATAACCGGTACAAATAGTAATGCTATTTGTATCGCCTCTATTTGTATCCATATTAAACCGGTACAAATAGAGCTAAAAAACCGGTACAAATAAGGGTTTTTTCCACTAGTGTAGGTTCAAAATCAGATTCATCATTAGTAATAGGAGGTGAATTTTCAACACCACCAGTACCTATCAGATTCTCCACTACCTATCTACACCACAAACCTAGACCACCTCTATTACCTGTAGCAGAAATAAAGGAAGGCAGTGTTCATAACTGTCCCCTCTTCGAACTATAACAATCCCAATAAATCTCCAAACAACACCAGTATAATTCGCATCAAGCGAATGCCAAGAGATAACAACAAAACCTTAGATTTGAATCAAAATTTAGAAATTAAACATTAAAACTCCCCAATTTCCAAAATCGTCAGCAAACAAATCATCAAAACCCTAACATTCAAACTAACTACTAAAATAAAAGATAAAATAAATATTAAAATTGATAACAAAAATTTAGAATAAATTTAAAAATCGAACTAAGAACTAACCCTAAAATATAGTGGCCAAACAATGCTAGCAATCGCGGATGGAGGTTTCAGGGGCGGCAGAGCAATCGCGGCGGGGGAACACTCGCAGTAATGCCGACGATTTAAAGCGAAGATAACAGCTACAACGAATAATTGCATGAAATATTTGGGCCAAGTAATTGCGGTGTCGGTGGAGGCTAGGCATTGCAGAAGAACTCGCTGGAGGCTAGGCATGGCGAAAGAACTCGCTGGAGGCTACGGTTGCCGGCGACGTGGATCAAAGTAACTCGTTAGTTTCTTTGCGAGGGTTAAAGCTTGGATTTTTAGAGAAGTTTTTTTTTATTTGTTTAAGTTGCGTTTTGATTTGGGTAAGAATTGGATTAAGTATGAGATAAAAGTGCATTTTTCTTTTAATTAAACCCGACTATATAAGGTTGTGGTTCTAAAACCCGCAACCATAGGTTTAAGAACCGCATCCATAAATACTTATGGTTGCGTTTTTTAGGAATCGCATCCATAAGTATTTATGGCTACGGTTTTCCACCCCGCAGCCATAAGTGATGTAATTTTTTCAATATTTTCAGTACTTTTGGTTGCGATTCCAAAAGAACTGCATCCAATGTGGTGCAGTATATGCGGATTTTCCACTAGTGAAGTCTAGTTTTATCACTTGATTTTGGGTGTTTATTGATGAAGATGGATGATTTTGAAGAGTTGTTCAAGTGACATGGCTAATTCAATGATTTTCTCATCAAAAGTCAATAAGTTCTCAATTTCTCTACTTTACTTGTTCTTGCTTTCCATTGCTTTAATTCATGTTTATTTCATGCTTTGCTTGTAGATTAATGTTTAAATTATGCAATTTCATGTTTGTAGTTGATTTATATATGATTTGTGAGTAGTTAATTTCTAGGGTTTGAAGGTGATGGGTTCATGAGTTGAAATTGGGGGTTTTCATATAATTTTTGGTTGAATTGTGTTCATGGATGGTTAATGTTGGTGTCAATGAGCTTAGATATTAGCTAAAGGTCGTAGTTGATTTCTTGGTATTTTCGAAGTATAATAGGGCTTTGTCTATGAGTTAAACTGCTTTAATTTTCCTTGCCCAATGTTGCTAGTGAGACCATTACAACGGGAGTCGGCCGGTGGTCGAACTAGGAATTTGCTTTAAGTATGTTGTTAGTAAGACTATTACAACGAGATTAGAGTCGGTAGTCCAACTAGCAATTCACTTTTAGTAAAACCTTGTTATAATTGTGATCATTGAATATAATGATAAAGTCCATTCGGGCGAAGTCGTTATTATTATATTCATGCGTCAACTCCTAAATCACTCCAGGAGGAGGTTTAGGTATCTTTAGAAGTGTAATTCCCCTTCCTTGACTTAGTTCGTTCATTAGATTGTTCGAAGTAATTCCCCCAAAATCAAGTGAACCCGGATCCGACAACCCTAGAACTTAGTTTATTATTTTTGAAAAATGGAATTTAATAATCCCACCTTTTAGTGGTCTGCTCAAAATAATCCCACCTTTTAGTGGTCTGCTCAAAATAATCCCACTTTTAATTTATTTCAAAATAATCCCACCTTTATATATCAGTTGCTTAAAGTAATCCCACCTTTAATTTTTTTCTTCTCAAATTGGACCCGATTTTGGGTGATATAGTCCATTTTAATCAGATGATGTATAAAGCTGGGTTATTTTGAAATAAATTAAAAGTGGGATTATTTTGAGAAGACCACCAAAAGGTGGGATTATTGAATTCCATCTTTCCTATTATTTTTCGCATTTATTTTCGGCAATAGTTTAAGCTTCAATTTCAAACCAAAAAACCAAGATCCTTAATCACCCTAAATTGCACAACACGATTCACGACTTGTTCCCGTGTTCGACACCCCCACTCTTACTACAACGGGGGTTTTATTTGTTTGGTGGAAGAGCTCAAAAACCCCTTCCTCAGTGGTATGTGGGTTGATGAGATGAATCACTTCACAGTATACAAGTGTATTCTGCTTTGAAAATCTGTAATCTCGTAGGGCATTTCTTATTATGTAAGATTCAATAACCAGGCTTGTTTACTATCATCAACTCTAATATCACCAAATGTTTTTCCATGTTTCCTTTAATATCTGATTACATTACAATAAGCATTGGGATAAAAAAAAACACACCTTAAAAATTGAGATATGATCGATTATTTCATTAGTATTCACTGTTGTTGAGTACAATAGATTGAAATAAACGAGCTAGTCCTAGTGAGTAAGATGTTTTAGTCTGTCTGAATCTGAAATTGAGTGTACTAATTATTAGTTTGGATGGGGGGGCTGGAGAGGGGGAGGGGGTGGACAGGGTCCTGGACAGGGGGGAGGGGGGCTGGACAAGTCTTAATGCTTTACTATTTTTGTTCTCTACTATTTTTGTTCTGTTTCTCTGACTTAATGCTATAGCGTTATAGGCTACATTTCATTTTATTCCATATCCCCTCTAATTGTTCCAGATCTCAATGCTTTATTTGTGGTTTCTAATTTCTGGTTTTAAGGATTTTGCGATATAATTTGATATCTTGAGCTTACGGGCATTTTCAATTTACAGAAAATTACATTACTCATTTCAGTTGCGTTTCAAAGTCTTTTTTGGTTGCAGAATTACTTAGTTCAGTTCAGGGATGGACAACGTTGCTGTGGTTCAGATTTGGTTTATGTTCATTTTTTTATTTATGTTCATTTTGGATATATTTTTAATTTTCTATTTTGAATTTTTAAAAGTTGTATTTGATTTTAGTGTATGTTGATTTAGTTCATTTTATTTTTATTTTTATTTTTATGTTGGATGTATGTATAATTTTCTGATGTATGTTTGAAATTTTAAAATGTTGAATAAAATTATATGCTTAAATTTAATTAATGCCCTGTTTTATCCAAATTAAAAAAAATGAATAAAATTGGAACCAAATTGGTTCCAATTTTATTAATTTATTTATTTTATTTTTTAGGAGTCCATACAAACTTTTGACCGGCTCCGATTTCCTTCGCAGAAAGGGAGGAAGGTATAGTCAAGTACAATAAATAAGAAAAGAGGAAAGACAACGAATACTTTATGAATTGGTGACCGATTACAATAGGTTAAGTAAGTCAACAGACTAATATCATAAAACAACCCCCAAAGTTTGGATATACTGTAATAACTAATAGTTGGGATTAATACTGGAAGACATCCAATAGTTGGGATTATTCATATGAAATTTTCCTAAAGTTTATAACCGCTACAAATAATACCCTATTTGCTGCAGATATAGCTTATAACCGCTGCAAATAATAACCTATTTGCTACGGTTATAGCTTATAACCGTTACAAATAACATCTTATTTGCTGTGGTTATTAAAAATAACCGCTGCAAATAGAAACTTATTTGCTACGATTCTGATAATAAACGTAGCAAATAGTCTGTTATTTGCTGTGGTTACTACGTTTTATTGCACCCCTAATGTGCTACTGTTGATAACCTATTAAGACCCTTGATGTTTTGAGTGATGACAAACAGATGAGTCAAACAGATAAGTTAAACAGGTGTGACAAACAGGTGTCACAAACAGATGAGGTAAATAGCTGTTAGAAACAGTTTGCTGGAACAGTTGTTGTTGAATGAGTTTATACAGTTGTGTTGAAACGACTGAAGTGTACTGTTCCTGAGTTACTCATTTTGAGTAATACCTTTCATGACATATATTGTATATTGTATTGTGCATGCTTGACATACAGGTATTCCACTACTTGAGACATGTAGATCCGCTTCATCAAAACTGAAGTGTGCTAATAATGGAGGATCCAAGTGTCCAAGTAATTGAAGAACATGAAGACTGATGACGAGTAGCCTTAGGGTTTTTGCTTAGTCTTTTTGTTGTAAAGAATGTTTAAGTAGTATAGTAGATTTGAGATGTTTGATCTTGGTATGTTAGTTGCAAGCACCAGACCAGTGTCTAGTGGTAGGTTGTAACACGACTGGTCTGAAGAACAGTTCCTATAACAGTTCAACAAACCAGTAGGTTAACAAACTGACTCGCGAAGTGTCTTGAAAGAATTCGATTCTTGGATTCTTTAAAGATCCTACACGTGGTTAAGTCAGTTTGGTAATCAATGCTAAGTACTAACAAACCCACGTATCTTTAAGAGATCACAGCTAATCTTCATGATCTTTGTTATTCAAATATTTGATCTCATAATTAAATGGGTCTAACAAATACGGTTAAAAAACCCTCTTGATTGGAATAATCAGGGTTTTCTAACTGTCTATATATAGTAGCATTTAATGAATAAAAAGTAGCCAAGTTGTGAGACTCTCTAATACTTCATTGAGCAATATTTTTGAGAGTCCAAAAAAGATCAAACAGAACAGTTTACAAACTACAAGAGCATTCGAAAAAAACCCATATCTCTCTTGTAAGCTTTTGAGAAGCATCTTTTGAGAGAAACTTTCTGTAATTCATCACTAACAGAGGGGTTAGTGATTGGGAGCATTTGAGAGTCATTTGCGACTGCTTGTGAGTTTAAGTGCGAAACAACACTCTTGGGTTGAGAGTGAGGAAGTCTGGCCTATGAGTTTACAATAGAAAATTGTACTATCTTTTGTTTTTTAGAGTTGATTAATAAAAGTTAGCAGTGAGAGTAGGAGGATGGTGGCACAATTATCGAACCTCGTTAAAACTGTCTGTTCTTTATTGCTTTACATTTTACTGTTTTATTGTTCTAGATAATTTCTCTGCTAAACCAGTTCTCTGGTTCTATCGCTAGAACAAATCAAGAAAAAGTCGATAAAGAAAATTTTAAAGAAACACTCAATTCACCCCCCTCTTGAGTGCTATTGGGACCTTCAATTGGTATTAGAGCAAGTGCTTTTCGCAAGGGTAACACCTAGAAAAGAAGATCCATGGCTTCCCACGAGTTAAATGCAACGGGGTGTGACAACAATACACCCAAGTTTAATGGCAAGAACTATGCCTAGTGGAAAAACAGAATGAAGAACATCATCATTAGTATAGATTATGAGTGTTGGTTGGTTGTAAAGAACGGTCCGTTGCAAATCACCATTAGTGACAACTCTGGATGAATAGTTGCTAAAACAGAAGACCAATACACGAGTGCTATTTCAAGAAATTAGAGAAAAATGCAAAGGCTATGTTAATCCTTCAACAAGCTATTGGTGAAAGTGAAACAAACAGAATATCAGCATGTATTTCAGCCAAAGAGATTTGGGACACTCTTGAACTTGCCTATGAAGGCACCAATGAGGTAAAATGTTCTAAGACTTATTTAATAATATTTAAATATTAATCTTTCAATATGAATAGAAATGAAAACATTAATGTCTGTTTTGGAAGATTTATGACAATAGTAAATGATCTCCAGTCTCTTGAAAAAACTTTCACTAATGAGGAATTGGTTAGAAAAGTGTTAAGAAGTCTGACAAGTTCTTGGACTACAAAGGTTACTGCAGTGTAGGAGGCAAATGATCTATCCACTCTTTCTCTAGAATAGTTGATTGGTTCTCTCCTAACACATGAAATGCTACTTGATTCAAAGAGTGGAAAAGAACCAGTCAAGATTGTTGCAATGAAGGGAACAATTGAAGAAGAGGATGACATTATATTGCTATGATGGCAAAAAGATTTGAGAAACACTTCAGGGCTCAGAGGAAAAACATGAGGAACAAGGGTTCAGGAAAGCAAAGCACCTTCAACACGGGATGTTTCAAGTGTGAAGAAACAGGTCACAAATGAGCTTGTAAAATAAAAACTCCTATATTCCTCTTCCCTTTGTCAAATGTTAAGATCTGAAATCATATCTACCAAACCCTAAGTCCCTAAATCTCTAACCCACACGGCAGACGCTGCTACACACTGCTGCTGCTCTGCTCGTCCCGCGACACCTAGCCTCTTCCTCTGGCGACACTGCTGCTGCTTCTCTACTCGTCAGCGTCGCTGCTGAAGCCGTCTGCGTCGCTGGTCGCAGCTGCTGGGCTGGGCTACTGCGTCGGGGGTCGCGCACTGCTGCAGGACTGCTGCGTCGGGGGTCGCGCACTGCTGCTGGGCTGCTGCGTCGGAGGTCGCACACTACTGCTGGGCTGCAGCCTCTCTGCGGTGCTTCTTCGTCGGAGAGGACTTTGATTGTTGCAGTATGTGAATTTTTCACTTTATTTGAAGTATATTTTCCACATTTTAATTCAATAATTTGGCTTGATTCATACAAATATTGTGCTTTTATTTAAGGTTGTGTATGTTTGGGAACTCTTATTTCATTTCGAATACTTCAATTTAATTGGGCTGGATTTGGGATCATGTATTTTATTTGAAATTCTTCATTTCAATTCTAGATTTTGAGTCATAATTTAGGTTCGATTTTTTTTTAAAATAATCTTTGCTTATCTTTACTTGAATTGTTGTATCATAAATTTTTGAATTACTTTACTATTTGCAATTTAACAATAAACCCCATAAGTTTGACGCCATCATTTCCCATTTTTTAATTATGCAAACACTGTTTTTTTGCTTAATAACTATGTTTACACCTGTTTTACTATCTTGATTCTTGAGGCCATTCAATATTTTTCCCTAATATTGTCTTCAATTAAAATGAACTCATGGAGGTATGATAATGTATCTTCTAATTCTAACATTCGATATCTTTTTTTGGGGCTGCTTTTTGTGAAAAAAGAATTAGTCCAACCTCTTATTTAAAATTTATGTGACTATGATGTTTTTTCTATTACAGGTCCTATTCAATCATACGATATAATATGCTTTCAACCACGCCTAAAGGTTTTTCTTTATTCTTTAGTATATAAATCTATATTGCTGGTCTTCCCTTACTATTCTATGCGATAGAATTTGGTTTATTGTTGTCAATGTCCTATTTTTCTTCACCGATACTTACTGGGATATTCCACCCATTAGGATATTTTTAGTTATATTATGCGAGATTCATGATTACTGGCTTATCCCACACACTAAGCATAATACTCCTATATTGATTTCACTAATAATTTCAATTTGCTAGTGCATGCTTAAAAATTCTTCATATCCTTAGATTAGTAAGCTATTCACAAATTCAATTGCAATGTTCATGCTAGCGTGCTCTGCGTAGGCTATCTAGGGAGGTGATGACCCTAGATGGGGCGCAATCACAAGGCTCATTACAAATGCAATCGCAATGTGCTTATTGTACCACAGAATGACCTATTTGGCTTGTTGTAGTTCTGAAATGCCCTATTTTTGTTCCAAACCATATAAATAAGTCATAGTATATATATGTGTGTGTGTGTGTGTGTGTGTTTGTGTGTGTGTGTGTGTGTATATATATATATGTATATATGGGTTAGGTTCAGATGAGAAAGATGCTTATGGTGAGAAATGTGAGAAGATAGATACATTGAAGGATCAGTAAAGGTACATCAACCTATACTTATAGTTACATTGATAAAACATAGCAAATATGTCAAGTAACCATTACAAATGCATCAACTATTATATGTAATTTTATAATGAAAAAATGTTATTGTAATAACAATAATCAAAGATAGAGTATGCCGGTATGGTATTAGATTGATGGAAATTTTGTGTGGGAGTATGACCAATCTAACAAAGGTAATAAAAATGAGCAAAACAACTGTAGATCCAAAATCACCCCATGAAAACCTTGATTATAAGATTAGGATCACAATTCCACTCATATCAATGGTTATTTAAGGAAATTGAATTTTCGATTAAGTCGAATGATGAACAGCAGCAAGAGATCAATAATTAACAAGTAGTAGAGATGATAGGTGAAACAAAGATAGAGAGAGAGTTGTAGACTTCCACTACTGATTTTTAATATATTTGTTTCTCTTAATTTATAAATTAGCCATAAATAATGTGTGTGACTATGTATAATGGGAGCCATAAGATTTATTCCATCTAATGGTCTAAAACACTTCTCATCTTTCTCCCCACAAGAACATTTCTCACATGAGCCTAATTCATATGTATATATTATAAGTGGATAAAGTGCATATATGCTCTAAATTTGTAGTTTTTATTTAACCTTCTCTTCTTTTTGATGAACTAGCAGTGGTGCCATGAAGAGCGACTTGGGCATATTTTCAGGATTTACTTGTGCCATGTCTCATCCTTTTATATGAACTATGATTGTTGCTTCAAAAGCCAAAGGTGTCAAATATAGGTAAGAATTTTTTTGGGGAACCATTGCCTATGGAATTGAATAAGAAACTAGTAGTGTTTGTCTTTGTGTATGGGATATTTTTTTGTTTTGTTTTATGATTGCTTTAGGGCTGCCTTGATTTTAATTTTAGGCCCATTTGTTCTACATTTTGTTGCTTTTTCTGTATATGTAGAATGTTAGTTTATTGGTGCTTTTTGGGGTCGTTATAAGGTTGGTTTCTCTACTGTTTTGTGCAGCTTCATGGCAATGTGCTACTTTTTATGGTTGCTATTTCAGGTCTGATTATTCGGTTGAATTATGGGCAGATTGTTGCAGTTTTTTCTCTAGTTTGTGTGTTAGCTGGGCTGTTGTTTGTGCTGTAGTTTGTTACAAATTTAGGGCTGTAATGGGGTCTGCTTACTAGCTGTTTCTATGATATTTTAGTGCTGGTTTTGCGGTAATGTGTGTTAAGTGTGTTAGGAGTTTTGTCGTTTATGTAGAATGTGTTGTAATTTGGGTATACCTTTACATATATTTGAGAATACATATATCAATCATGCAAATAAGTCATAGCATGCTTACATGAATGGTATAGCACATATTAAAAACCTTAAAAACATGAATTAGATTGAGTGGTGCGAAAATGGGAGGAAAAAAACCCAAAACTAACCCAAAATGAGTTATTTGGCTCATTTTCGTTCCAAAACGCTCTACATTTGCCCAAAATTATGCAAATAAGTCATAAAATGCTTACATGGATATTATAGGACATGTTCAAACCTTAGAACATGAATTAGATTGAGTGGTGCGAAGATGGGAGGAAAAACACACAAAACTAACCCAAAATGAGCTATTTGACTCGTTTTCGTTCCAAAACACCCTATCGTTGCCCAAAATCATGAAAATAAGTCATAGGTTTCTTACTTGAATGGTATAGGACTTGCTCAAACCTTAAAAACATGAATAAGATTGAGTGGTACGAAAATGGGAGGAAAAACACCCAAAACTAACCCAAAATGAGTTATTTGGCTCGTTTTCATTCCAAAACGCCCTATATTTGCCCAATATTATGCAAGTAAGTAATAGAATACTTACATGAATGTTATAGGACATGTTCAAACCTTAAAAATATGAATTAGATTGAGTGGTGCGAAAATGGGAGCAAAAACACCCTATCGTTGCCCAAAATCATGCAAATAAGTCATGTGATGCTTACATAAATGGTATAGGACATGTTCAAACCTTAAAAACATGAATTAGATTGAGTGGTGCGAAAATGGGAGCAAAAACACCCAAAACTAACCCAAGATGAGCTATTTGGCTCGTTTTCGTTCCAAAACGCCATATCTTTGCCCAAAATTATGCAAATAAGTCACATGATTCTTACATGAATGTTATAGGACATGATTAAACCTTAAAAATATTAATTAGATTGATTGGTGTGGAGATGGCACCAATAACACCCAAAACTAACCCAAAATGATGAACTATTTTTTTTGGCTCGTTTTTATTTTTGTCTTTATACTTTAACGGTTGTTTACTTGTATTACCTTTTCTTTTTTTTTTTTTTGTGCAGAACATGCTTACCAAACGATCTTCCCCGTATAGCAAAAGGAATTGGATGAAGTTCGAGAACAATGGGCGTAGTATTTTAGGTTAAATTTTTTATTGTCATAAGTTTAGTGCATTGTTCATTAAATTTTTAATTTGTATTTTCTTTTGGTGACAATTTTTATGTATTTAAATCTAAATTAATGAATAGTGCAAAAGCTACAGGTTACCATTATGATGGAGGAAATAATATTTTGAATTTTACTATTTTTGTATGTGGCTGGATGAAGTTGAATTGGTAGAGATTTGTATGTTCGTTGCATTTTTGTTTGATGTTTTTTATAATGATATTCGGCAACGGGGGTGGAGACATCGAGACGAGGCTTACATGAGGTTCAGGGCTGATGTTGGGGCTAGGTCTGGGGTGCAGGCTTACTTTGTTCTTGGAGTGTCTGTTGGGATTTTTATAAAAATTTCTATATAACAATGTAAAAAAAAAACATTGCTAGAAAAAAAAAATCTATTTGTACCGGTTATAATTAACAACCGGTACAAATATCACTTTTTTTTAATTAAAAAAAATTCTATTTGTACCGGTTTTCTACTAAAACCGAAACAAATAGTAGACTATTTGTATCGGTTTTAGTAGAAAACCGGTACAAATAGAAGTTTTTTTTAATAAAAAAAAGAGCTATTTGTATCGGTTTTTATCTAATCGATACAAATAACTCTACTATTTGTTCCGGTTATTAGAACCGGTACAAATAGCAGTGTTATTTGTATCGCCTCTATTTGTATCCATCTTGAACCGGTACAAATAGGGCTAAAAAACCGATACAAATAAGGGTTTTTTCCACTAGTGTTGGTGTTGCACTCTATATGCAACAAGCTGCTTTTACCTAAGGCACAGGGTAGGGGATCAGTTAGGATAATGGACATGGTGCTTATGTACCTAATAATGAAAAAGGTTAAGATCAATCTCCCCTCTCTGATGCTAGACCACATGATTTTGTGCAAGAACTCTCAATCCCACTCCCTTCCATATGGCTCAATACTTACTTCTGTGATGATCAAGAATGGTATCAAACTAGCTGGAGAAACTGTGGTAGGACAGAAATTTTCAATGACGATTCTTAGGCAGAAAGGACTGGAAGCATTTGGTTTTGTCTTAGTTTGGAGAGACCAGGAGCTTGTTCAACTTGCAGCAAAGAAAAGGAAGAGTAATGTGTCTGCTTCTTCAGCAGATCTCACACCCCTTCTGGGTAGGATGGAAAAGCAAGAGGAAACCCTTAGCACATTAATGACATTGGTTAGAGGGTTGACTGATAGTATGGCTCAAAAACAGGTATCTTTGGAGAAGAAGATGATAGCCACAGAACTTTAGGTTTTACAGATGGCAGGGGTAGCAAAAGAGGATACTGGTCAATCTTCAGGAAATCTAAACCAGCAGGGGAACCAGTTGATAGTGAGAAGGATGTAGGAGAAACTTCCTCAACAAAGAAAACTGCACAGGAATCTGAAGAAGATGCAGAGGTATCTGAAGATGATGATGAAGTCTCTGATCCTGATGCTGATGATGAGGATGATGATGATGATGAGTGATGCCTGCCATTAGCCTTCTTATTCCCCTTTCCCATTCTTCCAATCTGCCTTTAGTATTACTATTTTCTTACTATCTTACAAAACAATTTGTCTGTAATTTGGTGTCCTTTCATACTCTACTAGTTTGTGTTGGTAACTCTTTGAACTGTTTTTGGGATAGTGAGTTGATGAATCACTAGTGACTGCTCACAGGTATAACATTTTGGTAGTATGGCCTACCTTTTGGATGAATGCATGAAATTTGCTTGCTTTACTTGTTTGTGAATATTTTTTTAATGACGCCAACAGGGGGAAATTAGGTCATTTGAAGTTTTGATAAAGACAAATAAGATTAGTAGAATAAACCTTAGTCTAATTATTAGTCCAGAAGCCTAAGTGTTTATTATAGTCTGAGAAAGTAGTTCTGGTTAGTAAGTCAATTAGTTAGTTAGTTGAGTTAATAATTTAATTTTTTTTTAATTTTTTACAGATGTTCTGGATAGTTGTTCTCATGATCAGATTTTTGCAATTCTTCAGGATAGTTGTTCTCAGTCTTGAAATAAGTTGAAATAGTTGGTTATTTCACTAGTAAAAAAATCATTAATTGTAACACCCTTTTTGTAACTTGCCTTAAATTTGTTAGTTACAATTAAGGTTTTTGTAACTGGCAATATAAATGCCCGTTACTATAAGTCATAAATATTAAAGGGTAAAATAGTTATTGTAACGGGCTTGAGTTTGCCCATTACAAAAACTACTTTTAGTAACAGGCGTGAGACTAGCCCGTTACTAAAGTTTTTTTTTTGTAACTGGCAAACTCAGGCCCGTTACAATAAATGCCTAGTTATTTTAACATAACCGTTGTTTTCATTTTCATTCGTCTTTTTTCCCCATTCATAAACAGTAAACAATAACCCTCACTCAAAACCTAGGGATACGACATCACTCACCAGACACCACCACTCACCAGTCAATTCGTCGCCGTTCGTCTCCCCTTTTTCTGGTAATGAGCAACTGAATTTCAACAGTTTCGTCAGTTCTAGGGTTTTGGTTTTGTGCCTACGGCAATAGGTTTCACATCGACAACAATGGCGATGGGTTACTGTGTTGCTTTATCCATTGATGCGGCAATTGTTTTGCTGAGGTAAAGGTTTCTTAATTTTATTTTGTTTTGGTTTTTCATTGTTATCAATGACAGCCATTTTGATGGTGCAGTGTTGTAATCTCTTTCAATCTTATTATCAATTTTAGTCTTTTTTATTTAGGGTTTTAAATTCGTCTACACTTAGGTAAGATGAATCTGATTTTTTTTCTTTGACCTCTATTAACGTGGTGGTGACCTCCATGGATGCATCTTCTTTGCTTCTCCTCCTCCATTGAACCAGATTAGAGGTAAATGCTTTATTGCTCTGGGATAACATGGTTGATTTTTAGTTTTCATGAAAAAGGTTTACACCTTTCTTAGATTTAATTATATATTTATTTTTAATTTTTTGTTATATATATATCTAACCAAATTGTAATGTTTTTATTTATGTGTTTTCTACAATTTTTAAATTTGTTAGCATGGTTACTTGATGGCTTAAAATCTCAACCCTAACAATCAAAGAATATATTGTAAGGAGCATTAAGTAATTTTAGTTAATTATCAGTTTGTTGCTTGTGTTTAAGATATGAAAGAATTTGTGGTAAAGGGCTTTGTATTTTGTAATTTCATCGGTTCCTTACATTAGTGGGGCTTTGATTCTAAAAGTATATGTACATGTAACTTGTTCAGTTGCTCATTTCGTGTCTCTCAGGTACCCAAGATGTAACAAGTATATGTGTATAATTAATTATGTTCATGTTGTGTGATCATAGACATTTGGTGTTTCCTATATGGTTTTTTTTCTATGTTTATAGCCAATACATTAAAAGTTTAAAGAGACATTTGGTAGATGCTAATAGTGTAACGACCCGACTTTTCTACACTGTCGATTTACGAAAGAAATCAACAAATGGATCATTACCAACATAAACTAAATAGCATTATTAATAATTAAAAATCCGATACTCCTTTTGTTAACCAAACTAAATAAATGATATTCTAAAAGTCCAAAAACAAATACTAGAATACGTAAAAATAATATTGTTCCATCCCAACTGGCTGGGATATACTACTTAATAAATAAAAGAAGGCATAAACTAGACACCAGGTTCACTATACTGCTCTCATCAACACACAACCCGAACCATATAGGAGCCCACTTATACGTCTGCATCATCACCTGAAATGGGGGGGTCCACCGTCAGTGGCGAGTAACTAGGCTGTCCCGCTTAAATGAGGGACCGCTAACCATATAATAGCATAGAATTAACCAGGAAAATCATACAAAAATATATAAGAATACATACGAGAATATGTATAAAAATACGTAGAAAAATACGTAGAAAAATACATACGAATACGTAGAAAAATACGTAGAAAATACGTATGGAAATACATACGAAATACGTAGAAAAATACGTAGGAAAATACGTATATAAATACATACAAATTACGAGTACAATACGTATAAAATACCTGCAAAATACGGTTAGAAATACATACAATATACGTATAAAATACGGATAAAAATACATACCAAATACAGACAAATACGGATACGATACACATATAAATACAGGCTGAAGATGCTCGTACAAAATAAATGGAATACACGTACAAGGTACATCAAAAATACATATAAATACAGACTTACTAGACGTACGCAGCGGAAGACTTATCATTACATAAATACTACATATACACACGAAATTACACATAAATACACATATAACAGAATCCTTCCCGTGAAATACTTATCTTGTCATATTTTACCCAACAACCCTTCTTTTAACCATCCTATTGGACCAGTCATTATAGCTCGTAAGGATGCCCGTGTACATCCCAACTTTCCTAAAACATGCCGGGAAGAACCCATGTATTCAACCAGTAGCCCTCCTTTGCAAGAACTAAGCCTAAGCTATGGCCATAACCCCAAAATAGCAGCTCGTGTACTACTACTTAGACGACTACATATCTTAAGATCCAGAACTGCCCAGAGACCGCAGTAGGCAGTGGTTTCGACTTAACCCGATCTGATGACTCTTGTATCATTAAATGGGGGCCCGTATCGTATCTTGTCTTTTCTAAAGGCCATCGTGAGACCACTATTTATCAATCATCTTATCTAGAGGCCATCGTGAGACCACTAATTGTTATCATATTATAACCTTTCCTTTTAGTCATATTATTATTTTCCTTCATATTACAACTTATCCCTGTTAATTCCTTTTAATCCCTTTAATTATATTAATTCCTAAAATTACCTTCTAATATTATTATAAGTCAAAAATTAAACTAAAATTGATCAAACATCATTAAGACCACTCGACATTTTTAATAACCAACTAATAATTAAATAAATTCATTAAATAATCATATAAGCAATTAAGTAAATCATCTAAATTAACAATTAACAACAATTATTGCTCAAAACATGATAAAAATCCCATTTTTCACACAACAACCCACTCGACAATTTGGAACAAAAATACCCAAAATTATATTTTAAATTATTTAAACACAATCATCAATAATTAATCATTAAACATAATAATAACAATTAAAATCATGCCTTAAACATTTAATCATCAAACATGGACTAAACAAGATTAAAATCAGTTCTTTTTGTACATAACATCACACGACTTTATTGGCAAAATATTACTAACAAGATTAATTTCAAGAATTAACAATATCATGCTTAAATTTCAAGATTATTAATAACAATTCAAGAATTATCAAGATTCAACCATAAAAATTTGATTTTTAATCCTCCTTTAAACTATGGACTACTCGACTTTTATATAGCATAGAAAATAAATATAATTTTAATTTAAGGCTTTAATTCATTCATTAAACAATCCAAATCATCATATTAATTCAAGAAAATAACATAAAAATTCACTATAATCATCCTATGGGACTCGATATTCATCAAGAATTCCAAGAATATAACTCAACAAATTATTATGCAATAATTCTATACAATATACAATTAAATAAATTAATTCATGCATATAATTTAATACAACAATTAAAGATTTACAAAGATACATAAAGGATTCAAGAAAACATCATGATAATCTACAGTATACTACTCGAAATAATTAGCCTAAACATGATACTAATCCTACCAATTTTCATGATTTAATCCTAATTAACTATATGGAAAACTTGTTCCAGATTTAAGAAAGAAAGTCTAGTTACCTTAGATTAGGAAGAAAAGCAAGAAAAACTCTCCCTTGGAGTTTCGAAAACACACGGCCAGCTAGAACAAATTTTAGGGTTTCTTTTTGTGAGTTTTGAAAACAGATAAAAGAATACAAGTGTTGTTCCTATTTTAATTAAAAGGAACCAAAGAAACAAAATAAAAGGAGAAAAATGAGAGAGAGCCGTGAATGAGGAGAGAGTGTAGGGGGGTATGGAGTGATTTTAGGTAGACTTAGTAATGGTGGTTAAACTAAATCCTACTAATTCAAAAATATAATTGAAATATTATTAATTAAATAATTATAAAATTAACTAATTAATAATAAATTAGAAAGAAAAATCATCTTGGCCATTACATGAGAGGGCCGGCCAAGCTAAGAGAAAATTGGGTCTTTGGGCCCGATTTCGAGATAAGGAACAGAAATGAAAACAAACAGTCCAATTAAACGGACCTTTTGGACTTAGAATAATAAAATAATATTAATAAACCGCGAAATTTTCTGGCCCTAAATTTCGGGTTATTACAGTCACCCCACCTTAAATAAATTTCGACCTCGAAATTTACTTAAAGAAGCTCAAAACGCACACATGAAAATAGGCACAGACACAAATAAAAAATAGGAACGAAAACAACTCTGCAGGAGCCATACGATACGGAGCCTTCGAGATTGGAGCAGTTCCGGGCACCAAATCGATGTTGAATTCCACTTCCCGTTCCTGTGGTATCCCTGGCAACTCTTCCGGGAACACATCTGCACAGTCACGAACCACCGGAATGGCTTCCAACTGTTCTTCCTTGGTCACATCCTTGACTTGACATAAGTACACTGTCTCACCCTTGCGCTGCAGACTGCGCATCTTCATTGCAGAAACTATCTTCACACCCTTTCCCATGGGCTTCCCGACATGGGTTACTCTCTTTGCGTTGGGACCACGCAAAGTGATAGCTTGATCTTGACATCGAACAGTCGCCTGATACCTCGCCAGCCAATCCATTCCTAAGATCACATCGAACTCGATCATAGGAAACTCCTTCAAATCAGCTTTGAACCGTACCCCCGAGATCACAATGGGAACATTTTTGTATTCCCGATGACAGGCAAAATCCTCTCACGAAGGAAGAGTTATTACAGACTCGATAGGAGACTCTCCAGTCAGGTTAGCTTTTACAATGAAAGATCTAGCAACAAAAGACACAGTAGCACCTGTATCAAATAAAACATAAGCATCAATATCATGGACAAGGAAGGTACCCGTGACCACATCTGGCTGAGCATCCGCCTCCTCCTGAGTCATGCAGAAGATCCTGTTTTTAACCGGTGCTTGGCTAGTTGTTGTTGCTGGACGCTTCTTAGGACAGAACACCGACTTGTGACCTTCTTGACCACAATCAAAGCACACGATCGGCGACCCATCACATTTCTTGCCCGGGTGATAGTCCTTCTTGCAGCCCTGACAGATCCTCGGTGTAACGACCCTGATTTTATTGGTAATTCTGCCGGATGATTTTATGTATTTATGCGGTTGCTATGTATAGTTCAAATTTAGTTTTGAACTATTTATTTTGTTTTATGTGAATAATTTCGATTTAATTCGAATTATTTTATTTTGATTAGTTATTATTTATTTTATTATTATTTAATTAATTAGAATTTTATTATTTAATTTTCTAATTAGTTATTTAATATTTTTGGGCTAAATCGATTTAAGCATGATTAATCATGCGATTTTTGTAAATTAGCCCAATTAATCACGAGAGCCCATTTTGGCCCATTTTGGCTCATGGAAACCGGCCCTTATGAGTGCATGGCAAGGTTTTGCCACTTGCCTTATGTTCACACCTTAACTAACCTCTATATATAGGAGGGTTAGTAAGGCTTGATGATCCTTTTGCTCATTTGTCATTTAAACACAATTGCCATCTCTTGCCATCAAAAGATCAAACACAAACACCCTCCACTTTGCCCTCCTCTTTCACGCCATTTTTGGCCATAATCTCCACAAATTTGTTCATCAACTTCTTAAACCCAAAACTTAAAGATTCATATCCTATTGATCTTAAAGTATCAAAACACAATCTAAACCACCTAATTTGCATTAAAGATCACTAGTTTGGGTTGTTTTCCGGGCTTGTTCTTGTAGCTTGTTCGTGTGGGTTTAATCGTGTGGGTTGCTCGTGTGGTGTTCGTGGTGGTGCATCGTGGCAGTGCGGTAGTGGCGTGTAAACGGGCCGTGCAAGTGGTGGTGCCGTGTGGTGTCGTGCTGGGCAGCCGTGTGTGCAAGGTGGTGCAGCCGTGTGGTGCAGGCCGTGTGTTCGTGTGGTCCGTATGGTTCTAGATTACGGGTTGCAATTTTGTGTTGATTTTGTGTGTTAATCTTCAACAAGGTAACATGCTTTCTCAACTTAATTGGGGTACTATGTTTCATAGTATAGATTAAATGAACAAGATTAGTTTATATGAAGTTTTGATCATGTTTTGAGTATGGTTGTAAATCTGATTTTTAAGTGGTTTAATGATGATTTGATGATTGAATATGATGATTTTATGATTGATTATGTTAGTATTAAGTTTGTTGATTATCATGTTCAAGTTTGGTGAATTTTGGATGATAGTAAGTTGATGATTTAATATGTTGAAGAGTTGAGTTTATGCATGTGATATGATGAATATGGATGAGTTCTTGGTTGAAGTTCTTGAATCTTGGTTGAGTTCTTGATTGAAGATCTTGAATCTTGGATGAGTTCTTTATGTTCTTGATGAGTTCTTTAAGAGTCTTTATGAGTTCTTGATTAAGTCTTTTAAGTTAAAGCAAGTTAAAGAAAAGGTTAAAGAAAATGATAAGATGTTGTAAGATGACTGGTTTACACGTTATTTTCTTAATTTAAGGCGTAAGATGCAACTTAAGAAGTAACTAAGAATGTAAACTTCGGATTAAAGTTAAAGAATGTAAGATTAGCTTGATTTCGTAGCTAGACGCCTAAAACTTAGAGTAAGATTCTATGTTTTTGGGTTAAGACGTTGCCCCTATCCTGACCGCGGTATTGGGATAGTGATTACCACTATGTCGTCTTTGACCTGGATTTCCAGTAAGATTGGTTTCATAGGGTTGGGAGTACGATTCTCAATCCTGGCATAGTTGGAAAGTTCGTTCGCGTAAGAGGCGTTCGTACGAGCGTAGTCCGGACTAGTTTGCGAATGATTGCGCCAAAGATAAGATTGGTTAAGTTGTTGAGTCAAGTATGATTATTTGCTATGATTCGCATGTTATGATGTTATGTCTTGGGTTGTTTGTTTTGGTTATTTGATTTGTGCTATGTTCATGTGTATTCCCGTTAGGGTGAGTCAGTTATGTTACTCGCCACTGACGGTGGACTGTTGCTTACTTTTCAGGTAATTCTGATGATGAGGTTCTTGCTTAGCTATGGGTTGGGCGAGCGCCGATATAGTTACATAGTTGTATTTCTGTTGTTTTACGATTTCAGTTAGTTAAGACTATAGTAGTGATACTTGTATACTTTTTCTATAACTCTGACATGTGTTTGGAGTTACGTTTATTAGTAATAGTAGTTTGACTTTTGGATTAGTAATGTACAAACTTGTGGGTATTTGTACTTTTGGGTTATAATAATAATATTTTGAGGTTTTGTTTTAATTTTTATGTATTTTAGTTTGTTAGTTTTGATTATTCGACTCGTCGGTTTCTTCCACTCCGATTTAAGCGAGTCGGGTCGTGACAGTTGGTATCAGAGCCGAATAGGTTTTAAGTGAAGTTTTAGGATTTGAGTTAAACCCGGGAGTTGAGAGCTTTACTATTCCCGAGTGATTAAACCAAATTTAGGTTAAGTAAAGGGAGAAGAGTTGGGTAGAAAGACTGGGATAAGATCTTTTCTATTTTTCTTTTTCTCTCTTTATTTGTATACTTGACTGTGGTGGGGTATATGACTGACATTGTATTCCTGGTATGTCTTTTTGTTGCAATGCGTTGCAGCATGTCTACACCTCGCCGGTTGAGTACTGGACGACAGAGGTTGCGGGCACTTGAGGAGGCGATCCTTACGTTGGCGCACCATAGTCGTCATACGCCGAGTACACAGTCGATGTTCGACCGTATCGCACGTCATCGACCTCCGACTTACGATGGGGTTGCCGACCCCACTATCCTGGAGAGCTGGATCCGCGAGATGGGGAAACTCTTCGACACGACGTTTTGCCCCGAGCACGAGAAGGTACAGATCGCCGCTTATTATCTACGTGGAGAGGTCGATAACAGGTGGACGTTAGCTAAGGACGCGTGCTTGCCGTTACATTCGATGTCGTGGATCGAGTTCGTCGATAAGATCCAGGAGCGCTTCTACCCCAACGAGTTGCGGTGGCAGAAACAGGAGGAATTTCTTACTCTTACTCAGGGTAAGATGAGTGTTTAGGCGTACACCGACAAGTTTACGGAGTTGTCGAGGTTCGCTACGTTTGTGGTTCCGTCAGAGAAGGATCGAGTCAAGCGCTACATCAAAAAGCTAGATCCGAGGATTCGCGTTCACGTGATCAGTAGTGGAGCGACGACATTTCAGCAGGCCTACGAGGTAACACTCGAGATTCAGGCATCGACGGCTGAGGAGGATGCTAGCAAGAAGAGAGCTCAGGTTCCGGCGACAATCGCTTCTTTTAAGAAGCCCCGATTTAGTGCTCCTAGCAGTACCCCTTCGACCACGAGTTTGCATAAGGGTTCCGATGGCTCCAAGTGCAGAGGATGCGGCCGAGACTTCCATCCAGGGAAGCGGTGTGACGGTTCGCCCATAGCGTGTTATATCTGCAGGAAGGAAGGCCATAAGGCGTTAGTATGCCCCGAGAGAAAGCCAGACTCTGAGGTTAAGCAGCTTCCTGCACCGACGAAGACTCCGGTGAAGAACCGAGTCTACTGTATGACCGAGGCGGAGGCCGAGGTTCAGCCTGACGTCGTATCAGGTAGATTTCTTGTCTCTGGTGTGTTAGCTTTAGTATTATTTGATTCTAGTGCTACTGTCTCTTTTGTGGCTAGTAGTTTTGCCTCGAGGTCTAAACTTCGTGGCAGCTTTCCTGTTAGTTCAGTTATAACTCTCCCTTCCGGAGAGGATTTTATTTGTCAGCGCGAGTTCCGAGGAGTGCCTATCGTGATAGCTGGGGAGCAAGCAACGAATGATCTGAAGGAGTTCCCGCTGATGGAGTTCGACGTAATACTTGGTATGGACTGGCTGTCGAGGTATCGAGCAATCAATTCGTTGCCGAGATCAGTCAGTGACATTCCGAGGACTTCAGGGCAACCGAGTTACCTACTCTGGGTTCGTCCTTAAGAAAGGAGTAAAGGTAATCTCTGCCTTGAAAATGAGAAAACTTCGCCAGAAGGGCGATATGGTGTACCTATGTCAGGTAAGGGACTTGACAGAGGAGCGTCTGTTGGACGATATACCTGTAGCGAGGGATTTCAGAGACGTATTTCCTGATGAGCTACTGGGAGTTCCACCCGAGCGCGATGTCGAGTTTCATATTGACTTAGCACCCGGGACAGTGACGATTTCGAAGGCACCTTACCGAATGGCACCATCGGAGTTGCAAGAGTTTAAAACGCAACTCCAGGATTTGATCGATAAGGGCTTCATTAGGCCGAGCGTTTCTCCGTGGGGAGCACCTATGCTCTTCGTGAAGAAGAAAGATGGTAGTATGTGCCTGTGCATAGACTACCGAGAGTTGAATTGGGTAACTATCAAGAATAAGTACCCATTGCCTAGGATTGAGGACCTGTTCGATCATTTGCGAGGAGCAGGAGTGTTTTCGAAGATAGATCTTCGATCTGGATATCATCAGATTCTAGTCAAGAAAGAAGACATTCCGAAAACTGATTTTCGTACTAGATACGGCCACTACGAGTTCGAGGTGATGTCCTTTGGCCTCACTAATGCGCCAGCCGTGTTCATGGACCAGATGAACCGGACGTTTCACCACTTACTCGATAAGTGTGTTGTAGTATTTATAGATGATATCTTATTCTATTCGAGAGATGAGTCTGAGCATACGGAACATCTCCGGATGGTACTCGAGATATTATGTAGTCATAAGTGGTTCGCGAAACTCTCCAAGTGTGAGTTCTGGCTTCGCGAAGTAGCATTTCTAGGTCACGTGATTAGTAAGGACGGCATTAAGGTAGACCCGGCTAAGATTAAGGCAATAGTTGATTGGAGTAGCCAGAGAAATGTGGCGGAAGTTCATAGTTTTCTGGGTTTGGCCGGATACTATCGACGATTCGTCCAGGACTTCTCCAAGATTGCTAGGCCGATGTCTAGTCTCCTACAGAAGGAGGTCCGCTTCGTTTGGACGGAGGCTTGCGAGCAAGCATTCCAGCAATTGAAACAGAGATTAGTCTCTGCTCCTATTCTTACCCTTCCGAACGATGAGGAAGACTTCGAGGTCTATAGTGATGCTTCGAAGAATGGCCTAGGATGTGTGCTCATGCAAGGCGGGAAAGTCATCGCTTACGCATCGAGACAATTGAAGGTGCACGAGCGTAACTATCCCACGCATGACTTGGAGTTAGCGGCTGTAGTGTTCGCGCTCAAAATCTGGAGGCACTATCTCTATGGTGGTTCGTGTAGAGTATTCACGGATCGCGACTATAGTTTGACTTTTGGATTAGTAATGTACAAACTTGTGGGTATTTGTACTTTTGGGTTATAATAATAATATTTTGAGGTTTTGTTTTAATTTTTAAGTATTTTAGTTTGTTAGTTTTGACTATTCGACTCGTCGGTTTCTTCCGCGCCGATTTAAGCGAGTCGGGTCGTCACACTCGGGCCCTGACTTGGAGCTGGTCGAGTACTCTGCTGAGGCTTCGGAGTAGACTCGAACCGGGTCTTCTTAGCTGGTTTTGGAGTAGGAACCGAAGCAACCCTTTTCTTGGTTGTGTCATCATCAGAGACCGATGCCTGGACTTCTAGAGCTACCTCGTACGCCTCCTGGAAGGTCTTCACTCTGCTACTGATCACATGAACTCGGATGCGGGAATCCATCTTCTTAATGTACCTCTTGACTCGCTCAGCTTCAGAAAGTATGACTGCAGTTGCAAACCGAGAGAGCTCTGTGAACTTGTCCGTGTAGGCTTGAACGGACATGCTGCCTTGGGTGAATGAGAGGAACTCTTCCTGCTTCTGCCATTTCAGTTCATCAGGATAGAACCGGTCTTGGACTTTCTTAGTGAAGTCCTCCCAACTCAACTCTAGGTCTGTCTCGGGACTGGCTCGTAATGTACTCCACCAGTTGTCAGCTTCGCCCTTTAGATAAAAGGCTGCAATCGGAACCCTTTTCCCGCTCAGAACATGCTAGGGCATCAAACATCTTCCGCATTTCTTGAATCCAGTTCTCGAGAACGGTCGGGTATGCTGCCCCATCATAGACCGGCGGACGAAGGCGTGCAACCCGATCGAAAGACGACTGATTGTTCTGAGGTTGAACACTCCTCTGTGCTAACGTGAGAATAGCATCTTCCAGGTTCCGGCGTCGGAGTCGAAAATTGGGTCTTGGAGTCGACATTTTGTAACCAACGATTCAAGCTATTAAGCACACATAAGCACATATTGACGTAAAAGAACGCAGAAAGAAATAAAATATCCTATCCCTGGCTTCTACCCATGGCTTCACTGACTTAGGTTTCCATTTTAGGCTAAGTTTAACTCGTGATTCATAAAGCGCTCATCTTTCGAGTTACTTATGGAGAAGTAACTTTAGGGTCTTAACCTATGCTCTGATACCAACTGTAACGACCCGACTTTTCTAGACTGTCGATTTACGAAGGAAATCGACAAATGGATCATTACCAACATAAACTAAATAACATTATTAATAATTAAAAATCCGATACTCCTTTTATTAACCAAACTAAATAAATGATATTCTAAAAGTCCAAAAACAAATACTAGAATACGTAATAATAATACTGTTCCATCCCAACAGGCTGGGATATACTACTTAATAAATAAAAGAAGGCATAAACTAGACACCAGGTTCACTATACTGCTCTCATCAACACACAACCCGAACCATATAGGAGCCCACTTATGTGTCTGCATCATCACCTGAAACGGGGGGGGTCCACCGTCAGTGGCGAGTAACTAGGTTGTCCCGCTTAAATAAGGGACCGCTAACCATATAATAGCATAGAATCAACCAGGAAAATCATACAAAAATACATAAGAATACATACGAGAATATGTATAAAAATACGTATAAAAAGACGTAGAAAAATACCTATAAAAAATACATATGAAATAACGCAGAAAAATACGTATGGAAATACATACGAAATACGTAGGAAAATACGTATATAAATACATACAAATTACGAGTACAATACGTATAAAATACCTGCAAAATACGGTTAGAAATACATACAATATACGTATAAAATACGGATAAAAATACATACCAAATACAGACAAATACGGATACGATACACATATAAATACAGGCTGAAGATGCTCGTACAAAATACATGGAATACACGTACAAGGTACATCAAAAATACATATGAATACAGACTTACCAGACGTACGCAGCGAAAGACTTATCATTACATAAATACTACATATACACACGAAATTACACATAAATACACATATAACAGAATCCTTCCCGTGAAATACTTATCTTGTCATATTTTATCCAACAACCCTTCTTTTAACCATCTTATTGGACCGGTCATTATAGCTCGTAAGGATGCCCGTGTACATCCCAACTTTCCTAAAACATGCCGGGAAGAACCCGTGTATTCAACCCGTAGCCCTCCTTTGCAAGAACTAAGCCTAAGCTATGGCCATAACCCCTAAATAGCAACTCGTGTACTACTACTTAGACGACTACATATCTTAAGATCCAGAACTGCCTAGAGACCGCAGTAGGGCAGTGGCTTCGACTTAACCCGATCTGATGACTCGTGTATCATTAAATGGGCGTCCGTATCGTATCTTGTCGTGTCTTTTCTAAAGGTCATCATGAGACCACTATTTATCAATCATCTTATCTAGAGGCCATCGTGAGACCACTAATTCTTATCATATTATAACCTTTCCTTTTAGTCATATTATTACTTTCCTTCATATTACAACTTATCCCTGTTAATTCTTTTTAATCCCTTTAATTATATTAATTCCTAAAATTACCTTCTAATATTATTATAAGTCAAAAATTAAACTAAAATTGATCAAACATCATTAAGACCACTCGACATATTTAATAACCAACTAATAATTAAATAAATTCATTAAATAATCATATAAACAATTAAGTAAATCATCTAAATTAACAATTAACAACAATTATTGCTTAAAACGTGATAAAAATCCCATTGTTCACACAACAACCCACTCGACAATTTAGAACAAAAATACCCAAAATTATACTTTAAATTATTTAAACACAATCATCAATAATTAATCATTAAACATAATAATAACAATTAAAATCATGCCTTAAACATTTAATCATCAAACATGGACTAAACAAGATTAAAATCAGTTCTTTTTGTACATAACATCACACGGCTTTATTGGCAAAATATTACTAACAAGATTAATTTCAAGAATTAACAATATCATGCTTAAATTTCAAGATTATTAATAACAATTCAAGAATTATCAAGATTCAACCATAAAAATTTGATTTTTAATCCTCCTTTAAACTATGGACTACTCGACTTTTATATAGCATAGACAATAATTATAATTTTAATTTAAGGCTTTAATTCATTAATTAAACAATCCAGATCATCATATTAATTCAAGAAAATAACATAAAAATTCACTATAATCATCCTATGGCACTCGACATTCATCAAGAATTCAAAGAATATAACTCAACAAATTATTATGCAATAATTCTATACAATATACAATTAAATAAATTAAATCATGCATATAATTTAATAAAACAATTAAAGATTTACAAAGATACATAAAGGATTCAAGAAAACATCATGATAATCTACAGTATACTACTCGAAATAATTAGCCTAAACATGCTACTAATCCTACCAACTTTCATGATTTAATCATAATTAACTATATGGAAAACTTGTTCCAGATTTAAGAAAGAAAGTCTAGTTACCTTAGATTAGGAAGAAAAGCAAGAAAAACTCTCCCTTGGAGTTTCGAAAACACACGGCCAGCTAGAACAAATTTTAGGGTTTCTTTTTGTGAGTTTTGAAAACAGATAAAAGAATACAAGTGTTGTTCCTATTTTAATTAAAAGGAACCAAAGAAACAAAATAAAAGGAGAAAAATGAGAGAGAGCCGTGAATGAGGAGAGAGTGTAGGGCGGTATGGAGTGATTTTAGGTAGACTTAGTAATGGTGGTTAAACTAAATCCTACTAATTCAAAAATATAATTGAAATATTATTAATTAAATAATTATAGAATTAACTAATTAATAATAAATTAGAAAGAAAATCATCTTGGCTATTACATGAGAGGGCCGACCAAGCTAAGAGAAAATTGGGTCTTTGGGCCCAATTTCGAGATAAGGAAGAGAAATGAAAACAAACAGTCCAATTAAACGGACCTTTTGGACTTAGAATAATAAAATAATATTAATAAACCGCGAAATTTTCTGGCCCTAAATTTCGGGTTATTACAAATAGGGTGTTTGTTATGATGAGCATAAATGAAATGGAAAGAATTTGGTTAAGCAAAGAAATAAGCAATGATAACCATTATCTTTTTAAGATGTTTGTTTATGTGATTCCATTTCTAAGATTGAAAAACATATATCAATCACACTCTGATAATAATTTATTATCTTCTTCATTGCCAATTAATGTTATGTTTTCTTCCTTCTATTTTTTTACTTTAAGTAGTCTATTCTGCTCCTTGATTATGTAATAATTTGATATTACATTTTGATACATATTTTGATATAGTTTGATATTACTTTTGTAATTCTAATTATATTACTTGTTGTATCATGTTAAGCTTTAGTTTGATATTAATTGAAAATTATATTACTTGTTATTATGTAAAGCTTTAGTTTGAACTAGCTATTATGTGCCTAACAAAAAGCAGGAAACAATGATTTTCTTGTGTGGCTTTTGTGTTTAGTTTTTTAAATGATGAAAAAAGTTAGGAGGAATGCATGATTAGTAAATTAGAACAATTCATATAACCTATTTTTTTGTCGTTTTCATATGAAAGTTTGAATATATAAAAATGGTCTGTTAAGTTGGTGGTCGCCTGGCTCTACTAATTTTCATTTCAGTACTGGCTATCTAGGGAGGTGATGACCCTAGATGGGACGCAATCACAAGTTCTATTACAATGTTCATGCCGACGTGCTTTGCATAGGCTATCTATTGAGTTGATGACCCTAGCTGGGGCGCAATCACAAGGCTTGTAATAAATGCGATCGCAATGTGCTTATTATTGTTTACAACGTCATATTTTTGCCCAAAGTCATGCAAACAAGTCATATATTGCTTACATGAATTATATAGGACATGGATATACCTTAAAAACAGGAAAGAGGTTGATTGGTAGTGATAGTGAACAAAAACTCCAAAAACATGCCAAAAATGGCCTATTTGGCTTGTTTTTGTTCCAAAACGCCATATTTTCGTCCAAAGTCATGCAAACAAGTCATTTAATGAGTACATGAATGGTATAGAACATGAATAAACATTAAAAATAGGAAATAGGTTGATTGGTAGGGAAATGTGTACAAAAAAGTCTGTTACAAAAACATGTTTTGTTCGATTTATTGGTGAATCTATGGGTTCACCCATCTTGATATGAATTTTGTGATTATAAACAAACATTTTCATTATTGTGATTGTTGGAGTTTGATGATTGCTTTATGTAATTGTGGGCATTGTGGTTGTAGTTACAGTTGTAGGTTAGCAGGTTGTGGGTTGCTATTATGTTTGTAGTTACAGTTGCTATTGTGGGTCGTTGTTTTTTGTGAGCTCGTCGCTATCAATATATTATTTGTTATCACTATTCACCAAGATGTTTTATACTTGAGTAAGATTATTATCTGTAGCATTAGATGATACAACATTAGAATCAATACATTTTATTTAACTTAAGTAGTTAAGCATACATGTCTCTGTGCCTACATGTATGCATATTGCATATACTAAACTTTTATTTTATTTTCTTTCCAATTTAGAATTTAAGTCCTGCTCTGCCATTGCCTTTTGCTGCCGCACTTAGTGTGAGCTTTATCATCATAAAATATTTTCAAACCATCTTTTGCATTTTCACAAAATATTTTCAAACCGTCTTTTGCATTTTCTCAAAATATTTTTAAACCGTCTTTTGCATTTTATGAGAAATTGCTGCTTTTGATCATAGTATGTGTCATAATATGATCATTACTGGCTCATTCCTTCCATTGCTTCAACGATAGCAACCCATGCTTGTGTTCTCATCTCTTGTGTCGATCATTTGAAATTTTTTTCCCTTTTGGAGATTTCTGTAATTGGAGGACGAGATTGGACCAAAGTATGACTTGCTCAAGTAATATTAGGGTTTCGATTATCCCATATTTCACATATGCATTTGAGTTTTTTTCCCCTTTGCAAATTAGGCTTTTTGTTCCTTTGTTTTTTGTGATTGATGGTGATTTGAGTGTTCTTGGGGTTTTTCTTAATCAATTTGTCAATTTTTAAGGGCCCTCTTGCTCTTGTTGTCTTGTCGTCATCTTCTTTGCAATGATGTACCTGTCTAAAGTTTCATTTTTTTTTATTCTCCATTACTAAATTATAAATTACCTATTCCCAATACTTTTGGCAGTGGTGAGTATCTCCTAATTTTAGTTATTTTGATTTCGATTAACTATCTTTCAGGTACTATTTGATTACTTCTACCACTTGATTATTCAATTCATTGAGTCATCAAAGATGAAACATGAGTTGGTACTGTAATTTTAGGGTTTCAGTCACTCCATGTTGGTATTAGTTTCAATGTTGTGTTCTTGTATGTAGTATTACCGGGTCTTACCAAAATTAGTAAAATGATTATGCTGGTTGATATGAATTGGTGATTTTTCTTTTTTTTTGGTTAATTGATATGAATTGGTGTTTTGATAGTTAATTGATATGAAGTGGTTTATTTAATTGCTCATGACAGTGGTAAATGAATCCAGTTTTAATTTGTTGGTTGGTCTTTGTATATGTATACTCTGTTTATTTTTAGTTTTGCAATTTTAGGATGATCTTGGATAACTAATAAGTGTTTAAATATGTTGGGTTATATAAGTTGTGTACCTTTTATCTATTGGAATGTTGGTTCTGAAGTTACACAGAATGATTTTATATTCTCCTTTGGAATAATTTGTGTGTTATAAACTTCAATGATTTACAAACTGTGAGTAATTCATATTATTAAGACTTCATTGCCAAGACTGTGACCCATTAATACAAAAAATGGTTTCTAGAATTAGCCACTACTGGAAGGCAAAACACCAGTCTTTTGCAAGAAGGTTTTAGTTGTTGAATTCTGTTTTACTAAGCCTCTACAATTACTAGATGCAGATTATCATTCTCCTAGCAACTACTATTGAAAGGGTGAATCAAATATGTTGAAGATTTATGTGGGAAGGTGATTCTCAAGGGACCAAACATGGCTATGTAAAATGGGAAAACATTTATACCCCTAAGAAGTTTGGAGGATTTAGAGTCAAAGACGCAACTCATTGGAATTATCTAACAATTGGCAAAATCATGTGGCAAATTGATACAAGGAAAGACACACTCTGGGTACGTTGGGTGCACAATGTATGTATACTCAAAAGAACACAGGATGTTGGAATTTGTAGGATAATCTATGATGTATCTGCCTTCAATATGAGGAAACCCACCAACATTTGTTTTCAGAAGAATGCTACTATGTTGCTGAAATATGGGAACATCTAATGAAATAAATGAGACAAACTTGTAGATTCAGAAAAATGGAGTAGTTATGAAAATGGCTGGCCAGGAATAGAGCGGGAAGCAAGACTAAAAACAACTTTCATTTCTGCTGCTGTGGCAGGGCTGCTGTATAACATATAGAAAGAAAGGAACTCAGCTTACTTTTAGACAAAAAATTCTCCTTGCACTGTGCTTAATCATGTATAATACATAGTATTACAAGGATGTAAATTACTAAATGATAGCAGAATAAACAATAGAGATAAAAAGATGGGTAGATAGCTTGTATAGCTGATTTGTATAAATGCACATGCAATATATGGAATGTATAAATGGTATTTTCATTTAGTCTTATAGTCCACTGTATTACTGCCAATATATAAAGGTGGGGCTGTGTAACGACCCAGATTTATCGGTATTTCTGTCCCCGATTTATTTGTTATTTATGTGATTTTATGTATGGTCCAAAATTTATTTTGGACTATTTATTTTATTTTATGTGAATAATTTCGATTAATTATTGTTTTTATTATTCTTGATTGATTATTATTCATTTTATTATTATTTAATTAATTAGAATTTTATTATTTTATTATTTAATTAGTTATTTAATATTTTTGGGCCAAATCGATTTAAGCATGATTGGTCATGCAAGAATGCAATTAGCCCAATTATTTATCGAAAGCCCAATTAGGCCCATTTTCTCCTTGCCTTGGCCGGTTACCCCTTTGTTAAGTGGCGAGTTTTGCCACTTGCCATGCATTCACACCTAAATAACTTCTATAAATAGAAGTAGTTAGTAAGGCTTTGAGATCATTTGCTCATTTGCCATCTTAAACACACTTGCTCACCAAATTTTAAACACAAAACTCCCTCCAATTTGCTCTCCTTCAAACACCATTTTTGGCTTAATTTTCCCATCAATTGTTCATTAACCTTTTAAACCCAAAACTTAAAGATTCATATCCCCTTGGTCATTAAGTGGTTGAACATCCATTTTTTCTTCATCTTTTGTGATCAAGATCATTAGTTTAGGTTGGGTTCCGGGTTGTTGCGTGTTTGGGTTTGGTTCGTGTGGAAGCCGTGTGTGCAAGTGGTGGTTCGTGTGGGAGCCGTGCAGCAAGACCGTGGCTAGTGGTGGTTCGTGTGGTGTCCGTGCAGTAGGGGTCGTGCTCGTGAGGGCTGCCAACTGACTCGTGGTGGTACACGGTGGTGCCGTGTTGTTCGTGCCGTGTGCGTGACTGTTGGGCCGTGTGGTTCCTTTTCCGGGCAGCGAGTTTTTGTGTATTGTTTGCTTAATCCTTATTAAGGTAACATACTATCTCAACCTAGTTTGTATACCTTGATTTATAGATAGATTAAGTGATTAGATTAGACCGTTTTGATATTTATAACCTTATTTATGCGTGAAGTTATAAGCTGATTTTGGGTGATGGTTTTATGATGATTTCTACTTGATTATATGTATTTCATGATTGGTTATGTTAGTTCCATATTTGATGTTGTTCATGTTCAAGTTTCGTGAAGTTTCGATGATTGGAAGTTGATGAATTTATTGTGGAACTTGTTGTTAGTATGCGTGTATGATGATGATGATTTTGGAATTGAGTTCTTGAATCTTGAATGAGTTCTTGGTTGAAGTTCTTGAATCTTGATTGAGTTCTTGATTGAAGTTCTTGAATCTTGGATGAGTTCTTTATGAGTCTTGTTGGTTCTTTATGAGTTCTTGGTCGAGTCTTGAAAGTTAAAGAAAGTTAGTAATAATTGAAGAAAGGTTAAAAGAAGTGAAAGAATGTTATAAAGAGGTTCCAAGATTGTTGATTTACATGTTAATCTTGAGTGAAGGCGTAAGATGCAACTTAAGAATTAACTAAGAATGTAAATTTTGAGTTAAGTTTAGCTTGATTTTGCTACTAGACGCCTAATCTTAAAGTAAGATTCTAAGAATTGGGTTAAGACGTTGCCCCTATCCTATCCGCGTTATTGGGATAGTTGGAGGTCTTACTATGTTGTCTTCGGATAGGGATTTCCAGTAAGATTGGTTTCATGGGGTTGGGAGTAAGATTCTCAATCCTGGCATAGTAGAAAGTTCGTTCGTGTAAGATGCGTTCGTACGTGCATAGTCCGGTCTGGTTCCCTTGCCTTGTTCCTTCGCCTTACCTTTTCCTTTGTCCGTGTCCCAATCTCTTATGAAATGGTCAGAGGAACCACACTTGTGACATCCAGAATCAGCGTTGGAGGAACTAGCCCTTTTGAAATTTCCTCTTGTGAACTTTTTGTTCTTATTGAACATTTTTCTGAATCTTCTAACCATCTTAGCAGCCTCGTCTTCATCGACTTCTGATTCCTCTTGTTCCTCAGCCTTAAGAGCCAAGTTCTTTGCCTTGAGACCTTCACTATTGCTGGATCTCAGATGTAACTCGTGAGTTATAAGTGATCCAGCTAGTTGTTCTATATTGAACTTAGTGAAATCTTTGGCTCTTGTAAGGCATTAACTTTAGCCCTCCATATTTTATCTTCGGGCATGCTTCGTAGAACTTTTCGTACCTGCTCATCAGTTGGGATATGCTTTCCAAGAGAGACTAATTCATTAGCAATATTAGTAAATCTTGTAAACATTTCTTGAATAGTCTCTTTTGGTTGCATCTCAAATATTTTATAGTTAGAAATCAATAGATCTATTTTAGACCTTTTTACCTCGTTAGTTCCTTCATGAGTGATTTGAAGCAAATCCCAAATTTCCTTTGCATTCTTGCATCCCATGACACGGTTGTGTTCATGTGGACCAAGACCACAATGGAGCAGTTTAACAGCAAGAGCATTAATTTCCATTTTATTAAAATCTTCCTTTTCATATTCAGTTATAGGTTTTGGTGTTACCTCATTGTTATCATTAGTTTTAGTAATTTCATAATCACCAACTTCTATAACATGCCATACCTGATAATTCTCAGCTTTGATGAAGATTTGCATCCTATTCTTCCAGTAAGAATAAAACTTACCATTGAACATAGGCGGCCTTTGCGTAGAGTATCCTTCTTTGAGTTTCTCGTGGTTATTCATCTTCAATTCCAGGCTCTTCACTCGTCAGGGTTTCCTGGTTTCTCCGAGGAACTTAGCTTTGATACCAATTGTTGAGAAGATAAACACTACAAGAGGGGTGTGAATTGTAGTTTGAGAAACTACTGTAGATTTTTTTTAAAATTATAAAGAAACTTAACAAGAAAGAAACAAGAGATTCTCTGAAACACAGAAACCTTCTTGAACTCACAAGAAGTAAAATTGTGACCACTCGGGATTTCCTCTTTTATTATATTAAGGCAACAACTTAATACAATCTACTCTATCAAGTTTCTCTGTGAGCCTGATCTCCCCTTTACGATCAATCCCTCAACTGATCGACTCTCTCTCTCTTTTTCTCTTCTCTCTGACTTAACTCTAAGTCACTCTTTCTCTCTTGAGTTCACTCAAACCCAAATCCCCATTACAACTCAAAATTTAAACAAAGAATTCTATATTTTGGCAAGAAGAAGACACAGTGGAATAATTCACTTTAGATTGTTAGTTCAATAAATGCTCTGTGAATAAGGTGAATGACTTGATGTTAGAATGATGTAAGGACTGTATTTATAGAGCCAGAAGACTTGGAGAGCAAGTCCCACAAACACAAGTAATTACTTCCTATGAATAAGGAGTAGTTGGACTGGTGGAAGTTGACTGCCAGAACGTGTAACACGTCAAAGTATAACCAAGTCATGCAGCTCCTATAAACACTCCAACTGCTTTTGACTCCTTTAAAACTGATTAAACAACTCTAAAATCATTTAGTTAGTTCCTATAATCACTCAACAACCTTTTACTAAAAATCGAATCTTTTAATAGAAAAGCCAAAAATAATTTTCAGATTTTAAAACAAAAATTCTGATTTTTATTTTTCTAAAAATCATTTTAATGAAAAATATTTAATTTAGTTTTATATAAAAGGAAAAAATTATTTACACTTAATAAAATCCTTTTTGAAACATTATTTAATTATACAATTATATTTTTCATTAAATGTCATTAATTCCATTTTTAATATTCCACTGATTAAGTTAACTAGAATGCCAAAATATTACAAAGATGCCTAAAAATACATTGGTACAAGACGTCTCCAGTTCCTTCAAGCATCTGCTCCGACGCTTAAGTTTCTCTAGTGAAGTTCCTTCTTCACGATCTCCTCTTGATTAGTTTTAAACATAATGTGCAAGATCTCCAATCTTCATTTAGTTCATCATCACTTAAACACACATATTAAAGTATGAGTTTGTCTAAGTGCAAGTCATCATCAAAACATCGAATATAAAATCCAACATTCAGTGTCTGTGTTTTTTTTTAAGATACCTAGGGATGGGTATTAAAACTATTGTTCAGATGTTTGGCCTAGTATTGGTGGGGTCACAATAAATGATATAGTCAAGTTTTTGTTTGGAAGGGTATTAACTAAGAAAGATGGATATCGTGCTAAGAATTTGTCTAAGCCAATCATGTTGGTACTGCATCCTATATGCAACAAGGTGCTTTTACCTAAGGCACAGGGTAGGGGATCAGTTAGGATAATGGATATGATACTCATCTACCTAATCATGAAGAAGGTTAAGATCAATCTCCCCTCTCTAATGCTAGACCACATGATTGTGTGCAAGAACTCTCAATCCCACACCCTTCCATATGGCTCAATACTAAATTCTATGATGATCAATAAAGGTATCAAAATGGCTGGAGAAATTGTGATAGGACAGAAATTCTCTATGAAGATTCTAAGGCAGAAAGGGCTGGAAGCATCTGAAGTAATATGAATAACAACTACAAGAGGGGGGTGAATTGTAGTTGAGGGAGTTTTTGACTTTTTCGCGGAATTTTAACTTAAAATCGAATACAAGAATAAACAGAAATAAAAGACAGAGAGTTCTAACCTACAAGGAAAACTTCCTAGGCCCAAATAGGAAGAAAAACCTTGACCACGAGGGATTTTGACTCTTGGACTTCTTTTATTAATTATAGGCCAAACGACTCTGTTACAACCTATAAAAGGGACCTTCTCAATTCTCTACGTTCCACTAGGAACTTGTTCCCCCAGAAACCTGTTCCCCCTGAACTGATGCCACGATCTTACTAAAGATCGATTTTTCTCAGTTCAGATTTCGAATGAAAGCTGAATTCTCTCTTTCTTTTTTCTTTGATTACAATCAAATATTCTCTTTGATTTTTCTCTCACCCAACCCTTATCACTTATGAATTACAATTGAAATACTGAAGAACGAAAATTCAAAGAACACTTAGAATTATATTGCACTTGAAAATCTTTATCTCTGAATTCTCTTGGTTGTGGATGATTCGAATAAGCTGGCTGCACTTGTATTTATATTTGATGCCTTGTCCTAATTTCTTGCCTTGGAGAAGAAGTCTTCCACTTGCATGACTTGCCCCACTTTCCCTACAAGTTAGGTTGACCAAAAACAAATAACAAGAACATACCCTAATACAAGACTAAATACATTAAAACACTAAGTAAAACCCACTAACTCTAAAACCTACGTGGGAAACAAAATTAAGGAATTAAAATTTTTAATTTCTAAAACTTAGAAACCCACTAATCATACGTGTGATTGAAGACAGCAAAAATAAAAATCCGATTTTTATTTTTAAATAACTAATATAACCACCTTACAAATTTAGTCAAAACACTCTCCATAATTCCTACCTACACGCATGACCACTAACCATTCCTAAAATAGTGGGTTGACTCAAAAGAAAAAACAAACTATTAAAAACTAATTCCTAAAACTACTAAGTCATTCGTGTATTACATAAGAAAGAGTAAAATGCACTAACTATTCCTAATTTAGTGGAATTGACTAGGAAAAATTAAATTTTAATTTTCAAAAACTAAAATAAAAAGATTCAACAAACTAGGACACTTACACGTATGACTAACAAAATAGAATAAAAATTGTAATTTTCAATTTCAAATATTCATCCTACCAAGTAATTGTTTAACAACTTACTAAAAACACTCTAACCTAATATGACACAAAGAAAACCGTAAATTAACAAAAACACATAATATAAGATTAATTACCTTGAATAATATACTTAAATTAAAACAACCTTAGCTTAAGTATATAATTCGAATGACCCACTAGTCTTATACTAGTTATATTTTCCTGCATCACACCAAGATTAGTATTCCAAAAAAAATAAATCAATATAATATAAGAGTTAGGACATATTTAATAAAATATATTTACCTTAAAATTAGATACTCCTCTAATTTTGTTCCCAATAAATATATTCTATAAAATAACAAGTATATACTAAATGAAATATATTTAATATGAATTAGACACTCATCAAATTCATTCTCTATAAATATATAACATAAAATATATGAAATATAAAATAAATTTAATTTCAACTAAAATTACTTTTTAGTTGATTCTCCTTAAATCTATTTTATTTAATTATATTGTCATTATCAAAACTAAGGTTCAACAGCATCTAGTTCAACATTGATCTGGAGAGACCTGGAGCCTGTTCAACCTGCTGCAAGGAAAAGGAAGAGTAGTGTGTCTACTTCTTCAGCAGATCTCACTCTCCTTCTAGGAATGATGGAAAAGAAGGAGGAAACCCTTAGCACTTTGATGACATTGGTTAGAGGGTTGACTGATAGTATGGCTTAGAAACATGTGTCTCTGGAGAAGAAGTTGATTGCTACAGAACTTCAAGTGTTATAGTTGGCAGGGGAAACAAAAGAGCATGTTGGTCAATCTTCAGGAAAACCTAAACCAACAGGGGAACCAGTTGATAGTGAGAAGGATGCAGGAGAATCTTCCTCAACATAGAAAGCTGCACAAGAATCTGAAGATGATGCTGAGGTTTCTGAAGATGATAATGAAGTCTCTGATCCTGATGCTGAGCTTGATGAGGATGAGGATGATGATGATGAATGATGCCTGCCATTAGCCTTCTTATTCCCCTTTCCCACTCTGCCAATCTGCCTATAGTATTTCTGTTTTCCCTATCTTATTACAAAACAATTTATCTGTAATTTGGTTTCTTTTCATAACTCTATTGGTTTGTCTTACTAACTGTTTGAACTGCTTTTGGGATAGTGAGTTGATGACTCACTAGTGATTGTTGACAGGTTTAACATTTGGGTAGTATGGCCTACCTTTTTGGATGAATGCATGAAATTTGCTTGCTTTATTAGTTTGTGATTATTTTTTTTTAATGATGCGAAAAGGGGGAAATAATTATGTCATATTTGAAGTTTTGATAAAGCCAAATGAGTCTGGTAGAATAAACCTTAGTCTGATTACTATTCCTGAAGCCTAAGTGTTTAGTATAGTCTGAAAAGGTTTGTTCTAGTTAGTTAGTTAGTTGTGTCAATAAAAGTTTTTTTTTACAACGTTCTGGATAGTTGTTTTCATGGCCAGATTTTTGCAATCTTCTAGGATAGTTGTTCTTAGTCTTGAAATATGTTGAAATAGTTAGTATGCCACTTAGAGTCTAGGATTAGTTAGTTATTTTCTTTTTTATTCAGAAAATTCAAAAATAGTAACGTGTGTTTTGAAGCTTTGTGTGATTAACTTGTTTATTGCAGGAAAAACTTCAAAAGGTTTGTCATCATCAAAAAGGGGGAATTTGTTGAGACCCTTGACGTTTTGAGTGATGACAAACAGATGAATCAAACAGGTGTGACAAACAGTTGTCACAAACAGCTGTTGAAAACAGTTGACAGGAACAATTGTTATTGAATTAGTTTATGCAGTTGTTCTGAAAACAGCTTAAGTTTACTGTTCTTGTGGTACTCATTCTGAGTGATATTACCTTTTATGTCATATATTGTATATTGCTTTGTGCATGTTTGACATATATGTATTCCAGTACTTGAGACATGGAGAATAGCTTCATCAAAACTGAAGTATGCAACAATAGAGAATCCAAGTGTCCAAGTAGTGAAGAACATGAAGACTAAAGAGTAGCCTTAGGGTTTTTGTAATACCCCGAAATTTCGGGATATTTTAAATTTTTCATAATTAATTAAATATATAATTAATTGAATATTTAATTGATTATTATTTAATTAATTATTAACTTTATTTGTAGCAGTCTAGTTATTTTTAATCCTGGCCCGAACTTTTTTTATTTTATCTTGCCAAAACCTGAGCCCAATTATTCCCTTTGATTTATGTGTTACACAGTTTCCCCTTTCATTCTTTTCTTGTTTCTTTAATTTCTTGTATTCAATATTATTATTAAACCTTTATCTATTTTGACCTTTCCAAAAATCCTATTTTTATTCTTGCTCTCATATTTTTTTTTTCTACTAAATTTTAGGAACTCTTAACCCTTTTTCCCCTTCAATATTTTCGGTCACCCCATCTTTTCTTGTTGATTAATTTCTTTAATTTGTTCTACCCTATATATTAAATGTTACACCTATTTTGATCCATTCTAGAAAAAACCCTATTTTTATTACTCTTTCTACTTTGCTTACTAAATTATAGTAAACCTAGACCCTTATTTTCTTTTCATTTTACACAGCCAATAGGAAGAACTACAACAACCAATTTCTTTAATTATCATCCTTCAAAGATCAATCATTAAAACTATTCCTAACCCTTTTCTATTGCTTCAACCCTTAAAGATTGATCAAGAACCTTAAAAAAACCTTAAAGAACACAAAGAAATCGTTAACCTTGGTGATTATTTGAACCATATCATTCCTTCAAAGGTAATTGGATTGCTTTTACCTAATTTTTAGGATAGATTAGTTTCATACTTTTTAGAATATGGTTTGGAATTGTTTAGAACAATGTAGGATTGCTTGGAATTAGTATCATGTTTAGGATTGAAATTTTTTGAATGATATGATGAATATTATGATGTTATTTTCTTGATTTCTTTATGTAAATTTGATGAATCTTGATTATTTAAATTATTAATTAAAGTCTTAAATTAAAAAGAATATTTTTGTTCTTGTTGTTCTAAATTGTCGCATCACTTAGAATAATTTTAGGGAGTTTTTTTACTGTTTCATTATGAATCATGATTTATTTTGTGGAAAAATTCGTCCTTTTTCTTGCTTGAATAATTTAATCTTTCAAACCGGTAAAACTGTCCAGATTTAGTTTACGAATTTATTAAGATAATTAATCAATTTGTATGGCTACGAAATTTTAGGTGGAAGTCAGTAATAGTATTTTACAGCTTGTGTTAAATTTTCGTAATTTTTAAAGTTCATTTGCTATGGAAGAAAAATCTGAAACTGATTACAGCCTAATCTGATTTTTTAGTTATAAAATCCCTTAAAAATAGTACATGATGTTATTTTTGGACGAAATTTATGCACGTTAAACCTTGAACCCATGTTTAACTCCCATCAAAATTTCCAGATTATTTGATACCTTTAGATGGTCGATCTTAATTTAATTCTTTAAATCAGATTGTGTAAAATAGTGTGATTAAATTATTAAAACATGTTATTTTTCAATTCTTGAAATTGTTCTTGATGTTGTTAAGAAGGCCTAAATGTCGTGTGGTTCATGTAAATAAAAGAATGATTTTGATCTCATTCTTGATTAATCTTGATGATCTATTGTTGTTGCATAATTTATATGTTAATTAAGTTAATTTATTTAATTATTGATGATTGCATTTAATTAATCAAAGGTGTCAAATTGGTTATTTTCCTCAAAAATTGTCGAGTGACCCAAAAGAATAAAGATAGGATCTTTATCATGTTTAGGTAATTTATGATGAATTTATTTAATTATTATTTTTAGATTAAAATGTTGTGTGGTCTCATATTTTTATTTGATCCATTTTAGTTTAATTTTGGACTTACAATATTATTAAAAGGTAATTTTAGAAAGCATTATAATTATTATAATTAAAAGGAATTAATAGGGATAAGTCGCAATATGAAGGAAAGTAATAATATGAATAAAGGAAGGGTTATGGGTAAAATATGACAAGATAAGTATTTCAGGGGAGGGTTTCCTTTGTATATGTGTATAGTATGAATTTCGTGTATTTGTGACTGTATGGTATACGTATATTGTATGTATTTCTAACCGTATTTTGCAGGTATTTTATACGTATTGTATACGGATTGTTATACGTACTTTGTACGTATTCCGTATGTATTTTTGTACGTATTCCGTATGTATTTTTGTACGTATTCCGTATGTATTTTTGTACGTATTCCGTATGTATTTTTGTACGCATTCCGTATGTATTTTTATATGTATTTTTGTACGCATTCCGTATGTATTTTTGTACGTATTCCGTATGTATTTTTATACGTATTTTTGTACGTATTCCGTATGTATTTTTGTACGTATTCCGTATGTATTTTTTTTACGTATTTCGTATGTATTTTTTGTACGTATTTTTGTACGTATTCCGTATGTATTTTGTATGTATTTTCGTACGCATTCCTTATGTATTTTTGTACGTATTTCCAAGTATTTCTGCATTATTTTTCCGCATGATGTTGGTCATTTTCGAGTGGTATAAGTTTAGTTTGGAGTTTGAGTCAAGTTAAGATGAACAAGATTGGATTAGAAGTTAAGCTATGACGATAAGGAATTGAATTGAGGATTGGAATAGAACAGAACAGAATTGAATTGAATTGAAAAGATGATTAACTATGAAGTGACCACCTATCTAGTGGCTCATGTGCCATGAACATAGGTATAGTCGAAGCCACTGTCCTATCTTCGGATTGGGGACAGTTCTTGATCCCAGTGCTTGGGGAGTAGATCCTTGTGGTTGACCCGGCATGAGCAAGGAAAGTTGGGGGGAGTAGATCTTCGTGGTTGACCTCTTACGAGCATATCACTGGTCACGGATTAGCACCTGATTGGGAAAGAACAGAAAACAAAGAGTCGTTGATGAGGATTAGAAGTCTAGAATTGGTTGAGCTGAGCTGAAGGTCTTGTTAAGGATGACTTGTATGATTGTTTTCAGCTGCGTTCTTGATGTGATTGCTTGTTGACTTCTTTGCATGATGACTTGTTCGACAGTTCAGATGATCTGTTCTGATTATTATGTTTCTAATTGTGTTCTACTGATTAAGTAGAACAATCTAATTACTCACCACTGACTGTGGACCCCCCATTCTATTTCAGGTACAGGTGGTGCTTGAGTTTAGGCTACGTATGGGCTGGGATTGTGAGCTAGCCAGCTTAGAAGTGACCTGATGACTAGTTTAGATTATGTTTATTTGATTTAGTAGTTTATTCTTTATTTTGTAATAGTAAAGGATATTGGTTTGATATTTATTTTGGGATTATCTAATAGTTTTTAATGAATAATATGATTAAGTTTTAGAGCTTCCGCTGTAGTTTTATGAACCTAACTTTGAAGTTTTAGAAGTTAATGATCTGTGCTTGTTGTTTTCTCCGAAAACAACTCTGCTAAATTACGGGTCGTTACAGTTTTACTTAGTCTTTTTGTTGTATAGAATGTTTAAGTATGTTAGTAGACTTGTGATGTTTGATCTTGGTATGTTGCAAACACCAGACTAGTGTCTAGTGGTTTTAACACGACTGATAAGAAGAGCAGTTCCTAGAACAGTTCAGCAGACCAGAAGGTTAACAAACTGACCCACAAAATAATTTGAAAGAATGCAATTCTTGGATTATTTAAAGATCTTGCACGTGGTTAATTCAGTTTGGTAATCAATGTTAAGTGCTAACAAACCCACATATCTTTATGAGATCTCAACAAATCTTCGAGATCTTTTGATTTTGAATATTTAATCTCAACATTAAATGGGTTTAATCATTACGGTTACAAAAACCCTCTTGATTGGAATAATCAAGGTTTTTCGAACTACCTATATATAGTACCACTTAATGAACAAAATTAAGCCAAATAGTGAGACTCTGCACAAACTTCAATTCATTGAGCAATATTTTCGAGAGTCCAAACAGATCAAACAGAACAGTTCACAAACTACAAGAGCATTCAAAAACCCAGATCTTAACTTCATCTCTTGTAAGCTTTTGAGAAGCAATTTTTGAGAGAAAATTTCTGTAATTCGTCACTAACAGAGGGGTTAGGGATTGGGAGCATTTGAGATTTCATTTGCGAGTGCTTGTAAGTTCAAGTGCGAAAAAGTACTCTTTGGTTGAGAGTGAGGAAGTCTGTCGTATGAGCTTACAATAGCAATTGTACTATCTTTTGTTCATCAGAGTTGATTAATAAAAGATTGGTAGCGAGAGTAGGAGGATGTAGGCACAGTTGCTGAACCTCGTTAAATCTATGTGTTCTTTATTTGCTTTACATTTACAGTTTTACTGTTCTAGATATTTCCGTTCCTAAACCAGTTTTTTTGGCTCTATTGCTAGAACAAATCAAGAAAAAGTTGATAAAGAAAATTTTAAAGAAACACTCAATCCACCCCCCCCTCTTGAGTGCTATTGGAACCTTCAAAACCCTTTCTTTTCTTAACCAGTTAAGAGTTAACCCTCTTCTTCTTCACTTTTTTTTTTTTTCCTTTTTTTTGTGGATTTTCTTTACTGGAATTTTCTTCAATTGATTTTCTTTCTTTTCTTTTTTCCTTTTGTTCTTTTTCTTCACTTATTTTTCTAAATCTTCATATCTTAAAGAGATATAAAGAGAAAACAAGAGATTAAAGAAAGAGAGCAACGACATAGATTAATCGTATGTTTTACGCTATCTAGGTTAATTTTTCATAGATCTGTAAAAATAGAACGATTAATGGGTGTTGGAAAAGGAGTTCAAGTTCTCCGCCCAGAAATTGAGATTTACACTCTTTCTCAAGGTTAGTTTTCTTTTGGCCTTTCTTTTATGTTAAGTTTTTTTTTTGTGGGAATTTTTTTTGGGGAAAAATGGAAATAAATAATCCCACCTTTGAGGTGTCTTCTCAAAATAATCCCATCTTTCATTTATTCCAAAATAATTCCACCTTTATACACTATCTTCTCAAAATGGACCTTTTAACCTAAAACTTGTTTAACCGGTTATTTTTTCTTTTTTCCCTTTTTTCCCTTTAATAAACTGATTTTTCCCCTTTCTCCCACCTTCCTTCTTCCTTCTTTGTTACTTGTTCAATCTTCCACCAACCCCACATAAAACTCCATCCATTTGAATAAAATAAAATTGCAGAGGGAGGGAGCTGAGGAAAGTAATTCTGTCGTCATCTATTCGAATTGAAGTTTAAATGGTTAAATTTTAATTTTAAACTACTGAAGTCTTCCATGGTGAAGGGGGTCTAAAAGGGAAGATTCGAGTTCTTTGGTGGTGATATGGGTTTGAATGGGTTCGACTGATTTAGATGGTGGAGATGGTTGTTCGAATAAGGTGATAACGTTGGTGGGGACGGTGGTTCAAATTGGTTGAGGTGGGGCTTGAAATGTGTAGTGATGATGGTGGTGGCTGTGAGTTTGAAATAATAGGAATCTAGCTGGAAGATGGAAGATAATGAAGAAGATGAAGATGATTGAAAAAAAAAATGGAGAAGATGGAGGAAGAAGGAAGAAAGAAGGAAGACGGACAAGGAGGAAGATCGAGAAGGAAGATTAGAAAAAATAAAGGGGTCTGGATTATTATTATTATAAAAGAAAAGCATAAACCACTCAGAAGTTGACATGTGTGCAATTTAACTTATCAAATCGGTCACACATTGTTAACAACAGGTAATGTTCCATTTTGAGAATATAGGGTACAAAGGTGGAATTATTTTAGAATAAATGAAAGGTGAGATTATTTTGAGCAGACACCTCAAAGGTTGGATTATTTATTTCCATTTTTCCTGTTTTTGTATATTTTTTATTTTAATGGTGTTTGAGGTTGAATGGGTAATAGCTAGCTTGTAATTTGAAAATGGGAGTTTTGAAGTTTTTCCCCCTAATCTCGTATTTTTTCCCCTTGATTTTGGGTGAGGAATTTATGGGTTTTTTTGTTTTGTTCTTTTAACCATTTTTTTTTTGTTATGGAGTAAATTGTTGCTTTCCTAAATTTTATTTCACAGAATGAATTAATCTATGGTTTTATATTTATTACAGATCTAGAACTATAAGTTTGGGAGGGAAGACATTATTGAGTACTAATTCGCTAGATGTAGCAGAGAAATCGAAAGGTTTGATGCTGAATTGAATCAAATGGCTAGATGTGGATTCTCAAGAATGAGAATCAAGTTCACTTTTTTTTTATTTATACGGATAAAAAAATCCAAATGTTCACTTGTTTTTTATATTTTATATGATTGTAAAAAAAATTCTTTTTTTATATCTGATAAAAATAAGTCTTTATAGAAGTTACAAGATTCAAATAGTTTGTGTGGGATAACTTTTGTGATGTATATTAGTATATTTAATAGCAAGCATGAGACAACCAATTCAATGTACTGAGTAAAAACCACTGATGGGAAAAAAAAAACATGAAAAAGCGATTGAACAATATAATTTTTTTAAAATTCAACATTTTATAGCGGTTTGTAAAGGACCGCTATAAAAACGCAGTATTTTATTTTCATAACCGCTGTAAAAGGACACACAACCGCTATAAAAGACTCCGTATTTTTTTAATAGCGTTGATAACTATAACAGTTGAAAACTGCTATAAAACGCCTCTAATATACTCAAGAGGGGGGAGGGGGGTGATGAATTGAGTATTTGGAGTATTAATTAACAATTTTAATTTTTTTGTTTCTTTAGGAAGGAACCACTTGGGCTGGTTCCTGCAGCGGAATTATTAAATGCAATCAGTAAGAAACAACACACCAAATTAAACGAGGTTCGGCCCAACTAAGGCCTACATCCTCCTACCCTATGTATCTTGTTATATCAAATAGAAAATAACAAGATTACACACTCGACTATCCCTTACTCAAGAAACCAGTCCCCACACTCAACTCTGAGTGGATTCTCTCGTGTTTGAACTCTCAAACACACCCCAATCTCCAACCCCTTTGTTGAAGACGATTTACAGTATTTTTTCACTCTGATTCTTTTTCTCAGAAAGATTAAAGAGTAAAGTTTAAAGCTCTTATATAAAGATTTGTATATTCTTGCTCGATAAAGACGTTTATGCGTGGTGTGATTTTTCTTTGAAAATGATTCTCAATCTTGCGTCAGATTTTCGTCAAGCTTTTGAAAAGAATTGTTAAGTATTTATAGGCCTTTTACTTTACTCAGAAAACCGCCAGTTTGGGCTGTGATTTTATGTGCAAATATTCTCTCCAAAAAAAAATAGGAAAGAATATCTTTTTATTCCTAACAAACTATCTACTAACAAAGTTTTAAAAAGTTTGTTAGAATAACAGATCTTTCTATTATTTAGAAAATAACCTTTAATTCCTTAACAACTCATCAGCTGTCATTTAATTTTAAAACTCTAAGCCCATTAGAAAAATGTGGGACAAAATCCAATTTTTCGAAAACTAACAGCAACTCGTAGAGGAACTGTTCTCCAGACTTGTTTCCCTACTTAGTAGTGTTATGAATATTATACCATCTGGTTCTAATATTCATAATCCTACTTAATCACACAAAAACATTTATAATGGTCTACCAAGCATATACACAACCATTACATGAAGATCTAATGTTCACAAAATAAGATCCTAATCTATCTTCATGTACATCCAAGTCTTGAAAGTCTTCTTTGAGTATCTCCATCTTTGTTTCTTGACTTCAATACATGGAAAATCTCATACTTACTGTACATTCAGCAAGGTTAAAGCATAGCAAGTATATAAAGGCTGTTTCAGTACATCCCAAGGAACACTACAACCGGTTTTATACCAGTTATCTCAATGAATCACAAAACCTGTTCCTTGCAAGTCAGTCATGTTGTATAACCAAGAATAATCTTTATTACACAACATTCATAGGAACTAATCTTAGCTGGTTTTAACCAACTGCATAACTCTTGTAAGAATCAACTGTTCCCTGCTGTAATAACCCGAAAATTCGGGACAGAAAATTTCGTGTTTAATTAATGTGAATTCATAATTCGAAATCCAAAAGGCCTGGACATTGGACTGTGTTTTCTTATTTTCTCCCTTGTCCTAAAATTTGGTCCAATGGCCTAATGATTTCCTCCCTTGGCCGGCCCTCTCTTTGTATATGGCCAAGGATTATTTTCTTTAATTATTATTGTAAATTAGATATTCTATATCTAAAAATTGCTAACTTTAATTTTAATTATTCTATTAATCTAGAAATCTCATTTTTCTTCAACATCTTAGCAATCCTCCTAAAAACCCTCAACAACTTGCTCCCTCCTATTTCTAAAAACACACGGCCCCCTTTCCCCTTTTTATTTCATTAATTCATCCTTTGTTCTTTATAAATATATATAAGGAACAATAATCCTAACTATTCTATTCTCTCTCTTAATTTCTCAAACTTAAGTGTGTATGTGTGTGTCGTGTGTTCTAGTCGATTGCCAAGAGTTCTTTTTTTTTAATTTTTGTCTTCTAATCTTTAAGGTAACTAGACTAACCCCCTTGAACATGGATTAATTGATCATATAATTGGTTTAGGATTGAAAATTTATTTGTAGAATTAATTCTTGTTTATTCATGAAATTTTCGAACCATGTTAGTATATTAATCTTGAGTTCTTTTTGTGTTCTTGAATGAATCATCTTGATCTTTGATGTTTTATGTGATTTAATTATAGTACCTTTAATTTAATTATGAAATATGATTGTTAATTGCATGGATGAATCTAATAAAAAGCAAGATAATTATTGTCAACATAACATGAATTTTTCGAGTAATATGCATGATGAAAGAGTGAATTTTTCAAGTGATATATGATGATTTTCTTGATTTGTGCAAGTTATTATGATTTATTCTATGATTTAATATGAGTCGGGATTTAATTTAAAAATTGTTTTCCTAATCTTGAAAATGTCGAATTCATGCAGAATGTTTAAATGTTTAAAGTTTCAATCTTTATGTAATTTATGATTACTAATATCCTGTCATATCGATCCTTGTTAATTAATTTAATTATTTAGTAATAATAATATAGATTTGCAAATTATTTAGTGGTTCTTGAAAACAAATCTTGTTCTTGCTTTTCTTTATGTTGGCTGAGTGCTTTTGGAGGAAAAAGGGACAATTTTCGAATCATGTTGATCTATGTTTGATTGATTTCTCATTATTTCATGTCTTAAGGGTTTATTTAATTATTAATTAATTAATTTAAGATAATTGTGTTTGATAAATCAAAGTATAAATTTTGTTATTATTTCTTCATGAAAGCCGAATATTATTAGACTAAAAATGAGTAATTTTGATCTTGTTTTGTACAATTTAATTGATGGTCGATAGTTCTTATATTAATTATTTTATTTTGATGAATTAAATGGTTAATTGAATTATTTATGTATTGGTAAAAAAGAATTGATTTTTATTTATATTACTCGAAATTTTCGAGTGGTCCAAGGTTAATTTTATGATCAATTTAATTTAATTTTAGCTTATAATAATTTTAGTTATGATTTAAAGATTTAATATAATTAAAGGAATAAAAAAAGAAATAAGAAGTTATGTTGAATTAATAAGATTAAGGAAGGACTTTGAATAAGGATAATATGATAAGAAGATGAAGTGTTTATTGGTCTCACGATGAACATGGCGATAAGATAAGAATAAGATTAAGTTATAGGTTAAGAAGTGGACGCCTGTTTGGCGATACACGGGTCGCCAGGATAGGTTAAGTCGAAGCCACTGCCCTACTGCGGTCTATGGGCAGTTCTGGATTCTAGGATGTGTAGTCGTCTAAGTAGTAGTACATGGGCTACTATTAAGGAGTTATGGTCATAGGTTAGGCATAGTTCTTGCAAAGGAGAGCTACGGGTAGAATACACGGGTTCTATCCGGCCCATTTTAGGAAAGTTGGGAAGTACACGGGCATCCTTACGAGCTATAATGATCGGTCCATGGATTAAGAAAGATGAATAAAAGATGGGTTTTGGGTAATGATATGGAAAGATAAGAAATCATTGGGATGGTATATTATTTTTCGATTGGATTATGTTATTTATATGCATGATATGTTAAGTCTTCCGCTGCGTATGTCTTATTTCTGATATAATTGTATAATATTTGATGATTAGTCATTTATAACGTGTGATTTATGTCGATTTTATCTTATTGTATGATTTATGGTTCCACATTTAAGTGGGACAGCCTAGTTACTCGCCACTGACAGTGGACCCCCCCCCATTTCAAGTGATGATGCAGAAGAATGATTGGGCTCTCGTATGGGTCGGGTTGTGCGTTGTTGCAAGATTTATAGAAGAAACCCGAGCTTTATTTTACTTTTTAGTTTATTTCTTTCTAGATTTTACCCAGCTTGTTGGGAATAGATTGTTTTCTTAGGTTGTTTTTATGACATTTTTGGATAGTTTTCCACTATTAAACCTTCCATTAGTTAAAGAATAAATAAAGTAAATTTTAAAATTAAGTTTAATTGTTTAAGTTTAATAATATTTTTAGATTATTTTGTTTGGTACTGATCCATTGTCGATTTCCTTCTTAAATCCACAGCTTACAAAAGTCGGGTCATTACAGTTGGTACCAGAGCATAGGTTTAGACCCTAAAGTTACTTCTTCATAAGTAGCTTGAAAGGCGAGTGCTTTATGAATCAAGAGTGCAACTTATTCTAAAATGGAAAACCTAAGCGAGTGAAGCCATGGGTAGAAGCCTGGGATAGGATATTTTATCATTTTCCGAGCTTTTCTGACGTTTTGTGTGCATGTGAATTTGCTAATCAAAGTATTTATTTTGTAGCATGTCGACTCCGGAACGCAATTCCCGCTTCAGACGCCGAGCTTTAAAGGATGGCATCGTCACTCTAGCTCAGAAGAGTGTTCAACCTTTGAACAATCAGTCATCGTTTGACAGGATTGCGCGTCTTCGACCACCAGTTTATGATGGCATAGCAGAACCGACTGTTCTCGAGAACTGGATTCGAGAAATGAGGAAGTTGTTCGAGGCCTTAGCCTGCCCCGATCGTGAAAGGGTTCCGATAGCGACCTACTACCTAAGAGGCGAGGTTGAAAATTGGTGGAGTACTTTGAGGGCTAACCCCGAGACAGAGTTGGTCATGGACTAGGAAGACTTCACCAACAAGATTCAGGAGTGGTTCTACCCAGATGAATTAAGGTGGCAAAAACAAGAGGAATTCCTGACTCTCACTCAAGGGAGCATGTCCGTACAGGCTTACACGGACAAGTTCACAGGGTTGTCTCGATTCGCCACTGCGGTCATTCCTTCCGAAGCCGAGAGAGTTAAGAGGTATATAAAGAAGATTGACCCTCGCATTCGGGTTCATATGATTAGCAGTGGAGCATCATCTTTCCAGAGGGCGTATGAAGTGGCGTTTGAGATTCACGCATTGATCGCCGAGGAGGAAGCAGCTAAGAAGAGGGTGTCTTTGGTTCCTACGCCAGCCCCAGCAAAGAAGCCTCGGTTTGAACCTACTCAGAAGCCTCAGCAGAGTGCTCAACCAGCTCCCGGTCAAGGCCCGATAATCTGTCAAGGTTGTAAGAAGGATTATCACCCGAGCAAGAGGTGTGATGGGTCATCAATCGTGTGCTTTGAATGCGGTCAAGAGGGTCACAAATCGATGATCTGTCCTACGAAGCGACCAGCTGCAACAAACAACCAGGCGCCGGTGAAGAACATAATTTTCTGCATGACTCGGGAGGAGGTAGATGCTCAGCCAGATGTGGTCACGGGTACCTTTCCTGTCCATAATTGTAATGACCCGTATTTTGGCAACGTTGTTTTCGGAGAAAACAATAACACAAGTCGACAATAACTAAATACTTTTAATAATAAATTAAAGAATCACAGCGGAAGCTCTAAACTTAATCATTTTAGTAATTAAACTTTAAAGTCATTCGAAAAACAATGGAATTGACAGGTCCTTTATTACAACTCTAAAACTACTAAAACTGGAAAAAAAAATAACAGGAAACGACGGTTGCCTAATACGCTTGCCAAGCACTCAACCCAACTCTAAGTTCTATCCTGCTCACCTGCAAAATAAAAATTGGGGGTCCACCGTTAGTGGCTAGTAACTAAACTGTTCCACTTAGTAGTGGAACCAAACACCATAAAATATTAAATCAAATAGAAAACACGAATCAACCCAAACATACGAGACAACATTTAATATCAGAATCGTACAACAGAGAACAAAAACAACGGAAGACTTCATCAAAGACAAGTTCAGATACGAAATTCTTAAATACAACATTCGATTCATTAATCAACAGCAACATCAAGAATTAACCGACACGACCAAAGTCGATACAACAAGTAAAATCCCCGACACGATTCATCACAGATGAACCGATACGACATGGCGCAAGGCCGATACAACAAACAAGTCCCCGACACGATTCATCACAGATGAAACGATACGACACGGCGCAAGTCCGATACAATAAACAAGTCCCCGACACGATTCATCACAGATGAACCGATACGACACGGCGCAAGGCCGATACAACAAACAAGTCCCCACACGATTCATCACCGATGAACCGATACGACACGGCGCTAGGCCGATACAACAAACAAGTCCCCGACACGATTCATCACAGATGAACCGATACGACACAGCACTAGGCCGATACAACAAACAAGTCCCCACACGATTCATCACAGATGAACCGATACGACACGACACAAAGCCGATAACCAAATGACATGACTAACTCTAACATTAAATGACATGAACCAAACTAAGACATGAAGAGCACGACTCAAGATTAACTTAACAATCAACATGACACGACCCAAAACATTATCATTCACGCAAGGACTTCACGATCCACATATTTCGAACCATCAAATCATATGAGCAACTCGTCCATAACAACATAGCAACTTAATCTAATGAAACCTACTACGATCAATTTAGGAAAAGCTATTAACGAGTCAAACGAAACAAGAACAACTTGAAATAATTATAAAGGTTCAAGCTTCAAACAAAACAACGAGATAATAGGTTTTTCAAAATCAACACCAGGTACCAAGCCATTCGGCTATCCTGAGTTCAACAAGAAACTACAACAAAGATTCAAAAGACTCTAAAAGGTCAAGCTTGCATTAAAGACAACTCAAGGAATCAAGAACATAATCACCCAACTTCATCATGTTAATCGGCCATCAACAATTGCAAGCTAGAACAAGTAATACCCGTCATTTCATATAAAACAATCAAGAAACTTCATAATTATCTTCAAGGATTCAAGAACATTAAAGATACATTCTTTAAACATCCAATAAGTATCAAGAACAAAGAAAGATTCATACACACTAACTAATATGCATAAAATAAAACCAAACTGCATGCCTTAGATTATCTTATTTATACGCATGGACTATAATCAATAATTATGCAAGGTCACTATACTCTGCAAGGACAATCTACACTTCAATTAAATTCATACTAGAAAATTAATCAAAGGTTGGAAAAGCATAATTAAACAAGGAATCAACAAAATATATGCATAAGCAATCTAAAAATCTTAGCTTTGACTACTAGTAAGTACACGCACATGATCACTCAAAGTTTTGGTCAAAGATCTTAACAAATTCATCAAGATTGTATAAAGATATCAATCACCGAATAATTATGGCAAGATCACAAGAAGATTTATCAAGATGCAATTAAAGAATGCAATAGATCACCTCCTACCCCACTCGGCCAACACGCATAAACACGTTCAACAATACTAACAACAACAATCTATCTAATCTAATATCCTATATTGGTTGATCCTACTACTAAGTGAAAGAGCTAGTTACCTTTTGATTGATTTAGAAGGGATGGAAGATGAATTTTTGATGGGTTGTAAGGGGGTTGCTGTGAGGTATAAAAGAGAAAAGAGTGGTGTTTGTTTTGTGGTTTTGATAAAATAATGATTAAGGGATAAAAAGGGGGTTTTATGAAATAAATAAAATAAGGGTTTACTAGATTTTAGGTGGAGGTAGCACTGTCAATTCAGGTCAACAGTTCAGTTTTGGTTTTAACCAATCAGTTTGGGTCGTTTCAGTTCAGTTAATTTCAGATAATTTTTTTTTCAGCTTTGTTTAGTTCAGTTAATTTTGATTTAAGTTCAGTTCAGTTCAGTTTTTGTACTGACATATTTCAGTTCAGTTCAGTTTCAGTTAATTGTTCAGTTTAACCAATCAGTTAAAAATCCGAACGGGTGCAATTCAGTTCAGTTCAAAATGGCGACAGTTCAGTTCAGTTTTGGTTACAGTTCTTTTTGTTCGGTTAACTTTAGTTCAGGTCATTTGAGATTATAATTTTGTAACTCCAAACCAGCCTTAAGATAGACGTTCAGCAGGAAATTTCCTATCGTTAGTCGGTCGAATGCAAATGTGTAAAATCAGTCGCAAATCACCTACCCATATTTCCAGTAGGAAATTACCTACCGCATTTTCGGTCGGAAATGTTGAGAACTGCGATAGCAAATCACCTACCAATATTTTTTATTTGTTTGCAATTAGTGACCAACGTATTTCCTACCGCTCAATAATGAACGAAAATCGGTCGGAAACATGATTTCCGACCGATTTTTCTACATTTCCTACCGCTTATGGCGGTAGGTAATTTAGCATTTTCTTGTAGTGTTCAAAACAGTTCGGATAATATTGTATCATTTTTTATTCAGTTTAGTAATATTCAAAATAAATTAATTTCAAGTCATTTTTAGTTTCAGTTAGCTTCAATTATCATCTTTTCAGTTCAGATTCAGTTAGCTTCCATTATCCTCTTTTCAGTTCAGTTTCAGTTCAGTACAGTTATTTTCAGATTCCTGATTTTCAGTTCAATTTCAGTTCAGATATCTTCAGATATTTAGCAGTTAACTTTAGTTTCAGTTGGTTTCAGATGCAGTTCAGTTCAGTTCAGTTTGATATTTTTCAATTGACTTTAAGTTATCAGTTCATTCAGTTCAGCACACTTTCAGTTTCAGGTAATTTCAGATCGACCCAAAACAGTTCAGTTTCATTTATTTTAGTTCAGTTAAATCAGTTCTAACCCAATCTGACAGCACTAGGAGGAGAGTTACTAGATAATAGGAGTTAGTTTAGGAGAGAATTAAAGGGGAATTTAGTAAGGGGGCCGGCTAGGGTAGTTGGTTATAGGGTGTTTATGATCTCCTAAAATGTAGGAGAGAAAATAGGAGTATAAAAATAGGATTTTTGGATATGGTCAAAATTGATATGAAATGAAAATTAAGGTTGGAAAAAAAATAAAACAATTTAAGGAAATTGTTTAATGGGGCCGGCTAGGAGGGTTAGAAAGAGGGGTTTTGGGCTTGCTTCAACTAATAAAATTAAGTCTTTTGGGCCCAAATCAAATGATTCAGACTTTAAGGCTTAATCTTGGAAGAAATTTTACGGCCCAAAAATCCGGGTTGTTACAATCTCCCCTCCTTAAGAAAATTTCGTCCTCGAAATTTCATAAGGAAGCACACATAAGCACGGAAACAATAAATGCAGCAAATCGAGCTAAAAAAAAAATTACATGCATCGTCCTCGGGTCGGGCTGCAGCTTCCTCCTAAGTCATGCAGAAAACGCGATTCCGCACTGAGGCCTTGTCGCCTGAGTTCGCGACCTTCTTCTTCGGGCAAAACATTGACTTGTGGCCAGCTTGTCTGCATTTATAGCACACGATCGTCCTACCATCACACCTTCTTCCGGGATGAACTCCCTTCCTGCAATCGCTACAGATCGTTGGGTCTCGATCCTTCAGTTGGTTGACTATATGGATTTGGATTCCCGTCGTCTTCCAAGCGAGCCTTCTTAACTGCAGTTGGAGTAGGAGCTGGGGAAGTCCTCTTCTTTTCTGCCTCCTCTTCAACAAGAGATGCGTAGATCTCCAATGCTACCCCGTACGCCCTTTGAAAAGTTGACGCTCCACTGCTTATCACATGAAACCAAATGTGCGGATCCATCTTCTTGATGTATCGCTTCATCCTTTCAGCCTCCGAGGGTATTACCGCTGTTGCGAACTGCGGCAATTCAGTGAACTTGTCCGTATAGGCTTGTACGGACATGCTTCCTTGAGTTACAATCAGGAATTCCTCCTGATTCTGCCAGCGTAGCTCGTCCGGGTAGAATCGCTCTTAGATCTTCTCGGTGAATTCTTGCCAGTTCAACGTCAGTTCCGTCTCGGGATTGGCTCTAACCGTACTCCACCAGTTGTCCGCTTCGCCCTTCAAATAGCACGACGCGATGGGCACCTTTTCTTGCTCTGGGCACGCCATGGCATCAAAGAGTTTCCTCATCTCACGTATCCAGTTCTCGAGAATCACTGGGTCAGCTGCCCCATTGTATGTCGGAGGTCGAAGGCGTGCAATCTTATCAAACGATGATTGACCACTCATCGGTTGATTACTCCTTTGGGCCAAGGTGAGGATAGCATCCTCTAAAGCTCGGTGCCTGTTGCGGGAGTTAACCATACGATTAGGGGTCGACATCCTGCAGAAGAATAACAAGAATTAGGAATAAATACACAATAACACAAGAACCTAGAAAACTAAAGAATAAAATCATTCTTAACCCATGGCTCTAACCGAGTCAACTCTCACTAAGTTCTCATAGTAAAGCTAACTATGTTAACTCTCAGAATAATAAAGCACACATTCTCACGGGTTACTTATGAAGAAGTAACCTAAAGTTTCAGCTCTGATACCAACTGTAATGACACGTATTTTGGCAACGTTGTTTTCGTAGAAAACAACAACACGAGTCGAAAATAACTAAATACTCTTAAGGGAAATTCTATCTGGTACCATTATGGTTTTGCCTTTTCTATATGGTACCCAATTTTAATTTTTTTCCACATGGTACCACTGTAATTTATGTTTGGTCTCTGCAGTGACACTTCCGTTAGATTTAACGGTTGAAGGTTTTTTTTGGCTTGATTTATACATATTCTTTTATGTATTTTAGTGTTCATATATCTATTTTTATGCATATTTAATATGAATACGTATTTTTATACAATATAAACTACGTATGAATATTTTTTTTTAATGACACGTAAATCGAGGCTATTCGGGAACGCATTTCGGGGCTAATCGGGTAGTTTTTTGCAAATTCCGACCTCAAAATGGACCCCGTAGGGTGGGGTTAAAATGACCCATAAAACCTGGAACATGTTATTTCTTCCTGAAACGCAGTTCGATGCGCGCATATCAAGACTATTAGGATGGGAATGCAGTTCGGGGCCAATTGGGTCATTTTTTGCAAACTTCGACATTGAAACGGACACTATAAGGGTGGGGTTAAAATGACCCGTAAAACCTTGACCCGTAAAAAATAGTCCGTTCAAGGTTTTATGAGTAATTTTAACCCACCCTTAAGGGATCGATTTTGACGTCGAAATTTGCAAAAAGACCCGGTTAGCCCTGAAATGCGTTCCCGAATAGTCTCGATTTGTCCGCATCGATATGAGTGTTAGGAAAAAAAGTCTGTTGAAGGTTTTACGGGTCATTTAACCCCATTATTATGGGGTCCATTTCGAGGTCGAAATTTGCAAAAAATGACCCAATTAGCCCCGAAATGCATTCCTTGATAGTCTCAATATGCGCGCATCGATCTGCGTGTCAGAAAAAAATAGCTCGTTCAAGGTTTTAAGGGTCATTTTGACCCATCCTTATGGGATCCGTTTCGAGGCAGAATTTGCAAAAAAACGACCTGAATAGCTTCGATTTACGTGTCATTTAAAAAAACATATTTATATACATTTAAGATGTGTATAAAAATACGTATTCATAATAAATATGCATAAAAATACATATATGAACACTAAAATACGTAAAAGAATATGTATAAATCAAGCAAAAAAAACTTAAACCGTTAAATATAACGGAAGTGTCACGTCAGAGACCAAACACAAATTACAGTGGTACCATGTGGACAAAGAATTAAAATTGGGTATCATATAGAAAAGGCAAAACCACAGTGGTACCAGATAGAATTTCCCTACTTTTAATAATAAATTAAAGAATCACAGCGGAAGCTCTAAACTTAATTATTTTATTAATTAAACTTTAAATTCATTCCAAAAACAATGGAATTGACAAGTCCTTTATTACAACTCTAAAACTACTAAAACTGGAAAAAAAAAACAGGAAACAACGGTTGCCTAATACGCTTGCCAAGCACTCAACTCAACTCTAAGTTCTATCCTGCTCACTTGCAAAATAAAAATTGGGGGTTCACCGTCAGTGGCGAGTAACTAGATTGTTCCACTATTTGTGCACCATCTTATAGGTCATTTTTCATCCTTTTTTATTCTTTGTTTTGCCCATATTTGTGCATTTTTAATTGGTTTTTCCTCCGCTCGTTTCATGTTACCAAGTTTTGGGTCTCGTTTCATTTTTTTGGGTATTTTCTATACATTTTTGAGAGAAAATGGGAATACAAGTGCTTTGATATTTTGCATGAGATGTTTCAGGTCCACGCCAAAGCATTCGGAGCCTTGTGTGCGAAGCCCGAGCCCGGGAGTGACAGCTCAAAGCTTTAAGTGGAATGAAATGGCAACACTAACGCCGAGCGTCCGCTCCACCCCCTCAGAGCGTCCGCTCGGCCTAAATCACAAAGTCCAGTGGCTGCTAGCAAAGGCCAGAGCCTCCGCTCCAATCCATGGAGCGTCCGCTCCCCTTCCTCAGAGCGTCCGCTCCCACCTGCAACGGCTCATTTATTCTGAATATTCCCCTTTCTCCCTCATGTAATATATAAATACCCCAACTCTTCTAGGTTAAAGACACGAAATTTTCATTACACTTAGCATATGTTTCAGATATTTTAGAGAGAGAAACACTATGTTGAGTTATGTATGGTTTTGATGATTATAAACAAATGATGATTATCTAACTAACTTGTGTGTTGAGATGTGCATGAACAAGTGATGAAAGGTTGATCTTGATGTATAAAATTGATGTATACAACAATAAATGAAGCTCCCAAGGAGGAATCTCAAAAGAGAAGAAATGAAGTTTCCAATGCAACTTAATAGGCTAGTTCCTGTAGGCAAGTTCCTGAGTGAGTTCCTATATAGGAACACAAGTTCCAGTGTTGGAGCAAGAGGAACAAGCTCTTGCTCTAGCTAAGGTTGGAACAACGACCTAATTAATCAAGGAATGAAGACATTCTGCATACTATTTAAGGGAGCTACATATGAAGTTCCAAATAGGAAACTAGGTTCCTATGAGGGAACAAGGTATTGCAGTTCCAGAGTTGGAACATCTACATTGCAGTTCCTAAGTGGGAACATTAACAGCATTGTTCCTGAGAGGAACAACCACCAAGAAGCTCCAGAGTTGGAGGCACCAAAGAAGAAGTCTGATTGTATGAGTATACTGCTAGGCTTCATGTAAGGAACAAGGTAACAAAGTATGGTAGGAACTGTGTTGTTCCTTTGGGTTAAGGAACTTGAGTTGTTCCTTAAGCCAAGGGAACTGTGCTTATGGAATTATGTGTATGGTACTGTGTCAGTAAGGAAGTGTTATCATAATATGAAAAGAGAACATAAAAGTATGTGGTTATTGTTCCTTTGGGTTAAGGAACTTTAAGTTGTTCCTTTAGCCAAGGAACAAAGGAACAACTAGCTTTACAAGTCTATAAATATTACGTCAGTTAATATAGATGAGTCTAAGTAACATGCATTTTAATTAGTTAGAATATTAATGATACAGTGGCTTAAATAAATTAGCTTCCTAGTTTTAAGGAAATTTGTTAGGTAGTTAGAATTAATTTAGAATAAAATCTGAATAAGATTTTATAAATAAAAGATTTTTTTTAGAGTCTTTAGGAGTGGTTGATTCTTTTTAGGAGTGGTTTTTGGAATCAGCTTAGGATTCTTAATTTAATTTTAATTCATTAGGTTAATTATAAATTGCACGTTTACTTTTTGACATCATTCAAATCCCACGTTCATCAGTTAGTAGAGTTAGTGGTCATACTTGGTTCCCATGTAAAGGAACATGGTGTTAGTGGACTATTTTGTAGGAGTCACTGTTAGTTATTGGAGGAGTGTCCAATACAACCTTTTCCTATAAATAGAACTCTAATTCTAGTTTCAAAAAGTGTCTGACTTAGTGAAAATGATATACAAAGCTAAAATCTTTAGTTTCACAAATTAAGTCAGTACCATATTAATTCCATAAGTTCCATTGTTCCTTCATCATACTTATGATTGTTCCTATAAGTATTATTCTGTATTTGAGAGTTGTGCAACGGTTTGAGTAAATTCTTGTAAAGGGGAAATGATCTATAATTTGAGTGAATTCTAGTATTATGTTTAGAGTGAAAACTCGAGTGAGTACCTTTTGTATTACAGAATTGTAATTTGGGTGAAGGGTTTGAGTGAACCTTTATTGTGAGACTTAGAGCTAAGTCTGAGAGTTGAGAGAGAGGACTTCAGAGTTGAAGTCGAGTAGCACAAATTGTTAAGGGGAACAATTGTGGGGAACTTGAGTTTGTAGAGGAACTCAAGTTAGGTCCAGAGTCTATAATAGGTTGTAATGAGTGTTGGCCCTATTATAGTGAAGAGTTTAGAGAAATCCCTAGTGGGTCGAGGTTTTATTTCCAGTTGGGCCCTGGAAAGTTTCCTCGCTAAATCTCTCGCCTTTCTTGTTTTATCTTGTTCCTGTTCCATTTAGTTTAATTTCCGCAAAATTTAGAATAGGAACTAGATACTACAATTCACCCCCCCCCCCCTTTTAGTATGTCATCAAAATAACAATTGGTATCAGAGCAAGTTCCTCCAGGAATCAGGCAACCCTGAGGAGGAAGTTCCTGGAAGGATGAATACATACAGGAACTCGACCCTGCACTGTTAAGGAACTCAAACTGCTTTACTCAGAGGAACTCACGAGAATACATGTTTTCTTGAAAGGTAAATGTAATTCAGAGACAAATGCTTATAAGGTCAGTATTTTATCTTTCATATAATATTTATATATTTGCATTGAATTTATCATACTCCATGTATTATTTCTATAAACTTTATTTTTTATTTTTTCTTCAAATCGATTTTTGATTTTATCAAATATGATTTTTTGTATGTTTGAATATCAAACGTATTCTTTTCAAAATGATTTGAATTTTTTTAATTAAAAAATAAAACAGTTTATAAGATATTTTACAAGGAAAATTATTTTAGAAAAATACTTTTTACAGACTTGGAACTCAAATTTCCAACAGCTTGGAACTTGATTTTTTTTTGGCAATATAATGAACGTTTATTACAATTCTTGCCAAAGAATAAGTTGTTCATGCCTTATGAGAATCTTGAATAATATTTTTTGTAAATATATGTTGTTCCTTACTAGTAGAATTTATTTTTTTTGTGCACTAAAATTGGTTGAAAAATAAAAATTCGTTAATGTTACTAACATGAAAGGACCCGAAATTTTGGGTACCAATGTCCAAGGATAGAAGAGTTTTTTTCAGGGTTTGAATCATGATTGAAATATATTTATTTAAACGACAACATTAGAATCATGCAAGAAAAGAGAATAAAAGAATCTGGAGTACCCGTTGGAACAAGGTTGAGGAACTCAGCAGATCCTGAAGGAACTTGACAGGCTGAGATGCGTAAATCATTACAAGTTCCACTGACAGGTAAGTTCCTTTGAGTCAGAATGAAAACCAACGTATTATATCATATGCACCATGTTGAGAAATAGTCTCTATGATATTTTTTATAGAAACTTAATTAATTATGATATGATTTAAATTCTATGTCTCTTTATTTTAAGTTATGTTGTTTACATTTAATTCATGATAAAATTAATATCCCTTCAAGTTTGTGCAAATCTTGCTGGTCAAAGTTAAATGTTTAGTAGGTTAAGCGTGTGAGATTATTTTGTACAAATTGCATAAAGACTAGTTCCATGGATAAAAGGAACTCAACCTGTTCCCAATGGAACTGATGATGAAACTAAGAATATATTGGATTATGGCACATGAACAAATCAAGACTTATAAAAGTTCTTGTTCTTACTCTGATTGAACCTAGTTTTGATGAAGAAAACATAAACTTCATTCCATATTTTCCTTAAAGAATGTTAGAACTATACAGGTGGAACTACATTCTAAGGGAGTATTTTTTGAAATTTATGTTTATTCTTCTTTATGCTTTAGTATATTATCTCTTTCTACTAACCTACTAATCTTGAGATTGCACAAAAGTTTTCTTTGGGTTTTGAATTTCAGAAAACATTTATATACAACCTAAAATGGAAATAACGACTGAAGGGACACACCTCATATATTCGTGACATGGCTAATAATGAATTTAAGATTGGTTCGACATATTCCATAGGAACTGATCTAGACCAGAATGATGATTATATTTGAGGAAAAGAAAAAAGCATGACAGAGTTCCTACTGAAAAGGAACAATAACATTAGGAACAAGTTCCAACAGAAAATGAAGCTCTAAAAATCTAAAGGAACTCGGACAGATTCCAGAAAGTATGAAAGGAACTAGCAGCACCCAGTGAGGAGGAACATCTCGAAATATCTCAACGAGTGTTCTAAACATGTTGAAAGTCAAATAAAATTAATCTCACTAGAGGGTGATGGTGGAGGAACTTTAAATTTTTACAGCAACACAAAAGATTAAATCATTCCATGCAAGGTTGGTAAGTTAGGTTCGATTCACCATATATTTTGTCGAGTGATTCAATCACATTTTGCTTTTAAATATTTTCAATTTTGAATTGTAACCTTGAACCTAGTTCTACAAAAGTTTTATGTTCTTACAGGTACAAGGTATTGATCAAAAGCTTTCAAAGTTAAAATTTTATGATAATGTGCTTCACAAACAGTGAACATATTTTTAGTCTAATGTTTGTACCCAACAAACAGGTTGGAATAATTGTAAAGTTGCAAGTTCCTATGGATCAAGTCCCTAAGGAATCAGCAATGCTTTAATGAAAATATGTCACTTATGAAAGGCAACAGAATAAATTACAATATCTGATGGTGAGGAACTTGAGGATGATGATCAAGTTCCAATACATGAAGCAAAATTTAAACTCAATCAATATCCACAACCAAGTTCCTGTTAAGTTCTCAAAGTTGAGGAAGTTCATATTTTTCAAATTTGGATCTCAACTAAAGAAATTTTGTGCATTCTTTGCATATATATGTTTATTATTGTGATTAACAAGTTTTATGCAGAAGGAACTCAATAAGCTCGAATGGAACAAGGTGTGAAACCTTGGACCTCTTCTAGAATACCAAAAATCATGAACTAATATGGGTATTCAGGAACAAGTTCATTGAGCACGGCACAATGATAAGGAATTTGGTAAGCTTCAAAGGATATATACAATATGAAAGGTATTGAATTAAGAAAAGTTTTGCTCCATCCTAAAGGTATTTGTATTATTATTTTTGTTGCTTGTATGGGATATAGGTTGTACTAAATAAACGTCAAAGTTTTTAAATGATGTCTTGATTAAGGACGCTTATGAGGAACAACCTATCTAGGATTTAAAAATCCTACATTTCCTTTTCATATCCATGAGCACAAGTTCCTCGGGTATGTTATAGGAAATTTTCTAAGTTCCTTCTTGAAAATACTTTCAAATCTAACATTTTACTTAGAAGGAACTGATTTATTAGTTGTGCATATTAGTATTGATAATATTTTATTTGGTTCAACTAATAAATTTCAATGTAAGGTTCATTAACCTTATGTTTTGTTGCATACATGAGCATAAAGGAGGAATACAACTTTCTTGGTTTATATGTCAACGATTAAGAGAAAGTTGAAAGACCAATGATGATGCATGATATGAACCTCCAAAGAAAGGAACAATATCAAGGAACTCATGATGAGAATCGAATTAGAAGTGGAAGTTTGCATCAGATTTGAAGGCATCAAAAGGATGGAACAAGCACTTCAGGAACTCGAAATTACAACAGTCATGTAATTTAATATATGTGGTGAAATATCAGTAAGGTATGTGGTTCATGTTCACAATTTAGTATCTTTGGTAATTTCATAAGTAATGAGCATTATTGTGAATCTTATGATATTTTATGTGAATTCCATGAATCAATTTGCCTTTCTAATTTTTACCTATTCATGCATATGGACTGTTAAAAGGAATAAGATTAGACTTGATGAAATATGACTTGAGCATTAAATAATTCTTTCTCCAAAATATTTGTCTAATCGGGTTATAGAAAAATTTTAAATTAAAGTATTTTATGTACAGTTTAAAGTCAATATGTCACACTTAATTTTTGTGTCATAAGATGACATATTCACTTGCCTTAGAGTATTAGAGGTTTCTTAATAAAACAATGGATGCTATGAAACATGAAAATCCTAAGTTGCCAAAGGAACAATGAAAGAAACTTTGATGGAACAAGATAGGTAAGTTCCCACATAATTTTAACCCTTCTTAATATCTTAGAGGGAACAAACCTATACTTGAGCCAACTTCATTAACCCACTTTACATCACTTAATTATCTTTATCCTCATAATTCCTTATTTCATTCATATCCTCCCATTTTACTTTTCGATTTCCCGTGTGCTCAAATTTAATAAATTTTTCCTTTTATGGTTCGATGATGCATAAAGAGTTAATATAGATGAGTCTAAGTATTACGTCAGTTAATATAGATGAGTCTAAGTAACATGCATTTTAATTAGTTAGAATATTAATGATACAGTGGCTTAAATAAATTAGCTTCCTAGTTTTAAGGAAATTTGTTAGGTAGTTAGAATTAATTTAGAATAAAATCTGAATAAGATTTTATAAATAAAAGATTTTTTTTAGAGTCTTTAGGAGTGGTTGATTCTTTTTAGGAGTGGTTTTTGGAATCAGCTTAGGATTCTTAATTTAATTTTAATTCATTAGGTTAATTATAAATTGCACGTTTACTTTTTGACATCATTCAAATCCCACGTTCATCAGTTAGTAGAGTTAGTGGTCATACTTGGTTCCCATGTAAAGGAACATGGTGTTAGTGGACTATTTTGTAGGAGTCACTGTTAGTTATTGGAGGAGTGTCCAATACAACCTTTTCCTATAAATAGAACTCTAATTCTAGTTTCAAAAAGTGTCTGACTTAGTGAAAATGATATACAAAGCTAAAATCTTTAGTTTCACAAATTAAGTCAGTACCATATTAATTCCATAAGTTCCATTGTTCCTTCATCATACTTATGATTGTTCCTATAAGTATTATTCTGTATTTGAGAGTTGTGCAACGGTTTGAGTAAATTCTTGTAAAGGGGAAATGATCTATAATTTGAGTGAATTCTAGTATTATGTTTAGAGTGAAAACTCGAGTGAGTACCTTTTGTATTACAGAATTGTAATTTGGGTGAAGGGTTTGAGTGAACCTTTATTGTGAGACTTAGAGCTAAGTCTGAGAGTTGAGAGAGAGGACTTCAGAGTTGAAGTCGAGTAGCACAAATTGTTAAGGGGAACAATTGTGGGGAACTTGAGTTTGTAGAGGAACTCAAGTTAGGTCCAGAGTCTATAATAGGTTGTAATGAGTGTTGGCCCTATTATAGTGAAGAGTTTAGAGAAATCCCTAGTGGGTCGAGGTTTTATTTCCAGTTGGGCCCTGGAAAGTTTCCTCGCTAAATCTCTCGCCTTTCTTGTTTTATCTTGTTCCTGTTCCATTTAGTTTAATTTCCGCAAAATTTAGAATAGGAACTAGATACTACAATTCACCCCCCCCCCCCTTGTAGTATGTCATCAAAATAACACACTAGAGTTTTGATACTTTTAGTTTGTAATCTTCAACAATCTCTTCTCCATTTGCAATCAATCTATTTATTCAATCTTCTAGTTTGGTAACATCTCTCAATCTTTCTTTCTTTGTATATTTGTTCATCATTTGTATGTCATTATTTGTTGAGTTATTATTTATCATTAGCTATAGTTTCTTATTCATTATTTTTGAGATTTTAAGTTTAAATCTTTGAATTAGTATTTGCAAGTCTAGTTGTTATCTTCCATGTCTATTAGTTTCTCTACTTCTTCTATTATGTTTGCTTTATTTATGGCTTTTGTTAGTATGAACATCCCTCTCCTAGGCTAGATTTCTAGCTAGGAGAGGGGGAAAATGATGGTATTTTGATTATTGAACATGGAGTAATTGTTAGTTTGGTGTGAAATTATTTGTTGATGCTTGTTTTCTAACATGGATTAAAATGTTAGATTAGGAGTTTGGCCAAATTCTAGGATAGAATATTGGACTAACCAAGTGTGGTTGAGAAATCTAAGCATGAGGTTAGAGACAATATGTTAGGAAAGGTCTAGGGTATTTCGAACCGGGTTGTGAGCGAGGTAGAGAATGAGAGATCTAGTCTACCGAGCGATTCGATCCATGGTGTTTGGTTTGGTCTAGATTGAGATGTTATGTAATTGGGTCGGCTGAGAAATCTAAGCCCACTTGCATTAACTAATCTCCTTGCTTGAAACAATTGATTTTATGCTTGTTATGTGGTTGCTTCGAGCTTAATTTTTGGAATATCGTGTTTTCCCCCTTTTCCCTAGTGCTCTTTAATCGTTGATTTTACTTCATTTTAATTTAATTTGTTTAATTAGATTTAATTATTTAAAGTAGTTTAATCACCTCTCCTCTTTATTAAAAACCCCCTTTTCACTCAATAACTTGACTAAGTAATCCGCTAGTTTCTTGTGGTTCGACCCCTTACTTTCCTATACTACTTGTTAGGTTAGCCTAGGGTAATTATTTTTGACCGGATTAGGAACTAACGACCCCTAAGCCCCGATCAACTTAGCAGTGGAACCAAACAACATAAAATATTAAATCAAATAGAAAACACGAATCAACCCAAACATACGAGACACAACTCAATATCAGAATCATACAACAGAGAACACAAATAGCGGAAGACTTCATCAAATACAAGTTCAGATACGAAATTCTTAAATACAACATTCGATTCATTAATCAACGGCAACATCAAGAATTAACCGACAGTACTTCTCTTTGTGTGTCTTTTTCTTGCGATGTTTTCAGCATGTCCACACCTCACCGGTCAAGTTCAGGAGGACAGAGGTTACGAGCGCTCGAGGAAGAGATTCTTACGTTAGCGCACCATAGTCGTCATCCATCAGGATCACAGTCGACATTTGATCATATCGCTCGTCATCGACCACCGACATACGATGGGGTTGCCGACCCTACGACTTTGGAGAGCTGGATCCGCGAGATGGGGAAGCTCTTCGACGCTACGTTTCGCCCCGAGCACGAGAAGGTCCAGATCGCCGCCTACTACTTGCGAGGAGAGGCCGATAACCGGTGGAGCGTGGCTAGGAACGCGTGTATGCCCTTGCACTCGATGTCTTGGGCGGAGTTCGTAGCTAAGGTCCAGGAGAGGTTCTACCCCGACGAGTTACAGTGGTAGAAACAGGAGGAGTTTCTTACTCTCACTTAGGGTAAGATGACGGTTCAGGCCTACACCGAAAAGTTCGCCGAGTTATCGACGTTTGCTACATTGGTAGTACCATCTGAGGAGGAGCGGGTCAAGCGCTACATCAAGAAGCTAGATCCGAGGATTCGCGGTCACGTGATCAGCAGTGGAGCGAAGACATTACAGCGAGCATACGAGGTAGCACTCGAGATCCAGGCGTCTGTTATCGACGAGCATGCGAGCAAGAAGAGGTCCCCAACCCCGGTGACGTCGCCATTTTTTAGGAAGCCCCGATTCAATGCTCCTAGCAGTACCCCTCCGACCGCTAGTTCGTCTCAGGGATCAGGGAGTTCGAGATGCAGAGGTTGTGGCAAGGACTTCCATCCAGGGAAGCGTTGCGATGGGACGCCCATTCTGTGTTACATCTATGGGACGGAAGGCCACACGACACCAGTTTGCCCTGAGAAGAAGCCAGGCACCGAGATCAACCAACTACCGGCACCTACTAAGACTCCTGTGAAGAACCGAGTCTACTGTATGACTGAGGCAGAGGTAGAGGTCCAGCCAGATGTAGTCTCAGGTAGATTTCTTGTCTCTGGTATGTTAGCTTATGTTTTGTTTGATTCTGGTGCTACTGTCTCTTTTGTGGCTAGTAGTTTTGCCTCGAGGTCTAAACTTCGTGGCAGTTCCCCTGTTAGTTCGATCATAACTCTCCCTTCTGGAGTGGATTTTGTTTGTCAGCGTGAGTTCCGAGGAGTGCCCATCGTTATAGGTGGAGAGCAGGCGACGGCCGATCTGAAGGAGTTCCCGCTGATGGAGTTCAATGTCATTCTTGGCATGGACTGGCTGTCGAGGTACCGAGCGATCATTCGTTGCCGAGACCAGTCATTGACATTCCGAGGATCGCAAGGCAATCGAATTAACTACTCTGGGATCGTTTTGAAGAAGGGAGTAAAGGTAATCTGAGCCTTGATTATTTGTTTGTCTTTATGTTATTTTATGTATAGTCCAAATTTATTTGGACTATTTATTTTTATTTTATTTGAATAATTATGATTATTTTTATTTTATGATTGAATGTTTTATTATTTATTTTATTGTAATTTAATTAATCAGAATTTTAATTTTAATTTTCTACTTAATTAATTAATTTTGGGCCAAATGCAATTTAGAGATGATTAGTCATGCATGAGTGAAATTAGCCCAAGTGATCATCAAAGCCCAATTAGGCTTGCCTAAAACCGCCCCCCTTGTGATGTGGCATGATTTTTGCCACTTGGCTCATGTTCACACCTTAACGAACTTCTATAAATAGAAGTGGTAGTAAGGGTTAAGGTTCATTTGCCAATCTTAATCACCTTGCTAACAAATCAAAAGCTAAACACTCCCTCTATTTTCTCCCATTCCACACGCCTATTTGGCTAATTCACCACAAACCTTTGTTCATCATTTTCTACCACCCAAATCCTAAAGATTAATCCTCCATTGATCTTTAGTAATCAAAACACAAATTAAACCTCATTAATTCCAATCAAGATCACTAGTTTGGGTTTGATTCCGGGTTGGTTCGTGTGGGTATTGTTTCGTGTGGGACGTGTGTGGTGCTCGTGTGGGTGTTACACGGTTTTTGAGTGGTGGTTTTGTGGTGGCCGTGCGTGTTCAAGTGGTGCAACACGGTGGTGCGTGGTGATCGTGCGGTTGAAGCCGTGTTGTAACGACCCGTATTTTAGCAGCGCTGTTTTCGGAGAAAACAACAATACAGATCATTATTGTCAGATTCATTAATTACAGCGAAAGCTCTAAACTTATTCCATATTATTCAATTAAAACCATTAAAGAATCCAAAATAAATAAGATTCTAAAGTCCGACAATACTACAAATTAAAGGAAAGTCCACTATAAAATATAAAAAGGCTAGAAATGGTCAACAGCATAAATAAACTACTAAAATAGCTCGCACACAATCCCAGCCCTTGCGTGACCCAAATCAGTCATCACCTGTACCTGAAAAGGATTTTGGGGTCCACAGTCAGTGGTGAGTAATTAGATTGTTCTACTCAATCAGTAGAACACAATTAGAAACATAATAATCAGAACAGATCAACCAAACAGTCAAACAAATCATCAGGAAATCATTCATAGAAATCATCGTTCAAGTACGTAGCGGAAACAAACATAACATCACAATAAACCAAGACCTTTTATACTAACTTATTCAGTTCTAGACTTCTGGACATTACTATTGACTCTTCAGTCCATTCAATTCAGGTGCTAATCCGTGACCAGTCATATGCTCGTAGGGGAAACCTTAATTCTTCCCCAACTTTCCTTGCTCATGCCGGGTCAACCACGTTAGATCTACTTCCCGGCCCTGGGATCAAGAGCTGTCCCAAATCCGAAGATAGGACAGTGGCTTCGACTAAACCTATGTTCATGGCAACTTAAGCCACTAAATAGGCGGTCACTTCATAGTTAATCATCTTTTCCATATTACAATTTTGTTCTCAATTCTAGTTCACAACTCAATCCTTTAATGACACAAGTTGACTTCTAATCAATTCTAGTTCATCTTAGCTTGACCCAAAACTCTAACTTAATACTTCACCACTCAACAATCTCCCTTAGTAAACAATAATCAAATCAATTCCTCGAATAAGCTTATAAACAATTTAATAAATCAATTGAATAAACCAATAATCATATAAACTAACAATCATCAACTAATAATGCTTAAATCATGATAAAAATCCTCTTTTTAATAATTGCTACCATTCGACATTCACCATTAACAACACCAAAACTAACATCTCAAATTAATTAAATACAATCATCACAATTAATCAAATAAACTTAACAATAAATCATAAATTATACTTTAAACAATAAATCATCAAGATTGGACCAAACGAGAACAAAATAAATCCCTAATATGTACATATAATACACGGTCCTTCAAGGCTAACAAGAATAACAAGATCAATTTCAAGAACCTAGCATTCTACACTCAAATCAAAGATTCTATTTAAGATTTTCATCCAAGAATAATTAAAGATCAAGATTACACCATAAAAATCATATTTTTCATCCAGAAACTATTCGATACAATCATGAAATACACGGCTCCCTTACATAAACATTCAATAATTATTTTCATCAACTTTAAATTAACAAGATTCATAAAACAAGCATGGATCAATAATAAAACATGTAAATAATTAAGCAAAACGTCATGGAATTGGACAATAACCACTCGGCACCCTCCCTAACATGTCATCAAAAGATTTAAAACATATTCAACACAATTCTACATAATTCTAAACCTACTCTAAACATGATTAAACCTATTCTAACAATTATGTAACTAATCTATCCTATTGATTAAATAAAGCAATCTAATTACCTTGAAAGGGAAATAATAAAACAATTTTGGTTGTTGATCTTTAGGTTAGCCGTGTAGAATAAGGGAAAAAGAAAGCTTTTCAATTCCTAAAATCTAGTAGGAAAGATAGGTGAAGTTAGGATAAAAATAGGGTTTTTAGGAGAAGGTCAAAATAGATGTAACATTTAATAATATTGGTTAAAATAAATAAATTAATTCAAGGAAAATAATCAAAGGGGCCGTGAGTTATGTGAAGTAAAGGAGGAATTGGGCTTGGGCTTTGGCAAGAAAAGATTACAGTTCGGGCCAGGATTAAAATAATTAGATTGCTACAATTATAATTAATAATTAATTAAATAATAACCAAATAAATGATTAATTAATTATATATTTAATTAATTATAAAAAAAATTAAAATATCCCGAAGTTTCGGGGTATTACAGTCACCCCTCAAGAAAATTTCTTCCTCGAAATTTTTTAAAAGGAAGCACACCTAAGAAACAATAAAACAAGGGAGCAACAATAAAATCAAGCGGATAGATTAAACGGTAACCGTACCTGCAATTGCATCGGGACGTGCGTCTACCTCGTCTTGGGTCATGCAGTAGACTGGATTTCTCACCGGTGCCTGGCTTACAATTGCTTTCGGTTTATTCTTTGGACACGCCCTAGACTTGTGCCCTACCTGACCACACGAGTAGCATACTATCGTAGACCCGTCGCACCTCTTCCCGGGATGACGTTCCTTCTTGCATCCTCCGCAAATTGTGGTCTCCGGGGCTTTGGTTGCTTGAGCGTCCTTTGGTTGCAACTCTTGGGGTGGTTCGAATCGTGGTCTCTTTACGGCTGCATGCGGCTGGCTTTCCATGGCTCTCTTCTTTGTAGCTCCTTCCTCCTCTAGCGATGCATGAATCTCCAAAGCTGTCTCATAAGCGTTCTGAAATGTTGCTGGCTTGCTGCTAATGACGTTTACCCGAATGCGAGGATCCATCTTCTTGATATACCTCTTCAGTTTCTCAGTTTCCGATGGTATCACTATAGTGGCAAATCTGGACAGCTCCGCGAACTTGTCGGTGTAAGCTTGTATTGACATGGTTCCCTGAGTGAGCATAAGGAACTCTTCTTGTTTTTGTCACCTAAGTTCGTCGGGATAGAAACGCTCTTGGAGCTTGGAGGTAAACTCTTCCCATGTAATGCCCTTTATAGCTCTTCCCTGTGGTCGAACCATCATCCACCAGTTGTCCGCTTCTAATCGAAGATAGTAACTAGCGATCTAAACCCGTTCGTCGTCCGAACAATCGATTGCATCGAATAATTTTCCGATCTCCTGAATCCAGCTTCCGAGTATCACCGGATCTGCTGCGCCTTCATAGGTAGGGGGTCGGTGACGTGAAATTCTGTCGAAGGTGGTTTGGCTGCTGGTAGCCTGTGCTCTTCTCTGAGCTAAGCTTATGACGGCGCCTTCTAACATACGGTGTCGGTCACGGCTTCTAAGCGATGGTTCCGGGCTTGCCATCCTACAAAACAATACCCAAGTTATGGAAATCAAAAGACAACTCTAACTTAAATTAAATCGTCGCAAAAGAATAAACAATTACTTATCCTATAGCTCTACCCAAGTCAACACTCACTTAAGTTCTTGTGGTAAAGCTAAGTATGTTAACTCTCGGAATAATAAAGCGCATAATCTTTCGTGTTACTTATGATGAAGTAATCTTAAGGTTCGGCTCTGATACCAACTGTAACGACCCGTATTTTAGCAGCGTTGTTTTTGGAGAAAACAACAATACAGATCATTATTATTTAAAAACCTTTATTGTCAGATTCATTAATTACAGCGGAAGCTCTAAACTTAGTCCATATTATTCAATTAAAACCATTAAATAATCCAAAATAAATAAGATTCTAAAGTCCGACAATACTACAAATTAAAGGAAAGTCCACTATAAAAGATAAAAAGGCTAGAAATGGTCAATAGCATAAATAAACTACTAAAATAGCACGCACACAATCCCAGCCCTTGCGTGACCCAAATCAGTCATCACTTGTACCTGAAAAGGATTTTGGGGTCCACAGTCAGTGGTGAGTAATTAGATTGTTCTACTTAATCAGTAGAACACAATTAGAAACATAATAATCAGAACAGGTCAACCAAACATTCAAACAAATCATCAGGAAATCATTCATAGACATCATCGTTCAAGTACGCAGCGGAAACAAACATAACATCACAATAAACCAAGACCTTCTATACTAACTTATTCAGTTCTAGACTTCTTGACACCACTATTGACTCTTCATTTCTATTCAGTTCAAGTGCTAATCCGTGACCAGTCATTTGCTCGTAGGGGAAACCTTAATTCTTCCCCAACTTTCCATGCTCATGCCGGGTCAACCACGTTAGATCTACTTCCCGGCACTGGAATCAAGAACTGTCCCAAATACGAAGATAGGACAGTGGCTTCGACTAAACCTATGTTCATGGCAACTTAAGCCACTAAATAGGCGGTCACATCATAGTTAATCATCTTTTCCATATTTCAATTATGTTCTCAATTCTAGTTCACAACTCAATCCTTTAATGATACAACTTGACTTCTAATCAATTCTAGTTCATCTTAACCGTACTCCACCAGTTTTCCGCTTTGCCCTTCAAATAGCATGACGCGATGGGCACCTTTTCTTGCTCTGGGCACGCCATGGCATCAAAGAGTTTCCTCATCTCATGTATCCAGTTCTCGAGAATCACTGGGTCAGCTGCCCCATTGTATGTCGGAGGTCGAAGGCGTGCAATCTTATCAAACGATGACTGACCACTCATCGGTTGATTACTCCTTTGGGCCAAGGTGAGGATAGCATCCTCTAAAGCTCGGTGCCTGTTGCGGGAGTTAACCATACGATTAGGGGTCGACATCCTGCAGAAGAATAACAAGAATTAGGAATAAATACACAATAACACAAGAACCTAGAAAACTAAAGAATAAAATCATTCTTAACCCATGGCTCTAACCGAGTCAACTCTCACTAAGTTCTCATAGTAAAGCTAACTATGTTAACTCTCAGAATAATAAAGCACACATTCTCACGGGTTACTTAAGAAGAAGTAACCTAAAGTTTCAGCTCTGATACCAACTGTAATGACACGTATTTTGGCAACGTTGTTTTCGTAGAAAACAACAACACGAGTCGAAAATAACTAAATACTCTTAAGGGAAATTCTATCTGGTACCATTATGGTTTTGCCTTTTCTATATGGTACCCAATTTTAATTTTTTTTCCACATGGTACCAATGTAATTTATGTTTGGTCTCTGCAGTGACACTTCTGTTAGATTTAACGGTTGAAGCTTTTTTTTGGCTTGATTTATACATATTCTTTTATGTATTTTAGTGTTCATATATCTATTTTTATGCATATTTAATATGAATACGTATTTTTATACAATATAAACTACGTATGAATATTTTTTTTTAATGACACATAAATCGAGGCTATTCGGGAACGCATTTCGGGGCTAATCGGGTAGTTTTTTGCAAATTCCGACCTCAAAATGGACCCCGTAGGGTGGGGTTAAAATGACCCATAAAACCTGGAACATGTTATTTCTTCCTGAAACGCAGTTCGATGCGCGCATATCAAGACTATTAGGCCGGGAATGCAGTTCGGGGCCAATTGGGTCATTTTTTGCAAACTTCGACATTGAAACGGGCCCTTTAAGGGTGGGGTTAAAATGACCCGTAAAACCTTGACCCGTAAAAAATAGTCCGTTCAAGGTTTTATGAGTAATTTTAACCCACCCTTAAGGGATCGATTTCGACGTCGAAATTTGCAAAAAGACCCGGTTAGCCATGAAATGCGTTCCCGAATAGTCTCGATTTGTCCGCATCGATATGAGTGTTAGGAAAAAAATTCCGTTGAAGGTTTTACGGGTCATTTAACCCCATTATTATGGGGTCCATTTCGAGGTCAAAATTTGCAAAAAATGACCCAATTAGCCCCGAACTGCATTCCTTGATAGTCTCAATATGCGCGCATCGATCTGCGTGTCAGAAAAAAATAGCTCGTTTAAGGTTTTAAGGGTCATTTTAACCCATCCTTATGGGATCCGTTTCGAGGCAGAATTTGCAAAAAAAACGACCTGAATAGCCTCGATTTACGTGTCATTTAAAAAAACATATTTATACGCATTTAAGATGTGTATAAAAATACGTATTCATAATAAATATGCATAAAAATACATATATGAACACTAAAATACGTAAAAGAATATGTATAAATCAAGCAAAAAAAACTTAAACCGTTAAATATAACGGAAGTGTCACCTCAGAGACCAAACAAAAATTACAGTGGTACCATGTGGACAAAAAATTAAAATTGGGTATCATATAGAAAAGGCAAAACCACAGTGGTACCAGATAGAATTTCCCTACTTTTAATAATAAATTAAAGAATCACAGCGGAAGCTCTAAACTTAATTATTTTATTAATTAAACTTTAAATTCATTCCAAAAACAATGGAATTGACAAGTCCTTTATTACAACTCTAAAACTACTAAAACTGGAAAAAAAATAACAGGAAACAATGGTTGCCTAATACGCTTGCCAAGCACTCAACTCAACTCTAAGTTCTATCCTGCTCACTTGCAAAATAAAAATTGGGGGTTCACCGTCAGTGGCGAGTAACTAGATTGTTCCACTATTTGTGCACCATCTTATAGGTCATTTTTCATCCTTTTTTATTCTTTGTTTTGCCCATATTTTTGCATTTTTAATTGGTTTTTCCTCCGCTCGTTTCATTAGTTTTGGGTCTCGTTTCATTTTTTTGGGTATTTTCTATGCATTTTTGAGAGAAAATGGGAATACAAGTGCTTTGATATTTTGCATGAGATGTTTCAGGTCCACGCCAAAGCATTCGGAGCCTTGTGTGCGAAGCCCGAGCCCGGGAGTGACAGTTCAAAGCTTTAAGTGGAATGAAATGGCAACACCAACGCCGAGCGTCCGCTCCACCCCCTCAGAGCGTCCGCTCGGCCTAGATCACAAAGTCCAGTGGTTGCTAGCAAAGGCCAGAGCGTCCGCTCTCCATGCATGGAGCGTCCGCTCCCCATGCATGGAGCGTCCGCTCCAACCCATGGAGCGTCCGCTCGCCATGAATGGAGCGTCCGCTCCCCTTCCTCAGAGCGTCCGCTCCCACCTGCAACGGGTGATTTATTCTGAATATTCCCCTTTCTCCCTCATGTAATATATAAATACCCCAACTCTTCTAGGTTAAAGACACGAAATTTTCATTACACTTAGCATATGTTTCAGATATTTTAGAGAGAGAAACACTAGAGTTTTGATACTGTTAGTTTGTAATCTTCAACAATCTCTTCTCCATTTGCAATCAATCTATTTATTCAATCTTCTAGTTTGGTAACATCTCTCAATCTTTCTTTCTTTGTATATTTGTTCATCATTTGTATGTCATTATTTGTTGAGTTATTATTTATCATTAGCTATAGTTTCTTATTCATTGTTTTTGAGATTTTAAGTTTAAATCTTTGAATTAGTATTTGCAAGTCTAGTTGTTATCTTCCATGTCTATTAGTTTCTCTACTTCTTCTATTATGTTTGCTTTATTTATGGCTTTTGTTAGTATGAACATCCCTCTCCTAGGCTAGATTTCTAGCTAGGAGAGGGGGAAAATGATGGTATTTTGATTATTGAACATGGAGTAATTGTTAGTTTGGTGTGAAATTATTTGTTGATGCTTGTTTTCTAACATGGATTAAAATGTTAGATTAGGAGTTTGGCCAACTTCTAGGATAGAATATTGGACTAACCAAGTGTGGTTGAGAAATCTAAGCATGAGGTTAGAGACAATATGTTAGGAAAGGTCTAGGGTATTTCGAACCGGGTTGTGAGCGAGGTAGAGAATGAGAGATCTAGTCTACCGAGCGATTCGATCCATGGTGTTTGGTTTGGTCTAGATTGAGATGTTATGTAATTGGGTCGGCTGAGAAATCTAAGCCCACTTGCATTAACTAATCTCCTTGCTTGAAACAATTGATTTTATGCTTGTTATGTGGTTGCTTCGAGCTTAATTTTTGGAATATCGTGTTTTCCCCCTTTTCCCTAGTGCTCTTTAATCGTTGATTTTACTTCATTTTAATTTAATTTGTTTAATTAGATTTAATTATTTAAAGTAGTTTAATCACCTCTCCTCTTTATTAAAAACCCCCTTTTCACTCAATAACTTGACTAAGTAATCCGCTAGTTTCTTGTGGTTCGACCCCTTACTTTCCTATACTACTTGTTAGGTTAGCCTAGGGTAATTATTTTTGACCGGATTAGGAACTAACGACCCCTAAGCCCCGATCAACTTAGCAGTGGAACCAAACAACATAAAATATTAAATCAAATAGAAAACACGAATCAACCCAAACATACGAGACACAACTCAATATCAGAATCATACAACAGAGAACACAAATAGCGGAAGACTTCATCAAATACAAGTTCAGATACGAAATTCTTAAATACAACATTCGATTCATTAATCAACGGCAACATCAAGAATTAACCGACACTACTTCTCTTTGTGTGTCTTTTTCTTGCGATGTTTTCAGCATGTCCACACCTCACCGGTCAAGTTCAGGACGACAGAGGTTACGAGCGCTCGAGGAAGAGATTCTTACGTTAGCGCACCATAGTCGTCATCCATCAGGATCACAGTCGACATTTGATCATATCGCTCGTCATCGACCACCGACATACGATGGGGTTGCCGACCCTACGACTTTGGAGAGCTGGATCCGCGAGATGGGGAAGCTCTTCGACGCTACGTTTCGCCCCGAGCACGAGAAGGTCCAGATCGCCGCCTACTACTTGCGAGGAGAGGCCGATAACCGGTGGAGCGTGGCTAGGAACGCGTGTATGCCCTTGCACTCGATGTCTTGGGCGGAGTTCGTAACTAAGGTCCAGGCGAGGTTCTACCCCGACGAGTTACAGTGGTAGAAACAGGAGGAGTTTCTTACTCTCACTTAGGGTAAGATGACGGTTCAGGCCTACACCGAAAAGTTCGCCGAGTTATCGACGTTTGCTACATTGGTAGTACCATCTGAGGAGGAGCGGGTCAAGCGCTACATCAAGAAGCTAGATCCGAGGATTCGCGGTCACGTGATCAGCAGTGGAGCGAAGACATTACAGCGAGCATACGAGGTAGCACTCGAGATCCAGGCGTCTGTTATCGACGAGCATGCGAGCAAGAAGAGGTCCCCAACCCCGGTGACGTCGCCATTTTTTAGGAAGCCCCGATTCAATGCTCCTAGCAGTACCCCTCCGACCGCTAGTTCGTCTCAGGGATCAGGGAGTTCGAGATGCAGAGGTTGTGGCAAGGACTTCCATCCAGGGAAGCGTTGCGATGGGACGCCCATTCTGTGTTACATCTATGGGACGGAAGGCCACACGACACCAGTTTGCCCTGAGAAGAAGCCAGGCACCGAGATCAACCAACTACCGGCACCTACTAAGACTCCTGTGAAGAACCGAGTCTACTGTATGACTGAGGCAGAGGTAGAGGTCCAGCCAGATGTAGTCTCAGGTAGATTTCTTGTCTCTGGTATGTTAGCTTATGTTTTGTTTGATTCTGGTGCTACTGTCTCTTTTGTGGCTAGTAGTTTTGCCTCGAGGTCTAAACTTCGTGGCAGTTCCCCTGTTAGTTCGATCATAACTCTCCCTTCTGGAGTGGATTTTGTTTGTCAGCGTGAGTTCCGAGGAGTGCCCATCGTTATAGGTGGAGAGCAGGCGACGGCCGATCTGAAGGAGTTCCCGCTGATGGAGTTCAATGTCATTCTTGGCATGGACTGGCTGTCGAGGTACCGAGCGATCATTCGTTGCCGAGACCAGTCATTGACATTCCGAGGATCGCAAGGCAATCGAATTAACTACTCTGGGATCGTTTTGAAGAAGGGAGTAAAGGTAATCTGAGCCTTGATTATTTGTTTGTCTTTATGTTATTTTATGTATAGTCCAAATTTATTTGGACTATTTATTTTTATTTTATTTGAATAATTATGATTATTTTTATTTTATGATTGAATGTTTTATTATTTATTTTATTGTAATTTAATTAATCAGAATTTTAATTTTAATTTTCTACTTAATTAATTAATTTTGGGCCAAATGCAATTTAGAGATGATTAGTCATGCATGAGTGAAATTAGCCCAAGTGATCATCAAAGCCCAATTAGGCTTGCCTAAAACCGCCCCCCTTGTGATGTGGCATGATTTTTGCCACTTGGCTCATGTTCACACCTTAACGAACTTCTATAAATAGAAGTGGTAGTAAGGGTTAAGGTTCATTTGCCAATCTTAATCACCTTGCTAACAAATCAAAAGCTAAACACTCCCTCTATTTTCTCCCATTCCACACGCCTATTTGGCTAATTCACCACAAACCTTTGTTCATCATTTTCTACCACCCAAATCCTAAAGATTAATCCTCCATTGATCTTTAGTAATCAAAACACAAATTAAACCTCATTAATTCCAATCAAGATCACTAGTTTGGGTTTGATTCCGGGTTGGTTCGTGTGGGTATTGTTTCGTGTGGGACGTGTGTGGTGCTCGTGTGGGTGTTACACGGTTTTTGAGTGGTGGTTTTGTGGTGGCCGTGCGTGTTCAAGTGGTGCAACACGGTGGTGCGTGGTGATCGTGCGGTTGAAGCCGTGTTGTAACGACCCGTATTTTAGCAGCGCTGTTTTCGGAGAAAACAACAATACAGATCATTATTGTCAGATTCATTAATTACAGCGAAAGCTCTAAACTTATTCCATATTATTCAATTAAAACCATTAAAGAATCCAAAATAAATAAGATTCTAAAGTCCGACAATACTACAAATTAAAGGAAAGTCCACTATAAAATATAAAAAGGCTAGAAATGGTCAACAGCATAAATAAACTACTAAAATAGCTCGCACACAATCCCAGCCCTTGCGTGACCCAAATCAGTCATCACCTGTACCTGAAAAGGATTTTGGGGTCCACAGTCAGTGGTGAGTAATTAGATTGTTCTACTCAATCAGTAGAACACAATTAGAAACATAATAATCAGAACAGATCAACCAAACAGTCAAACAAATCATCAGGAAATCATTCATAGAACACAATTACTATTGACTCTTCAGTCCATTCAATTCAGGTGCTAATCCGTGACCAGTCATATGCTCGTAGGGGAAACCTTAATTCTTCCCCAACTTTCCTTGCTCATGCCGGGTCAACCATGTTAGATCTACTTCCCGGCCCTGGGATCAAGAGCTGTCCCAAATCCGAAGATAGGACAGTGGCTTCGACTAAACCTATGTGCATGGCAACTTAAGCCACTAAGTAGGCGGTCACTTCATAGTTAATCATCTTTTCCATATTACAATTTTGTTCTCAATTCTAGTTCACAACTCAATCCTTTAATGACACAAGTTGACTTCTAATCAATTCTAGTTCATCTTAGCTTGACCCAAAACTCTAACTTAATACTTCACCACTCGACAATCTCCCTTAGTAAACAATAATCAAATCAATTCCTCGAATAGACTTATAAACAATTTAATAAATCAATTGAATAAACCAATAATCATATAAACTAACAATCATCAACTAATAATGCTTAAATCATGATAAAAATCCTCTTTTTAATAATTGCTACCATTCGACATTCACCATTAACAACACCAAAACTGACATCTCAAATTAATTAAATACAATCATCACAATTAATCAAATAAACTTAACAATAAATCATAAATTATACTTTAAACAATAAATCATCAAGATTGGACCAAAGGAGAACAAAATAAATCCCTAATATGTACATATAATACACGGTCCTTCAAGGCTAACAAGAATAACAAGATCAATTTCAAGAACCTAGCATTCTACACTCAAATCAAAGATTCTATTTAAGATTTTCATCCAAGAATAATTAAAGATCAAGATTACACCATAGAAATCATATTTTTCATCAAGAAACTATTCGATAAACATTCAATAATTATTTTCATCAACTTTAAATTAACAAGATTCATAAAACAAGCATGGATCAATAATAAAACATGTAAATAATTAAGCAAAACGTCATGGAATTGGACAATAACCACTCGGCACCCTCCCTAACATGTCATCAAAAGATTTAAAACATATTCAACACAATTCTACATAATTCTAAACCTACTCTAAACATGATTAAACCTATTCTAACAATTATGTAACTAATCTATCCTATTGATTAAATAAAGCAATCTAATTACCTTGAAAGGGAAATAATAAAACAATTTTGGTTGTTGATCTTAAGGTTAGCCGTGTAGAATAAGGGAAAAAGAAAGGTTTTCAATTCCTAAAATCTAGTAGGAAAGATAGGTGAAGTTAAGATAAAAATAGGGTTTTTAGGAGAAGGTCAAAATAGATGTAACATTTAATAATATTGGTTAAAATAAATAAATTAATTCAAGGAAAATAATCAAAGGGGCCGTGAGTTATGTGAAGTAAAGGAGGAATTGGGCTTGGGTTTTGGCAAGAAAAGATTACAGTTCGGGCCAAGATTAAAATAATTAGATTGCTACAATTATAATTAATAATTAATTAAATAATAACCAAATAAATGATTAATTAATTATATATTTAATTAGTTATAAAAAAAATTAAAATATCCCGAAGTTTCGGGGTATTACAGTCACCCCTCCTTAAGAAAATTTCGTCCTAAAATTTTTTTAAAAGGAAGCACACCTAAGAAACAATAAAACAAGGGAGCAACAATAAAATCAAGACGCGCGTCTACCTCGTCTTGGGTCATGCAGTAGACTGGATTTCTCACCGGTGCCTGGCTTACAATTGCTGTCGTTTTATTCTTTGGACACGCCCTAGACTTGTGCCCTACCTGACCACACGAGTAGCATACTATCGTAGACCCGTCGCACCTCTTCCTGGGATGACGTTCCTTCTTGCATCCTCCGCAAATTGTGGTCTCCGGGGCTTTGGTTGCTTGAGCGTCCTTTGGTTGCAGCTCTTGGGGTGGTTCGAATCGTGGTCTCTTTACGGCTGCATGCGGCTGGCTTTCCATGGCTCTCTTCTTTGTAGCTCCTTCCTCCTCTAGCGATGCATGAATCTCCAAAGCTGTCTCATAAGTGTTCTGAAATGTTGCTGGCTTGCTGCTAATGACGTTTACCCGAATGCGAGGATCCATCTTCTTGATATACCTCTTCAGTTTCTCAGTTTCCGATGGTATCACTGTAGTGGCAAATCTGGACAGCTCCGCGAACTTGTCGGTGTAAGCTTGTACTGACATGGTTCCCTGAGTGAGCATAAGGAACTCTTCTTGTTTTTGTCACCTAAGTTCGTCGGGATAGAAACGCTCTTGGAGCTTGGAGGTAAACTCTTCCCATGTAATGCCCTTTATAGCTCTTCCCTTGGTTGAACCATCATCCACCAGTTGTCCGCTTCTAATCGAAGATAGCAACTAGCGATCTAAACCCGTTCGTCGTCCGAACAATCGATTGCATCGAATAATTTTCCGATCTCCTGAATCCAGCTTTCGAGTATCACCGGATCTGCTGCGCCTTCATAGGTAGGGGGTCGGTGACGTGAAATTCTGTCGAAGGTGGTTTGGCTGCTGGTAGCCTGTGCTCCTCTCTGAGCTAAGCTTATGACGGCGCCTTCTAACATACGGTGTCGGTCACGGCTTCTAAGCGATGGTTCCGGGCTTGCCATCCTACAAAACAATACCCAAGTTATGGAAATCAAAAGACAACTCTAACTTAAATTAAATCGTCGCAAAAGAATAAAAAATTACTTAACCTATAGCTCTACCCAAGTCAACACTCACTTAAGTTCTTGTTGTAAAGCTAAGTATGTTAACTCTCGGAATAATAAAGCGCATAATCTTTCGTATTACTTATGATGAAGTAATCTTAAGGTTAGGCCCTTATACCAACTGTAACGACCCGTATTTTAGCAGCGTTGCTTTTGGAGAAAACAACAATACAGATCATTATTATTTAAAAACCTTTATTGTCAGATTCATTAATTACAGCGGAAGCTCTAAACTTAGTCCATATTATTCAATTAAAACCATTACATAATCCAAAATAAATAAGATTCTAAAGTCCGACAATACTACAAATTAAAGGAAAGTCCACTATAAAAGATAAAAAGGCTAGAAATGGTCAATAGCATAAATAAACTACTAAAATAGCACGCACACAATCCCAGCCCTTGCGTGACCCAAATCAGTCATCACTTGTACCTCAAAAGGATTTTGGGGTCCACAGTCAGTGGTGAGTAATTAGATTGTTCTACTTAATCAGTAGAACACAATTAGAAACATAATAATCAGAACAGGTCAACTAAACATTCAAACAAATCATCAGGAAATCATTCATAGACATCATCGTTCAAGTACGCAGCGGAAACAAACATAACATCACAATAAACCAAGACCTTCTATACTAACTTATTCAGTTCTAGACTTCTTGAAACCACTATTGACTCTTCATTTCTATTCAGTTCAAGTGCTAATCCGTGACCAGTCATATGCTCGTAGGGGAAACCTTAATTCTTCCCCAACTTTCCTTGCTCATGCCGGGTCAACCACGTTAGATCTACTTCCCGGCACTGGGATCAAGAACTGTCCCAAATACGAAGATAGGACAGTGGCTTCGACTAAACCTATGTTCATGGCAACTTAAGCCACTAAATAGGCGGTCACATCATAGTTAATCAGCTTTTCCATATTTCAATTATGTTCTCAATTCTAGTTCACCACTCAATCCTTTAATGATACAACTTGACTTCTAATCAATTCTAGTTCATCTTAACTTGACCCAAAACTCTAACTTAATACTTGACCACTGATCGGTCCCTTAGGCGTCGTTAATTCCTAAGGATCTGGAATCAAGAATAAAAACCCAAATTCCAAACTAACCTAAAAGGGTAGTATAATGGAGTAAGGGGTCGAATCCACAGGGAGGTAGGTGAATGAGAATTGTCTTTAAAATTATATTCACCTAATGAGGGTCTATTTTTTTTGGGATTTTTTTTTTGAAGATTGAAAAGTTAAGAAATTCAACTAATAAATAAATAAAATAAAACTAACTTTATTAAAGACAACTAAAGTCACTAAAAACTATAATAAAGTATTTAAACGAGCGCTAGGGAGAGGGGGAAACTTGGATTAATGTGATTTCAATCAAATAATCATGTAATCAAATTGTTGGCTCATGAATGGGGTGATTTGAACGACATTAGGAAGCCACTCTCGTGCACTCCCTAAATTCATCCAAGTCATCGAACATCAAGAAGTCGCTCTCGTGCACTCCTATAGTCCGACTACCCAACCCCGCCACGGTGGTCGTGGTCAATCCTAATCTAGTTATCCGCTACACACGAGCTCACTCCCGCACAACTCATGAATAGCTCAATATTCAAGCATGAAGTTAGCTACTCTTCAAACTTTACTCATCAAAACCAAGACTAAGCAACATTCATAACCCAACTACTATGAAAATCCAACAATCATCCAATTTCAATCACAAAACCCAATTATCCTCCTTCCCTAACTACTAATGTAACCTAAGAAGGAGAAAAACATAGCTAAACTAACAATAATTGCAACAAAATGAATGAAATAAACTAACCAAACATGAAATTGCATAATTTAAACACTATACTACTTGAAAAACATGAAATAAACAAGATTGAAAGCAATGAAAAACAAGAACAAGCAAAAGTAAATGAGAGATTGAAAACTTATTGAATTGGTGAACAAATTCGTTGGATTGGCCTTTTCACTTGAACAATCCTTCAAAATCATTCATCTTCATCAATAAACTCTCAAAACCAAGAGCTAAAACTAGATCTAAAGCCATGGAACAAATAAATCAAATATAAACCCTAAAATAAAGAGGTAGAGAGGTTTTCTCTCTCCTCAAACCGTAACTAAAATATGATTTTTGGGACTCAAACTAAGCTAAAGTATGCCCCCTATCAAGAGAAAAAGAATGGGTATTTATACCCCAAGGAAAATTAACCCTAAGTAAAGTTGAAAGCCAGTGAAAAAGTTGTCCTGATAACTCAGAGCGGGCGCTCTAAATTTTAGAGCGTCCACTCTAACATTTCGGCACAAAACTAAAGTTTACTGGGCAATATCGGAGCGTCCGCTCTGAAGTCTCGGCAAAAATAGGCCAAAAGCAAGGGAATTTGGAGCGTCCGCTTTGACATTTCAGAGCGGCCGCTCTTATATTTAGAGCGTCCGCTCTGAGAAAACTGTGCAAAGAGCTTATCTTGTAAGGCTCATAACTTTTGATGTAGACCTTTGATTGGAGCGTATAATATACTACTGGAAAGCTCTTGAACTCTAGTTTCAAACGTAATCAGCCCCGTATCCAAAAGATTTCTAAAAAAGAATTTATACCCAAAATAGTGGAGGGTGGTCAAAACCGGCTTCGACCCATCTTTCTCCTCTTCTTTTACACCTAATGCTTCCATACTTGATTTTCCTTCAATGATTCACCCGGTTTTAGAGTCGTTTCCTTGCTTTGGCTTGGATCATGGGTCCTTGGATGCTCTTGTTTCTTTCCTTGGCTTCCTAGGCCATCATAGAATGTTCATGTCTTTCGGGGGTACTTAAGCATTGTTTTGTGGTCTTAGCTTTGTGTCATGCTTCTCGAAGCTTTCCGGGACCTCTCACGATCCTTGTCGGCTATCGAGAATCGTTTGGTAACATGAAAAACACCTGCATGAAAGAACGCAAGGCATAAGCAATACAAAAATGCTCAATTATTATCAAAAATAACAAGAAAACACATTATTCGACAAAAACACAACATAAACCTAAACTAAGCTAAAAAAGCCTATAACTAAGCCTAAAAAGCATCGAAAACGAACTAAAAGAGCCGGGAAAGTCGGTCCAAAAAGGGCCTGATCAAATTCCCCCAAGCTTGCCTTTTGCTTGTCCTCAAGCAAACAAAAACAAGAAAAACTAAAAAGCAAAATACTAACTCACTTTCGTAGGAATCACGGTCATTTTTAGCGTAAATGACAAGCCATTTAAACCTCAAAGTCGCCAAAGAGGACGAGTGATGCTCTCATAAGGGTTTCCAAAGAGTTTAACCCATAACTCTTCCAAAAATAGATCAAGGCGCGCAAAGGTTAACGAAAACAAAGAAAAGAAAAACAAAAGGAAGAAAAATAAAACAAAAATCCCTAGTTGGACTTGTAAATGGATCAAGGATCAATGAATGCAAACCATTCTAAGCACTAGCGGAAAACATGCTCAAAGATGTCTAAGGTGGATAGTCAAATAAAACATGCTACATAGAAGAACTAGAGAGGAACAATCCCCTTTTCGCTCTACCACCAAACAATCACAAGCTAAGCTAGTTTCGTCTCCACCCTTTGAGGTAGCTCCTCATGACTCCCCGAAGGAGCTGGAAGAACAAAAAGGAGAAACAATTTAGGCTACCCGACATCTCATCATTACAAAATCGCTCAATATGCTCGAACCATGACTTCCTCCACCGACTATGACTCAACTCTCTAGGATCAAGAGGGCTGAAGGGTTGTAATGTAGGGCTAGGGTAAGGTAGGAATAAATTTGGCTTGTGATGCTCAAAACTTAAATAGTGAAGCAAATAAGCGCGAATGAACAACAAATAGCAAACAAACTCTTAATACGCCACACACATACACACAAAATCCCCCAAGCTTATTTAAAGAAATAAACAAAATTTGAAAAATTTTACAAGATTTTTCGCAATATTCCTCCTCCCTCAAGCTTAAATGACACAATGTCCTCATTGTGAAAGAGAAAGGAATAAATGCTTGCCTTTTTTTTCTTTTTTTCACTTTTTTTTGTCAATTTTTTAATTTATTATTTTTTTTCAATTATTTAACACGACCTTGCCTTTTTCAACTTAGGTCGGCTTTTGCTTGCAACTATGCAAATCAACACATTTGCGCTTAGAAAACCTCCTTACTTCTCCACAAATTTCCGATACAAAGCAAATACAAACCACAATGCTGCAATTGCTTCACTATACCTAAAAGGGTATAAAACAAAACAAGGGGAATACAAGACTAGTAATGTGGCTAGAAGAAAGGAAAGGCCAAGCTCAAAGGGTTCCAAATGATAAATGCAAAGCAAAAACCTAGAATAATGAAAGAAGCAAGACAAACAAAACAAACAAAAAAAAATGAAAAAGGGAAAAAAATGGAAAATAACTAAGAAAATGAATGCCTCCGTCCTCCCCTAGAGTAGCTCGGTCGCGGTCTCGGCGAGTCATGAATCAAGTTCTTGATCAAGCTAAGCTATGACAAGGATCCTATCGCCACTCAAACAAAATAATGTTGAAGGCTTGAAAGATTTGACACTTCCTCACATGTTAAGGGTAGTGGATTGCAAATACTACCTCTAGGGATTCAACTAGCTAGCAAAGCATCACCAATCATTCCACAACCCAAGTGTTTAAGTTTCATGAACTCTAAAGCTCTAAAACCTAGCACGTGATATTTGAAAATCAACCCCAGCATCTCAAACCATGTGGACCGCTAACAATTAGAAAGGAATGCATTCAATGTCCAAGACTCTAAAGTGATCGATCAAGTCCAAACTAAAAACAAAACCAAAAATACACTTTGCCTTGAAAAGAAAAGAAACAGATGTGGGAAAAAAAAAAGGAAAAGCAAAATTAGAAAACTATACAAAAGTGAGGGAAACAAAATCCAAGTATGAATAACTCTCAAATAGGCAATCAAGCATCAAACAAATAAATAAATCGAGGCCCAACGCCATCGATATCCAAATGTCCTCAAGGGCTTAAAAGCCAAAATTAAAAGCCAAACATCCTAGAACAATCATCTCCTCCTAAAACTAACCCTAAAACTAAGCAAACAAGGAAATAAAAGAAGAGTAGGGATTGGAGCAATCTCACCAAAATAAGTCTTGAAAATAAGCAACAAAAACCTTGTTTTCTCTTTTAAGTACCACAAATGATCCATTTGAGTTGCTTTATCATCAAACCTGCAAAAGAAGAGAAAGCAAAAACCAAACTCCAAAGAAAAATTAATTACAAAAAGAAAGCAAAGAAAAGAGGGGAAAATTAAGGAAAAACTATGTGCAAGGAAGAAGGATGCCATATAGTAAATAGCATCGCAAAGCTCGAAGAATCTTGTCAAATGCGCTCGCAAATGACCCAATGAATATCAAATAGGCAAGAGTATAAAATAGAGTAGACACAAGGCAAAGCAAAACTCTATGCTTAAATGATGATGAAAATGAAAAATGAAAAAAATTAAAAGGAAAGAAAATAAAATAAGAAGAAGAACAAACGAAACAAAAAGAAGAATTAAAATAAAAAGAAGAAAAGTCATCATTACTATACAACTTTGCATCAATGGTAATAGCATGAGAATCATGGGAGACACTAAAGTAGAAGACTCCTCAAGTGGTGGACACATGACATAGTGAGGAAGAGAGACGAGGAAAGAAGGAATAATATCAACTCTCTTAGAAAAAATGACATGAGAGGGACGAATGGGAACATTTTCCTCACAAAAACTCTCACTCACATCACAAAGCTTACTAACAAGAGCACTATCACCCAAAACCTCTTCACCGAAAGATTTCTCTCTCAACTCATCACCTACATCATCGTCATCCTCAAATAGAGGGTTGTGATAGTCACTAGTTTCATAAGTATCCTCAAAGAGGGGGCTTTTAAACTCTAAGTATAACTCATCATCATCACTATCACAAGAGTCATCATCTTCACTTTCAATGCAATCTATATCATCAATTGATTGAGGAGGGGTAGGAAGAGAGTGAATGATAGAGTCAATGGGAGAGGGAGATGTAAAAAGGGGAACGAAGGATGACTCATCTTCATCACCACTCCAAATTCCATCATCATAGGAAGTATCACTCTTACCTAAAGCGCCTTCTTCACAAGGGATGCTCCCATCAAAATCAATCGAAGTAATAGAATCCCAAACATCATTTTCAAAACATTTCTCCTTTTCGACCCTCAAAGCCTCACAAACCTCGTCCTCACATCCTAGGGGCGTCCTAGGATCCCTCAAGTCATGCTCCTTCACAAGCCCATTGAAAGCGTCCGCTAATTCTAGACACTCCTTTCCTCTATTCTCATGTCCCATAGGTTCCTTGGTGATTTCATCAATCACCTCATTGCATTCATCAATGAGTTGAGGGGTGAAATCACCTAAGGTTGTCTTAGGAGTATAAATAGGTAGAGGGACATAACAAGCATCTAGATTAGATTCAATACATTCAAAGCTATTGTTCACTTGCTTTCCCAAATGATTCAAGGCATCTAGAACAAGATTCACATCATAGCCTTGAGAATGCATCACCTCATTAGGATTGGGTGAAGGACTAGCATGAGGGGGAGGGGTAGAGCAAGCAACATGACTAGAATCTAGATTCCCTAAGAAATTATTCACGGTCTCCAAGATCAGCTTCACATCAAGGGTGGATGTGTGAGAGTTAGCATTATAAGCACAAGGGTCATCATTGTAATTCATGCAATCATTTGAAACATGTGAACCAATATAGATAGAATGCTTTGTATTACAACTAGGAGAAGAGGGAGGGGGTATACCATAGTTTGGTTGAACGTGACCTGGGTTTGTACCCATGTCCCACTCATATGTGTCTTGAGCTAACCAAATGTAGTAGTCCCAAGCATCCTTCAAAGAAAGAGCTTGGAATCCTCCATCATGCATATCCTCAACCACATATCGAGTGAAGTTGTTCAATCCGGCATAAATGACTTCACATATCCCCCGTAGCCCACGACAACGGTTGTTTGGAAGTACATCACACACCCTATTGAAATACCTCCAAAATGGCTCATTCTCAAATTGAAGAATTGAGAAACTAGCCCTTCTTGAAAATGTGCAACAAGATTTTCAAACTAATAAAACCAAAACTAAGCAAAGATTTAGCAATGATAAAACAAAATGAAAATAAAATAAAAAAATAAAAATTGAAGTCCAAACTAAATTAAAATAAAAATGAAAACAAAATAAAAGCAGTAACTCAAGTGACAAATATAACTCAAAAACAATCTCAATCAAACCGTACCACCCCGGCAATGGCGCCAAAACTTCATCGGTCCCTTAGGCGTCGTTAATTCCTAAGGATCCGGAATCAAGAATAAAAACCCAAATTCCTAACTAACCTAAAAGGGTAGTATAATGGAGTAAGGGGTCGAATCCACAAGGAGGTAGGTGAATGAGAATTGTCTTTAAAATTATATTCACCAAATGAGGGTCTATTTTTCTTTTGGGGATTTTTTTTTGAAGATTGAAAAGTTAAGAAATTCAACTAATAAATAAATAAAATAAAACTAACTTTATTAAAGACAAGTAAAGTCACTAAAAACTATAATAAAGCATTAAAACGAGCGCTAGGGAGAGGGGGAAACTTGGATTAATGTGATTTCAATCAAATAGTCATGTAATCAAATTGCTGGCTCATGAACGGGGTGATTTGAACGACATTAGGAAGCCACTCCCGTGCACTCTCTAAATTCATCCAAGTCATCGAACATCAAGAAGTCGCTCTCGCGCACTGCTGTAGTCCGACTACTCAACCCTGCCACGGTGGTCGTGGTCAATCCTAATCTAGTTATCCGCTACACACGAGCTCACTCCCGCACAACTCATGAATATCTCAATATTCAAGCATTAAGTTAGCTACTCTTCAAACTTTACTCATCAAAACCTAGACTAAGCAACATTCATAACCCAACTACTATGAAAATCCAACAATCATCCAATTTCAATCACAAAACCCAATTATCCTCCTTCCCTAACTACTAATCTAACCTAAGAATGAGAAAAACATAGCTAAACTAACAATAATTGCAACAAAATGAATGAAATAAACTAACCAAACATGAAATTGCATAATTTAAACACTATACTACTTGAAAAACATGAAATAAACAAGATTGAAAGCAATGAAAAACAAGAACAAGCAAAATTAAATGAGAGATTGAAAAATTATTGAATTGGTGAGCAAATTCGTTGGATTGGCCTTTTCACTTGAACAATCCTTCAAAATCATTCATCTTCATCAATAAACTCTCAAAACCAAGAGCTAAAACTAGATCTAAAGCCATGGAACAAATAAATCAAACATAAACCCTAAAATAAAGAGGTAGAGAGGTTTTCTCTCTCCTCAAACCCTAACTAAAATATGATTTTTGGGACTCAAACTAAGCTAAAGTATGCCCCCTATCAAGAGAAAAAGAATGGGTATTTATACCCCAAGGAAAATTAACCCTAAGTAAAGTTGAAAGCCCGTGAAAAAGCTGTCCTGATAACTCAGAGCGGGCGCTCTAAATTTTAGAGCGTCCGCTTTAACATTTCGGCACAAAACTAAAGTTTACTGGGCAATATCGGAGCGTCCGCTCTGAATTTTAAAGCGTCCGCTCTGAAGTCTCGGCAAAAATAGGCCAAAAGCAAAGGAATTTAGAGCGTCCGCTCTAAATTAGAGAGCATCCGCTCTGAAATTTCAGAGCGGCCGCTCTCATATTTAGAGCGTCCGCTCTGAGAAGACTGCGCAAAGAGCTGATCTTGTAAGGCTCATAACTTTTGATGTAGACCTCTGATTGGAGCGTGTAATATACTGTTGGAAAGCTCTTGAACTCTAGTTTCCAACATAATTAGCCCCGCATCCAAAAGATTTCTAAAAGAGAATTTATACCCTAAATAGTGGAGGGTGGTCAACACCGGCTTCGACCCATCTTTCTCCTCTTCTTTTACACCTAATACTTCCATACTTGATTTTCCTTCAATGATTCACCCGGTTTTAGAGTCGTTTCCTTGCTTTAGCTTGGATCATGGGTCCTTGGATGCTCTTGTATCTTTCCTTGGCTTCCTAGGCCATCATAGAATGTTCATGTCTTTCGGGGGTACTTAAGCATTGTTTTGTGGTCTTAGCTTTGTGTCATGCTTCTCGAAGCTTTCCGGGACCTCTCACGATCCTTGTCGGCTATCGAGAATGGTTCGGTAACATGAAAAACACCTAAATGAAAGAACGCAAGGCATAAGCAACACAAAAATGCTCAATTATTATAAAAAGAACAAGAAAACACATTATTCGACAAAAACACAACATAAACCTAAACTAAGCTGAAAAAGCCTATAACTAAGCCTAAAAAGCATTGAAAACGAACTAAAAGAGCCGGGAAAGTCGGTCCAAAAAGGGCCTAATAAACCACTCGACAATCTCCCTTAGTAAACAATAATCAAATCAATTCCTCGAATAGACTTATAAACAATTTAATAAATCAATTGAATAAACCAATAATCATATAAACTAACAATCATCAACTAATAATGCTTAAATCATGATAAAAATCCTCTTTTTAATAATTGCTACCATTCGACATTCACCATTAACATCACCAAAATTGACATCTCATATTAATTAAATACAATCATCACAATTAATCAAATAAACTTAACAATAAATCATAAATTATACTTTAAACAATAAATCATCAAGATTGGACCAAACGAGAACAAAATAAATCCCTAATATGTACATATAATACACGATCCTTCAAGGCTAACAATAATAACAAGATCAATTTCAAAAACCTAGCATTCTACACTCAAATCAAAGATTCTATTCAAGATTTTTATCCAAGAATAATTAAAGATCAAGATTACACCATAAAAATCATATTTTTCATCAAGAAACTATTCGACACAATCATGAAATACACGGCTCCCTTACATAAACATTCAATAATTATTTTCATCAACTTTAAATTCACAAGATTCATAAAACAAGCATGGATCAATAATAAAACATGTAAATAATTAAGCAAAACGTCATGGAATTGGACAATAACCACTCGGCACCCTCCCTAACATGTCATCAAAAGATTTAAAGCATATTCAACACAATTCTACACAATTTTGTACGTACTCTAAACATGATTAAACCTATTCTAACAATTATGTAACTAATCTATACTATTGATTAAATAAAGCAATCTAATTGCCTTGATTTGATTATGGGGTTCGAACTCACAAAGTTACACGGTTTTCTTGAAGTTTAATTTGGTTTCTTGATCAATCTTTAAGGGTTGGAACAATAGGAGAGGGTTAGTAATAATTTAATGACTTGATTCTTGAAAGGGAAATAATAAAACAATTCTTGAAAGGGTTAGTAATAAAAACCTTTATTTTCAGATTCATTAATTACAGTGGAAGCTCTAAACTTAGTCCATATTATTCAATTAAAACCATTAAACAATCCAAAATAAATAAGATTCTAAAGTCCGACAATACTAAAAATTAAAGGAAAGTCCACTATAAAAGATACAAAGGCGAGAAATGGTCAATAGCATAAATAAACTACTAAAATAGCTCGCACACAATCCCAGCCCATGCGTGACCCAAATCAGTCATCACCTGTACCTGAAAAGGATTTTGGGGTCCACAGTCAGTGGTGAGTAATTAGATTGTTCTACTTAATCAGTAGAACATAATTCGAAACAAAATAATCAGAACAGGTCAACCAAATAGTCAAACAAATCATCAGGAAATCATTCATAGACATCATCGTTCAAGTACGTAGCGGAAACAAACCTAACATCACAACAAACCAAGACCTTCTATACTAACTTATTCAGTTCTAGACTTCTTGACAACACTATTGACTCTTCAGTTCTATTCAGTTCAGGTGCTAATCCGTGACCAGTCATATGCTCGTAGGGGAAACCTTAATTCTTCCCCAACTTTCCTTGCTCATGTCGGGTCAACCACGTTAGATCTACTTCCCGGCACTGGGATCAAGAACTGTCCCAAATCCGAAGATAGGACAGTGGCTTCGACTAAACCTATGTTCATGGCAACTAAAGCCACTAAATAGGCGGTCACATCATAGTTAATCATCTTTTCCATATTTCAATTATGTTCTCAATTCTAGTTCACAACTCAATCCTTTAATGACACAACTTGACTTCTAATCAATTCTAGTTCATCTTAACTTGACCCAAAACTCTAACTTAATACTTGACCACTCGACAATCTCCCTTAGTAAACAATAATCAAATCAATTCCTCGAATAGACTTATAAACAATTTAATAAATCAATTGAATAAACCAATAATCATATAAACTAACAATCATCAGCTAATAATGCTTAAATCATGATAAAAATCCTCTTTTTAATAATTGCTACCATTCGACATTCACCATTAACATCACCAAAATTGACATCTCATATTAATTAAATACAATCATCACAATTAATCAAATAAACTTAACAATAAATCATAAATTATACTTTAAACAATAAATCATCAAGATTGGACCAAACGAGAACAAAATAAATCCCTAATATGTACATATAATACACGATCCTTCAAGGCTAACAATAATAACAAGATCAATTTCAAAAACCTAGCATTCTACACTCAAATCAAAGATTCTATTCAAGATTTTTATCCAAGAATAATTAAAGATCAAGATTACACCATAAAAATCATATTTTTCATCAAGAAACTATTCGACACAATCATGAAATACACGGCTCCCTTACATAAACATTCAATAATTATTTTCATCAACTTTAAATTCACAAGATTCATAAAACAAGCATGGATCAATAATAAAACATGTAAATAATTAAGCAAAACGTCATGGAATTGGACAATAACCACTCGGCACCCTCCCTAACATGTCATCAAAAGATTTAAAGCATATTCAACACAATTCTACACTATTTTGTACGTACTCTAAACATGATTAAACCTATTCTAACAATTATGTAACTAATCTATACTATTGATTAAATAAAGCAATCTAATTGCCTTGATTTGATTATGGGGTTCGAACTCACAAAGTTACACGGTTTTCTTGAAGTTTAATTTGGTTTCTTGATCAATCTTTAAGGGTTGGAACAATAGGAGAGGGTTAGTAATAATTTAATGACTTGATTCTTGAAAGGGAAATAATAAAACAATTCTTGAAAGGGTTAGTAATAAAAACCTTTATTTTCAGATTCATTAATTACAGTGGAAGCTCTAAACTTAGTCCATATTATTCAATTAAAACCATTAAACAATCCAAAATAAATAAGATTCTAAAGTCCGACAATACTAAAAATTAAAGGAAAGTCCACTATAAAAGATACAAAGGCGAGAAATGGTCAATAGCATAAATAAACTACTAAAATAGCTCGCACACAATCCCAGCCCATGCGTGACCCAAATCAGTCATCACCTGTACCTGAAAAGGATTTTGGGGTCCACAGTCAGTGGTGAGTAATTAGATTGTTCTACTTAATCAGTAGAACATAATTCGAAACAAAATAATCAGAACAGGTCAACCAAATAGTCAAACAAATCATCAGGAAATCATTCATAGACATCATCGTTCAAGTACGTAGCGGAAACAAACATAACATCACAACAAACCAAGACCTTCTATACTAACTTATTCAGTTCTAGACTTCTTGACAACACTATTGACTCTTCAGTTCTATTCAGTTCAGGTGCTAATCCGTGACCAGTCATATGCTCGTAGGGGAAACCTTAATTCTTCCCCAACTTTCCTTGCTCATGCCGGGTCAACCACGTTAGATCTACTTCCCGGCACTGGGATCAAGAACTGTCCCAAATCCAAAGATAGGACAGTGGCTTCGACTAAACCTATGTTCATGGCAACTAAAGCCACTAAATAGGCGGTCACATCATAGTTAATCATCTTTTCCATATTTCAATTATGTTCTCAATTCTAGTTCACAACTCAATCCTTTAATGACACAACTTGACTTCTAATCAATTCTAGTTCATCTTAACTTGACCCAAAACTCTAACTTAATACTTGACCACTCGACAATCTCCCTTAGTAAACAATAATCAAATCAATTCCTCGAATAGACTTATAAACAATTTAATAAATCAATTGAATAAATCAATAATCATATAAACTAACAATCATCAACTAATAATGCTTAAATCATGATAAAAATCCTCTTTTTAATAATTGCTACCATTCGACATTCACCATTAACAACACCAAAATTGACATCTCAGATTAATTAAATACAATCATCACAATTAATCAAATAAACTTAACAATAAATCATAACTTATACTTTAAACAATAAATCATCAAGATTGGACCAAACGAGAACAAAATAAATCCCTAATATGTACATATAATACAAGGTCCTTCAAGGCTAACAAGAATAACAAGATCAATTTCAAGAACCTAGCATTCTACACTCAAATCAAAGATTCTATTCAAGATTTTCATCCAAGAATAATTAAAGATCAAGATTACACCATAAAAATCATATTTTTCATCAAGAGACTATTCGACACAATCATGAAATACACAGCTCCCTTACATAAACATTCAATAATTATTTTCATCAACTTTAAATTAACAAGATTCATAAAACAAGCATGGATCAATAATAAAAGATGTAAATAATTAAGCAAAACGTCATGGAATTGGACAATAACCACTCGGCACCCTCCCTAACATGTCATCAAAAGATTTAAAACATATTCAACACAATTCTACATAATTCTAAACCTACTCTAAACATGATTAAACCTATTCTAATAATTATGTAACTAATCTATCCTATTGATTAAATAAAGCAATCTAATTACCTTGATTTGGATTATGGGGTTCGAACTCACAAGGTTACACGGTTTTCTTGAAGGTTTAATTTGGTTTCTTGATCAATCTTTAAGGGTTGGAACAATAGGAAAGGGTTAGGAATAATTTAATGAATTGATTCTTGAAAGGGAAATAATAAAACAATTTTGGTTGTTGATCTTTAGGTTAGCCGTGTAGAATTAGGGAAAAAGAAAGGTTTTCAACACCTAAAATCTAGTAGGAAAGATAGGTGAAGTTAGGATAAAAATAAGGTTTTTAGGAGAAGGTTAAAATAGATGTAACATTTAATAATATTGGTTAAAATAAATAAATTAATTCAAGGAAAATAATCAAAGGGGCCGTGAGGTATGGGAAGTAAAGGAGGAATTGGGCTCGGGCTTTGGCAAGATAAGATTACAGTTCGGGCCAGGATTAAAATAATTAGATTGCTACAATTATAATTAATAATTAATTAAAGAAAAACCAATTAAATGATTAATTAATTATATATTTAATTAATTATAAAAAAAATTAAAATATCCCGAAATTTCGGGGTAATACAGTCACCCCTCCTTAAGAGAATTTCGTCCTCGAAATTTTTCTAAAGGAAGCACACCTAAGAAATAATAAAACATTGGAGCAACAATAAAATCAAGCGGATAGATTAAACGGTAACCGTACCTGCAATTGCATCGGGACGCCCGTCTGCCTCCTCTTGGGTCATGCAGTAGACTCGATTCCTCACCGGTGCCTGGCTTACAATTACTGCCGGTTTATTCTTTGGACACGCCCTAGACTTCTGCCCTACCTGACCACACGAGTAGCATACTATCGTAGACCCGTCGCACCTCTTCCTGGGATGACGTTCCTTCTTGCATCCTCCGCAAACTGTGGTCTCCGGGGCTTTGGTTGCTTGATCGTCCTTTGGTTGCAGCTCTTGGGGTATTTCGAATCGCGGTCCCTTTACGGCTGTATGCGGCTGGCTTTCCATGGCTCTCTTCTTTGTAGCTCCTTCCTCCTCTAGGGATAAATGAATCCCCAAAGATGTCTCATAAGCGTTCTGAAACGTTGCTGGCTTGCTGCTAATGACGCTAACCCGAATGCGAGGATCCATCTCCTTGATATACCTCTTCAGTTTCTCAGTTTCTGATGGTATCACTGTAGTGGCAAATCTGGACAGCTCCGCGAACATGTCGGTGTAAGCCTGTACTGACATGGTTCCCTGAGTGAGCATAAGGAACTCTTCTTGTTTTTGTCACCTATGTTCGTCGAGATAGAAACGGTGTTGGAGCTTGGAGGCAAAATCTTCCCAGGTCATGCACTTTATAGCTCTTCCCTGTGGTCGAACCGTCATCCACCAGTTGTCCGCTTCTAATCGAAGATAGTAACTACCGATCTGAACCCGTTCGTCGTCCTGACAATCGATTGCATCAAATAGTTTTCCCATCTCCCGCATCCAGCTTTCGAGTATCACCGGATCTGCTGCGCCTTCATAGGAAGGGGGTCGGTGACGTGAAATTCCGTCGAAGGTGGTTTGGCTGTTGGTAGCCTGTGCTCCTCTCTGAGCTAAGCTTATGATGGCGCCTTCTAACATACGTCGTCGGTCACGGCTTCTAAGCGATGGTTCCGGGCTTGCCATCCTACAAAACAGTACCCAAGTTATGGAAATCAAAAGACAACTCTAACTTAAATTAAATCGTCGCAAAAGAATAAAAAATTACGTATCCCATAGCTCTACCCAACTCAACACTCACTTAAGTTCTTATGGTAAAGCTAACTATGTTAACTCTCGGAATAATAAAACGCACAATCTTTCGGGTTACTTATGATGAAGTAATCCTAAGGTTCGGCTCTGATACCAACTGTAACGACCCGTATTTAAGCAGCGTTGTTTTCGGAGAAAACAACAATACAGATCATTATTATTTAAAAACCTTTATTGTCAGATTCATTAATTACAGTGGAAGCTCTAAACTTAGTCCATATTATTCAATTAAAACCATTAAACAATCCAAAATAAATAAGATTCTAAAGTCCGACAATACTACAAATTAAAGGAAAGTCCACTATAAAAGATACAAAGGCTAGAAATGGTCAATAGCATAACTAAACTACTAAAATAGCTCGCACACAATCCCAGCCCTTGCGTGACCCAAATCAGTCATCACCTGTACCTGAAAAGGATTTTCGGGTCCACAGTCAGTGGTGAGTAATTAGATTGTTCTACTTAAATAGTAGAACACAATTAGAAACATAATAATCAGAACAGGTCAACCAAACAGTCAAACAAATCATCAGGAAATCATTCATAGACATCATCGTTCAAGTACGCAGCGGAAACAAACATAACATCACAATAAACCAAGACCTTCTATACTAACTTATTCACTTCTAGACTTCTTGACACCACTATTGACTCTTCCGTTTTATTCAGTTCAGGTGCTAATCCGTGACCAGTCATATGCTCGTAGGGGAAACCTTAATTCTTCCCCAACTTTCCTTGCTCATGCCGGGTCAACCACGTTAGATCTACTTCCCGGCACTGGGATCAAGAACTGTCCCAAATCCGAAGATAGGACAGTGGCTTCGACTAAACCTATGTTCATGGCAACTTAAGACACTAAATAGCCGGTCACATCAAAGTTAATCATCTCTTCCAAATTTAAATTATGTTCTCAATTTTAGTTCACAACTCAATCCTTTAATGACACAACTTGACCTCTAATCAATTCTAGTTCATCTTAACTTGACCCAAAACTCTAACTTAATACTTGACCACTCGACAAGCTCCCTTAGTAAACAATAATCAAATCAATTCCTCGAATAGACTTATAAACAATTGAATAAATCAATTGAATAAACCAATAATCATATAAACTAACAATCATCAACTAATAATGCTTAAATCATGATAAACATCCTCTTTTTAATAATTGCTAACATTCCACATTCACCATTAACAACACCAAAATTGACATCTTAAATTAATTAATTACAATAATCACAATTAATCAAATAAACTTAACAATAAATCATAAATTATACTTTAAACAATAAATCATCAGGATTGGACCAAACGAGCACAGCATAAATCCCTAATATGTACATATAATACAAGGTCCTTCAAGGCTAACAAGAATAACAAGATCAATTTCAAGAACCTAGCATTCTACACTCAAATCAAAGATTCTATTCAAGATTTTCATCCAAGAATAATTAAAGATCAAGATTACACCATAAAAATCATATTTTTCATCAAGAAAATATTCGACACAATCATGAAATACACGGCTCCCTTACATAAACATTCAATAATTATTTTCATCAACTTAAAAATTAACAATATTCATAAAACAAGCATGGATCAATAATAAAACATGTAAATAATTAAGCAAAACGTCATGGAATTGGACAATAACCACTCGGCACCCTCCCTAACATGTCATCAAAAGATTTAAAACATATTCAACACAATTCTACATAATTCTAAACCTACTCTAAACATGATTAAACCTATTATAACAATTATGTGACTAATCTATTCTAATGATTAAATAAAGCAATCTAATTACCTTAATTTGGATTATAGGGTTCGAACTCACAAGGTTACACGGTTTTCTTGAAGGTTTAATTTGGTTTCTTGATCAATATTTATGGGTTGGTACAATAGGAAAGGGTTAGGAATAATTTAATGAATTGATTCTCGAAAGGGAAATAATAAAACAATTTTGGTTGTTAATCTGTAGGTTAGCCGTGTAGAATAAGGGAAAAAGAAAGGTTTTCAACTCCTAAAATCTAGTAGGAAAGATAGGTGAAGTTAGGATGAAAATAGGGTTTTTAGGAGAAGGTCAAAATAGATGTAACATTTAATAATATTGGTTAAAATAAATAAATTAATTCAAGGAAAATAATCAAAGTGGCCGTGAGGTATGGGAAGTAAAGGAGGAATTGGGCTCGGGCTTTGGCAAGATAAGATTACAGTTTGGGCCAGGATTAAAATAATTAGATTGCTACAATTATAATTTATTATTAATTAAATAATAACCAATCAAATTATTAATTAATTATAAAAACAAATTAAAATATCCCGAAATTTCGGGGTATTACAGTCACCCCTCCTTAAGAAAATTTCGTCCTCAAAATTTTTCAAAAGGAAGCACACCTAAGAAACAATAAAACAAGGGAGCAACAATATAATCAAGCGGATAGATTAAACGGTAACCGTACCTGCAATTGCATCGGGACGCGCGTCTGTCTCCTCTTGGGTCATGTAGTAGACTCGATTCCTCACCGGTGCCTAACTTACAATTGCTGCCGGTTTATTCTTTGGACACGCCCTAGACTTGTGCCCTACCTGACCACACGAGTAACATACTATCGTAGACCCGTCGCACCTCTTCCCGGGATGACGTTCCTTCTTGCATCCTCCGCAAACTATGGTCTCCGGGGCTTTGGTTGCTTGACCGTCCTGTGGTTGCAGCTCTTGGGGCGGTTCGAATCGCGGTCTCTTTACGGCTGCATGCGGCTGGCTTTCCATGGCTCTCTTCTTTGTAGCTCCTTCCTCCTCTAGCGATGCATGAATCTCCAAAGCTGTCTCATAAGCGTTCTGAAACGTTGCTGGCTTGCTGCTAATGACGTTTACCCGAATGCAAGGATCCATCTTCTAGATATACCTCTTTAGTTTCTCAACTTCCGATGGTATCACTGTAGTGGAAAATCTGGACAGCTCCGCGAACTTGTCGGTGTAAGCCTGTACTGACATGGTTCCCTGAGTGAGCATAAGGAACTCTTCTTGTTTTTGTCACCAAAGTTCGTCGGGATAGAAACGCTCTTGGAGCTTGGAGGTAAACTCTTCCCAGGTCATGCCCTTTATTGCTCTTCCCTGTGGTCGAACCGTCATCCACCAGTTGTCCGCTTCTAATCGAAGATAGTAACTAGCGATCTGAACCCGTTCGTCGTCCGAACAATCGATTGTATCGAATAGTTTTCCCATCTCCGAATCCACCTTTCGAGTATCACCGGATCTGCTGCGCCTTCATAGGTAGGAGGTCGGTGACGTGAAATTCTGTTGAAGGTGGTTTGGTTGCTGGTAGCCTGCGCTCCTCTCTGAGCTAAGCTTATGATGGCGCCTTCTAACATACGGCGTCGGTCACGGCTTCTAAGCGATGGTTCCGGGCTTGCCATCCTACAAAACAGTACCCAAGTTATGGAAATCAAAAGACAACTCTAACTTAAATTAAATCGTCGCAAAAGAATAAAAAATTAATTATCCCATAGCTCTACCCAAGTCAACGCTCACTTAAGTTCTTGTGGTAAAGCTAACTATGTTAACTCTCGGAATAATAAAACGCACAATCTTTCGGGTTACTTATGATGAAGTAATCCTAAGGTTCGGCTCTGATACCAACTGTAACGACCTGTATTTTAACAGCGTTGTTTTCGGAGAAAACAACAATACAGCTCATTATTATTTAAAAACCTTTATTGTCAGATTCATTAATTACAACGGAAGCTCTAAACTTAATCCATATTATTCAATTAAAACCATTAAATAATCCAAAATAAATAAGATTCTAAAGTCCGACAATACTACAAAGTAAAGGAAAGTCCACTATAAAAGATACAAAGGCTAGAAATGGTCAATAGCATAAATAAACTATTAAAATAGCTCGCACACAATCCCAGCCCTTGCGTGACCCAAATCAGTCATCACCTGTACCTGAAAAGGATTTTGGGGTCCACAGTCAGTGGTGAGTAATTAGATTGTTCTACTTAATCAATAGAACACAATTAGAAACATAATAATCAGAACAGGTCAACCATACAGTCAAAAAAATCATCAGGAAATCATTCATAGACATCATCGTTCAAGTACGTAGCGGAAACAAACATAACATCACAACAAACCAAGACCTTCTATACTAACTTATTCAGTTCTAGACTTCTTGACAACACTATTGACTCTTCAGTTCTATTCAGTTCAGGTGCTAATCCGTGACCAGTCATATGCTCGTAGGGGAAACCTTAATTCTTCCCCAACTTTCCTTGCTCATGCCGGGTCAACCACGTTAGATCTACTTCCCGGCACTGGGATCAAGAACTGTCCCAAATCCGAAGATAGGACAGTGGCTTCGACTAAACCTATGTTCATGGCAACATAAGCCACTAAATAGGCGGTCACATCATAGTTAATCATCTTTTCCATATTTCGATTATGTTCTCAATTCTAGTTCACAACGCAATCCTTTAATGACACAACTTGACTTCTAATCAATTCTAGTTCATCTTAACTTGACCCAAAACTCTAACTTAATACTTGACCACTCGACAATCTCCCTTAGTAAAAAATAATCAAATCAATTCCTCGAATAGACTTATAAACAATTTAATAAATCAATTGAATAAACCAATAATCATATAAACTAACAATCATCAACTAATAATGCTTAAATCATGATAAAAATCCTCTTTTTAATAATTGCTATCATTCGACATTCACCATTAACAACACCAAAATTGACATCTCAAATTAATTAAATACAATCATCACAATTAATCAAATAAACTTAACAATAAATCATAAATTATACTTTAATCAATAAATCATCAAGATTGGACCAAACGAGAACAAAATAAATCCCTAATATGTACATTAAGACACGGTCCTTCAGGGCTAACAAGAATAACAAGATCAATTTCAAGAACCTAGCATTCAAATCAAAGATTCTATTCAAGATTTTCATCCAAGAATAATTAAAGATCAAGATTACACCATAAAAATCATATTTTTCATCAAGAAACTATTCGACATAATCATGAAATACACGGCTCCCTTACATAAACATTCAATAATTATTTTCATCAACTTTAAATTAACAAGATTCATAAAACAAGCATGGATCAATAATAAAACATGTAAATAATTAAGCAAAACGTCATGGAATTGGACAATAACCACTCGGCACCCTCCCTAACATTTCATCAAAAGATTTAAAACATATTCAACACAATTCTACATAATTCTAAACCTACTCTAAACAGGATTAAACCTATTCTAACAATTATGTAACTAATCTATCCTATTGATTAAATAAAGCAATCTAATTACCTTGATTTGGATTATGGGGTTCGAACTCACAATGTTTCACGGTTTTCTTGAAGGTTTAATTTGGTTTCTTGATCAATCTTTAAGGGTTGGAACAATAGGAAAGAGTTAGGAATAATTTAATGAATTGATTCTTAAAAGGGAAATAATAAAACAATTTTGGTTGTTGATCTTTAGGTTAGCCGTGTAGAATAAGGGAAAAATAAAGGTTTTCAACTCTTAAAATCTAGTAGGAAAGATAGGTGAAGTTAGGATAAAAATAGGGTTTTTAGGAGAAGGTCAAAATAGATGTAACATTTCATAATATTGGTTAAAATAAATAAATTAATTCAAGGAAAATAATCAAAGGGACCGTGAGGTATGGGAAGTAAAGGAGGAATTGGGCTTGGGCTTTGGCAAGATAAGATTACAGTTCGGGCCAGGATTAAAATAATTAGATTGCTACAATTATAATTAGTAATTAATTAAATAATAACCAATTAAATGATTAATTTATTATATATTTAACTAATTATAAAAAAATTTAAAATATCCCGAAATTTCGGGGTATTACACGTGTGGTTCGTGTTGATTGGGCCGTGTTGTTTGGTTTTCGGGCAGCAAGTTTTCTATTGTTTTTGCGCTCAAGTTTATTAAGGTAACATACGTTTCTATCTTAATATTGAATACTATGATTATAGGGTAGATTAGATGATCAAATTAGGCTAGATTGTTGATGCATATGAGCTATGTTCATGCGTGATTCCAGGCTGGTTTGGGTGATTATTTTGTGATGTTTTGATAAGTTTCATGCATGTGATGATTTCTTATGATAATCTTATGTTTGCTCATGTTTATAGTCATTGTCCATGAAGTTTTTGATGAATATTTTGATGAGAATTGCGTGTGACATATGTGTGTTATGGATGAGTTCTTGATTAGTTCTTTATAATCTTGATGAGTTCTTTGATGAATCTTGAATTCTTAAATTAGTTCATGTATTCTTTAAGTGTAAAAGATAAGTAAAGATTATTAAGGATTATTAAAGATTATTAAAGTTTATTAAAGAAAGTTTAAATAAAGATAAAGAAGTGATAAAGATTGATTAAAGAGGTTCCAAGATTGTGGTAATGTACATAGTTAGACTCAAGAAAAGGCGTAAGATGCGATCCTGTGAATAACTAAGATGTAATGGATTTATAAAGATTAGCTTAAGTTTACTGTTAGACGCCTAACCTCAGAGTATGATTCTAAGACTTGGGTCAAGACGTTGCCCCTATCCTAACCGCGGTACTGGGATAGTGTATACTTGTTATGTCGTCTTTGTGATATGAATTTCCTTAAGATGGGGTTCATGGGTTTGGGAGTAAGATTCTCAATCCTGGCATATTAGGAAAGTTCGTTCGCGTAAGATGCGTTCGTACGAGCATAGTCCGGTGTAATATGTAAATGATAGCGACAAAGATTAAGTAATGATAGGATTGAATAACTAAAGTCAGTCAAGTTTTGATATTGTCATTATTTGTTGTTGTTATCATTTTAATATTGTTATTATGATGTTATGTCGCATGGTTGGTATGTTTGAGTGTCTGATGTGCTTGTTTGATTTATTCTATGATCATGTGTATCCATGTTAGGGTGGGACTGTAATATTACTCGCCACTGACAGTGGATTGTTGTTCACTTTCAGGTAACTCCGATGATGACGGTGTTGTTTAACATTGGGTTGGGCGAGTGCCGTTTTACTTTTATTTGTTTAGTTTGTATTTTTTTTTAGTTCGGACTTTTAGTGGTGGTAATCCATATATTCTAACTCTGATAATGTTTTGGAGTTAATTCCTAGTATTGACTATTTTAGGTTTAGTATCGTACAATCTTATGGTTTTTGTACTTTTGGGATTTAGTAATAATATTTCTTTTGAGGTTTTTGTTTAATTTTTAAGTAAGTTTGTATGTTAGATCGACTATTCAACTCGTCGGTTTCTTCCGCGCCGGTTTAAGCGAGTCGGGTCGTCACACTAGAACAGCTATTTTTGCATATAAGCTTACCTGTGTATTTTTTGTATCAAGTTACAATCGGAGAATTATAAAAGATTTCTCCAGGATAGCGGCACCTATGACAAAGTTGTTGCACAAGGATTGCAAGTTCTTATGGACGGATCGATGCGAAGAAGCGTTCCAGACCCTCAAGCAGAGCCTTGTAACCACGCCAGTTCTTGCTTTGCCAAATGAAGGTGTGGGATATGAGGTATACAGTGATGCGTCCAAGAAAGGTTTAGGTTGCGTACTGATGCAAGAAGGGAAGGTGATTGCATTCGCTTCAAGGCAATTCAAGGTTCACGAGCAGAATTATCCTACTCACGACTTAGAGTTGGTAGCCGTAGTGTTCGCTTTGAAGATATTGCGACATTATCTCTATGGAGCAACTTGCAAGCTATTCACCGATCACAAGAGTCCAAAGTACATCTTCACTCAAAAGGAGCTCAACATGAGGCAGCGACGATGGCTCGAGTTAATCAAGGACTATGACCTCTCAGTTGACTATTGTGAAGGGAAGGCTAATCGGGTAGCAGATGCCCTCAGTCGCAAAGATCATCATTCACTTAATAGGATGGTGGTTTTGCCAAAGGAAATCTGTGCTGATCTTCGCAGGATGGAGATTGAGATGGTGATGTTAGGTAGCACACGAGTCTATCTCAACGCTATGAGTGTTGAACCCAGTCTGTATCAAGAGTTACGGGAGAGCCAGAAAGAAGACCCGCAGCTCAAGAAAATTTTTGGTGGCCCAGGATGAAGCAGGAAGTCGCAGATTTCGTAGCACGGTGTCTCACATGTCAGAAGGTCAAGATTGAGCACCAACGACCAGGTGGATTATTGCAACCATTACCAATACCCACGTGGAAGTTTGATTCCATATCCATGGATTTCGTGGAGGGCCTACTCGCAACGTCTGCGGGTTTGGATATAGTTTGGGTGATCGTTGACCGTTTGACTAAGGTCGCCCGATTCATTCTGATGAAGGTAACTTGGTCAATGGAGAAAATGGTGGAAGCCTACTCGAGGCAGATCATACGGTTACATGGTGTGCCAAAGGATATCGTGTCTGACCGAGATACCCGATTCTTGTCACATTTCTGGAAGTCGTTGTAGGAAGCTTTTGGGACTAAGCTCAATTTGAGTGCGGCGTTTCACACAGCCACAGATGGCCAAACAGAACGGACCATTCAGAAGCTAGAGGATATGCTACGGGCTTGTGCGTTAGAATTTCAACAGACTTGGGTTAAATCATTGAGTTTGGTGGAATTTCCGTACAACAACAGCTATCATGCTAGTATCAAGATGGCTCCTTATGAAGCTTTGTATGGGCGCAAGTGTTGCAGCCCCACTTGTTGGAGCGAAATCAGCGATGCCTTGGTGATTGGTGCTGTTCACATCAAGGACATGGTGGAGCAGATCAAGATCATCAGGACGAGGTTGCAGGCAGCTCATAGTCGACAGAAGTCATACGCCGATCGTCGATGGAAACCGTTGGAGTTTCAGTTGGGTGAAAAAGTGTTGTTGAAGGTGTCCCCTATGAAAGGAGTGACTTGATTTGGCCATAAGGGTAAGCTCAGACCCAAGTATGTAGGGCCATATGAGATTCTGGATCGGATCGGAGAAGTTGCATATCGTTTGGCGTTGCCTCCGGATCTATCGAAGGTTCACGATGTGTTTCACGTATCCCAGCTGCGGAAATATTTGAATGATCCTTCTCATATTATTCAGGTGGAATCGTCAGAGATTAAGTCGAATCCGACCTTTGAAGAGAAGCCAGTGCAAATTTTGAACCGCCAGGAACGCTTGTTGCGATGCAAGGTGGTGCCATAAGTTAAAGTACTCTGGCGAAGTGAGAAGTATGAAGAGGCTACTTGGGAGACGGAAGCTTCAATGAGGGATAAGTATCTCGAGCTCTTTGTGGCAGGTATGCAACAACTTTCCTTTTTTGTTTTGTGCCTTTGTGTGCCTCTGTGAAAATTTTTTGAGCTTCTTTAAGTAAATTTCGAGGTCGAAATTTATTTAAGGAGGGGTGACTGTAATAACCTGAAAATCCGGGCCAGAAAATTTCATGGTTAATTAATGTGAATTCATAATTCTAAGTCCAAAAGGCCTGGATATTGGATTGTATTTTCTTATTTTCTCCCTTGTCCTAAAATTGGGCCCAATGGCCCAATGATTTCCTCCCTTGGCCGGCCCTCTCTTTGTATATGGCCAAGGATTATTTTCTTTAATTATTATTGTAAATTAGATTGATATTCTATATCTAAAAATTGCTAACTTTAATTTTAATTATTCTATTAATCTAAAAATCTCATTTTTCATCAACCTCTTAGAAATCCTCCTAAAAACCCTCAACAACTTGCTCCCTCCTATTTCTAAAACCACACGGCCCCCTTTCCTCTTTTTATTTCATTAATTCATCCATTGTTCTTTATAAATATATATAAGGAACAATAATCTTAACTATCTATTCTCTCTCTTAATTTCTCAAACTTCTCAAACTTAAGTGTGTGTGTGTGTGTGTGTCGTGTGTTCTATTCGAGTGCCAAGAGTTCTTTTTTTTTATTTTTGTCTTCCAACCTTTAAGGTAATTAGACTAACCCCCCTTGAACTTGGATTAATTTATCATATAATTGGTTTAGGATTGAAAATTTGTTTGTAGAATTAATTCTTGTTTATTCATTAAATTTTCGAAAAATGTTAGTATATTAATCTTGAGTTCTTTTTGTGTTCTTGAATGAATCATGTTGATTTTTGATGTTTTTATGTGATTTAATTAGTACCTTTAATGTAATTATGAAATATGATTGTTAATTGCATGGATGAATCTAATAAAAAGCAAGATAATTATTGTCAACATAACATGAATTTTTCGAGTAATATGCATGATGAAAGAGTGAATTTTTCAAGTGATATATGATGATTTTCTTGATTTGTGCAAGTTATTATGATTAATTCTATGATTTAATATGAGTCTATATTTAATTTAAAAATTGTTTTCCTAATCTTGAAAATGTCAAATTCATGAAGAATGTTTAAGAGTTTAAAGTTTCAATCTTTATGTAATTTATGATTACTAATATTCTGTCATATCGATCCTTGTTAATTACTTTAATTATTTAGTAACAATAATATAGATTTGTAATTTATTTAGTGGTGCTTGAAAAAAAAAATCTTGTTCTTGCTTTTCTTTATGTTGGCCGAGTGCTTTTGGAGGAAAAATGGACAATTTTCGAATCATGTTGATCTATGTTTGATTGATTTCTGATTATTTCATGACTTAAGGGTTTATTTAATTATTAATTAATTAATTTATGATAATTATGTTTAATAAATTAAAGTATAAATTTTGTTATTATTTCTTCATGAAGGCCGAATATTATTAGACTAAAAAGGAGTAATTTTGATCTTGTTTTGTACAATTTAATTGATGGTTGATAGTTCTTATCTTAATTATTTTATTTTGATGAATTAAATGGTTAATTGAATTGTTTATGTATTGGTCAAAAAGAATTGATTTTTATTTATATTATTCAAAATTTTCGAGTGGTCCAATGTTAATTTTATGATCAATTTAATTTAATTTTAGCTTATAATAATTTTAGTTATGATTTAAAGATTTAATATAATTAAAGGAATAAAAAAAGAAATAAGAATTTAAGTTGAATTAATAAGATTAAGGATGGACTTTGAATAAGGATAATATGATAAGAAGATGAAGTGTTTATTGGTCTCACGATGACCATGGCGATAAGATAAGAATAAGATTAAGTTAAGAAGTGGACGCCTGTTTGGCGATACACGGGTCGTCAGGCTAGGTTAAGTCGAAGCCACTGCCCTACTGCGGTCTCTGAGCAGTTCTGGATTCTAGGATGTGTAGTCGTCTAAGTAGTAGTACGCGGGCTACTATTTAGGAGTTATTGCCATAGGCTAGGCTTAGTTCTTGCAAAGAAGAGCTACGGGTAGAATACATGGGTTCTACCCTGCGTATTTTAAGAAAGTTGGGAAGTACCGAAGTACACGGGCATCCTTACGAGCTGTAATGACCGGTCAATGGATTAAGAAAGATGAATAAAAGATGGGTTTTGGGTAATAATATGGAAAGATAAGAAATCATCGGGATAATCTATTATTTTTCGAGTGGATTATGTTATTTATATGCATGATATGTTAAGTCTTCCGCTGCGTATGTCTTATTTGTGATATGATTGTATAATATTTGATGATTTTTCATTTGTAACGTGTGATTCATATCGATTCTATCTTATTATATGATTTATAGTTCTACATTTAAGTGGGACAGCCTAGTTACTAGCCACTGACGGTGGATCCCCCCATTTCAAGTGATGATGCAGAAGAATGATTGGGCTCTCGTATGGGTCAGGTTGTGCGTTGTTGCAAGATTTATAGAGGAAACCCGAGCTTTATTTTACTTTTTAGTTTATTTCTTTCTAGATTTTACCTAGCTTGTTGGGAATAGATTGTTTTCTTAGGTTGTTTTTATGACATTTTTGGATAGTGTTCCACTATTAAACCTTCCATTACTTAAATAATAAATAAAGTAACTTTCAAAATTAAGTTTAATTGTTTAAGTTTAATAATGTTTTTAGATTATTTTGTTTGGTAATGATCCATTTGTCGATTTTCTTCGTAAATCGACAGCTTAAAAAAGTCGGGTCGTTAGACATGTTCAGTGTTTGTCATCATTCATTTTGGTTTAAAAAAAAACATAGCTTTCATTTGTATAAAGAGGATGCCAGATCATCTTGTGGAAAATATTCTAATAACTAAACTTTGATATTGTTTAAAAAATTGGTCCTCTGAACTTGAAGGAAAAGAATATAAAGAAGACTATGCAAGGAGCAATACTAAGTAACAAAGGAAGCTAATAGAAAGCTTAAAGTCTAAGTTATTTCACTTCTTTCTGAATATCAGTATGTAATTGTAATTGTGAATGTGAATGGGTCATCGTCATCGGCTGGGCAAAAAAAGAGGTCATTATTTTTGTTAACAAGTTGTGTAGGTCCAAATCTTGGTGAATACATTTGGCAAGAACAAAGATAAGAATTTAGAATCATTACGCCCATTTCTTTATTTCCATATTCAGCCCTATCAATATAAAAGTTTTTGGTCTAGGGATGTCATGCAACGGGTCAAATTCGGCTCGGATTATGCCGCATAATTCGACTCCATCTCCGACAAGAAGTCAGATGTTCGAGTTGAATCCATCTCCGACTGCGACTCAACTTTTGAACATTTGACTCCGACCCTACTTCCGTCCAACTGTACTCCAAATATTTATCCCTCTCCGACATTGAATTTAATTATTTTATAACTACTAAAAAAAGTGTAATAATGAGTATTTCATGGTTAATACAAAATTATATATTATATCTTAATGGAATAGAGTACATAATTAGTGTCATATATTTAATAAGTGCAATATAGTATATAGATTTTAGTTAATTAACCTCAACTACGCAAAAAGAAAATCTGACGTACTCTATGCTGGAGTCAGATGTCGGATTTTTTCCAACATCCCATCCCGACTTAACCCCAACTCATAATAAAATTTCTTTAGACGAAGTTTTTTTTTTGGACAAAGGTAAGAGATTCTATAGCTCAAGAGAAAAAATAAACAGATGCCCACTACGCACCACAGTGCCCTCTATGATGTTTTTCTTTAGAAGAAGTTGTACTTGGATTTATATTTTTTTGATTCAAATTAAATATATATATTTTTTCTTGCAGATTGAATTAGATTAGGGATGAATCCAAACTAACAAAATCCCTATTTTCGTCAAATACACTAGACAATCAATGGGCAGATTAACTCCCTTATTACCATTATTGATTACAGTAAACTAAAAATTATGGAGACTAATACTTAGGCTGTGTTTGATTCAAACTATATATAGTGCTTATTTTAGAAATGTTCAGATATGATCAGAAAAATTCAAGTCAAATAAGATATGATCAGAAAAATTCAGATTAGATCAAACCAAATTAAAAAAAATACAGATCAGATCAAAAAAGATATAACTATAAAAATAACCACAAAAAAATTAGATATAATGAGAAAAGTTCAGATAAAATAAGATCAGATCAGAAAAATTTAAATAAGATTAGATCATATACGTTAAACTCAAATCATATCAATTCAGAAAATTTCAAACGAATCAAACGCACCTTTATTTTTAGTTATCAAAATTAGAAGGAATTTAAAAAATATTATCAATGTATAGGAAAATATAAATTCAAGCGGATTTTGCTTGATAATTTTTAATAATATTAAGAATGACTAGTTTAAGAATATTTACAAAACACAATGAGAGATACGAAAATTTATTAAAAATCATTTTAAAATTAATAGGATTTGTTTTTTGCTAGAAATAATCCTTTATATTTTTTGGGCAACATAAAACCTTACACTAATTTTTCTTTGTTACAATAATCTAACTTTAATTTAAAAATAATGATTTCACCATGTCTCTGTGAATTTGAAGGTATTAAATTTAATTTTTTTCAGAAATACATGTCGACTTTTGAAAAATACTACCAACTAAAAAAAAGTTGTTATAAAACTACCAAATACATTATTTTCGACTTGGTAGCAATACCACTTTCTGTATTTTTTTTTCCATTTTCATGATGTTATGGCCCATCACTAATGGTTTCCCTTTATTTCTTTTCATCAAAATGCTCGAATACCCTCTATCTCCAACTTCCTCTGTTCATTTAATATATATCAGACTTTTAACCTATGAAATCAATCAAAATTACCCCCCTTTTTTTCAATCCAAATTTCTTTAATTAATCTTACTTTTTTCCATTGAAACTTGAGTATACTTAGCCATGGAGGGAAATCAAGTAGTTTTAGGGAAAAAATTAGAGAGAAATCAAAATTGGTGGGCCATGATATCAAAAAAATGAAAAAAAAACAGAAAGTGGTAGTGCTACCAGGTCGAAAATGATGTATTAGTTAGTTTTATAACAACTTTTTTAATTGGTAGTATTTTTCAAAAGTCGACATTTATTTGGTAGTTTTGAAAAATTTTTCCTTTTTTTATTATTGTTGAAATATTAGTTTTGTCTAACAACAAATATTTAGATTAAGGTTTTACATGGTAAAAAAATATTGTAAATGGTTGTTTCTAACCATAGAACATTTTAAAATTTTGCTTTCAATTAATTTTCTTAATAATATTAGTGGTAGATGTAATGCATCAATGAAAATGTATAGTCATATCAAGGAGAAAAAACGGAGGGAATATTCTTTTAATATCAATAAAGATCGGTCTATTAAAGCACAATTATCAAAGATGATAATTAGTGTTGCACGCATACGGTTTGGTTGAACGCAGTTGGAGCATAATATTAAACCAAACCAAACCGCAATATTATTTGCAGTTTGGTGGTTTTAGGAAATCAAACTAAATCAATAGTACTCAAACCAAACCAAACCAAACCACTAGGAAAAAAATAGTTTGGTTTGGTTTGGTTTATGGTCCAGATCAAACTCTGTACAATAATTATAGCTAGTAATACAGCCACTGCTTTTCTTATTAATTTGCTCAATTTGACTTTTTTCACTATTTATAAGTCATACTTTTACCATCGATTGCGATTTGTGCAAAAGAAAAAATTTAATCATGTGAAGTATCGCTATACTTGTCTCAACATATTCATAACAAGGAGGAAAAAACAGAGTATACTTTTAATATCAATGTAGTTTGATTAAGCAAAGAACAATTATCAAAAATGATAATTAGTGTTGCACGTATACGGTTTGGTTGGATGCAATTTGAGTATATATTAAACCAAACCTAAACGAACCGCAAACTATGTTTTGGGATTTGGTGGTTTTCGGAAATCAAACTAAACCAATAGCACCCAAACCAAAACACTAATAATAATTTAGTTTGGTTTGGTTTACGGTCCAGACCAAACTATTTACAACCATAATAATACTGTCACTGCTTTTCTTATTAATTTAATCAGTTTGACTTTTGTCACAGTTTATAAGTCATAATTTGACCATCGATTGCGATTTGTACATAACAAAAAATATAATCCTATGAGGTATCGCTATACTTGTCTCAATAGTTAGTGGTTGTTAAAGTTTTTTACAAACATTTACTGGATTCATACCTCCTAAAAAAATGCTCTATTTGATTTTTGTATGAATTTCAAGGTGGTGATATTTTTTGTAATGTAGTGGAGTAATTTTAAGGTGTTTTTGTTATTTATGTAAGTTATTATTGTTATATTACCTCCATTTTTCTTAGTTTACTCAGTTTGACTTTTTTAATGTTCACAAAGTATACTTTGACTTTGTGATTTATACATAAGAGGTAGTAATAAGCTCATGTCCATGCAATGTCCTAAATATTTTCTAAATATATATACTTTTTGTGTATAATCTCATTCTTGGCTTCCATGCATGTTGCTATTCTTGCTAATCAAATAAATTAAACACCCTTATCCACTTAGCTAACCAGATTAACTGATGCATGCAGTAGTAAACTACTGGAAATGTATGTAGTACGTACAATTTTATTGAGAAATTGACAACCGAATTTTAAGGACTTTTCTTTGCTTCCTCTAAAAGATATTTCTTGCTTAAACCCTAAAACTCTTGCTATTTTGTTCCTTTCCTATTTTTTCATGCACTCATGATGCAGTACCTATATATATGTATATATCACATTCTCGATCTTATTTATTTTATATATATACAAACTAAGTGAAAAATCTTAAGATAATTTTTTTTTTTTTTTATTAACAAATCATGTCAAGTTATTATAACTATTATTGTATTTTGTTTGCATTATTTTTAGTTCGCTCCAACTATTTTCCATGTGTTCTTGCCTCTGTGGTTTCAACAGGGAACTTCAACAATGATTTCTTCGTCTCATGGGCTCCAACCCACGTTAACACGTCTAGTGATGGCAAAACAAGGAGCTTAAAACTTGATCATGAATCAGGTCCCTTTTTCTTAATGCTATTCCTTATGATTTTAATTAATTTGTGCGTTGATTTATTTTTCGGCAACAATAATTATTTTCCGTAGAAATTTATGTTCACAGGTTCAGCTTTTGACTCGAATAATATGTTCTTGTTCGGGCAAATAGACATGAAAATTAAACTGGTACAAGGGTATTCAGCCGGCACTGTTTTAGCATATTATGTAAGATCAATTTGCCTGTTAATTAATTAATTTATTTACTATTTTCACCATTAAAATCATGGCTTGTTTGATCGATTTGATGATTATAATTTAGAGCTGTCAATCGTGTCGTGTCGATTTCAGGTCGATCCGCATACACAAACGGTTGAACCCTCTAACCCAAACCTGACCCGTTTAATAAACATGTCTTGTTGTGCCAACTCATTTACTTAAACGTGTCAAATGCCTTGATCCAAACCCATTAATTTCGTGTCGTGTTCGGGTCGTGTTAACGTGTCAGGTCAAATTTTCACTATATATAAAATTAAAATATTTAAGTGTAATCGTGTCGTGTCGTGTCAACCTGTTTACATAAACGGGTTGAACCCCTTGACCCAAACCCGACAGGTTTAATAATTGTGTCGTGTCGTGTCAATCCGTTTATTTAATCTTGTCAAAGTCCTTGACCCAAACCCGCTAATTTCGTGTCGTGTTCGAGTCCTGTTATCGTGTCGTGTCAGTTTTTGCCGACTCTAGATTATATGAACTAATTTTGATTGAAAATTAATAACGCAGCTTGCATCAAATTCACCAAATCGAGATGAGATAGATTTGGAGTTCTTAGGGAATGTATCAGGGCAACCATATATACTGCAAACAAACATATTTACAGATGGGTTTGGTGACAGGGAAGAGCGGATTCATTTGTGGTTTGATCCATCAGCAGACTTTCATACGTATTCTATTCTTTGGAACGTTTACCAAATTGTGTAAGTCACTCTTTACCTTTTAATTTTTTATTTTTTTTGTCATAGAATTTAGAAATTTAAAGAGATTCCAAAATTAGCTTATTTAGCCAAGTTTAAAGCATAGGAATAGAGAAAGAGTGGTATTTCGAAAACTTCACTAAATTATATTGATCAAGCACGTACAACCAAGTGTGTAGTCCACACCAGATAAAGTATAGCACAAAGTATGAGTGCACATGCGAAAAACTTTCATCTATACCCAATCAGTTTGATCAATTATTATTAGAAAAAAAAAATATACTCCCTCGGTTTTTTTTTTTATTTACTCACTTTCCTTTTTAGAATTTTTTTTTAATTTACTCACTTCTCATATTTATTAACTAGCCTTGTGTGCACGCTTTGCGTGCGACGATATTTTTAATGTATCTTCAAAAATCTAAGGTTTTTTTCGAGAAATTAATTTTTAAAAAAAAAAATTCACACTCATTCACATAATCGTAAACAAACATTCCCCTTTCATACAGTCATTCCACAACAATGAGCAAAATCGGTTATCAAATTTCTACAATAATAAAAAGGTAAAATTTTTATGTGTCTATTTATAGAGAATTCAAAAATATGAATTATGATTATTTTATTATATTTTTCCGAATTGTATATTTTATAACATTTTAATTTTAAAAAATTCAAAAATTGTAATAACTGTCTTTAATAAATAAGAGTGATGTTATTTGATTTTTAATAAAATATTAAGGGGCATTATGGACTTTTCCAGGGGGACACCATGGCTCCCCCCTTGGCTTATATAATAGAGATTTATGATTCTCAAGTGTTTTTTTCATACTTTCTCTTTTAGTTTTGACTAACTTTAATAAAATTAATTAACTTCTATTATCTCTTTTACATACTCTCTCTTTCTTACTTTTTATACAACTTTTAATCATCGTTTTTTTCTTTCTCCTACTCCCAATATTTTCTAGGTTTTGATAAAAACACAAGTGTGTAAACTAAAAAAAACGGAGGGAGTATTTGGTACAATTATATCATGTTGAATTAATTCAAGTTAAGCCATTCAATTGTTGTTTAAAGGCTTCATATTCTTTAACAAGGGTTGGCATCGAGTTAATTAATTATTTTAATTCATCAATACCTCAAATCAGGGTGCTAGCTAGCTAGTTTTGCTTAGAAGTAATCTGGTGCGACCGGCCATTATTATAGCATGCATAATATATGTAATCCTCTCACAATCCCTAATAAAAATCACGGGAGCTTTTGGGATTTAATTTTAGTTTTACTTATGTTTTAGTAAATTTGATTTCTTGATTGAGATTCGTTATAATACAAAGTACACTACTACAAAACTAAGCTAATGCAACGCTTCAAATGTGTTGTTATAGGGCTTAAAAATGTTGCATAAAGCAAAATGCAACGCTTTAAAAAGTATTTTCATAAGTCATGTTGCATTAGGTTATTGTAACACTGATACTGGCCTATTGCAACGTTTTTAAAAAGCGTTGCATCAATAGTAAAAGGCAACGGTTTTTCTATGCAACGTTTTTAGGACTCTATTGTAACACTTTTTTAAATTCATATGGAACCAATTGCAACATTTCTTTTAGTTATATGCAACACTTTTGAAAAATTTTATGCAACAAATTGCAACATTTTTTTTTCAATTATATGCAACACTTTTGAAATATTCATACAACACATTACTTCAATTATGTGCAACCAATTTGCAACACTTATTTGTCGAATTGCAAGCGAGTATATACATTATAATATATGTTTATATAATATAAACATATATTATAATGTATATACTCGCTAATTCCCTGTAAATACTTCTATAAGAGCTTCTGAACAATTGAAATTTACTTGTTAAAAAGTTCATAATATTATAGTAAAAGATGTCAAAGCATACAAATACTAGTAGTACTTTTAATTATGAAAATATTACAAAATTAGTTGCAGATCACTAGTACTTTCATGCATGAAAGTATTACAAAATGATAGGACATTAGTATGAAACTTTGTTAATCCCCAAAACTAGTCCAAAAACTAATATGATATGTTAATTCTATCTTCATTAGACGATCCATATATACACATATCTACAGCAAAAAGCTTTGGATCCTTCCTTCGATAAACTAAATATGCATCTTCATACCCTGTGACAAAGAAAAATTATATTGTTATCATTATGTTGACAACTAATCATGGATCAAGACTGATAAATGGGGAAAAAAATTCCCATACCTTAGAGATGTTTATATCCTTAAATAAATCATACAAGTCAGATTGCATCCAAAAATAGATGGTTCTTTCTTTATATGAGAGTATAATCAACTAGCCTCTTAGACTAACAATGCTAACCTAGTCTAGCACTTTGGCTTATAAATGACCCATAGAGGTAGTACATAGGCTCAAAATAGAATGTGATATCTTGAAGTTGCAGTAAAGCTAGGAAATCTATTGTGTAAGCTTTTCTCATACCAACCTAGTTCCATGAATGAAGATTTCCATCAAAATACATGTGAAATATTAGTCTCAGATGCATAAATCAAGTAAACAATAATTGCATTCAATCCTATTAGCTACACATCTATCTTATCATTACAATACCATTCATTCAAGCAATCAATAAACCAAAACAAACATCTAATAACAACAATTTCTTGGCCACTTTTTCCTTAATCCAACTTAATAACATCCAAGATCATGCAACAACTCAGAATTCACCAAATTAAAAACACCAAAAATTATTGAATTGAACTTGCATAAACAGTGAGAAAATTACCTTAATCAAAGTGGTGTTCCTACTAGAAGTATTATCGACAGTAACGTAACTCTGCAAACCCCCAAAAAAAAAAAACCAATCAAATTGGGCACAAATTGAATTCAACCCATTTCAATTTAAATGAAAATGAAAACATAATTAGTTAGTTGAAAAACAAAAGGCTGAGTGGATCGAATTATGACCTTGGAGGGTTCATATGCAAGACCAACTTCAAAATTAATCAAACACTTATTGAGCATAAATTATACACATATACGTTATCTAGAGCTGTCAGTTTGGTTAGAAACTGTTGGTTTAACTGTTAACCTAACGTAAACTGAACTGAATGGATTGAACTGAAATGAACCAATAACCAAATGACTGATAACTGAAAGTCCAACTGAAACAAAATGAACTGCACTCAACTGAACTGAAACTGAACTGAATCATGAACTGAAATCAACTAAACTGAAAAGGTTGACTACATAAAACTGTTTTTAACCGACCATAACCGAATCATAACTGAACTGAGATTAACTATAACCTATATGGTTTTGTTAGTTAATTGAACTGTTTTTAACTGTTGATCAACTGAACCGAAATGATTTATAAAATGTTTGATTTTGTTAGTTAATAAAACTGTAATTAACTATTGATCAATTAAACCAAAATGACTTATAAATAGTTTTAAGTTGTTGCTTAATTGAACCAAACTGAGCAAAAAAAAAAACTGTTTTAAACCGTTGGTTAACTGAAAATCACTCAACACTAAACTGAAATTAGGCAAAATCTATTTGTATCAAATTAAACTATATTTAATCAAATTGTTCTTTTCACGAAACGATTATTTATAATATATTATTGAATAAAATTGTTCGTTTCATATATTGATTATTCAAATCAATTTAATTTAGCATATTAATAATTTAAAATTAATTGATGTTTTCAACCATACCAATTTCAAAAGAGTTATGACATGCACCTCAACTTAACTAACCCATTGTGACGCAAAACATTCAACGGCTAAAACGAATACAATCGGCTCATATTATTTGGAGAAACAAACGTGAGAAAACTCGGGTAAAACCCATTAATACTCAATATCTAACTCGAACAAAACCGTAACAAATTTCCTTGCAAAACTGAAAATAACCATAATATAACTAAATATAATCATTTACAATAGACTGATAATAACCGAAATCATATGGATATAAACGTATTTTTCCATATCATAAATTCAACACATCTAGAACCGATATATCAACCGTTCACAATGAACTAACAACAATTGAAATAGCATGGGTAAAACCGAAGAACAACCATAATGTAAACTAAATACAATGAGAATTGTTATATCAACCGTTCACAATGAACGGATAACAACTGACATCGTATGGGTAAAACCAAAGATCAACTATAACGTAAACTGAACACAATCGGAACTGTTATATCAATCGTTCACAATGAACTGACAACAACTGAAATCGTATGGGTAAAACCGAAGACCAATCGTAACGTAACTGATTTGAACTGAAAATAAAAATAACTGCAATGAATTGGAACTGAAACTGATAAAGTTAAAACCGAATTGGTTATTTTGGGAAAGATCAACTGAAGTCAACTGAACCGTTTGAGTCCAACCATAACTGAACTGATTAACTGAACTGACACCCCTAACGTTATCCAAATTTAGATCAGAACAAAAAGCAGGACATACATATCATAATAATCCATAATACTCTTGCAAGAAATTTGACTTAATAATGATGGGAAGTTTTAACCAGAATGATGATAGAAGCAGAAATAGAGTTTTAGCTATATCTAATGAACCCTTCCCCCCTGCAACCCCTTTACTACCTCATCGTTATAGTTAGCTACTCCCCAAATTTGACAATAAACTCAGGAAATTAGCAAAACATACATTCTAAAAAATAATTCGGCAATAATCTAAAAAATAAGCATTCAAAACTCGAACCTAAACTGAGAAAATGATACCACAAATGAGTACAAAACGTAGAAAATTTCAATTGAGTCAAAATTCATTTTTGATTAAAAAATCAAACCTTTTAAATCGATCTATTTGGAGTTATTACGCGACCATTCAAAGCTTCGTATAGGCGGTGGTGGTGGTGCGAATTTTACAGCGGCGATGAAGCGCTCGTGGGCATATGTGGAGCGTTCGTGGGCAACAAACAATCATTTTGTGATTATTAAGATTGAGAAAGAGAAACAAACCCTAACCTAATTAAGTGAGAAGGAGAAAAGAGAAAGAAGAACGAAGAAGAGGATTACCTACGATGGTGGCGGCAACAGTCGGTGTCGGCACCGTGCAACTACGTGCAAGGGAAAATGGCGTGGACTCAAGGTGGTTCCGCCTCCTGACTGCTCGTGCGAATTGCGAAGAACACTTCTCCCTTTTGTATTTTTTTTTTTGGTGTTCTTTAAGTAAAGTTTGAGGAAGGACTTTATGTTTAGGTGGGTTTTGGTAGAGCTGTAAAACGGGACGGATCGTTTTAAGATAAAATACTTTTGGGTTGGTTAATATTGGATTCGGGTCCAAAAATTATGTTTTGTACCGAATAATTTACGGTGTGTGTTGACCCAGTGGGTTTGGAAATTTAAAATCGCTATTATTTTTTATATTTTAGAAGTAAAAAACATTCTAATTTTGTATCCCAAATAATAAGACTTAGTATATAGTGTTCTCGAGAATCATATTCAACAAATAAACGACTAAATAATTTAAAATATCGAACTATATTAGCGGACATTAATAAAAAAATAAATTAAAGTCATTGAATTTAATGTAAGACAAACAATTAAATTATTTTTTATACTTACATCAGATAATATCAATGTAAAGATAAAATTATCAAATAAGAAATATAAAAGTAATGGTTTATAACTTAATATTATAGAATCATATCCACTTAAAAATAATAATAAATTACTTAGCCCGTCGAATTGAACCGGGTCGGGTTGAAATTTGACGGATTTTAAGGGGTTAGAAGAGGTCAAAAATATCAAAATAAACGTCAAAGCCCGCTATTTACTGGTTGGGTTTATTGGATTTTTCAGGTTAGATTGAAAATTGACAGCTCTAGGTTTGAATGGATTATTTAGGTTGCAACACGCATAAATCAATTTGATGTCCCACTTCTTTTCTCGTGTAATGCAACGTTTATTAGGAAGTGTTGCAAATAAATGTTGCCAAATTCATACCAAACAACAACACTTATTATAAAATGTTGCTTAATCAATTTAAAGTGTTGCCTAAATATCAATATGCAACGTTTCAATTAGAAGTGTTGCAACATTCTATTTTGGATTAAAATATGCAACACTTATTAAAAGTGTTGCTACTTAAGTGTTGTCTTAAGCTAGTTTTGTAGTAGTGTACGTATATTTATATTAATATAATTATTATTAAACCAATCCAATATCAGTGAGAAAGTTTTTAAATTATTTTTATTTTTTTACTTTCAATTATTTATTTGGTTTTAGAAAACATAAGATAGTTTTCGTATAAGTGTCAATATATAATTTTGCTTGATCTAAATTACTTTTTGAGTCCAAATTCATTATATTTTAATTTGACAATAACTTTGTGTCAATTTTTTTTATAGGTCGATTTAAGTACGTCGTATTATTGTCCAATCCTTTTAACAAAAATTTGAATATAAAGCTAATTGAAAATGAAATATTGATATCATCTGTATACAAATTGTGATATTTATATCAACACACACGTTAGCTTCCGCAATATAACATAAAGTCGAAGTACCTCGGATCAGTTGGTCCAATTGACCCCATGATCCTTGAAGTTATCAGTTCGACACCCCTAACCCCGCCTGCTAAGGTTATTTCCTAAGATAGAAGCTAAGCCTTGTGCAGGTATTGTGCAACTTTCCTTAAAATAAACATAAATAATAAAAGAGTACATTCAAATTCTCTATATATGTATATAGAATTTAAACTTACTCTTTTATTTATGTTATATTGCGGAAGCTAAGTATCTACTTCTTCCGCTCCATATCAGTTGCAAAGTTCCGTTTTTCACGCTTGTCAATGATCTCTTATATTCTTCATATCTTTAATTCCGTTTTACCAAAAATTAGATTACAACAAAGTAAATATTGAGACAATTTAAAAGAGATCTCATATGACTATATTTATATACAAATACAACAAAAGCAAATTATAAGAGTGATTGTTAATATTGCCCAAATTGATAATGTTGCCCAAACTGACAATGCTGCAACTGTATATATAGAAGCAGAAGAAGTATATATTTTACTACCTTTGTCCCAACAAAACTGCTCCAAACATTTTTTCCTCATTTTAATAGTTTTTTTTTTTGTTTTTTCTAGTAGCTAAAAAGTGATTTTATGGGAATAGGTATTAAAATTAATTTTAAGGTATTAAATGTAAGAAAAAATTGTCCAAAATTGTATTTTGTAGGCTGGGTCTTGTAAAAAACTATCTGATCTAGAACTTTTTATAAGAAAATATTTTATGTGATACATTTCCTTATTGGCAGCCACCTTTAGCCAGAATCTGACGTTGACTGGCACCTTTTATATACGTAACTCACTAAAACCCATTGGTTTTCATTTTTTGAACCCAAATGGGGTGAATGGGGTATAAATGCTACATCCCTTTTTTCCATTTAAAATGGTTTCTTGCAAAAAATTCTAGATAAGATGTTTTTTTTTTTTTTTTTTTTTTTTTTTTTTTTTTTTTTTAACAAAATCCAGCCTACAAAAGATGGTTTGATAGCCGTTTATAAATGATGGTAATTGGAATGAATTTACAGCTATATTTGGAAAGAAAATCAAAACTCATTCCCATGGTGGTGCTAGTTTGCTCTAATTTTTCTATTTTTCTTCACAGATATCCATTCTCATCTAATAACATCCTCCCTATGGTAATGGATGGTAATCGAAAGTAAGAAGAAATTTCAAGTTTGGGAATGAAATATAATTATTACACGGGAATTATTAAGTTATTCCTTAACAAATTACACTTAAAATTCTTTACCATTACCAATATTTATTAATTACCAACAACAAAACGCGCCGTAAAAGTAATTTTATAACTAGACCATATAGCCAAAAAGAGTAAAAGAGCATTTATGTTGGGACGAACTAAAAACACAAGTGGATCATTTATTTAAGGACGGAGGGAGAACATAATTGAGGCTCGGGTTCTGATTGATTAAAGGTAATAGAAAATTATTTAAAAATATTTCCCAAAGAAAATAATGTACGTACTAGAAAATAAAGTATGCTTCCTGACACCAAGAGAAGCTAGTAAAGGGGGGAAAAATTGAGGGTAAAGGATGTGTGGAAAGGAGAGAAAAAAAATTTTAAGATATACTTCCTATCTAACAAAATAACTGCAAAAATTTGGCATAAAATATAGAAAAAATACCAACTTATTGCATTTAATATTTTATGGAAGAAGCATATATAATCAATAATTGGACCGTCCTTAAAGAAAGAGAGAGACTCTCAATTCTAATATTTTCGAACTTTTTTATTGCAGGCTCTCTTTATCTAGAATTAATAATAATACACATGTGGTATTAAAAATCTAATTGTAGTATTTAAATTTATTTCTACACAAAAATATATAGTAACATACACATGTGGTCGATTATAAAAATGGAGTGAATAATGAGATTGATATAGTATATAATATATTCCTCAGCTCTGATACCATGTTATAGGATCATCTCAACCAAAAGTTCAAGGTTATAGTTGAGGCTCAAGAATATATTATATACTCTATCAGAGATAATATCGAATGATGTACTAGGTATATTGAACATATTATTTATTGAGTATTTATGGTTCCATCTAAAAATTTAATAATTATTTCATCACAAATCTATCAATTCACTCAATCTTACAATTAACGAACGTTGCATGCAGGATTTTGGTGGATTGGGTGCCTATTAGAGTTTACAAAAACCATGCAAACAAAGGAGTTTCTTATCCAAAATCACAACCAATGATCATCAAAGGAAGCTTATGGAATGGTGATAATTGGGCAACAAGGGGAGGAAAGGATAAAATCGATTGGTCGAAAGGGCCTTTCGTTGCTTCCTTCTCCAACTACAAGATTGACGCTTGTGTTTGGACAGGAAACCCTAAACCATGCAGTGCCGTAAGCTCTACTAATTGGTGGAACAAAGAAAAATTCAACACATTAAACTCAAGCCAAAGAAGACTTTATAAATGGACAAGGAAATATTACCTTATTTACGACTACTGCCAAGACAATAAAAGGTTTAAAGGAAATCTTCCGAAGGAGTGCTCCCTTCCCAAATATTGAATCACATGAAGTTTAGAGATATATATACTATCATATCATGTATTATTTGTGGTTACTAAAATCGAAGAATCAAGCATTTAATGAGAATTTGTAATCTTATATGCAAAGTAATTTCCTAATTTAATATACACATTACAACCCTAGCCAAACATTACAAGAATATATTGTTTATATATATACAAAGCTATACATTACAAGAATATATATATATATACTACTACTACTACTACTACTACTACTACTACTACTACAATAAAAGCCTAATGCAACACCTAAAAAGCGTGCATTAAGTTGTTCAAATCGTTGCAAAAGGCCTAATGCAACGCTTTAATAACTGTTGCATTTGCTGCCGTTGCATTAGGTCTAATGCAAAGGTTTTGGAGACCTAATGCAACGGTTCATAGTCAAAAGTATAAAGCGTTGCATTAGGTTTTTTGAAATGGTTAAATAAGTCTAATGCAACGGTTTTTTCAATAAATATCAACCGTTGCATTAGGTTTTTTGCAATAGTTAAATAAGTCTAATGCAATGGTTTTTTCAGTAAATATCAACCATTGCATTAGGTCTTTTGGTTTGGTTATGAAGGCTAATGCAACGGTTCATAAGAATATGATTTAGCTTTTAACCGTTGCATTAGCTATATTATTATTATTATTACTACTACTACTATTATCATTATTATTACTATTATTTTATAACCACCACTGCACAACACACCAACGCACCAGCAGCCCCTGCACGTACAACATACATCAAATTAAGCACAACATCAACACGACAACACCATCTCAGCACAACAGCACCGTGGCAGCCTGCACAGCAGCATTGTGGCAACCAGCACTTGCAACCCAGGCTAGCCACTAGACCAGACCACCGCAAAAAGCACCTGCAACCCAGACTATCCACCAGACTTGACCACAATAGCACAGAAAAAAAAGCAAAGCAGACCACCGCAGTTGAAGATAAACCAGACCATCGTCCGATTCATATCATCATCACTATCATCAATTACCATCAAACCATTTTCCTTATTACAAGACCAAAAATATTACACACGCATCACATCCAAAATCAAATTATAGTAATCAAGGAAAAAGAACATCAAATTAATGAAGACAATTTCATTAAAGGATGAAATATATAGGCCCACTCAAATCGAAGTTTGACTTCATATATACACGAGTAATATATAGAGTTTGGCTACTATATGCAACAAAATATCAAATCCCAGCACCTAGCTAGCCAAAAACATGTGCCTAATGTGTTCATACCAAACAAAAAAATTGATAACTAAATTTAGTCATTCTTCATTCACGGCACGGTCGAACGCCATTCCATCGAATCGTTGCCTCCATCTTGTACCTATACTCAAACATTAAAAATGTATTAAAAAATGACCTTCCAAACCAATGAATAATATTTTATTATGCAAGTTATAAATCGGACTTAAAATAAAGACTATTAATATAACATGCTTTGAATTTTAAATTCTGTACATCCTCTAGTTACTTAAACAATGCTTTTGAAATGTTCAAACTTAAAAAGATAGATTAAAAGAAAGTTTTTTGATGATATCTTTCGGTATTCTACTCTACCCCCTTCTCTTACATTAATTACTTTTCTTCATGAATTTTCACACTTTGACTCTGTCCCAATCTCAATGACCTAGTATGCAAAAGATGTAAAAGAAACCAAAGTGCTAAAAGAGGTAAATTATAAAAGAGGCAAATCAATCACATAACTGTACAAGTGAGTTGCTAGTGTAGTTTCCTTTAACTTTTTAAAAATTGTATCAAAACTCAATTTGAATAATTAAACCAAAATGTTTCGTTAAACTCAATTCGAATAGTAAAACACAATTGAGATAATTTTATTATAGATTAAATTTTTATTTGAGTTCTTTCTTTTCAGTTATATTAAACAATAGAAAATAAGCAATACACAAAATATGAATAATTTTCAAATTAAAGCATGTTATAAATTAACCTGGACAAAATATAACTAACCTAGACAAAATGTAATGAACCTGGACAAAAAATATTATTAACCTTGACAAGAATATAAAACTTCGACAAATGTAACTAACCTGGACAAAAAAAAAAGAACTTGACATATTTGGTCTATATATCAGTATATGTCAGATTTTAGACGTTTTTTTTTTTCATTTTCAATTTGGATATATTATATGTCCAAATCGGATATTCGAGCGCAAAGTTATAACCTTCCAAAATTTTTCATTATTATAATTGGCTATATTAGGTCAACCGTCTGAACAGATTGTTTGATCAGACGGTCTAACCCATTACTTTCACTTAATATAATGATACATTATAATCATGAATTACAAAAATTTCAGCAACTCAAGCAAACTCTTACAGTTTGTTCAGAAGGAATACTATCGGGCCATTGCTTGATATGTAGTAGTTGAATCTATTGATGCTATTGGGGTATGCATCTTTTAGAATGTGATATTGTAGTAGTGTGAGTCATTTTAGTTCTTACAGTTTGTTCAGAAGGAATACTTTTGTGCCATTGCTTGATATGCAGTAGTTGAATCTATTGAAGCTATTGGTGGTAACATTCTCATTGATTTCACACTCTTTCGAAGTAGTGGTGAACGATAAAAGTTTAAAGTCTCATTGTTAGGGGAGGGTACAACATTGTTAGACTATGTTAGACTATGTGTGAGCTATTTCTACCGGTTATCTTAGCTCGTCGTTTTTCAAAAACCACTCACGACAACCATCCAACCCCCTCAAACAACCTCCACAGCACCACCCCACCCATCCCCCCCTCAAACAACCCCCATAGCAATCCTCAACTCCCCCAAACAGCCCTCACAGCAACCCCCACTGCAACACCCCACCCTCCCCCCCCCGCAAATAGCCCCCACTGTAACACCCCTCTCCAACAGCCCCCACAACAACCACCCACACACCACCCTCCCAAACAACAACCCCAACTCCCTTAAAACAGCCCCCACATCAACCCCAGCTCCCCTAAAACAGCCCCCACATCAACCCCAACTCCCCTAAAACAGCCCCCACATCAACCCCAACTCCCCCAAAACAACAATCGTGTGACGACCCGACTCGTATAAACCGGCACGGAAGAGACCGACGAATCAAATTGTCGAACTAACAAACAAACATACTTAAAATTTAAAAACAAAACCTCGAATATTATATTACTAAAATCCAAAAAGTACAAAACCACAAGTTTGTACAAAACTAAACCAAAATAGTCAATACTAAAGAATCAACTCCAAACGAATATCAGAGTTAGAATATACAAACTACTAGAGTCCAAATTCTAATAACAGAAATACAAGCTATAAAATGAGAAGTACAACGGCACTCGCCAAACCCAAAGCTAAGCAACACCGTCATCATCAGAGTTACCTGAAAATGAACATATATCCACCATCAGTGGCGAGTAACATAACAATCCCACCCTAAAGTGGATACATATGAACATAGAATAAACCAGACAAGCAAATCAGGCACTAATACATATAAACAAGTAACGTAAAAACAACATTAATAATAATAATAATAATAACTCGCTTAACATTACTTGACTTAATCTTATCATAATTTTTGTCGCTATCATTTACATATTAGACCGGACTATGCTCGTACGAACACATCTTACGTGATCGAACTTTCCTACTATGCCAGGAATGAGAATCATACTCCCAAACCCATGAACCCCATCTTTCGAAGTATTCACTATCCCAATACCGTGGTTAAGATAGGGGCAGCGTCTTAACCCCAAGTCTTAGAATCTTACTCTAAGGTTAGGCGTCTAAATGCAAAATCAAGCTATCTTTACATTCTTTACATCTTGGTTAACCTCAAGATCGCATCTTACTCCTTTTCTTGAGACTAACTATGTAAATCATAATCTTGGAACCTCTTTAATCAATCTTTATACTTTCTTTAACTTTCTTTAATTATCTTTTAACTTTTTTTAAACTTTCCTTAACTATCTTTAAATTATCTTTAATCAAGACTATACCATCTATACTTAAAGAACACATGACTATCATAAAGAAATTCAAGATTCATCAAAGAATGATAAAGAAACTCCAAGAAACCTCAAGAATCATCAAGAACATATACTTTAACTTAACTCATCAATTCAAGATTATCAAGAATCATCATCATAATCAATAGCAAAGTACACACATATATATCATCATCAAATTCCATCAATAATTCCATCAATTCTATGTATCGAAACTTCATGAAAATTGAACATGAACATAATTAAACATGAAACTATCATATTTGATCATAATATACATAGAAACAAGGCATGAACATCACAAAAACAACTTCCCAAATTAGCCTATAAATTCATGCATGGCATGGGTTAAATTCATCAAACTTTCGGTCTAATTCGGTCATCAAATCTACCCTATGAACATGGTATGCAAATTAGGATAGAAAAGTACGTTACCTTGATCAAACGTGATTGCTAAAAGCTACGAAAACTTGCTGCTCGGAAAATGTTATACACGGCCCAAATCACGGCACAACACAGCTGGCCTCCAACACGAGCACGGAGCACACCACGAACTGCACGGCCTCAATGCACGGCTTCCACCCACAGACCGCACGATAGCCCACACGGCTACTACCTCACTGACCCAACCTAAAAAACGAAACCAAACCCAAAGTCTTGGTCCAAGGCAATGAAAGCTTACTTGTGTTTAAGAACTTAAAGATCAATGGAGGTTGAATATTTAAGTTTTGGGTTTGAAAAGTTGATGAACAAATTGGTTGGTGAAGGTTCCAAAAATGGCGTGTAGGTTTAGATGGAAAGAGAGAGAGTGGGTTTAGTGCTAATTGTGGCAAAGAATGATTAAGATGGCAAATGATCATTAAGCCTTACTAGCACTTCTATTTATAGAAGTTAATTAAGGTGTGAACACAAGGCAAGTGGCAAACCAAGCCACATCAAAGGGAAGGGGGCGTGTTGAGATCCTCTAGAGTTGAGGATTGGTAGAGTTGGTAGAGTTGTGAGAGTGAGAGTTTTTTAATATTTTTTGTTTTATTTTTACAGAAATGATCTTAGCCATTGATTGTTTTTGAAGGGTCCTGATTTCAGAAATCTATCAAATCTACCAAAACTGAAATCTAGAGGATCTGAAACCGAAGGGGGCCGGCTATGGCAACACAAATGGGCCAAAAATGCTAATGGGCTAATTGCACTTAGGCATGACTAATCATGTTTAAATTCGCACTTGGCCCAAAACTTAATTAATTAATTAGAAAATTAAAATAAAATTCTAATTAATTAAAATGAAATAAAATAAATAATAAAACAATTATCATAGAATAAAATAGTCACATTCAAGCAATAAAACAAAAATATATAGTCCAAATAAATTTGGACCATACATAAAATAAACATAAATACAAGCAAATAATCAAAGCATAAAATACTAAAAAACCTGGGGCGTTACAAATCGTGTCCCCCAAACAGCCACCCCCCAAAGCAACGAAAATTCTCAACCCCAAAAAAACAAAAATTCACAGCCCCCCTCCCCTCAAAGCAACGACAATTCTCAAAACCTCAAAGAACAAACACCTAAAAAATTATCAAACAATTCAACAACATTTAAAAATTAACCTAATTTGAGAAATTAGAAAAATTCACCTAATGACTAATAAAAATTATCAAACAATCAGAAGAAAAATAAATACAGAAGAGGAAAAACAATTACCTCAACCCAATTGTTGGACGACCAAACAGCCCTGGACGAACAATCAAACAGCCCTAGACGACCCTTGACGAACGAACTGCCCTGCCCTGGACGAAGAACAACCCTGGACGAACGAACAGCAGGCCTGGATGGATGATTTTGCTGGTGAAGCTGGACGATTGATTTATTGGAAGTAAATTGATAGAGGTGAAGGAACATCACACAACTGGCCTGGGTTTTGGTTTTTTGGTAGAGGAAGTACCGAAGAAGTAACTTGATTGATTTTTTTTTAAAAGAAGTAAATTGATTGATTTTGGGGTGAATTAAAATAAGTAACTTGATTGATTTTTTTTTTAAAAAAAAGAAGTAAAGTAAATTAAAATTAATTGGTTTTTTGGAGCCAAAAAATTTGAGGTAAATTATAAAAAATAAAACCATTTTTTTTAATCTCTCTAATGCAACACTTATAGAATAAGGTTTTAATTTTTTGATATATCTCTAATGCAACGCATATATAAATATGTTGATAAGGTTTAGATTTTTGGGAATACCTCTAATGCAACATTTTTTTTCACCTCTAATGATCTAATGCAACGGTTTGTTGAGGTTTAATTTTTTGGCATACCCTAATGCAACGGTTTGTTGAGGTTTAATTTTTTAGCATACCCTAATGCAACGGTTTGTTGAGGTTTAATTTTTTGGCATACCCTAATGCAACGGTTGAATGAAAACCGTTGCATTAGACACTATAAGCGTTGCATATAAAAGGCTAATGCAACGCTTCTTACTAAATGTTACATAAAACCTTTGCATTAGACATAAGCGTTGCATTTAAAGTGTTGCATTAGGCTTTTATTGTAATTGTGGTTGCAGAGGAATGATGCATGCTGGCAGAAGGCAGTTCAACACCCCAGGATCGTAGTAAGAAGCGTAAAGACTGTGTTGGAGTGGAATCTCAGGCCTGCTACCTCTGAAAACCAACCAACATGTTAAGGATTGGTGAGTTAATGTGCTGCGTAGATGACTGATGTAGGTTCTGGTATGGCATGTGATTGAGCTCTCTTTGCTGTGAACCCTTAAGAGACTATGATGCTTGTATCCATTAACCAGTTGGAATTTGTATGTTTGTTTTGGTTTGCTTTTATTTGTGAGGCTTTGGCTGTTATGTTTTGTTTTGTACTCTCTTTGTAGTTGTTTTCTTATTTTTAATATAATTACCTTTTCTCAAAAAAATAAAAAAATTCTGCATACTTAAACCAGCAGCTTGGTTTCATTTCTTGCATTTTTTCTTGTATGGAACTAACTCCAACAGTCCCATTAGCTTGTGGTCATCTCATGCTAATGCTTGATCTTATCCCTTCTCTTAGCATTTAATATAAATCTGCCACCATGATCTTGTGGTCTTGAGTCTTGACCCCGGTTTATTAGTCATGATACACTCCACATTTTAATTTTGGTTTGAGGTTTGATATATCTTATTACTATCTATCATACATAAAGTACGTCTGATATACTTATCCATCTAAGACAATCTGCAATACTTTGAATAACTTGATCATTAATGTTGACATTACCTCATATACTTGACCCCAAAAAGTCTAACACTCTAACATCGGAACAACATCAATTCACACCTTCATTCTACATAATCAAAAGCCTTAGACTCTAATGTCACCATTCCACAATATATCTTGCCAATGATGCCACATTGCAACACGTACGATAGCCAAGAGATAAGGTAAGACAAAATAAAATGAACCAAGGTACTTCATAATGATTTATCATTACAATATATTTTTTACTCTGATCTAGCAAAAACAAATGAGCCAGAGTAGATCCCTCAATGATTTTATACCTATAACTTATAAAGAAGCTCTTAACATTACCTTTTCCATCAAAACACAAAGACTCTTCAATTCCACAGTCGCCATCTTACTAGTTCAAGGCCTCGGGATGTACATGTACGCTCCTCGTCTATGCTAGCTTGATTCTCTTTTCTCTTTCTCTATGATTCAATCTCTGATATGGATCCTCATCTGCATTAATTAGTCTTAGTCTTGGCCTCTACCACTACTGACTTGGTTCACCTCTCTTAGCCCTCTTAAATATTTCACTAATTGCTACCTACATTACCATCTTCTTCCAAGTTGTTAGGAAAGCCTTTCTTGCCCAACCTAGTCCTAGTCTCATTAGTCCTAATCTCATTTTTTTCCATTGTTTCTTTTGCCTCCCACTTTAACCTTCCCTAGTTTTCCCTACATGTTAATTATTCATTGTCTGAATTTCAAACCAATGTCAACAATTTGTCCCAAGAACCACAATTGTAACCAGCAAAAATCAACAACGCGAATTGAACAGCACAAAGTAAGACGAATGAAAGGCGATTAAACTATATGCCTAATCAACAACATCTAAGCCTACACATTATGATGTAATTCAGCTCATGTACAATGCAAAAGTATTACTTCCTCCGTAAGAGATAAAACGCAACAATTAATATTTTATACCTCATAAAATATTACCCCAATTGCATTTTTTCTGTTTTCGAGGAAGTACAATAAATCAACATATAACAGTGTTTTTCAATTTTCCTTCAAAATTTTTTCATTTAAATAGTACAATACATAAATCCTAATTTGAGTAATTATTTGATTCCCAAATAATAAACAATTGAAAAACCTAACACTTAAATAGTCCAGTCACTTACTTAGCACATAAATCTCAACAATAAACTATTGCAAACAATCTAGTAATGGTATAATCAATGAATCATAGAATTGAAGAATCAATTATTATATGAAGAAAAATGAGGCAATAAAAGTCGATGAAAAAATAAAATAAAGACTTAAAAAAACAAAATTCAAAGTGACACTTACAATAATTATGCTGGCTGAGCTGAGCGATTGACATATTCACACCTAGTTGCAAGTTCCGACTCTTCTTCGATAATCCTCCGTTGTACAGCCAGATTATTTTTGAATTTGATTATCAGCCAACTTGTTAACATCCCTTGGTATTACTATCAAATATATTTGATTATTTTTAAATTTGTCCTTTCTTAAATGAGTACAAATGGACTCTACAAGTTCTTTGTATTTCTCAGTGCAAACACCACCCTCCATATCAAAGGCGAAGCTACATGGGTGGCTAGTAGGGGTCTGACACCCGTAAGTTATATACGTGACTCTTATTTTTAGTATCTGACCCCGACAATTTTTTATAAAATATACAAATTAACTAATTTAATATTTTACCATAGTGATTAACAAATTCGTATTTTGTAAATTTGTACTAAGACACAATTCCCCTATTTGATTGACGATTTTTGCTAGTTCTAAAGTACATAGATAAAATTTAAATTGGATTTAATTTTATTTTGTAGGTTTTTTTATTTTGTAGTTTTTTTTATATATAAAATTCTACAAAATATTAAGCATAAAAATAATTAAAGCATGAGAAAAATGTTCGTCCTTGTTATTACTTATTAATAAATAAATTATATATGTTTTAATTTTTTAAAAATATGTTTGGCCCCCCTTAATATTTAAATCCTGACTTCGCCCCTGCTCCATATATTTCACTAGCTCTGAAAATGCATGATCAGAGTCAATACAAATCAAATACTCAATTCCAGCTTTGGGATTATGATTTTCCAAAAAAAGTTCAATAGCTCTCAACTCAAGCGAATGGATATCGGTGCTTCCTGAGAAACCATCCACCTGCATTTTCTTTTTTAATACCAAAATCGTCTCAAATAACATAACCAAAACTTCCTCCATGTAAAACAGTGAAGCTTTTACCCACGACCTTAATAATTCGAGTACTTTGCTGACTTCCGTCTGTATGAACAGACAATGAATCACCTTTTTGCGGGCATTGCCACAGAGCTAGATAATTACATTTTTTCGGTAGCATTTTAACATTAGCATATTGAGCCGCCATTAATGAACTTGAACTTGAATGTTGAGCCGCTATTAGTGAACTTGAACTTGAACGAAGAAGACAGTATAAATAAAGAAAACAGACTTTTTATTTGATTTTCTCAGCCTATTTGCTGTTGTATTTGTATTGAATATTCTCTTGGAAATTGTGTTTCTTCCGGCCACAATACAGTATCACATATATATATATATATATATATATAACCAGCACTAAAGCCCTCCTAAAACCCTCAGAGGAAAAGGACAGAAAAAATAGGACAGGACAAAAGTTGGGCCTAAGACAGACCAGTCCAAAAACAAAAAAAGAGAATATAACCAAATATGTACAACAAATTGTAAAAATATAAACAAAACTAATTACAAATAAAACTAACTTGTTCCATAATAAAGAAAAGAGAGAAATGAGAGTTTGTTTTGAGTGGAATAAAGTATTAAACCCTAGAATGTCGTTTGATGTCAGTTGGTTGTCTTTTGGTTTATAAGGACTTTTTTTTAATTTTAATTTTATTTTTATGTTTTTTACCATGATATGGGATAAGAGGTTAGGTTCATATGGAGTTAGACTTAGAAATAATTATGTTGGGTTGTCCACTATTCGGAGAAAAGTCCGAAATCAAATCCAATGCAGTTCAAATAAGTTAGTTGGATTGAACTTTTTTAAATTTGGTTTGGATTTGGACTCAAAATTTTTTACTCCAAAAGTCCAACCCAATTCAAATAGTCCGAATTATATACTCCCTCCGTAACATATTAATGGAAACAATTTTCATATTTTGATGTAACAAAATAATGGAAACAATTTTTTTCTTTTCTATTTAAAGTAAAAAAATGTCTACATATTTACAGAAATGCCATTACTAACTCAATTAATCAAGGGGGTCTCTAAATGCACCACAAAATTCTCTAAATGCACCACTAGATAAATTTAAGGTAGATATCAAATTACTATTGTATCCTTTTTTTTTCTTAAATAGAAAATTAACATTTCCTGTTTTTTCTCTCACGGCATTCATCTGTTTCGTCAACTGCCAAATCCAAAATTGTACAGCTATAACAATACACGTCACTAGTAACCGAACCCGGTAGCAGCTGCCTCGCCGGTCAATACGTGCTACACCCATTCTCTCACTAAACACCACTGGTCATGGTTGATGTCGGTAAGTTTTTCTTTTAATGGTACAAAACCATATGGCCATCGGAATTCCAAACCGGTAAGAGAACAACAGCATCGAATATAATTTCCGGTGCAAGGTTGTGACTGTCGGATAACCAAGCCGACAAAAATAATCAAGCACCGTAAATTTTGTCCGGTGCAAGCCACCGACCACCGGAAATTTTGTCCAGGTTTGACTATTAAAAGTCAAATTTATTTCTCGTACAAAGTCATGTTTAGCATAATATAGCCAAAAAAAAATATTAAATAAAGTAGATATAACATGGTGGAAAGGGGAGTAGAGTGTTGGAAGCTTGAAATGGTAGAGATTTTGGCTGCTAGAAGGGTCTCTTAATAGCTATGGAGGCTGAAATTTTGTAACTTTTTGTTCTTGAAGCTAATAGCCTAAAGGTTCATAATCACTTGCAAAGGGAGATCTCTCATCTTTCTGCAGCTTTATATTATACATATACACTTCTTTTTTTAGGGTTTTACCAAAATAATGTTGAAGCCAAAACTATTTACCAAAATGCTGCCATTGAAAAAATAATTACAAGAATGCTGTCCACGTAGGAGAGAGAGCGTTCATGTTTTTTTAAAAAAAAATTATTTGTAGCAAAATCGCTATTTGAAATAGCGATTTTGTTATGTATGTTAAATTGCTATCTCAGATAGCGATTTCCACTATAACTTAATAACAACCCAACGTTGGTCATTATTCTCTACAATAAAGGCATTGATTGAGTTTTTTTAACCTCAACAACATCGCTATTTGAGATATCGATTTTGTTAAGAAAATTGCTATCTGAAATAGCGATTTATGCTGCTTAAAAAAATAAAAAACAAAGCTGACGTGGACAGTATTTTGATAAATATTGTTGGATTGACAGTATTTTGGTAAATACTTTTACTCCCAATATTATTTTGGTTAAACACTCCTTTTTAGACCCTCACCATTTAGAACAAGGGCAAAAAACGAATAATAATTATTTGAATTTTTAATTGTTTATTTTTTCAATTGGTGTATTTAGGTAAAATGTATGGTGCATTTAGTACCCTGTTAATCAATTATTCTTAACCTTTAATAATGGATTAAAAAATCACATTAACACAATTGTCTTTTCTCTCTCCTCTCCTTACTTCTCATCAAACCACCACCACCACCAACCAGATCCACTAACAGCCAGCCACCACCCATACCACATCCACCCCCGACACCTGAATCACAGCAACCACACAAACCCCAACAACCACCCACCACCACCCAAACCACAGCCACACTAACCACCCGCCGAATCCTCGCCACCGCCGAATCCTCGCCACACTCCATAATAAATTATTATGATCTCGATCTATTATTAAGGTCTATAAGGATTGAATTTTTAACAAAGTAATATTTTTTATGAAAAATGGAATTTAATAATCCCATCTTTTGGTGGTCTACTTAAAATAATCCCACCTTTAATTTATTTCAAAATAATCCTACCTTTATATATCATCTGCTTAAAATAATGGACTATATCACCAAAAGCAGTCCATTTTAACAAAAAAAAATTAAAGGTGAGATTATTTTAAACAACTGTTATATAAAGGTAAGATTATTTTGAAATTAATTAAAGGTGATATTATTTTGAGCAGACCTTCAAAAGTTGGGATTATTAAATTCCATTTTTCCTTTTTTTTAAAAAATTTGATAAAATTAACCGTATTTATTATTGATCTAATTTAAGTAGTGATTCAAGATTTTTTATTAAAGATTTTGTAATGGATTGGATCAATTTCATGATTATAATTTTTGACACATAATTATGGTTATACTATTTAAATTAAGGACCTGTTTACGTTTAATGAAAACTCATGAATTGAATTGAACTGAACCGAATTGAATTGAGATTGAATTAATTATTTTTAACCGAAGGAAATTAATCTGAAAACTCTTGAACTGAACATAACAAAACTGAACTAATTTATGCTGAAATTCTTAGAAGATTTGTTACTTGTTAATTTTAACTTTACATAATCTATTATCGGGATTTATTTAAAAATTAATCTAGTATATATATGTGGGGTTTTCTTCCTAATTTGTTAATGTGGTGTAACATAGACTTTTGATTTTTTGTAGATTTCAAATTCTCTACTAAAACTTTCTTGACTTAAAAAGGGTTTCTCAACTGACTTTAAAACCATTCCTTATTTGAATGTAGGGGAGAAAGTACGGCACACAATTCGTCTTTTACCCCACTCTAAAGCGAATCAAATTCTTTGGATGCTCAATGTCAAATCAAATAATCCAAGATGATTTAGATTTTGGTCCAAATTGAACCAAACTGAGAAAATTCAGATTTTTACTGTTCGGATTAACACAATAAATTAACACATTAATCACCGCACTAGTTAATTTCATCAACATTTTATTCCTAAAATAAAATATAATTAAGCAATAAATTATGTATTGGACCTATAGAGTTCAGTGTGCGGTTTTTGGGTTTTGAAAACCAAAAACTGGAATTTCCAAAATTTTAGGTCCAAGAAAGCCAAAATGACAAAACCATATTTATATTTTGGTTTTAAATCGATTTAGTTTCACCTCGTTACATGCTCTTTAAAGGCCTTTTATTCTTAGATACAATTCCACCATCCATTGTTTCATCTAAATAGTATATGACATATGGGCCTTATTTTAAAGCATTTTTCAAGCTAATTTTAGTGATTCAAGAATTATTAAAGATTCCGTAACAACATTGTTCGATCTTAATTTAACTAGTCTTTTGGCCTGTTCTACGCACGGGCTTTACATCTATTTTTGTGTCATATATAGAGTTGACATATATACGTAGGGGTGTAAAAACGGTCAAACGTTCGGAAACTGGTCGGTTAAAAACAGGTTCGGTCAAAAACGGTCGGTCAAAAATAGGTTATATGAGCTCTTTCGGTATCAGTCAGTAACGATCGGACTTATTCGATATCCGGCCAAATTCGGTATTTTCCTAAACAGGTGTCGGTCGGTTTCGGTCCGGTACTTATCGGTCCGGTCGTTGTCGGTAACAGGTAACATTCGGTCGGTTAAAAATAATTTTTTACAAGTCGTAACCGGTATACGGGTTATAATAGATCGGTCAAAATTGGTATGCGGATTATAATCGGTCGGTCAACATCAGTATGTGGGTCATAATCGATTGGTCAAAATCAGCATGCGGGTCATAATCGGTCGATCAAGGTCAAATGTAGGATGTAACCTGTTAGTCTTAAACGACCGAACACAAATCACAATACAATTAGTCAATTCAAAACTCCAGATCGGATTTTGATATTTCGGGTTAGTTGGCTCAGAATATCTAGCTTAGAATCTTGGGATCGAAAACTATGCCCACCCCTGAATTATGAGAATAACAACGACGTTAATAAGTGACTAATATAAATATTATATATGGACATCAAAGAATAATCTCGATGAACCATATCAATTTATGATATGTGATGGCTACGATTATAGTAAAAATATATATATCATTAGAATATCAATGGCTATGAGGATGAGATTTATCGTTGTCAACTTGTCATCATCATCATAAAAACAATATACTACATATATGGTAACAATAGTAATAATGATATGATGGTGAGTCAATGACATAAATAATCAATTGATCAATCATAATAATGATGGATGGTAATAACAACGATGATCATAATCATAGTGGATAATGCATGGTGAATTGGTGTTGATCACGATGTTGGCCAACATGAAGGATGTTGATTGATGATGGTGATCAATTATGATGGCATCAATTATATATGGTGATGATAATGTTGATGATGAATGATAATAAGTGATGATAATGATCATGGGTGATGATGTATATGAATGGTGATGAATGTTGATGAAGGATGCATATGATGACAACGATGATGATGACATCAATGATGTATGATGATGCATGATGATGATGATGGATGTTGATGATCAATATGATAGATGGTCATGAATGATGATGATCATGATGACGACATGGATGATGGTGATGGATTATGACGATAATAATAATTGGTTATGAGCTTATGATGATGATTAAGATGATGATGGATGATAATGAATTGACGATAACAAAGATGATAACAATATTGATAACAATTAGCAACAACAACGAATTGATAATGATACTCATGATAACGATGATGATACTCATCAATCATGTAAATAAGTTCGATAAAAAAATGGGGTCAGTCGTACTTTAGTCATAAGGTTGGTAAAAATAGGTTCGATAAAAAATGGTTGGTCAAAAACAGGTTCAGTACAATAAGATTTCGGTTGAAAACGGTCGGTAAAAAATCGGTCAAAAACAGATTCGGTACAATACGGTTTCGGTAACGGTCGGTCCCAGTATAATAAAAACTGGTCGAAAACGGATTCGGTCTTAAACGGACTCGGTACCGGTCGGTTTCGGTATGCATAAAATCGGTCAGAAACGGTTTCGGTATAATTCGGATTCGGTAGCGGTCGTTATCCGGTCACTAAAAATACGGTAAAAAACAGGTTCGGTATCGGTCGTTAACGGTCGGTCAAACAGTTTTCTGACCACATTTACACCCGTAATATACTAAAGTATTGAGAGTCGTACCTGCCATAGTCGTTTCAAAATAATATACAATAGGCGGCTTATACAACCCCAATAAATACAGTAAAAGGTAAATTAACAATGAAGTAATTATCGTCTAAAACGGAAAAAACTACCTTGCTTGTTCCAAAGTAAAGGCAATGATCATACATGACCTAAAATCTCATAAATATTCCAAACAAATGATTACACAATTTGTAGAAAATAATTTCAGAATCTCTGTACTTAATATGGGGTACTGATATTAAGCTTCTTCTCATCTTCTCCATATTTTTCTTTCACGATAAAGTTTACGTCTTTGCTTTAATCGGAAAAGAGTTTGTTGTCATTCGTAGTATCTTGCCGCCAAAGTGGAAGTAACGAAGCACGCGCTGCAAAGGAAAGACATCATAGACCTTCAAAATGCAAAGAAACAGGAAGTTTCAATCAAATGGCAGCCACCTTTATATGAATGGACGACTCTGAACACGGATGGTGCAGCTAGTTAAGGAGAATCTAGGAGAAGCTGGAGCTGGAGGGATCCTTCCGGACTAACTTGTGAAGGAATATATCCTCATTCATTATCGGCAGTTACTAAATATGGTACTTCTAGAGCTAGGAAGACCTAGGAATTTGCAACTCTATGAGACCTGAACTAATGACACGCACTCAAACATGGTACTTCTAGAGCTAGCTTGGTCTGAAAGAGTGAAGAAGCTAGACATTTGGCTGGACAATAAACCATGTGTTCAGAATCTTCAGATTATGCTACGTGAAGATGCAAACCAGAGCTCAAACCAGCAAATCATCAAGGCCGGCCTGCAAGAAGCTAAGCTTATTGCAAGACCTCAATGGTTTGTTCCGGCCTATATCTCATGTTGACAAAAAATCTAACCAAGCCGCTGATTGGTTAGCAAGTAAGGGCATCAATCAAAGAAGCAGATTAGTGACGTGATTGACAAATCCCCCTCCCCCCTCAACTTCAACGTATTCTTTGTAGTGATGGGCAAGGAATAGCTCGGCCTAGAACAGTAGCTGTTTAATTTTCTCTAGAGGGAAATGAACAAAAATTAGACTTCTTATAATAAGATCCATCTCAAATAACAACCAAAACAATTCAATAATGTCAAAATAAACTTTCTGATCATATGGCTCGTGTTCCATAACTTCCAACTTGATAAGTAATAATGTAGAAAGCAAATATTGATCTTAAGGATCGGACAGAATATCACCAATGAACATTCACTAAACTAAACATGCATGGAAATAAGACACATGTTTGATCCTATAACATGTTTAAATATAATGGTCTTGAAAAATAATTCGATCTTAGCATGAACCTCATTCGATTTTTAAAAAGCACTTGCCTTCACTAAGGCCTAAGCTAGTGGGGAAGGATGGGGATAAATAATCCAAAGCATTATTAATGTAATCAATTATCAATTTAAATATTTATTCTAACTCACTCAGAAGTCACAACTTTGAGACATATCATATCAAGTATAGCAATGACCAATCTATATATGAAGAGGAGGTTAGAGGATATCTTAGTACTTTAGATACATCATTGAATTGCTTATAAGCATACGATATATCAAGAATATTTTAGCTTCATTAATTAGCTCTCATGACCCTAATAAGATCAAAACTAATCCTAACTTATGATACAACTAAATTCTTTACCTTCTTAATTACTTTAAAACTATTTGAGGTTGTTTAGCTTTAGGCCTAGTTGTAGATTTTCTAGTATTACTTGATTACGCTATAGAACTCGTTCTTGTAAAGCTATTCCCATCTAGTTCTCTGTATGTTATAATCCATTATATTCATAGGCATATATAACGAACTATAGCATGGAATTTGATTTTAGGAAAATTGCTCATCTGAAGAACTGAACTTTTATACATAGTATTTTGGCTAAATATACTAAAATTATCTTGTTAAAATTCACTGTTAATTTAATTTCCCACACAAATAACAATCGAATCTTGGAGGGAAAGAAGATACCTGGATATAATATCTTCTTGGATCGGACTGTTGGACAATCCAAAGGAAAGATGTTTGAGATGTTGATCATCTATTCATCTTGGACTTTAGGAAGAAGCTAAGAATAAACTTGCGAAATCAGCTTGAAATAATTAATTGAAGACCTACATGATGCAATTAGAGCAACAATGAGAAAACTTGGAAAAATTTAAAACCATATAAGACAATCATACAGGAATACACTATAACAACACAAAATAACCACTGTTGGGTAATGGCCCAAATTTCTTATGGCCCGAATCCAAAATTTAATTGTCCAACTCAATAGATGAAGAATAATTATGATACTACTAGATCTGATTGGGAAGATCTAGTATATGTCGGTTGAAGGAACATTTGACTAGTAATTTCTAGAATTTGGAAAATGCATGGAGCATTTATCAAGATTATTCTAGAAGCTCCATGATTTTGCGGGCTTGTTCCTTCACTGAGCCTATAAATATAGGTAGAGTTGGGCATGTAAATATGATCATAAACAAGAGAGGCCAACAAATACAAAGCCGTAACACAACACAAGCAAAACACACAGGAAGCCACAAAATACATAAGCCTTTCACCCTCCTTGTAATCATCCACCAAAATATATCCACTATTTGTAATACTCCTTTGTGAGTAATTATAGTAAGAGTCTTATTGTAATACAAACACCCTCAAAAGGGATAGTTGTACTCTCCTATATTTTTCTATATAGTGGAATAAAAAGCTCGTCATCAAGTGGGTGTTCCCATATAAAATCGTTCATTTTTATCTTAATATTAGTCTTGCTTATTATTTCCCTTAATATATTTCTCGATCAATACATCTTCACTTCCGCTGCGCACTCTCGACCCCTAACAAGTGGTACCAGAGCCAAAGGTTCGTTGGAGTGTATCATTTGAAGATGTCTTCGGTAACAAAATTCGAGATTGAGAAATTTGATGGCAAGACTAATTTTAGCATCTGGAAAGTCCAGATGAAAGCCGTTCTTGTGCAGAGCGGATTGAAAAAGGCTCTGGATGGGAAAGCTAAAAAGCTAGAGTCAATGACGGACGAGCAATGGGAAGAGTTGGATGAAAAAGCATTATCCACAATCCAACTATGTTTAACCAAGGAGGTTCTACGCGAGGTCATTCACGAGGAGACAATGGCGGAATTATGGTCAAAGTTGGAGTCTCTATATATGACCAAAAGCCTCGCTAATAAATTATGGCTTAAAGAAAGGCTATACACAATCCGGATGGCCGAAGGTACATCAATTCAAACTCATCTCGATGAACTTAATTCTATTCTTATTGATCTTGAAAATTTAGATATTAAAATCGAAGATGAGGATAAAGCCGTGCTATAAATTGTCTCTCTACCACCTTCATATAAGCACTTTAAGGAAATTATGCTTTACGGCAATAATGAAACTCTTTCTTTTGAGGATGCCAAATCACACTTAATCTCAAAAGAAAAATTTGACTTTGAAGTGCATACAGAAGATAAAGCTGAAGGATTAAATGTTAAAAGGAGAAAAAACGGCAATGAAAGTACCTATAATAGGCCCAAATTTAATGGGAATAAATCTGGAAAATCTTGCAAATATTGCAAGAAACTTGGGCACACTATCGAAGAATTCCGATTTTTAAAGAAAAAGCTCGAAAAAGAGAAAAAGGCTAAGGAGATAGCAAAAGCCGATTTTGGAGAACTAGAGTCCGATGATGTTCTCTTAGCTACTTCTCCTAGAAGAAGTAAAAATTCTAATTGGGTTCTTGATTCCGGTTCTGCCAACCATATCTGTTCACAAAAGTCTCACTTTATCGATTATCAACCGGTAAAGAATAGAACAGTTTCTATGGGCAATGGGTATCGTTGGAAAATTCGTGGTGTTGGCTCCGTTCGGATCAAGACCGAAGATGGTGTGATCAGGACTTTAGTCAATGTTCATCATGTTCCTGATCTGAAGCAGAATATCATCTCTCTTGGCATATTAGACTCTAGAGGTTATAAGATTTCGGCTCAAGGTGGAGTCCTCAAAGTCTCCAAAGGTAGTCAAGACATCTTAAAGGCCATGAAACACAAAAATCTCTATGTGTTACAAGGATCATCTATAATGGCTTCTAAATACTCAAGCTCGACTCAGCAAAAACACCCTCATAGTAAGGGATCAAGTAAGTCACTCTATTATTCTAAACCTAAGTTTTGATCGGGTTTAGCAAGTGACATATTTACTTAATATCGTTTGAGCTTCATACGGCGAGCACATACAAAATTTGGTCCAAGGTGAAGATTGTTGGGTAATGGTCCAAATTTCTTATGGCCCGAATCCATAATTTAATTGTCAACTCAAAAGATGAAGAATAATTATGATACTACTAGATCTCACTGGGAAGATCTAGTATATGTCGGTTGAAGGAACATTTGACTAGTAATTTCTAGAATTTGGAAAATGCATGGAGCATTTATCAAGATTTTTCTAGAAGCTCCATGATTTTGCCGGCTTGTTCCTTCACTGAGCCTATAAATATAGGTAGAGTTGGGCATGCAAATATGATCATAAACAAGAGAGGCTAACTCATACAAAGCCGTAACACAACACAAGCAAAACACACAGGAAGCCACAAAATACATAAGCCTTTCACCCTCCTTGTAATCATCCACCAAAATATATCCACTATTTGTAATACTCCTTTGTGAGTAATTATAGTGAGAGTTTTATTGTAATACAAACACCCTCAAAAGGGATAATTGTACTCTCCTATATTTTTTTATATAGTGGAATAAAAAGCTTGTCGTCAAGTGGGTTTTCCCATATAAAATCGTTCATTTTTATCTTAATATTAGTCTTGCTTATTATTTCCCTTAATATATTTCTCGATCAATACATCTTCACTTCCGCTGCGCACTCTCGACCCCTAACAACCACAATCATTAACAAATACGAGTATGATAGTTATAAAATTGACATGGATAGCACAATGGATAGCAAGTCTCATAGAAATCTGGAGTAGAATCAAGTCAAATCACGATCACAACAATAGAAATCATACCAACAACAGGACTTTTTAAGTAGGTGTAATGAACTTAAAATATACATGCTACTAAAACAAAAGAAAGTACTATAATATAAAATAAAAAAAAATCAAATACCTTAGTAAATAGTGGTAGCATACATGGATATAACGTACGTAATTTTTTATTTTATTTTTACGGGAATATACGTAACGTATAATACTCATAAAGTTATAACTAAAAAGGTTAAAGCAAAGTTAAAGCAAAAAATTACCTACTTCTATAATAGAGTAGTTAGATCTTAGATGTAGAAGACACCAAGCTAGAAAACTACTTCCTCCGTAACATATTATTTGCAACGATTTGACATAAAGTAGAGAAAACAAATGTCAAATCTTTGCAAATAATATGTTACGGAGGAAGTAATATGCTACAACAATCATGTGCCGAAAACTAAATCATAGTATTGTGAAGTTAATCCAAAAATTAGAAGGAAATAATAAATTTACAAATCCGTAGTTTAAATCAATATTATTTTAGACACTAAAATATTCATAGACCCTCAAGTTTCTTTTTTTCAAGCGTACTACACTATTTTACTTATTTTATTTTATTTTATTTTTTATGAAGATAGTACAACACTATTGCCAAAAGATAACCTCTAAATAAATAACATCATGGACATGGAGGTAAAAGAGTTTTTCCACGGAGAAACATCTAAATTGAACATATATAATTTTGTCAATGATGTGAAGGTTAATTCTGAATTCATAATTGTATACTCCATATTTCCCCCAAAGAAGGTCTGAAAAATTGTTAGAAGTAGTATGTATGCAAGAATGTATAAACAGAAAATGAAAACCTTCAAGGCACAAATTAATGCTTTCCTAAAGACTATAATCTGATCCTATTCAATGGAGCAAGGGTTCTCCAGATATGCCTTTGAGATACAATGAAGAATTATGTAAACAACAATGTTGTTGCTCATACAACAATGTCACTATGTGTGTAGAATGTTAGGGAGAAAAGATGATGGAATCTTTGTTACAAGAGAGAATGAGTTGGTTACTTTCTCTCTCTTACTATACACTTAAAACATCAGCCAAGAGGTGCTTAACACATCAGCATAATCCTTCAAGCAAACCCCCAAAACGTACGTTGGAAAAGAAACCGAAACGAAGCTAACCGTTGCCACAAGCCCACGCGAGCGCGACAACCAATAGGCGCGGGCGCGACATGCCCTTGGCGCGGCCGCGACCCTAGCTTTTCTCCTATGCTTCGTTTCTTGTGTCGCGGGCTTGGCGCGGGCGCGTCAGAGCCTCTGCCCGCGACACCTCACGTACATATGGGTCAACCCGACTTTTGTCCGGATTCGGATCCCGACTATTTCATAGTCGTATATTAGTCGTGCAATCATTATATTAACGTTTATAACACCGTACCCATATAAACGTTACATATAAAGCTTATGCTCTAAATCACTATTCTCAACAATCCTCCCCCATTTAGAGTATAAGAAACCACAAAGAATCGTTATCATCATTTCAACAGTTTCGAGCATAAATGAAAGTGTACGTGACTTGAACTTTCAGCTAGTGTAACAAACATACAAATAATTGTATCCAAATGGTGTTGATATACAATTGAACCATTTTCAACACATATGAAAATTTGACGTTATTACACGCACAAAATACTTTACTCCACACACATAAATAAACTTGACACTATTACAGCCATGTGTCCCGTATCTTATCACGAATGCATCGAAACTAAGCCCACTAGCTTCTTGATGCGGCCACACTTCGCATTCGATTAGGTAGATCTCTTAGCATGCTCCTGTGATCAAGCACATTGTCAAGATCTATTAAGGATAAATCAACCTCTTTTCATCACAGTTTAAGGAAAATACCTTGGATGAATTAAACAGTTTCCCAATCAACAAATAAGAGAATTTATCTCGTTGAACTTAATGCACAAAGCTCTTTGAACATCAAGTTGAGATTCTCTCATTCGCGATTACAGTGGGCTCCAATCCTATACCGATTGCCATCCTCTTTACCGTATCTTTAGTCAATGCTTTTGTGAAGCAATCGGCTAAATTCAATTTTGTTTGCACATAGTCCAGGGTGATTACCCCATCCTGGATCAAGCTTTGTATGAAACTGTGTCGAAGACCAATATGTCTCGACTTACTATTATAAACCTGACTATATGCCTTAGCCAACGTAGAATTACTATCGCAATGGATTGCAATAGGTGAAATTAGCTTTTGCAACAGAGGGATCTCAAACAAGAGATTCTTCAACCATTCGACCTCTTTGCCTGCCGAATGTAATGCTATAAACTCCGATGCCATTGTGGAATCGGCAATGCAAGTCTGTTTCTTGGAAGCCCAAGATATAGCACCTCCACCGAGTAAAAATACCCAACCACTCGTAGATGAGTGATCCTCTCTATTAGTGACCCAACTTGCATCTGAGTATCCTTCTAAAACCGAAGGTTCACCACTATAGCACAAACCATAATTAATGGTTTTCTTCAAGTACCTAAGTACTCGACGGACTGCTTGCCAATGTAGAATGCCTGGATTACTAGTATATCTACTCAACTTGCCCACTGTAAAGGCAATGTTCGGTCTTGTGCTTGTCATGGCATACATCAAGCGACCTATTACTCTAGCATAATCAAGTTGCGAAACTGAACTTCCCTTGTTCGGAAAAAGAGTTATACTAGAGTCCATAGGTGTGGATACAAGAGAAACTTCATCAGCTTCAAAACTCTTAAGCACTTTCTCAATGTAATGAGATTGTGATAAGATTAACTTTTTATTTTTCCTCTTGATCCTTATGCCTAAAATGACATCCGCCTCCCCCATGTCCTTCATGGAGAACTTTGATGACAAAAAGGATTTACACAACTCAACTTGTTCCAAGTTAGTCCCGAAAATCAACATGTCATCCACGTATAAACAAATAATGACCCCTTTACCGTTGTCATCAAACTTGCTATATACGCACTTGTCCGAGTTGCTCAACACAAACCCGCTGCCCAACACAACTTCATCAAATTTTTTATGCCATTGCTTTGGTGCTTGCTTTAGCCCATATAAGGATTTGACAAGTTTGCAAACTTTGTGCTCTTCACCTTCTACGACAAACCCTTCGGGTTGACACATATAAACCTCCTCCTCTAAATCTTCATTTAAGAACGCTGTCTTGACATCCATTTGATGGATCACTAAGTTATGAATAGCCGCTAGAGCTATTAATAACCTAATCGTGGAGATTCTAGCAACGGGTGCATATGTATCGAAATAATCAATACCCGATTTCTGTGTGAAACCTTGTGCCACTAGCCGGGCTTTAAACTTGTCAATTGTACCATCGACTTTCATTTTCTTTTTGAAAATCCATTTGCACCCAATTGGTTTACATTTAGGCGGTAAATCTGCTAACACCCACGTGTTATTAGCCATGATCGAACTCATTTCATCATCAATAGCCTCCTTCCAAAAGGAAGAATCATGAGACCTCATAGCCTCACTATACGTCAAAGGGTCTTCCTCCACATTAAAGACATATGGAAATTGAGTCAAAACCGAATCTCGTGACCCTTCGAGTAAATATACATGAAAATCCGAGCCGAAAGTTTTCTCCTTTCGTGCTCTCTTACTTCTCCTAGGTTCAAGTGATGTAGATTCTTCCTCTTCATTTTGAAGATGATTATCAACTTGACTAGAAGATCTTTGTCCAAGTTCTTGAGCATTGGTCGTAGGAGTAACATCCTTAGGTCTAGGAATTGATGAAAAACGATTTTCATCAAATATAGCATCTCTTGACTCTACGGTGGTATGAACCGACCAAAAGTCATTTGGTTCTATAACATAGAACCTATAAGCCTTGCTATGTTCCGCGTATCCAATAAAAATACACTCTACTCCTCGTTCACCCAATTTCTTTTGTTTGGGTTCCGGCACTCTTACGATTGCCCTACAACCCCAAGCTTTGAGATAACTCAAACTTGGCTTTCTTTTGAACCATTGCTCATAAGGGGTTACCGAATTTCCTTTCATAGGAACACAATTTAATATGTAACAAGCCGTTAAAACGACTTCTCCTCAAAACCCGTCACTTAGACCCGAATAGGACAACATGGAATTAACCATCTCTTGCAACGTCCTATTCTTCCTTTCCGCCACACCATTTTGTTGTGGTGTATAACCGGCGGTTGTTTCATGTATAATACCTAAAGATTGGAAATAAGTTGGATCACAATATTTACCACCTCTATCTGTCCTTAGCTTTTTAATCTTTTCATTCATTTGCAATTCAACTTTATTTTTATAAATTTTAAATTTATCAAGGGCTTCATCTTTGGAAAATAATAAATATACATAGCAAAAACGAGAAAATTATCAATAAAAGTTACAATATACTTTTTATTGCCCAAAGACGGTGTGCTATGAAAATCGCACAAATCACTATGCACCAAATGCAACAAAGAAGTGTTCTTATCAATACAATTAGGAAAAGGTTTTCGTGTGATCTTTGTTAACATGCATGTACGACACTTCTCAATGTTTTGATCAAATGGAGGAATCAAATCATGCTTTGACATAATATGCAACTTTTTATAATTCATATGTCCTAACCGAACATGCAAAAGAGAAGAGTCATCATTCAACACACACACATTGTCTTTACAAACAGAAATACTTAGTTTGAACATGCCATCACACAAATATCCTAATCCTATAAAATTACCACCCTTAGACAATAAAAATTTATCTGTTTCAAACACTAACTTATAACCCATTCGATTCAAGATGGCATCGGACACTATATTCCGTCTTAGTTCCGGGGAATACAACACATCTTGTAATACAAGAATTTTTCCCGAACTAAAATTTAATTCTACATGCCCTACTCCTAAGACTTGAGCGGTAGAATCGTTTCCCATGTAAAGGCTATCCCCGTTGTGAACTTCACGAAAAGTTTTGAACAACGATTTGTCTTTACATACATGTCGCGATGCTCCCGAATCGATATACCAAGAAACATCATCCTGCACAATATTGATTTCATCAATAACACACACATAATTCATACAAGAATTAAGTGAAAATTGCGCACAAGCAAAGTTACCTTGCTTCTCTAGGGTTTGGTCATTGTCACCATTCCCTTTGTTCTTGTTGAAGCTTCTCCTCCATATGGTGCAGTCACGCTTGAAATGACCGGGTTTACCACACATCCAACAACCACGGAGTGGTTGTTCGCCATTCCCCTTAGGCTTAGAGCCTTTGTTGGCTTTGTAGTCACCATATTTTCTTTTCTTTGATTTGTTTGAAGTACCTTTGAACTTTCCTTCCTCTACCACATTAATAGCGGTAGACTTGGAATCTCCATCCTTGAGTTCATCTTGTTTAAGAATGCCTTCCTCGATAACAAGATGGGAACTCAATTGTTCTAAATTCATGTCATCCTTTTTATGTTTTAGAGAATTTCTAACCTTTTTCCAAGATGGGGGTAATTTATCAATTATGGAAGATACAATAAAAGTTTCATCAATGTTAATGTTATTTTGTCTAAGACTTGACAAAATCCTTTGGATCTCATGAAATTGATCCATAACACCCTTTGAATCCACCATGCGAAATTTATTAAGATTACTTACAAGAAACTTTTTCCTAGAAGCATCCTCTCGCATATACTTATTTTCAAGATCATTCCATAATTCAGCAGCAGATCCATAAAATTGATAAATATCAAAGAGAGAATCGGACATACCATTTAAGATGTGACCGCTACACATGTAGTCATCATTATCCCACTTGTTGCGACTCCTTGTTTGCTCTATGGTTTCATTTTCTTCTTCCACCGGTTTTGGTGTAGTGAGTACATATGCCACTCCAAAGGATGTAAGCAGAAAATGCATCTTCTTTTGCCAACGAAGAAAATCAATGCCTCAAACTTCTCCAACTTGTGAAAGTTTGCAGTAAGTTCCCTCACGGTTGCCATTCTTACAAAGATCATAGTCTTTAGATTGTTAGAAGTAGTATGTATGCAAGAATGTATAAACAGAAAATGAAAACCTTCAAGGCACAAATTAATGCTTTCCTAAAGACTATAATCTGACCCTATTCAATGGAGCAAGGGTTCTCCAGATATGCCTTTGAGATACAATGAAGAATTATGTAAACAACAATGTTGTTTCTCATACAACAATGTCACTATGTGTGTAGAATGTTAGGGACAAAAGATGATGGAATCTTTGTTACAAGAGAGAATGAGTTGGTTACTTTCTCTCTCTTACTATACACTTAAAAAATCAGCCAAGAGGTGCTTAACACATTAGCATAACCATTCAAGCAAACCCCCAAAACGTACGTTGGAGAAAGAAACCGAAATGAAGCTAACCGTTGCCACAAGCCCACGCGGGCGCGACAACCAATAGGCGCGGGTGCGACATGCTCTTGGCGCGGCCGCGACCCTAGCTTTTTTCCTGTGCTTCGTTTCTTGTGTCGCGGGCTTGGCGCGGGTGCGTCAGAGCCTTTGTCCGCGACACCTCACGTACATATGGGTCAAACCGACTTTTGTCCGGATTCGGATCCCGACTGTTTCATAGTCGTATATTAGTTGTGCAATCATTATATTAACGTTTATAACACCGTACCCATATAAACGTTACATATAAACCTTATTCTCTAAATCACTATTGTCAACAAAAACAACATTAATTTATCATTTACTTGAATTTTATACGTGGAGAGTTGTGTATATAATAGAAGCTAGAAACTAAATTATTACACATGCATAAAACTGACAATTAAAAAGTACTCCATAGCTATATACTCATAAGCAAAGTGTTTGAAAACTCTTTATATGACTCACCTTGTATAAGCCACAACTAAATCATTCAGTCTTAAAATATGATTATAATTCAATCTATAGATCAAACAAATGTGATGTACAAATCAGTTACAAATGGTGAAAATAACGGTAATGCAATCACCAAATAATCACCAAATTTCTAGAAAGAATTAAACCTTCTTAAATTCATTGTACCTGTGTACTACAAAAGCAATTCTGGTCCAGCAATTCATAACACATCTCCTGGGAGAAAAAAAGCAATTTCAATATCATCAGAGATTATTTAAATAACGATGCAAGAAACTAAGTTGATCTTACAATAAAGAGCTTAATTAGCGAAATTTTTTTGTAGGATTTACCTTAATCATAGCGTCATTTTCATTTCAACTTTAAAACAATTGATTACAAGTCTCGAATAAGCAAAAAATTTAAATCAGATTGGACAAATCCCTAATTTCATTTCAAAAAAATCTCGAATTTAATCAATCACATGAGACATCAATATCAATAATGAAAAATTAAATGATAATAATAACAATAAAAAAGGAATGAAAATGACGGAATATCTTGAATTCAAAAGTTGGAATTGAAATATAAAAATAAAGAGACATACCAAATTTTACAAGGGAAAGTTTGAAGAGGGAATTTGCAGGGTACGGTTTTTCATAATTATGATAATAATGAATCAAAGAGCCATCGGAATTGCTCCACCTCACCTAGGGCGTATGTCCTTTTTTCCTTCATCACCCGTTTCTCTTCCACATTTTGTGTATTCTCCACCATTTGATGAGTCTTTACCCCATCTTGAGCCTCATGACTACTATTCTGAAACCAAAACGAAAAAGATGTTTAGTAACAATAGTTTTTCCTATTTTTCTTATTTTGATTTTTATTCTTTTTATTTTGTTGGTTTTCCTTTTTCTTTTAATTTTGTTCTCCCTCCCCCACCACGTAAGCAAAAGATGACACTCGTTTGTCATTTTCCATATTTGATTCTCTTTGCTTATGTGGTTCTCTCTCGATTTAGTGGCGATGTTCATGACACGCTACTACGAGCTAAACGATGCTATTTACTAGATGGCATCCTTCTTTCCCTTTTATATAATTTTCCTTAGCATTCCCATCTTATCTTTTAATTCTTTTATCTGTAATTAATTTGTTTTTGGAGTTTGGTGCTTGCTTTCTCTTCTTTTGCAGGTTTGATGATTAGGCAACTTAGATGGCTCATGTATGGTGCTAAAATGTAAAATAGAGGTTATTTTGCTTATTTTGAAGCCTGCTTTGGTGAGATCTTTCCAAACTATCTTTTTTATTTTATTTGTTTGCTTAGTTTTAGGACTAGGTCTAGGAGGAGATGATTGTTCGAGGATGTTTGGCCTTTAATTTTAGCTCTTAAGCCCTTGAGGACATTTGGATATCAATGGTGTTGGGCCTCGATTTATTTATTTGTTTGATGCTTGATTGCTTATTTGAGAGTCATTCATGGTTGGATTTTGTATTCCTCACTTTTGAATAGTTTTCTTCATTTGTTTTTTTTTTCCGCTTCTTTTTCTTTTTTCCTATCAAGGCAAAGTGTATTTTTTGTTTTGTTTTTAGTTTGGACTTGATCGTTTTAGAATCTTTGACATTGAATGCATTCCTTCCTAATTGTTAGCGGTCCACATGGTTTGAGATGTTGGGGTTGATTTTCAAATATTTATATGCTAGGTTTTAGAGCTTTAGAGTTCATGAAACCTAAACTCTAGGCTGTGATTTGATTGGTGACTCTTTGCTAGCTAGTTGAATCCCTAGATGTAGTATTTGCAATCCACTACCCTTAACATGTGAGGAATTGTCAAATCTTTCAAGCATTCAACATTATTTTGTTTGGGTGGCGATTGGATCCTTATTATAGCTTAGCTTGATCAAGAACTTGATTTATAACTCGCCGAGACTGTGACCGAGCTACTCTAGGGGAGGACGGAGGCATTCATTTTCTTAGTTATTTTTTATTTCCCCTTTTGCATTTTCCTTTTTATTTTTCTGTTTTGCCCTCTTCAAACTTTTCTAGGTTTTTTCTTTGCATTTATCCTTTGGAACCCTTTGAGCTTAGCTTTTCCTATTCTTCTAGCCACATTACTAGCCTTATATGCCCCTTGTTTTGTTTTATACACCTTTAGGTATAGTGAAGCAATTGGAGCATTGTGGTTTGTATTTGTTTTGTAATGGAAATTTGTGGAGAAATAAGGGAGCTTTCCTAAGCTCAAGTGTGTTGATTTGCATGGTTGCAAGCAAAAGCCGACCTTTGACATCTTTGAGCATGTTTTCCGCTAGTGCTTAGAAAAGTTTCCGCTAGTCCATTTACAAGTCCATCTAGGGATTTTTGGTTTTATTTTCTCTTATTTTCTCTCTTATTTTTTTTTCCTTTCTTTGTTTTTGTGAATCTTTGCCTTGATTTTTTTTTTTAGAAGAGTTATAGGTTGAACTCTATGGAAACCCTTACGAGATAACACTCGTCCTCTTTGGCGACTTTGAAGTTTAAATGGCTTGTTTCTTTTGCTAAAAGCAAATTTTTAGTTTTTCTTGATCTTATTTGCTTGAGGACAAGCAAAAGGCAAGCTTAGGGGAGTTTGATCAGTCCATTTTAGGACCTATTCTCCGGGATCTTTTCGCTTGTTTTCCGCGCATTTTAGGCTTAGTTTTCTATTTTTTAAGCCTTTTTAGCTTAGTTTTAGTTTATTTTGAGTTTTTGTTGAATAATGTCGGAATCTAGTTGTTTCCATCAATAATTGAGCATTTTTGCGTTACTTATGCCTTACGTTCATTGATGTTGGTGTTTTGCGGGTTTCCAAGTAATTCTCGAAAGCCGTCAAGGGTCGTGAGAGGTCTCAAGAAGCTTAGAGAAGCATGCCGCACAGCCAAGACCACAAATCAAGGCAAAGTACACCCGAGGGGCATTTATATAATTTTTAAGGCTTGTCGGGCACGAGGCTCGATGTCTCGGGAGGCTTGCCGACCCATCCCGAGAAGCCCGAGAAAAATTTGGAAGCATTTGGGTCGAAGATTAGTCGCGGACATAACTATTGTCGCACCCACTACAAATGACAACAGCCCGCAACAGCACAGATTCAAGCAGCCCTCACGCTCAGCTCAAGCCCTCACTCGCGGTCGCGCCACCTCCAACGTCGCGCCCGCGTCGCCAGAATCGCGCCCACGTTGGCCCCTCCGTGCGTCTGCACCCGATCAGGTTGCTGAAGCTCTGTTTTCCTCGCGTGTCCAGTCGATGCTCGTGCTGTCTTGTTTTGGGCTCGTGCTTCATTTTATGTTTTGCCCATTGCTTCCCTCTCTTGTATACATAAGAACAACACTTTAGATTAGTTTTGAGTCCCAAATTTCAGATTTTAACATAGGGTTTGAGGAGAGAGAAAACCTCTTTTCTTCATTCCATAGTTAGGGTTTATGTTTAGTTCTTGTTCCATAGCTTTAAGTCTAGTTTTATGTCTTGATTTTGGGTGTTTATTGATGAATATGGATGATTTTGAAGAATTGTTCAAGTGACATGGACAATTCCAACGATTTTTTCATCAAAAGTCAATAAGTTCTCAATTTCTCTTCTTTACTTATTCATGTTTTTCATTGCTTTAATTCTTTTTTATTTCACGTTTGCAATTAGAATAGTGTTTAAATTATGCAATTTCAAGGTTGCTTGGTTTATTTTCTTGCTTGTTGGTAGAATTAGTGTTTATTTTCATGTTTTTATGCTTTTTTATTAGTGTAATGCTCTTGTTCATGTTTAGTGAGTAGTTATTTTCTAGGGTTTGAAGGTGATGGGTTCATGACTTGAATTTGGGGGTTTTCATATAGTTTTTGATTGAATTGTGTTCATGGTTGGTTAATGTTGGTGTCAATGAGCATAAAGATTAGCTAAAGGCCATAGTTGATTTCTTGGTATTTTCAAAGTATAATAGCGCTTTGTCTATGAGTTAATTATGCTTAGGTACCCGGCATTACCATCTCAATCTCCATCCTGCGAAGATCAGCGCAGATTTCCTTAGGTAAAACTGCCATCCTATTAAATGAATGGTGATCCTTTCGACTAAGGGCATCTGCCACCCTGTTGGCCTTCCCTTCACAATATTCAATTGAGAGGTCATAATCCTTGATCAACTCGAGCCACCGTCGCTGCCTCATGTTGAGCTCCTTTTGAGTGAAGATGTACCTCAAGCTCTTATGATCGGTGACCAACTTGCAAGTAGCCCCATAAAGATAATGTCGCCAAATCTTCAGGGCGAACACTACAACCGCTAACTCTAAGTCGTGAGTAGGGTAATTCTGCTCATGAACCTTGAGTTGTCTTGAGGCATATGCAATCACCTTGCCTTCTTGCATCAGAACACAACCTAAACCCTGTTTGGACGCATCGCTGTAGACCTTATAACCCACACCTTCATTTGGCAGAGCAAGAACTGGTGCAGATACTAGACTTTGTTTGAGGGTCTGGAATGCTTCTTCACACAGATCTGACCACACAAATTTGCAGTCTTTGTGTAACAGTTTGGTCATAGGTGCTTTTGTCTTGGAGAAATCTTTCACAAATCTCCGATAGTAACCTGGTACAGAAAATTCACAGGTAAATATTCGTGCATGTATAGCTAATTTAGCTTTCTCTAATGCTTTGAAATTACCTGCTAGGCCAAGAAAACTTCAGATCTCGGCCACGTTCTTAGGACTGTGACAATCCACTATCGCCATTACCTTGGCTGGATCTACCTTGACACCATCCGCATTGATCACATGCCCTAAAAAGGCTACATCCTTGAGCCAAAACTCGCACTTAGACAACTTCGCAAACCACTTCTTGGCTCGCAAGACACCTAACACCATATGTAAATGTTGAATGTGATCTTGTTCACTATTCGAATATATGAGAATATCGTCGATGAACACCACCACACACACATCCAAGAGATGATGGAACATCCGGTTCATCTGATCCATGAAAATAGCAGGAGCATTAGTCAAACCGAACGGCATTACCTCAAACTCGTAGTGCCCATATCTAGTGCGGAAAGCGGTCTTTGGTATATCTTCCGACTTTACTGGAATCTGATAATACCCTGACCTGAGATCAATTTTGAAGAATACACTGGCTCCCTTCAACTGATCAAATAAATCTTCAATCTGGGGCAAAGGATATTTGTTCTTGATCTTCACCTTGTTAATTTCTCGGTAATCGATACATAACCGCATGTTGCCGTCTTTCTTCTTGACGAACAGTACTGGAGCACCCCAAGGAGACACACTGGGCCTTATGAAACCCTTGTCAATTAAATCCTGCAACTGGGTCTTCAACTCCTTCAGTTCTGCAGGGGCCATACGATATGGAGTCTTCGAAATTGGAGCTGTTCCAGGCACCAAATCGATGTTGAATTCCACTTCTCGTTCCGATGGTATGCCTAGCAACTCTTCCGGAAACACGTTTGCATACTCACGAAACACTGGAATGGCTTCTAACTGCTCTTATTTGGTCATGTCTTTGACTTGACATAAGTACACCGACTCGCCTTTGCACTGCAGACTACGCATCTTCATTGCCGACACTATCTTCACACCTTTACTCATGGGCTTCCCAACATGGGTTACCCTTTTTGCGTTGGGACCACGTAAAGTGACGGCTTGATCTTGGCGTCGAAAGGCTTCTTGATACTTGGCCAACCAATCCATTCCCAAGATCACATCGAACTCGATCATCGGAAATTCCTTCAAATCAGCTTCAAACAGTACTCCCGAGATTACAATGGAAACACTTTTGTATTCCCGAAGGCAAGAAAAATCCTCTCCCGAAGGAAGTGATATCTCAGATTTGACCGGAGACTCTCCAGTCAGGTTAGCTTTTACAACGAAAGATCTAGCAACAAAAGACACAGTAGCACCCGTATCAAACAAAACATAAGCATCAATATTATGGATAAGGAAGGTACCCGTGACCACATCTGGTTGAGCATCTGCCTCCTCCTGAGTCATGTAGAAGATTCTGTTCTTCACTGGTGCTAGGCTAGTTGTTGCTGGACGTTTCTTAGGACAGAACACCGACTTGTGACCTTCTTGACCACAATCAAAGCACACGATCGGCGATCCATCACATCTCTTGCCCGGGTGATAATCTTTCTTGCAGCCTTGACAGATCCTCGGGCCTTGACTTGGAGCTGGTCGAGCACTCTGCTGGGGTTTCGGAGTAGACTCGAACCGAGACTTCTTTGCTGGTGCTGGAGTAGGAACCGAAGGGACCCTTTTCTTGGTTGTTTCTTCATTGGAGACCGACGATTGAATTTCTAGAGCTACCTCGTACGCCTTCTGGAAGGTCGATACTCTGCTATTGATCACATGAACCCGAATGCAAGGGTCCATCTTCTTTATGTACCGCTTGACTCTCTCAGCTTCAGAAGGAATGACAATGGTAGCGAACCGAGAAAGCTCTGTAAACTTGTTCGTATAAGCTTGAACGGACATGCTACCTTGGGTGAGCGAGAGGAATTCTTCCTGCTTCTTCCATTTTAGCTCATTAGGGTAAAACCGTTCCTGTATCTTCTCGGTGAAGTCTTCCCAGTTCAGCACTAGTTTTGTTTCGGGATTGGCCCGTAATGTACTCCACCAGTTGTTAGCTTCGCCCCTCAGATAGTAGGACGCTATCGGAACTCTTTCCCGCTCAGAACATGCAAGGACATAAAACAGCTTCCGCATTTCTCGAATCCAGTTCTCGAGAACATTCGGGTCTGCTGCCCCATCATAGACCGGCGGTCGGAGTCGTGCAACCCGATCGAAAGACGACTGACTGCTTTGAGGTTGGACACTCTTCTGAGCTAAAGTGAGGATAGCATCCTCCAAAGCTCGACGTCTGAAGCGAGAATTGCGTTCTGGTGTCGACATGCTACAAAACAATGATTCATGTTATTTAAGAACACAAGTACATACTAACGTTAGGAAGCGCGAGAACCAATAAAATATCTTATCCCAGGCTTCTACCCATGACTTCACTCACTTAGGTTTTCCATTTTAGGCTATGTTTCACTCGTGATTCATAAAGCGCTCATCTTTCAAGCTACTTATGAAGAAGTAACTTTAGGGTCTTAACCTATGCTCTGATACCAACTGTAACGACTCGACTTTTCTAGACTATCGATTTACGTAGGAAATCGACAAATGGATCATTACCAAACATAAAACTTATTAGCAACAATAATAATTAAGTTTGATAATTCTTTTATTAACTAATAAATAGAAATAAAATCCCAAAAGTCCATAAATAATACCAAGGTACATAATACTACCGTTCCTTCCCAACAGGCTGGGATAAACTAATCAATAAATAAAAGAAAGCATAAACTAGACTCCGGGTTCACTAGACTGATCACCTCAACACATAACCCAAACCATACGAGAGCCCACTTATACGTTAGCTTCATCACCTGAAATTGGGGGGGGGTCCACCGTCAGTGACGAGTAACTAGGCTGTCTCGCTTAAATGAGGGACCATTAACCATATAATATCATAGAATTAACTAAGAAAATCATACAAAAATACATGAAAATACGTATAAAAATACATACGGAATACGTATAAAAATACATACGGAATACGTATAAAAATACATACGAAATACGTATAAAAATATATACAGAATACGTACAGAATACGTACAATATATGTATAAAGTACCTGCGAAATACGTATAGAAATACATACGAATACGTACAAATACGTATACAAATACCTGTAGAATACATATAGGGATGGCTACATATATACATATATACATACATAATTACATACATAAATACATACTTATCAGACGTACGCAGCGGAAGACTTAACACATCATACTTATACAATACATAAATATCATACATTCATATAAATACGTTAATACATACATAATCAAATCCAACCCGTATAATACTTATCTTATCATATTATTACCTAAATTCCTTCTTTTAACCATCTTCTTAAATTTATGGACCGGTCATTATAGCTCGTAAGGATCCCCGTGTACATCCCAACTTTCCTAAAATACGCCGGGAAGAACCCGTGTATTCTACCCGTAGCTCTCCTTTGCAAGAACTAAGCCTAAGCTATGGCCATAACTCCTAAATAGTAGCCCGTGTACTACTACTTAGACGACTACACATCTTAAGATCCAGAACTGCCCAGAGACCGCAGTAGGGCAGTGGCTTCGACTTAACCCAATCTGGTGACCCGTGTATCACCAAACAGGCGTCCATTTCTTATCTTATCTTATCGACATGGACATCGTGAGACCAATACTTATTATCATCTTAACTTATTCTTATCATCATATCATTCCTTTCCTTCATATTACAACTTATCTTATTAATTCCTTTTATTCCTTTAATCATATTAATTCCTAAAATTACATACTAAAATATTATAAGCCAAAAATTAAACTAAAATTGATCATCCCTCATATGGAACCACTCGACATTTTCAGTAACTGAACAAAAATTAAATCAATTCCTTAAATAACAATTTAATAAATCATTCAAATAAACAATTATTCATATAAACCATCAATCATCAATTAATATTACGTAAAATAAAAATCCTCTTTTTATTCCTTTGAGCCACTCGACATTTATATGTAAAAATACCAAAATTGACACTTTAAATTAATTAAATACAATCATTAATAATTAATCATATAAACTTATTAATAAACAATAAAATCATACTTTAAACATTAAATCATTAACCATGGACCAAAACAGGATCAAAATCAATTCTTTTGGGCATGCATATCACGCGGCTTTTATGGCTAAAAAACAATATCAAGATTAATTTCAAGACTTTACAATAACATTATTAAATTAAAGATTAAAATCAAGATTACTAATAATAATTCAAGAATTAACAAGATTCAACCTTAAAAATCAGATTTTTAATTCCCTCTTAATCCTAAAGCCACTCGACAATATGAACAATATGAACAAAAATAATTATTTTAATTTAAGACTTTAATCAACAATTAAATAATCAATATTATTAACTTAATTCAAGAAATATCATGAAAATTATCATAAAATCATCATGTTGAACTCGACAATCACTCGAAAATCCAAGAACACGAATCAACAAATTATTATGCAATTATTCAATATAAACATACAATTACAGAAAATATTCCATGCATAGAATTAATTAAAACAATTAAAGATTCATAAAGATTACATAAAATATCAAGAAAATAACATAGAAAATTACATCATATGATTCGAAATGTTCTAACCTATCATGATACTAATTCTATCAATTTTCCTAGTTTTAATCCTAATCAACTATATGGAAAACTATACCAGATTTAAGAAGGATAGTCTAGTTATGTAATGACCCAGATTTTTATTGGTATTTTTGCCGATAATTATGTGTATTTATGTGTATTTTTGTGTTAGTTCAAATTTATTTTTGAACTATTTATGTTATTTATTATTTAATTGATTAGAATTTCATTATTTAATTTTCTAATTAATTATTTAATATTTTGGGCCAAATCGATTATTGCATGATTAATCATGCGGTTTTTGCGAATTAGCCCAATTGATCACGAGAGCCCAATTTTAGGCCCATGATCCCTCTCTTGGCCGGTTCTCCTAAGGCATGGCAAGGCTTGCCACTTGCCTCATGTTCACACCTTAACTAACTCTATAAATAGGAGAGTTAGTAAGGCCTTTGCCCATTTTGCCATCCTTGCCATTTTATGCACTTGCCATCAAAAGATCAAACACAAAAACACCTCCACCTTGTTCACCACTTTCACGTCATTTTTGGCATTGATCATCATCAAATTGTTCATCCATCTTTCTAATCCCAATCTTAAAGATTCAACTTCTATTGATCTTTAAGTACCTAAACACAATCCTAAACACGTGCATTTCATTCAAGATCATTAGTTCGGGTTGAGTTTGGGTGCGTGTTCGTGGGGTTGATCGTGTTCGTGAAAGAGGGACGAGCGTGCAGTGGCTGGGCAGCCGTGTGATGTGCGCCGTGGTGGTGGTACAGCCGTGCAAACCGTGGTGAAGGCAGCAAGGTTCGTGGTGGTGCCGTGGTGGTGCGGTGTGTGCTGCCGTGTTGTGCGTGGTTGTGGGTCCGTGTGAGATGTGTTCCGGGCTACATTTGTGTGTTGAATTTGTGTGTAATCTTCAATAAGGTAACATGTTTACTCAACCTATTTGGTATACTATGTTTATAGTATGAATTAAATGCATGTTTGGGTAGTTTATTGATGATTATTCATGATTTTATGTATGATTTTATAATCTGATTTTATGTGATTATATGAGGATTTTGATAAAGGTTTTTCATGGATTTATGATTGATTATATGTTGTAATATGATCATGATTAATGTGTTAAAGTTTGGTTGATTTTGGTTAGTTTTCTAAAGGTTTTGTTGATGATTTTCGTGTGGTTTATGCGTGTAACATGGATGAGTTCTTTATGAGTTCTTTATGAGTTCTTTGAGTTCTTTATGAGTTCTTGATGAGTCTTTATGAGTTCTTGGTCGAATCTTGAAAGTTAAAGAAAATGGTTTAAATGATAAAGAAAGTTAAAGAAAGTGTCTAAGTTGATTAAAGAATGAGTAAAGATTGTTGGATCATGATTGGTTAGACTCAAGATTAAGGCTAGAGGCAGTTCTTGAGAATAACTTCGATATTTTAACTAGTTATTTTCAAGAATCAAGGCATTGAGGCAATTCTTGAATATAATTTAGTTAGGTTGAGATAATTAAAATGAATAACATGATTAAGTTGATTAAAAGATTAATTAAGTTAGCTTGATTTCATTTTTAGACGCCTGTTACTTTGAGTAAGATTCATTGTATTTGGGTTAAGACGTTGCCCCTATTCCATCCGTGGTATTGGGATAGTTGGAGTCATACTATGTGATCTTTGTGAATTTCCAGTAAGATTGGTTTCACGAGACATGGATTTCCAGTAAGATTGGTTTCATGGGGTTTGGGAGTAAGATTCTCAAATCCGAGCATAGTAGAAAGTTCGAATGTGTAAGATGCGTTCGTACGAGCACAGTCCGGTCTAGAATATGAATGATTGCGCCAAAGATAGTCGATTAGGTTGGTTTGAGTCGAGTTCACGTTTGGGTTGATCTTGCACTCTGTTTTATTAACTTGATATTGTTTATTTGATTTATGCTATGTACATGTGTATTCCCATTAGGGTGAGTCAGTTATGTTACTCGCCACTGATGGTGGACTGTTGTATATTTTTCAGGTATTTCTGATGATGATACTCTTTCTTAGCTTTGGGTTGGGCGAGCGACGTTGTTATTACTGTTATCTGTTGTATTTGCTGTTTTCCGTTGTTTTGGATAGTGATGGAGTTATATAGATTTTATAGGTTTTATTGGACTTTTATACGTTGATTTAGACTCTGACGTGTGGTTGGAGTTACTCGTATTTCTAGTATTTCTAATTTGACTTTTGGACTAGTATGTACAAACTTGTGGGTATTTGTACGTTTTTGGTTGATTAATAATATTTTCGAGGAATTAGTTTTAATTTCTTAAGGTTGAGTTGTAGTTTCTAACTATTCGACTCGTCGGTTTCTTCCGCGCCGATTTAAGCGAGTCGGGTCGTTACAAGTTACCTTGAATTAGGAAGGAAAAACAAGAAAAATCTCTTGTTTGGTTCAAACTCTACACGGCACCAAGGGGGAACTTCTGTGGGTTATTTTTAGAGTTTAGAGTTATGATATTAGGATATTAGGATTTGAGTAGTGTTCCTTATATGTAATTATAAAGAATAAAAGAATTAAATAAAATAAAAATAGAGGGGGTGGACCGTGTAAATGAGGGAGAATAGGAGAAGTTGGAGTGAGATTAGGAGACTTAGTATGAGGAGATAAAAGTAAGATTTTTAATCAGGATAATAATAATAATAATAATAAATAAAAAGGAAATTAATCCTTGGCCATGTACAAGGAGGGTCGGCCAAGGGAGGGTAAGATTAGGTCTTTGGGCCCAATTTGAGATAAGCTAAAAGATATAAGATTAAACAGTCCAAATAATTGGGCCCTTTGGACATAGAATATTAAAATAGTATTAATTAACCACGAAATTTTCTGGCCCAAAATTTTGGGTTATTAAACAAGTTTTCAAAAACAAACGCAATGACTCAAAGTAGCAATACAATATGCAATTCAAAGATGGCTAGATCAAATCCACTAGAATCACTCATTGGCCTATATTCTTATTATTCAATCTCAGTCATCCATGTGTGTATCAAAGAACAGGATTAGCCACACTCACGGGACACTCCTCTCTTTTGTGGTGGGCTCATAGTGCGCCCAAGCTCTCTCCACCCGACCAAAGTGTCAAAGTAATGTGACACAACCCTCCCAAACTCACAATCACTCATGTATTTAATAAGGGTCAAAATGTCACTCTACGTATCAGTCGACTCGAAATGTAACTAATGCCTTCAACCTTGACAAGTGATTTTATTCATCTAACTAGAATACAATTGCAGATTTCAAAAGGTCTTCCATGAGTTTGTAACGTGGCTAGGGATAAGGCATAGGATATATTTTGGCCATGTGGTGGTGAAAGTCCAACAAGGGGGAGCAAAAACAAAGCGAAAGAAAGAAAAAGAAAACCAAGTTGGCTATCTAATTCTCCAACTCCTCTGAAACAACCAACACTAACTACCGAAACAACTTTCCAAATCAACCCAACACTTTAATACAAAACTCAAATAGAGGAAGATTACACTTAATGTTAACATTGTTTTCATTTTCTTCCTCTTTTGTTCACTATTTTTCCTCCATGTCAATATACTTTTATTCTCAAGTTTTTTATTATTTGATTTGATTTGATTTTTTTTTTTCGTTTTTAATTTAATTGTCATGCAGTACTCTAAATAAACAAACATTTCCAAGGGCTTTACAAAAGAGCACCCCCACCCCCAAACACTAAAGAAATAAGAATTCCAAAATGAACTAGAGATGCACCCGAACTCCACACTTATCATTCTATAAACAGCTCCCGCAAGCCAAACACGGGAATATTGCAAATTTTTGGCTAATTAGGTTTATAAGGAAGCACACATAAGCAAATAAAAAACAATCACAACATGACATGCTAGAAATAATAACTGTGTCGTCTTCGGGTTGAGCTGCTGCTTCCTCCTGGGTCACACAGAAGACGCGGTTGCGCACGGGGGCCTTGTAATTAGGATCAGTCCCTTGTTTCTTTGGGCAGAAATGTGACATGTGACCCGGTTGCTTGCAGTTGTAGCACACTATGGGGGTGCCATCACATATTCTGCCCGGGTGCAAAACCTTCTTGCAGCCGCTACATATCTTCAAACTCTGTTCTTGAATGGGTTGGCTGGTCTGTTGAGGATTGTCGCCAGCTTTATATCGGGGCCTCTTGGCTGCAGGTTGATGGAAGAACTCCTACAACCTCTTCTTTTCTTCCTCTATTGATGTGTGGACCTCCAGAGATACTTCACAAGCTCATTGGAAAATCGTAGCACCGCTGCTAATTACATGAACTCGGATGCAGGGATCCATCTCCTTCATGTACCTCTTGACCCTTTATGACTCGAGGAAATCACTGATGTGGCAACCTGGATAGTTCAGTGAACTTATCCGTATAGGCTTGCACGGACATTGATCCTTGAGTCAAGGTGAGAAACTCTTCTTGCTTCTGCCATCGGAGCTGATCAGGATAGAATCGCTCCTGAAGCTTCTCCATGAATTCTGGCCAGAGGATTATCTCTCCCGGCTCGAGCCCTGGCTGAATCGTGCTCCACCAATTGTCTGCCTCACCTTGAGATAGTGGGTGGCAATTGGAACCTTCTCCGTCTAGGGACACCCAGTAGCATTGAAAAGCTTCCTCATTTCTCGAACCTAGTTCTCTAGCACCACCGGATCAACAGTGCCCTCGTAGGTGGGGGGTCGATGATGAGCAATTCGGTCAAATGAAGACCGTTGACTGGAGGATTTAACGCTTCATTGCGCCAAAGTGAGGATTGCATCCTCTAATGCGCGACGACGGTTGCGAGAAACGGTTGCGCCAGAATCATGCTTACGTTAATCAATTTCTATGCTTGAATATCCAACCTACAAATGATACCAAGTGACTTTATTTATAGTAGAATGCTTCACCACGTTTTTAGCTAGTGGGTAACAATAACCTACATAATAGCCTTGACTAACATTAATATTTTGAATCCTTCATTCCTGCATCAATCGTTAGTCTACATTCCAGACTGCTCCTCGCAATATCCACGTGCCCCTTAATGCGGATCAAATCAAGACCCTTCCACACATCCTCATCACCTAGCAACCCAACTCCAACACGGCCCAAAATTGCATCCAGGGAAATCGGACCCAACAATTGCCCCTAATCCCTATTTTTGGAGACACTATGTTTCCAAGAATGGGGATTAGCTATAAGAAGTCACGACAATAGCTTCTATAGAGATGCTATGACAAAAGATGTCAGCTTATGTCGTACTGGTGGAGAAGATGTCAAGCGAGAATGACAAGCTTGGGAAGACGTCAGTTGGTCAAGAGCAGACAAAATGACATTGTTTTGACGCCGGAGTGAAGAAAACAAAATAAGACGAACAATAATGACCAGATGCATATACGACAAAAGACAAAGTGAAAAGACCGAATGACGACGAACCATCAAACCTGAGAAGTCATTAAAGGCGAGAAGACCACAAGTAACATCATCTTGTAATTCCTAAAAAGATATAAAAAATCAAAATATAATATAACCTGGGAACAATCTCTTCTTTGTAATGACATAGGATGTCATCATAAGGATTGTCCTTTTTCAACCTCCAATTTGTCTTTTATCTAATTATGCGAACATTGTTTATGTACTTTGTCATTCACATGTCTTCTGTACGTCGAGTGTATGTTGTTTACGTGTTTTCGTCGGAGCTCGTGTCATATGTCTAGTAATGCTTTGAAAATTCATACGTCGACATATTGGGGCAGTCTTGTCATGTTTAATGCCTTGTGTATGTATTGTATTGTTTGTCATGCGAATGATCGCCCACTTTGTGACATGTGAACATGCCCTAGTGGTTTCGTCATTTGTCAACGTCTTATTCGACATCAGACCGTTGAATTAGGTTAGCCAAACCTAGTGTCACATGAGTGATAGGAGGGGTTTTCTTACCAAATAAAAACCCCCGTCGTAGTATGAGTGGGGGTGTCGAACACGAGAAAGGTACGTTGTACTAATCTAGGCATGAGCGTCGAACAAGCTAGATCGGGTGATGGTCGCGAGAAGCGGAGAGAACTAACTAAAACTACACTAAGGAAACAAGAATAAAAGGGACTAGGGTAAGAGCTCCACAACTCATACCACCATGAATTGTGAGTCAATCGAACTTAGACTTAGGTCATGGATAAGGGGAGGTCGTTCTATGATCGTACCACTCTTTCGAGCTAGTACGACGACCAGAAAGACATATACAACTCACTTTCGTGCAGCGACACATCTGACGAGTCCTAAGCACAAAATCACGAAGACCGGTAACTTTCCCTTGATCGAAGGCCTAACTTTCGTGGTGCTTCCATCAATCGGGCAAAGGAAGTCATCACCCACGTTCACCTTTCGATCCTTCGGTGGGGATTCTTCAATGAATCCTATGTTAGCTAGACACAAGACTCAACATAACAGAATCCTAAGGTACCGACATTATCACAACCAAAGCCAAGAAACAACTAAGCCACAATCATGGAGGATTTGAGAAGTTTCACTCAACCCCTAGAAATTAACTACTCACACATAATTAATAAAAACATAATTAAAACTAAAACTAAAACCATAATTAAACCTAAAACTATGAACAAAACAAATTAACAATTAAAACCTAGAACTAAACTAACATCAAAACCTATTAAACTACCAACTAAATTAACAAGAAACAAACATAAATAACTAAAACAACAAACAAATAACAAACATAAACAATTAAAACCAACAATTAAACAACAAAAGGGAAGAAATAAAAGCAATAAATGAAAGCTATAAAATACCTTGAGATGGAGATGAACAACAAGCAAGAAGAGAAGAGGAAAAACAAGAACTTTGCATAAATTAAGAACAAAATGTAAAATTACAAGAGAATTGAAGAAGAAAGCTTTAAAACTAACCTAACCCTAAGTTTGAGCTTCTAACATCAGCTCTGGAAGAAATGGGACGAGGGGGGTATATAAAGTGCTCCCCAAAAATTCACGAAAAATGACCTAAAACAGATTAAATGATACGAACAGGGCCTTTTCAGCGGGCGCTGGGCATAAGCCAGCGGGCGCTGGGCCTCTCCAGCGGGTGCTGGAGAGGTCTCAGCGGGTGTTGGAGCCAAAAAATGAGTTGCTGACTGTTCTGGCCAGTTCAGCGGGCTCTTGGACATCTCAGCGGGCGCTGAAGGGTTATTAGCGGGTGCTGGAAAGGTCTCAGCGGCCACTGGACAGCTTGACAGTCAGTTTTAAAAATGTCATAACTCCTTCATTTCTTATCAGCATTTAGCTTATGACCAGGCATTTTGAAGCTATCGGAACGAGATGTAACGTCCAACTTGAATCACTTTAAAATGATAAGTATGTAAAAAGTTATGGCCTTTCAAAGTTGACCTATGCTCCAAAAGTGGTGATTGTGATTTTGGCTTTATTGCGGCACACTTCTCAAAGCTTCTCGGGACCTCTCACGAACCTTGTCGGCTTTCAAGAATTGATCGAAAAGACGCAAAACACCTAAATAAATGAACGCAACGCATAAGTAACGCAAAAGAGCTCAATTATTAGCAAAAATGACAAGAAAAGACATTATTCAATGAAAACGCAACTAAGACCTAAACTAAGCTAAAAAGGCCTAAAACTAATAAAATTAAGCCTAAAAGCAACTGAAAACAAGTGAAAAGAGCCCGGGAAATAGGTCCTAAAATGGACCTATCAAACTCCCCCAAGCTTGCCTTTTGCTTGTCCTCAAGCAAAAACAACATGTAAAACTGAAAAACAAAATCCTAACTCACTTTCGCAGGAATCACGGTTGCTTTTAGCAAAAGCAACAAGCCATGTAAACCTCTATGTCGCCAAAGAGGACGAGTGTGCTCTCGTAAGGGTTTCCCAAGAGTTTAACCCATAACTCTTTCAAAAATAAACCAAGGCAAAGGTTCACAAGAAATAAAATAATGAATAGAAAAACAAAAAGAAGGAAAATAAAAGGAAACAAAACAAAACAAAGACACCTAGTTGGACTTGTAAAAGGACCGAGGATCAATGAATGCGAACCTTTCTAAGCACTAACGGAAAACATGCTCAAAGATGTCAAGGGTGGATAGTCAAATAAAACATGCTAGATTGGAGAACTAGGGAGGAACATTCCCCTTCGGCTCAACAACCAAGCATCCACATGCTAAGCTAGTGTCGTCTCCACCCATAAAGTTAGCTTCTCGTAACTCCACGAAGGAGTCGGAAAAACAAAAAGGAGAAGCAATTTAGGCTACCCGACATCTCATCATAGCAAACCGCTCAATATGCTTGAAACATGACTTCCTCAACCGAAAAGGACTCAACTATCTAGGATCGAGAGGGCTTTAGGGTTTTAATGTAAGGCTAGGGATAGGGTAGGAATCAATTTGGCTTGTGGTGCTCAAACCTAAATAGTGAAGCAATAAGTACAAATGAGCATCAAATAGCAAACGAACTCCTCAAATTCGCACACATAAACCAAAAAAAACCCCAAGCTTATTCAAAAAACTATATGAAAAATGAGAAAAAAAATAAAATAAAAATATACATCAAATTAAATTTTTTTCTCGAACTATTCCTCCCCCCAAGCTTGAATGACACAATGCCCTCATTGTGAAAAGGAAGGAATAATTGGTTGTGTTTTTTTTTTATTTTTTACATGACCTTGCCTTTTTTACAACTTAGGTCGGCTTTTGCTCTAATTCATACAAATTAACACACTTTCGCTTGGGCGAACTCCTTACTTCACAAAATTTCCAATACAAAACATATACGAACCAAGACGCTCCAATTGCTTCACTACACCTAAAGGGTACAAAACAAAACAATGGGAATCAAGGCTTGTAACGTGGGCCAAGCTCAAAGGGTTTCAAAGGATGAATGTAAAGCAAACACCTAAAAAATTGAAAAGAAGCAAGATGCTAAAATAAAAAGGAAAATGAAAAAGGAAAAATGGAAAATAACTAAGAAATGAACGCCTCCGTCCTCCCCTAGATTAGCTCGGTCACAGTCTCGGAAAGTCATGAATCAAGTTCTTGATTGAGTTATACTATGACAAGGATCCTATTGCCACTCAAACAAAATGATGAAGGCTAGAAAGATTTGACAATTTTCTCACATATGAAGGGTAGTGAATTGCAAATACTACCTCAAGGGCTTCAACTAGCTAGCAAAGCTTTGCCAATCGTACCACAAGCCAAGACATTAGGTTTCATGAACTCCAAAGTTCTGAAACCTAGCATGTAGTATTTGAAAATCAACCCCAACATCTCAAACCATGTGGACCACTAACACTTAGGAAGGAATGCATTCAAATTCCAAGAAATTAAGAACCAAGTCCAAACTACAAACAAAACAAAAACACACTTTGCCTTGAAAAGAAAATAAAAGAAAAAGAAGAGGAAAAAGGGAAAAAAGAAATAAAAACTAAACAAAAGGAAGGAAAATAAAATCAAGCATGAATGACTCTCAATCAAGCAACCAAGCATCAAACAAATAAATAAATCGAGGCCCAACGCCATCGATATCCAAATGTCCTCAAGGGCTTAAAAAGCCAAAAATTGAAAGCCAAACATCCTCGAACAATCATCTCCTCCTAAAACTAATCCTACAACTAAGCACACAAGAAAAATAAAATAAAGGGAGTTTGGAATGATCTCACCAAAACAGGCTATAAAGTAAGCATACAACCTCCGTTTTGCATTTTAGTACCATACATGTCCATGAGAGTTGCTTATTCATTTAACCTGCAAAAAAGAAAGAAAAGAAACCAAACTCCAAAAAACAAAATAATTACAAATAAAAGAAAAAGGAAAAAGAAAAAGACTCGGGTTGCCTCCCGAGAAGCGCTTGTTTTAACGTCTTAAGCTTGACAAAGGAGCTGGACACAGGGACTAAGACATAAGAGAAAAACTATGTCAAAGTCATCCAGCGGGAACAACCACCCAAGGCTCAGTAAATAGCCCCGCAAAGCTCGCAAGATCTTGTCAAACATACTAGCACTCAACTCACTAAATACCACATAAGCAATGATCAAATAAAGCACAGGGGACGGTTTGAAAACCGACATCCAATGCTTATGTGGGAGTGAGTGCCCACAGGGAGGTAAATTAAAATAAAACCTACAAAAAGAAAAATCAAATAAAGTAGGGGGAACACCTCCATACACCTCACTTGCCTTGGTTTCTGGAAGAGAAACATGGGAGTCAAGACAAGAGATGATGCCCTCGGATGGAGGTGATATGAGCACGGATGGAGTCAAGACAAGGCTAAATCCTCCTAAAAAGGGAATAAGAGAAGGTGGTATAACCACATCCTCCACATTAATAATGACCTCGTCAACTTCACTCGACTCAAATAAGAAGGCCTCATCCAATATGACATCACATGACGAGACGGAAAGGTCATGATTTTCATCATGACATTACAATGAAACATCAACGTCTATGAGAGTCTGGATGGGTTGTAGAACAACGAGAGGAGATGGATCGAAATCATAACTATAGTCGCGAACGACGGACTCGACTTGAAGATTATGGGATGAATCATCTGAATTCACACCAACACCTTGTAAAAACTCATCAAGAGCATGCTCTTGCGAGTATTGATGATCAACATCCAAGGTAGGGGTATGAATCGGAAGATGATTGAAGCCATATTCCACAAACAAGTTCGGCTCGTTACTAAAGTCATGTATCCCTTGGGTAGTCATATCCCACTCATAGGTTTCCTTAGCTAGACACTCGAATAAGAGCCAAGCTCTATCCAAGTCTAAAGCTAAGAAATCGCCATAAGAAAGAAATTCTACCAAATTTCTCATCTCATAGTTCAAGCCCTCATACATTATATTACAAATATCCCACTTATCAAAATTATGGTCAGGAGGAAGAGAGCTTCCAATCCTGTCATAATACATCCAAAACGGTTCATACTCATATTGGGGATCAATCAAAGAAGTGGCCGTAAGGCCTAAATATTCACAAAAATAAAAATAAAGAAAAAGAAAGACCTAGAACCATTTTACTCAACCTAAACTAATGGCATTGCCTTCCCCGGCAACGACGCCAAAATTTGATAGGCCGTCGTCGAGCCTACCAAAAGTAAATTTCCTAACTCGGACTTACTAATGCTAGTAAGGGCAAGTAAGGGTCGAACCCTAGAGAATAACGTATGTTGACCAAAGACAATGAGCATAGACAAGCTAAGTCGAAATTGGATTCAAAGATTGGAAGTCAATTAACTACAAGATACTAAAATAGGGGTCTAAAACAAGGAAATAAATACTAAGGTTAGGGGATTAACGACTCGACACCACCATGAATTATGGATCGGTCAAAACTTAGACTTAGGTCATGGATAAGGGGAGATCGTTCTATGATCGTACCACTCCTTCGGGCTAGTACGATGACCGGGAAGACATATACAACTCACTTTCGTGCAGCGACACATCTAACAAGTCCTAAGCACAAAATCACGAAGACCGGTAACTTTCCCTTGATCGAAGGCCCAACTTTCGTGGTGCTTCCATCAATCGGGCGAAGGGAGTCATCACCCACGTTCACCTTTCGGTCCTTAGGTGGGGATTCTCCTAAGAATCTTATTCTAGCTAAACATAAGACTCAACATCAACGAACCTTCGGTACCGACATTAACACAAACAAGACCAAGAAATGACTAAGACATAACATGGAGGATTTTGAGAGGTTTCACCCCAAACCCTAGCAATGAGACTACTCACACATGGCTAGAATAAATGAGGAAAACATAATGAATATATTAAAACCAACACCAAGCATGAAAATAAGGACAAACTATGGAATTTAACAATAATCAATCATAAAAACATCAAGGAAATAATCAACTAAGTGCAAATAAATAAGGAAAGAGTAGAGAAATGTTACAAGTGAAGCTTCAATATCAATAAGTAGAACAATGTGATGATCAATGTAATTTCCCAACCAAAAGCATGAACTTCTACAATTTATCTAAGACTTGAAATGAAAATTTATGGAAATTTAGGAGAGGGAAAGGAGAGAAACTACTAAAACTTAGGTTAACTATCTCTGAAAATATCATAAATGTAATCCCCTGTACAAAAAGGGAGTATAAAGGTATAAATACCTCTCCCAAAAAATAAAAGAAAGAAGCTAAAAAAAACGAGCAGAGTCATTTCAGCGGGCGCTGAGGAGATGACAGCGCCCTCTAACACCTATAATAGTAGGCCTGCAGTGCTTGGAAGACTTATGGCAGCGGGCGCTGAGTTGGGGTCAGCGGCCGCTGCCAATACTGAAAGTGCTACTGCCACAAAACAGGGGAGGGGAACAGCGGGCGCTGAAAAATGGTCAGCGGCCGCTGTCTTCTCTTGGTGCTTGTGATTGCTGGAGGCTGTAAAATCAGCGGCCGCTGGGAATCCATCAGCGGCCGCTGCCATGGCATAGAAGGCCTTCTGCCTTTTTTCCTTGCAAAATACTTGAAACACAAAACCCATCTCAGCAGACGCTGAGGAATTCCCAGCACCCGCTGAGGCCATCTTCCTTGCTACTGACTCTTTCAGCATTCACCATGATTCATCCCAGCGGGCGCTGAGGGATTTCCAGCGCCCGCTGAGGGCTTTTTTTAGCACCAACAAGCATAGAGGACTTGTGGTTTCCTCGAGGTTCCCGGTTCGCTTCCTCGGATTCCGAAATCAACTCGGGACCTGCAAAAAGGGAAGAAAACGCTGAAACAAGGCAAAATAGAGGAAATCACATAGAAAAGGGGAAGGGGGCTACAAAAGTAAAACTAAGCTAAAAAGCCTAAAAATGCTAACAAAAACTAAATAAAAATAGAAAATAAATTAATAAAAACTACGAAAAATACTAACTAAATACAGACTATCAAACTCCCCCAAGCTAGCCTGTTGCTTGTCCCCAAGCAACTACCACACGAAGAGTTCGACAAATCCCTCAGGAGAGGAATTCTACAACGGACTAAGGACTCCTATTACAGCCTTAAGGCGCACAAATCCCAATGCTAGAAACTAACTAAACTAAGGACTGAAACCTTTCACAGAATAGAACCTTAAAGGACTACGAGGTATCCAAGCCTAAACAACCTAACAACCGTCAAACACCCTTGAATAATCTCAGACATAAGTCGGTGGCGGGAAAAATACTCCGTGAGGGAGTCATGAAGAACAAAGGGAAGGACACTCATGTCTCGCCGGAGTTAGCGTCTCTCGAAATTTGACAAGTGACACCGCATACCAAAGATGAGACCTTTCGAGAACATGAAATCAATAGGGCTTAAGGTCATAACATCTTACATACAAGGTCCGAAACTACAAATAACTACCGACCGATCGCTAGGATAATTTACAATAAGACACTAGTCGGCTAAGAAAACTACTATCTCCTTCTCTAATTATGTACATTTTTTTTAATATAAATAGAAGAAATTAAAAGGACAAGCGTATAAACAACTACAACTAAAAACATGACATAATAAACATAAATAATTAATAATTAATTTTTTATTTTTTATTTTTTATTTTTTTCATTTTCATTTTTTTTCATTTTTTTTATTTTTTATTAGAGAAGGAGTTACAACTTAAATAATTACACTATTACAAAATTTACAAGGACCGAAAATAAAACTCGATGCTATGACGTAAGATGGTGCATAAATCATGTTCCAAGTCTCGAAAGGGCGGTAGCAATTCACAAGTCAAAAATCAGAGACAAGAAACAGAAAAACTAAAACCGACGAGGGATACAATGCGACGCTCAGAAATGAATATACCTAAAAGGGTCTAATTAAGGCAGGAGCTCGAAACCTCACCTAGGTTCAAAAACCACCGACTCAGCGTCAACTAAACAAGGGACAACCTCGTACCACAAACCGACTTGGATACACATCTAGTCCTAAAGGGTTCTCCTAAAAGGGAAAAGCATTCTAGCCTAAGAGTTAGTAAAAATCATTGAAAATTGTGCGGACTCAAGACTCTAAAGAAAAGAAAAGTCCCTATAAGGATTCCCCTAGTTTCGTCATCGGGAGACGACTAAACTTAGAAAAATAAAAGGGATAAAAGAAAATAAACTACGACAATAAGCTACATGCAAAAATGGAGAAAAACAAAATAAAATAAACTACGAAAATAAACTAGTATGCAAAAACTAATAAAAAAGAAACTAAGGAAAATAATAAAAGAAAAATAAACTACGAAAATAAACTAAAATGCAAAGCATTAAAATGCATTTGGATTTTCAAAACGGGAGCAAGACTTAGATATCACCCCAATGACCACTATATAAATCACACACACTAAGAAACACAACCACAAACAAGCACAATCAACATACCCCAACAGCAGCTCCCCCAAGCTAGCTCCTCTATCCCAAGACCACGACTAAACCCCAGGTTCACTTAAATACAAGTGAGAACTTACCTGTAGAGGACATGATTCGGTTTGTCGGGAAACCTGTAGTCCAGGTGCACCATTGACACTATTAAAGCGCCTTTAACGCTACCGAAATCATGCCTCGATCGACGCTCTAGTGCTTCACCCTCACTAGCTACGGGTCCAAACAACAAAAAAGGTAACTAGACCCAAAGGGTCTAAACCCCCCCAAGCTGGAACGAAAGCATCGTCCCGAGGCTATGGGTGGAGAGGTCTAAAGCTCAGGGTCATCCTGGGGGGGGGAGGGAGGGGTGTCGGAAGAAGTGACCTTCTGACACGTGATAGTCGTACATCTGGTCAGTTTGTATACGGAGACGGTTCAAGTCAGAACGCATCTCCATAATGTTGGCATTAATGGATGCATAAGCAGCGTTTTGCTGCTGGGATAGGGCGTCGAAGGCGGCCGCAAAGTCAAATTGCGGCTGGGGTGGGATGGGTTGTGCATGTGGTGGTTCTGGTGCTGGTTGTTCGATTTCCTCAACTACAACAGCCGGGGGCCCTTGAAATAAATCTACGTCGCGCTGGGCTACGGGTTCCGAGGGGATTATGTATGGGCTATCCCGATCAAACCTGGTTATCTCGGGATTAGGCAGATAATAGTGGTGTCTCCCGCGGACCAGGGCACTTAGCCTGTCTTCCCGACTGGTGTTCTTAATGAAAGACTGGTTAAGGAAATCGGACTTGTCAAAATACCGGGTTTCAGAAAATATGTCTAACTGATCAATAAAGTGCGAATACCCCAGTTTCCTAGCTATAATCTTTATAAAACCTCCTAGTGTGATATCGGCGGTCATCTTGGGGTCTCTTGTTTGGGCAAGCATACGCTTGACCAACAAGTAACCCGTGTTCACCTTACCCAACGGTGATGGGGTTGTTGCTAAGTAAATACAAAGCAACTCATCTTTGTTGATCTTCCCAATCTCGTTTTTGGAGAAGATTGAGTAGCTCAACAAGCGATGAAACAGTCGTAGGGCAAGGTGATGGATCGCGCTGGCCACTGCCCATGTAGAGTCAAAACGATCCTCACCCGTAATTGCATGCCAAGAGGCAAGCGGTTTAAAGTCAGGAAAGTTTTTTGGACTAAAATCAGTAATGGGGTTGGCTGGGTCACATCCTAGAAATACGTTTAGCTGGGAAATTGTAATGGTATGTCGGTCATTGAATAGTCGGAAAGAAAGTTGGTATTCCGGTATGTTAGTGGTGGATTGTATCTCTATATAGGTCAATGTGCTAAGGAATTCACAGGCCAACGGTGGGTACGTGTAATCGGCCATGTTGGGGTTAGTTAAGTTCTCCCACCCAAAGTTCGTGAACAGGGTTTGCATTTCCCTGGTGATCTGTAGCGCCAGACAAGGGCGCGCATCATAAAATCGGGTAGGGCGAAATGTTCGCCGCAACAGGTTTTCATATTTAGCCCGATTGGCCTGTGGAATCCTAATGGATGGTGGTGGTTGTGGTGGTGCGTCATCTTGTTGGTTTTGGTCTGAGGTACCGGATCGGTCACTTCTTTTCTTTTTTCGGGGCTCAGACATGAATGATTAAACTAGGGTCGAAAACTAACGAAATAAAATAAAATAAAATAATAATAAAAAAAAATCAGCTAAATTACTTCCCTAACCAGTTAATGAACAAGAGGCCTAAACCCAAGTGCCTCAAGTTCACAAAATCACAACAGGAAAACCAAAAAAAAAAAAAATTTCACCAACACAATCCAAGTCACAAAAATTCAACAACACAAACCAAAACAATAATCTAAGACTACAATTAGGGACTCAAAAATCCAACAAACAATTGCAAAGCATAAATGAAAACCTAAGATTCGAACTAAGTTGAAAATAACAAAGTTAGAAAATTAGAGTTTTAGAAAATACCCAACTAGAGCATGAAAATACTCTAGATAACCTCCTTGTTGTTGTTGTTGATGAATGAGCCAAAAGTAACCCAAGATTTGTGGCTTGCTCGTGTTTTTTCGACCTCTTTTTTTTTTTTTTTTTTGAAGAAATTCGAACCTAGGGTTCGAATTTTAGGTGAGAAAGTGAGAGAGAATTAAGATGGGATGGGAGAAATGGAGTACTGGAGTGAAAAGGAAGATGAATGATGGAGATTTGACTGAGTTTTAGTGAGATTTGAGTGAGATTGAGAGTTAGGGTTTGAGAGAATTCGAGTGTTCTGAATTTTTTTTCGTGAAAAATGAACAATTCTGGCCCCTGTTGTTTTACATAAATCGTTCTCAGTGGACGCTGACTTAAAATCAGCGGCCGATTCCCCTTTTAAAATGGTTCTGGAGATTGTAACAGAGCCCATCAGCGGGCGCTGAGAATGGGCCAGCGCCCGCTGTAGTCATTTTTTTGGCTACTGGAAATAAGGGGTGCAAGTTTCTCAGCGGGCGCTGAGAATGGGACAGCGTCCGCTGCTATGGATTTTTGAGCTATTGGAAGTTTTTGGCAAAACTGATCAGCGGCCGCTGAATGAGATCCAGCGCCCACTGTAATGGAAAGTTTTGCTACTGGAACATTTTGAGCATTGTGCAAGCGGGCGCTGATGGAAATTCAGCGCCCGCTGAACCTGACCTGTAGCCAAATTTTCAGCAGATTTAACTTAAGAATTGCACCAGAATCTCAGATTTAGAACATCTTTTCCTCATTGCATCCTAAGGGATACATCAACATGTATAGTGGCCCAAAGGGCCAAAACCACACTCGTTGATGTATTCAGAAGTTCAATGAAGGAAATCTCTCATTTTCTTTTCACTCACCCATGATATAATTTTTTTCAAGTGCTCCCTTTCTCTAACACACATTCATGGACATATGTAAAGATCACATATATGCACAAATGTGTGAAGGCACTACTCAATCTGTTCTCTCATCATCAATTTTTTTTATTTTTTATTTTATAATTACAATGCAAAGAAACAAACTAAACTATCCTAAAAGCAATAAATTGAGGGTTGCCTCCCACAAGCGCTTGTTTAACGTCCCGAGCCTGACGAAATGACCGAGTCGGTCCTACTCCTCAACGGGAGTAACATCAAACTCGTCTAATTGAATCACAAGGGCAACTTCCGGAGGTTGGCCTCCATAGTAGGCTTTTAAGCGTTGCCCATTCACTTTGAAAGGGGCGGTTCCATCATTTCCAATCTCAACAGCCCCATAGGGGTAGACTTTCCGAACCGTAAAGGGACCACTCCACCTCGACTTGAGCTTTCCGGGGAACAACCTAAGCCGAGAATTGAACAATAGGACCTTGTCCCCTTCATGGAATTCCCTATAGAGGATATGCTTGTCTTGCCAAAACTTGGTGCGTTCCTTGTAGATTCGAGCATTTTCGTATGCATCAAGCCTCAATTCCTCAAGTAAATGCAGGTCAAGCATCCACTTCTCCCTCGCAGATTGGAGATCGAAGTTGAGTGCTTTGATCGCCCAATGTGCGCAATGCTCGAGCTCAACCGGTAGGTGACAAGACTTACCATAGACCAACTTGTAAGGGGTTGTGCCTATGGGAGTCTTGTATGCTGTCCTGTACGCCCAAAGAGCGTCATCGAGCTTAGTTGACCAATTTTTTCGAGACCGATCAACGGTCTTTTCAAGGATCATTTTGATTTGCCGGATTGAAATTTCTGCTTGCCCGCTCGTTTGAGGGTGATAGGCCAAGGCAACCTTATGCTTAACACCATATTTTGAGAACAAGGATTAGAGTGTTCGCTTGGCAAAATGTGATCCTCCATCACTAATGACAGCTCGGGGAACTCCAAACCTCGGGAAAATGATAGTTTTAAACAACTTAATAACTACCTTTGCATCATTGGTGACCGAGGCAATGGCTTCCACCCATTTAGACACATAGTCCACCGCGACCAAAATGTATTGGTTGCCATAAGATGAGGGAAAGGGTCCCATGTAGTCGATGCCCCAAACATCGAAGATTTCAAGTTCAAGAATGCTGTTGAGGGGCATCTCATGACGGTTTGAAATATTGCCGGTACGTTGGCACCGGTCACACGCCTTCACCATGCTCCAAGTGTCCTTGAACATGGTAGGCCAGAAAAATCCAGATTACAAGATCCTCGATGTAGTCTTGTCAGCACCCATGTCTCCTCCACAAGGAGAAGAGTGGCACATGCTAATAACACTTGCAATCTCATCATCGGGGACACACCTTCGTAAAAGTCCATCAACACCTCTTTTGAACAGAAGAGGGTTGTCCCAATAGTATTGGCGAACGTCATGCAGGAAACGCCGCTTTTTTTGATACCCCCAATCGGAGGGCATAATCTTACAAGCAAGATAGTTAACAATGTCCGCATACCAAGGAGCAGGGATTGCCAAGGCAACAAGGAGGTGGTCATCAAGAAATGAATCGTTGATTGGAATAACCTCACCATCCTCGGATAAAGGTAACCGAGAGAGGTGGTCGGCTACAACATTTTCGGCCCCGACTTTGTCTCGGATTTCAATATCAAACTCTTGTAGCAACAAGATCCACCGGATGAGCCAAGGTTTAGCGTCTTTCTTGGCCATTAAGTACTTCAAGGCTGAGTGGTCGGTGAAGATTATGACTTTGGAACCGACCAAGTAAGACCTAAATTTTTCCATGGCATGGACAATTGCAAGAAGCTCTTTCTCAGTAGTGGCATAATTGCGTTGAGCTTCATCTAGAGTCTTTCTTGTGTAGTAGAAGGCATGCAGCTTGCCGTCCTTCCGTTTTCCGAGCACCGAACCAACAACATAGTCTGATGCATCGCACATTAGCTCAAAAGGAAGCTCCCAGTCCGGGGGCTGAATGATAGGAGCAGTAACTAGAGCTTGTTTCAGTTCCTGAAATGCTACACAACAATCATTAGAAAACACAAAAGCCCCTAGATGAAATTACATGCCCGAGAAAAATGCCCTCTTCGACCATGAAGTGGCATTTTTCCCAATTTAGAACCAAGTTCGCATCTTGACACCGTTTCAACACATTCACCAAGTTAGCAAGGCAGGTGTCAAAAGACGAACCACAAACAGAGAAATAATCCGTAAAAACTTCTATGGATGTTTCTAGCATGTTAGAAAAAATAGCCATCATGCACCTTTGAAAAGTCGAAGGTGCATTACATAGCCCAAACGGCATCCTTCGATATGCAAAGGTACCAAAGGGGCATGTAAACGTGGTTTTTTCCTGATCATCGGGATGAATCGGGATTTGGAAAAATCCCGAGAATCCATCCAAAAAGCAATAACGGCTATGATTAGCCAATCTCTCCAAAAGTTGATCAATGAACGGAGGTGGAAAGTGATCTTTACGGGTTGATTTGTTTATTTTTCTGTAATCAATACACATTCTCCAACCCGTAACCGATCTTGTCGAGATAGTTTCACCCTTCTCGTTCTTAATGACAGTCATGCCTCCCTTTTTAGGGACTACTTGAACCGGGCTAACCCACTTACTATCTGAGATAGGGTAGATTATGCCCGAGTCAAGCAATTTAATAACTTCACCTCTCACGACTTCCTTCATCGAAGGGTTTAACCTTCGCTGATATTCAATCGAGGAGGCATGATCATCATCAAGCAATATACGATTCATGCAGAGGGTGGGACTTATTCCTTTAATGTCGGAAATGTTATACCCGATGACACTTCTATATTTTCTCAAAACAACCAAGAGTTTTTCAAGAGAAGTTTCTTCGAGTTTAGCATCGAAAATAACGGGATAAGCCTCATCGGCATCCAGAAAAACATACTTAAGTAAAGAGGGAAGAGGTTTCAACTCTACCTTTGGAGGAGGCGTAGTCCTCTCCTCCTTACCCTCGACCCGGAGGACCTCGAGCTCAGCATCAATGCTAACCGAGGTGCCATCAAGAATTTTTTTATACCCCCGGCTTTCATCAGTGTCGAAGACGGCTCCGTCAGAGATCAATGATCGCAATGGGTCTGCGACCTCGATCATTTCAGAAAATTCCACCGTAGTAGTATCGATGGTGTCGATGCGAAGGATTGCATTCGTAATAGGCATTTTCATTGCCTTTGAGAATGAGAAAGTGATCTTTTCATCCCCGACATTTAGACTCAAACGACCATCCTTCACATCGATAACGGCGCCCGCTGTTTTCAAGAAAGGCCTCCCCAATATCAAGGGAACCTTGGCATCTTCCTCCATATCCATTATGACAAAATCACAAGGGATAAAAACTCGTCCCACTTGCACCGGGACATCTTCTAGAACTCCTAGAGGTAATCTTACCGAGCGATCGGCAAGCTGAATACACATTTTTGTGGGCTTTAAGCCACCCATATTGAGCTTGTGGGCCATAGTCAAAGGCATAAGACTCACACTTGCTCCCAAGTCACATAGAGCATTTTTGCTTTGAAGATCACCGATTTTCACCGGTATAGAGAAACTGCCAGGATCACCAAGCTTCTCGGGAAGCTTGTTCTGAAGAATAGCTCTCACCTCCATAGGAAGTGAAATGGTGGCATGCTCCTCTAATTTGCTCTTGTTCCAGAGAAGATCCTTTAGGAACTTGGCATAAGCCGGCATTTGGGACAAAGCATGAAGAAAAGGGATGTTTACTTGAAGACCCTTCATGACCTCGAGAAACTTAGAAAATTTCTCGCCTAACTTCTTCTCAACGATCCGATGGGGGAAAGGAACCGGTGGCACATACAGTTTCATCGGTGCTTTTACAACAATATTCTCTTTTGGGGGCATAACACTATCCTCACTTTGTGGCTCACTCTCAATCGCTCCGCTATCAAAATCAATTGACATATCGTCAACAACTCCCTATTTACTCACTTTTGTGGCACCCTCATCTAAAACCATGGATGGACCCGCATAATCCTTACCCGATCGCAGTGTTATTGCCTTTGCTTGTTCCTTCGGATTAGTGATCGGTTGCCCTGGAAATTGAGAACTTGAAGAATTATTGGAATTCCCAACTTGTTGGGCTATTTGAGCAAGTTGAGTTTCGATCATTTTATTATGAGTTTGCAGTTGATTGATCAAAGTGCTCATCTCGTTCATTTTCCGGTCACTATCTGAATTAGCCTTGGTCTGATGCTGTATAAAGGTCTCTAGAGCCGTCTTAAGGCTAGATTTCTGAAGAACGGGACAGGTATATGGTGGCCTTTGAGGAGAAGGACCCTGATTGAAACCTGGAGGACGATAAGGTGCTGGAGCTTGGTTGTCCCTCGGTTGATATGGTTGTTGTTGGCAGTATGGTTGTTGATACGGTGGTTGTTGTTGATTATTGTTCTTCCAGCTGAAATTGGGGTGATCTTTCCAACCGGGATTGTAAGTGTTAGAGTACGGATCATTCCGTGCTCCCATCATAGCGAATTGCTCCATCGAGGAGCTGCAATAAGAAGACAGGTGGTCGTTTCCGCCACACATGTCGCAAGAAAGAGCAGGCTGAGATTCAGAACTTGAGGCGGCAAAATGTGCTTTCTCAAGTCTCCATGTAAAGAAATCCAAACGAGCATTAACATCGTCAAGACTTTGATCAGATCGGGACGTTACCTTGGGAACAACACGTCTCGACCCACCCCATGAGAACTGTTTAGCAACCTCCTCGATCATTGGCCTAACTTCAGATAGAGGGACTTTCATCAACCTATCACTCGTACTGGAGTCTAAGTGACCGCTGGAAACAGGATTAAGGCCATCGTAAAATGTCATGTAGGCTATGCCATCACTATAGCCATGGTGAGGGCATGAGCGGAGGAGTTCTTTAAAGCGCTCCCATGCTTCCCCGAGAGTTTCGTCCTCCTCTTGAGAAAAACTCGATATTTTTCTCCTCATTTCCGAAGTTTTCTCCGGAGGACAATATTTTTCAAGGAATGCTTTGGTGATAGCATCCCATGTAGTCAAGGATCCCTCGGGGAGTGAGCGAATCCAGTGCTTTGCCTTATGAGTTAATGAAAATTGGAACATGTGCATCCGTATAAACTCGGGTTGAACATTGTTGTGCTTGACCGTGGAGCACAGTTCCAAAAAGTTGTCGAGATGAGAGAAAGGACACTCGGTCGAGTTTCCCCCAAACTGTGAATCTTTCACCATCCGGATGAGATGTGGTGAAAATTCATGATGATTTGCAACCGTAGCGGGCAAAGCAATCCCGCTACGCAATTCGAAGGATTCCGGGTGGCGGAAATCCCTCATTGTCTGTTGTGGAGGTGGTGGCGTATCAGCCATGACTGAAGAAATAGAACAAGGACTACCAGGTGACTTTGATTGCAACTCAGATTCGAGTTGCTCAATGTTTTGCGCACTAGTAGCCTTTCTCAGATCCCTCAAGTAACGGTTGATTTCTGGGATTAATGGGAAGGCAGGTAAGCTACGAGTCCTGCGTGTCATAAACTGCTAAACAAACGCGTTAGCAATAACAATTCACACAATCAAGTAGCAAATGAATTAATAGAAGACAAAGTCCAGTCAAACTCAAGTAAATCTATAGCAACAAATTCCGTTATTCCCCGGCAACGGCGCCAAATTGATAGGAGGGATTTTCTTACCAAATAAAAACCCCCGTCGTAGTATGAGTGGGGGTGTCGAACACGGGGAAGGTACGTTGCACTAATCTAGGCATGAGCGTCGAACAAGCTAGATCGGTTGATGGTCGCGAGAAGCGGAGAGAACTAACTAAAACTACACTAAGGAAACAAGAATAAAAGGGACTAGGGTAAGAGCTCCACAACTCATACCACCATGAATTGTGAGTCAGTCGAACTTAGACTTATGTCATGGATAAGGGGAGGTCATTCTATGATCGTACCACTCTTTCGAGCTAGTATGACGACCGGAAAGACATATACAACTCACTTTCGTGCAGCGACACATATAACGAGTCTTAAGCACAAAACATGAAGACCAGTAACTTTCCCTTGATCGAAGGCCCAACTTTCGTGGTGCTTCCATCAATCGGGCAAAGGAAGTCATCACCCACGTTCACCTTTCGGTCCTTCGGTGGGGATTTTTCAAAGAATCCTATGTTAGCTAGACACAAGACTCAACATAACCGAATCCTAAGGTACCGACATTATCACAACCAAAGCCAAGAAACAACTAAGCCACAATCATGGAGGATTTGAGAAGTTTCACTCAACCCCTAGAAATTAACTACTCACACATAATTAATAAAAACATAATTAAAACTAAAACTAAAAACATAATTAAACCTAAAACTATGAACAAAACAAATTAACAATTAAAACCTAGAACTAAACTAACATCAAAACCTAAATAAACTACCAACTAAATCAACAAGAAACAAACATAAATAACTAAAACAACAAACAAATAACAAACATAAACAATTAAAACCAACAATTAAACAACAAAAAGGGAAGCAATCAAAGCAATAAATGAAAGCTATAAAATACCTTGAGATGGAGATGAAGAACAAGCAAGAAGGGAAGAGGAAAAACAAGAACTTTGCATAAATTAAGAAAAATATGTAAAATTACAAGAGAATTGAAGAAGAAAGCTTTAAAACTAACCTAACCCAAAGTTTGAGCTTCTAACATCAGCTCTGGAAGAAATGGGAAGAGGGGGGTATATAAAGTGCTCCCCAAAAATTCACGAAAAATGACCTAAAACAGATTAAATGATACGAATAGGGCCTTTTCAGCGGGCGCTGGGCATAAGTCAGCGGGCGCTGGAGCCAAAAAATGAGTTACTGACTGTTCTGGCCAATTCAGCGGGCTCTTGGACATCTCAGCGGGCGCTGAAGGGTTATCAGCGGGCGCTGGAAAGGTCTAAGCGGCCGCTGGACAGCTTGACAGTCAGTTTTAAAAATGTCATAACTCCTTCATTTCTTATTAGAATTTAGCTTATGACCAGGCGTTTCGAAGCTATCGGAATGAGCTGTAACGTCCAACTTGAATCGCTTTAAAATGATAAGTATGTAAAACTTTATGGCCTTTCAAAGTTGTCCTATGCTCCAAAAGTGGTGATTGTGATTTTGGCTTTATTGCGGCACACTTCTCAAAGCTTCTCGGGACCTCTCAGGAACCTTGTCGGCTTTCAAGAATTGATCGAAAACACACAAAACACCTACATAAATGAACGCAACACATAAGTAACGCAAAAGAGCTCAATTATTAGCAAAAACGACAAGAAAAGACATTATTCAATGAAAACGCAACTAAGACCTAAACTAAGCTAAAAAGGCCTAAAACTAATAAAATTAAGCCTAAAAGCAATTGAAAACAAGTGAAAAGAGCCCGGAAAATAGATCCTAAAATGGACCTATCAATGAGCAAGCTTTTAGCTTAATGAAACGAAAAGGTATACCCTATATGACGTAATGTGTTATGTTCATGTGTCGTTCGATGCATCGATCACAGTGTTGTTTTGTCAAAGTAAATGAGGGTTTTTCTTTTTCAACGCTTGCAATCGACTTGACGTCTTCTCCGATATGGTACGCCAAACACGTCGACGTCGAACTAGACATGTCAACGTCGAACTGGATACATCGAACCTACACCACAAATGGTTAGGACTAACCGTTGGCATTTCGAATATAGCTTTCGTTGTCTTCCTCGAACCGAATATTAGCCAAGGCTTTAGCTTGGACGTCTTCAAAGGTGGAATGATGGTACTTAGTCAGCTCCTTATATAACTCAGATTCGCATGACAACCCTCTTCTGAATGCCTCTATGACAGTAGGTACATCGGGGTTGACAATCTGCATTTTCTCCTTGACAAACCGTTTCACATAGTCCCTTAGGGGCTCGTCTCGTCTTTGTACAATATGGTAAAGGTCTCCAGACTGCTTCCTCATCTTTCGACTGGTAGCAAATTGAATGTTGAACAAGTCAACCAAACCTGGGGAGTTGTCCCCTCGAAGCTCATGCCAAGGCCTGTGGTGAATTGCGGAAGAGTTTTCCATTGATTCCCATGGTTCGTCCATGGTGTCGTTTCTGGGACAAACGTCGTCGTTCGTCCGACTGGTACAAATGACGAATCCCAAGGTCTTGTCGTACCACCCCTAGAAGAAAGTCCATATCCTAGGGTGTAACGACCCGACTTTTGTAAGCTGTCGATTTATGGAGGAAATCGACAAATGGATCATTACCAAACAAAAACATCTAAAAACATTAATAAACTTTAACAATTAAACTTATTTAAAAACCATTTTATTTATTAATTAACTACTGGATGGTTTAAATAATGGAATACTATCCAAAAAGCCATAAAAACAACTTAAGTAAACTGTCTATTCCCAACAAGCTGGGTAAAATCTAAAAAGAAATAAACTAAAAAGTAAAACAGAGCTCGGGTTTCCTCTATAATCTCGCAACAACGCTCAACCTGACCCATACGAGAGCCCAATCATTCTTCTGCATCATCACTTGAAATGGGGGGTCCACCGTCAGTGGCGAGTAACTAGGCTGTCCCACCTAAATGTGGAACCATAAATCATATAAAAAGATAGAATCAACATGGACCGCACGACATACATGAATAATCATAAAACAATAACATTATCCGAACATAAATAACGTACCATATCCCAATGATTGCTTATCTTTTCATAGTATTACCCAAACCCATCTTTTATTCATCTTATTTAATCCGTGGACCGGTCATTATAGCTCGTAAGGATCCCCGTGTACATCCCAACTTTCCTAAAATGCGCCGGGTAGAACCCGTGTATCCTACCCGTGTACTACTACTTAGACGACTACACATCCTAGGGCAGTGGCTTCGACTTAACCTAATCTGGTGACCCTTGTATCACCAAACAGGCGTTCACTTCTTATAACTTATACTTATTCTTATCATATCGACATGGCCATCGTGAGACCAATATACAAATTAACTTCTTATCATCTTATCTTTAATTAAAGTCAAGCCTTAATCTTATTAATTCAACTTAACTTCTTACTTCCTTTTTACTCCATTAATTAAATTAAATCCTTAAATCATAACTGAAATTATTATAAGCTAAAATTAAATTAAATTGATCATAATCCTAATTTGAGCCACTCGACAATTTCAATAACAAAATAAATAAAAATCAATTCCTTATTAACAATCACATAAACAATTCAATTAACCAATTAAATTCATCAAAACAATTATAAGAACTAACAATCATCAATTAAATTGCACAAAATATGACGAAAATAACTCCTTTTTAGTCTTACATGGTTCGGCCATCATGATGGAAAAATAATAAAAAATTCACACTTTAATTTATTAAATCACAGTTATCATAATTTAATCATTTAAACAATTAAACAAATACTAATATCATAAAATACACGGCCATCAAGATTAAGAACAAGATCAAGATTAAACCAAGATCAATTATTTAAATCATAATATTGTTTGAAATCCATAAATTAATTAATAAATCATCCTTCAAGATTAAAATACTATATAAACTTAGCAAGAAAGTTCTTGGAACTAGTACCACTCGACATTTTCAAGAACCAAAATCAAAGTTTATGAATTAATTCTAAAGTTAACATAAACAATTAATTTAATCATGGAACATATTTTAATCATGAAATCAACATATAAAAATATAATAAAAATTCATACTTGGTCATGCATATGGTTTGAAATTTTTGAACAAATAACAAAAATAAACAAGCAAGATTACTAATTGATTACATGCATTTGATAAATAAGGGTCTGGATAGTCCGCTCTGTCTGGCCATTTGTAGCCGCGTGGAACGCCGTGCTCAAGTTCAGCTTAGCGCCAAAAGCTTCTTGTAAGGATTTTCAAAATCACGATAAGAATCGCGGGTCTCGATCTGAAACAATATCTCTCGGCACGTCATGGAGTCGAATTATTTCCTGAGTACAGGCCTCCGCCATCATCTCCATGGTTCAAGTGGTCTTCATAGGAATGAATCTTGCCACCTTCATTAAATGGTCTACTATTACCCATACGGCATTCAACCCACTAGTGGTAGGCGACAAACTTACCACAAAATCCATCGAGATGGAATCAAACTTCCATTTCGGAATCGGCAACAGTTGAAGTAACCCTCTGGGTCTCTGGTGCTCAATTTTAACCTTTTGACAAACAAGGCATCGAGCTACGAATTCTGCAATTTCTCGCTTCATTCCGGGCTATCAGAAGTGTTCCTTCAAATCCTTATACAACTTGCCACCCCCGGGGTGCACTGAATAAGGAGTATTATGTGCCTCTTGCATGATCTTGTTCCGTAGAACCTTATCGTTCGGCACACACCACTTGTTGATTTATGGTTAGTTTTAGCATAATTATAGATTAATAAGAGTATTCCGACTAGTATATTATATACCTTTTCCGGAGTTTCAGACTCCCATCAGTCTCTATAAAAAAGTCTTCCGCTTCCCATGCAGCTTGGCTTCACGGATTTTCTCGAGTTGAGGATCCTGCTTTTTCTTGTCCCGGAGTTCTTGATAAAGATCAGGTTCGACACTCATAGCATTGAGGTACACCCGAGTATGTTCCAGTGTAACGATTTCTACTTCTAGTTTCTGAAGATCTGCATGAACTTCCTTTGGTAACACCATTACTCGGTTGAGGGAGTGCCTCTCCTTGCGGCTTAATGCATCTGCCACACGGTTAGCCTTCCCCTCGCAACAATCTAGTGACAAGTCATAATCCTTGATGAGTTCTAGCCACCTTCACTGCCTCATGTTGAGTTCTTTCTTTGTGAGGATATATTTGAGGCTGTTGTGATTGGTGAACATTTTGCAAGTCACTCCATACAAACAATGTCGCCAAATTTTAAGGGGCGAGCACTATAGCCGCCAACTCCAGGTCGTGAGTAGGGTAGTTCTTCTCATGCACCTTGAGCTGTCGGGAGGCATATGCTATCACCTTCCCTTCTTACATCAGCACACACCCTAGTCCGTTCTTCGATGCGTCACTGTAGACTTCATATGCGATTCCTTCATTAGTTAAGGATAACACTGGCGCTTCAACTAAGCTTTGCTTCAAATTCTGGAACGCTTTTTCACATTGTTCGGACCAGATGAACTTGCTCTCTTTTTGCAGTAACTTTATCACTGGCTGTGCGACCTTTGAGAAGTCCTTTACGAACCTCCGGTAGTACCCTGCCATAGACAAACATCATTTCACAGTTTCAACTGGTTAGGTAATAAATTTTAACAGTCTTTAGTTAAGATAATTCCATACCTGCTAACCCGAGGAAATTTCTGATTTCCGCCACACTCTTCGGCCTATTCCATTCTACAATGGCCTTGACCTTTGCTAGGTCTACTTTGATACCGTCCTTGTTAATGACGTGCCCTAGAAATGCCATTTCTTGGAGCCAGAATTCACATTTTGACAACTTAGCAAACCACTTCTTAGCTCGCAACACATCCATCACCATACGTAAATGTTTCTCGTGGTCCTGCTCATTCTTAGAATATATCAGAATATCGTTGATGAACACCAACACACAAACATCAAGTAGACGGTGAAAGGTACGGTTCATTTGATCAATAAACACCGCCGGAGCGTTGGTTAGACCAAATGGCATCACTTCAAACTCATAATGCCCATATCTTGTTCATAACGCTGTCTTAGGAATATCCTCTGCCTTCACCAGAATTTGATGATAACCGGATCGAAGATCAATCTTGGAGAAAATACGTGCACCCTTCAACTGATCAAACAGGTCATCAATTCTGGGTAGAGGATACTTTTTCTTTACATTCACCTTGTTGAGCTCTCGATAATCAATACACATCCTCATGCTTCCATCCTTCTTTTTAACAAACAATACCGGAGCAACCCATGGTGACACACTGGGTCTTATGAAACCCTCGTCGATCAAATCCACCAGCTAAGTTTTCAACTCTTTAAGTTCTGCTGGCGCCATTCTATACGGAGCCTTTGATATTAGTGCCGTGCCCGGAACCAAGTCGATGTTGAACTCCACCTCTCTCTCCGGAGGTATTCCCGGTAGCTCCTCGGGAAACACATCCGCATAGTCTCTAATTACTGGGATTGCCTCAAGTTGCTCTGCTTTGGAGATGTCTTTCACCTGGCATAGATACACAGTCTCTCCTTTTTGGTGAAGCTTCTGCATTTTCATTGCTGATACGAACTTCACACCTTTGTTACTTGTGGTGCTGGAGTAACTTAAACGCTTCCACTTAGGTCCACGCAACACAATCGCTTGGTCACAACATCTAATCGCTGCTTGATTCTTTGATAACCAGTCCATTCCTAGAATTACATCAAACTTGATCATCGGGAATTCCTTTAAGTCGGCCGTTAATTGCTCACCGGCTATACCTATTGGAACATCCCTGAATTCACGATTACAAGCAAGGTCCTCTCCCGAAGGTAGAGTTACAATAGATTTTACGAGAGACTCTCCCGGCAAATTTGTATTACACACAAAATACTTTGCAACAAAAGAAACAGTAGCACCTGTATCAAAGAATACCAAAGCTGACATGTTATAAACAAGAAATGTAACCGTAACTACATCGGTTGCACATCCGCTTCTTCCTGAGTCATGCAGTAGATACAGTTCTTTACTGGTGCCTTGTTCTCCGTGATTGCTAGTTTGTTCTTTGGATATACCCAAGACTTGTGCCCTTCTTGACCGCATGAATAGAAAACTACCACCGAGCCATCGCACTTCTTCCCTGGGTGAACCTCCTTCTGGCAACCCTTGCAAATCCGATTTCCTTGAAATCTGGGCGCTGAGTTACCCTGCTGATGCAATCGCTAGGGCTACTCGTACCGCGGCTTCTTCGCTGTTGCCGGTGGTTGACTAATTGTAGCCCTTTTCTTCGAAGCTTCCTCTTGAGCTAAGGATGCACGAATTTCCAAGGCCACTTTATAAGCCCTCTTGAAAGTGGATGCCCCACTGTTGGTGACGTGAACTCTGATGCGGGGGTCTAGCTTCTTGATGTACCTCTTCAGTCTCTCCGCCTCAGATGGTATCACTGCGGTAGCAAATCTGGACAACTCTGCAAACCTGTTAGTGTAAGCCTGCACTGACATGGTTGCCTGAGTGAGCATCAGGAACTCCTCCTGCTTCTGCCACCTATGTTCGTCGGGGTAGAAACGTTCTTGCTGTTTGGTGATGAACTCTTCCCAAGGCATGCCCCTCACAGATCTTCCTTGTGGACGAATGGTCATCCACCAGTTATCAGCCTCCATTTGCAAGTAATAGCTGGCAATCTGAACTCGTTCTTCATCCGGACAGTTCGTTACATCAAACAGCTTCCTCATTTCCCGTTCCCAGCTCTCACGCACCACAGGGTCTGCGGTACCATCATAGGTGGGTGGCCGATGACGGGAAAATCCGTTGAACATGGACTGACTCCTAGACGATTGCGCTCCTCTCTGAGCTAAGCTGATTATGGCGCCTTCTAGCATGCGACGCTGATCACGGCTGCTATGTAATAGTCCTAGGCTTGCCATTCTACAAAATAGTACTCGAGTTAAGAAAACAAAGTCAACTAAAACTTAGATTAAATCATCGCGAAGAATGAAATATAACTTATCCCATAGTTCTACCCGAGTCAACACTCACTTAAGTTCTCAAGGCAAAGCTAGTTAGGTCAAACTCTCGAGAAATAAAGCACACCATCTCACGGGTTACTTATGGTGACGTAACCTAAAAATTCAGCTCTGATACCAACTGTAATGACCCGTATTTTATCAGCGTTGTTTTCAAAGAAAACAACAATATGAATCAAAGTTTAATTAGAAATTTAGGATTCAAAATTTAATACTAACAACGGAAGCTCTAAATTACTCAATTTTATTCAAGTAAATATATAAAATAAAACTAATTAAAAATTATTATTGTTGTTGTTGTTGTTGTTGGTGCTGTTGTTGTTGCTGTTGCTGTTGCTGTTGTTGCTGTTGTTGTTGTTGTTGTTGTTGCTGTTGTTGTTGTTGTTGTTGCTGTTGCTGTTGCTGTTGCTGTTGCTGTTGCTGTTGTTGTTGCTGTTGTTGTTGGTGTTGCTGTTGCTGTTGCTGTTGCTGTTGTTTTTGTTGCTGCTGTTGTTGTTGTTGTTGCTGCTGCTATTGTTGCTGTTGTTGTTGTTGTTGGTGTTGTTGTTGTTGTTGTTGTTGTTGTTGTTGTTGTTGCTGTTCTTGTTGCTGTTGCTGTTGCTGTTGCTGTTGCTGTTGCTGTTGCTGTTGCTGTTGCTGTTGCTGTTGCTGTTGTTGTTGTTGTTGTTGTTGGTGTTGTTGTTGGTGTTGTTGTTGTTGTTGTTGTTGTTGTTGGTGTTGTTGTTGTTGTTGTTGTTGTTGTTGTTGTTGCTGTTGCTGTTGTTGTTGTTGTTGTTGTTGTTGTTGTTGTTGTTGTTGTTATTATTATTATTATTATTATTATTGTTGTTGTTGTTATTATTATTATTATTATTATTATTATTATTATTATTATTATTATTATTATTATTATTATTGTAGTCATCATCATCATCTAATTAAAATCAATATTATTATCATCATTTTTACTATTATCATTATTATTATTAGAGGTGAGAATTGAGTCGGTTGGGTTCGTCTCAACCCATTTATAGAAATGGGTTGAATCCTTTTACCATAACCCGACTCGTTTAATAAAGGAGTCGTGTCGTGTGACCTGCTAATTTAAACGGGTCCCCTCAATCCAAACCCGTTAATAACTGGTCAATTTCGTGTCAGGTAAGCGGATTGTCAATTTTTCCCACCACTAGTTATAATTATTATTACTTAAATTGTAACACCCCGTATTTTTGGGGTTAGAATTTTGGATAATAAGTTTTTCTTTCCTGTGCCTTAAAAATTTATTTCGAAAACTATTAATGAATTCCCTGTTTTATAAATAGAAAATCTTTTTAAAATTATTTTCCGGGAATTTATGTTATTAATATTTTATAAAATGTGTCAAACAAATTTCCCTTTCGATGGCTATCCTACATTCTTTCATTTGGCCTCAAACCATTAGATTCCTAAAACCCCATCTTAAAGCAATTCAAAGCTGTGGACCGGCTCAAATTTAATGTTGAACAAATGACGAGTTGGCTAAGTAGGGGTTAGAAGTAATTTTAGTCCCTTCTTGGTAACCGGACTTGAATAGCCTTTTCATATGAATTTTGGCACATGTTATTAAGTTAGTCGTTAGTGAGCCCAATTATTGACCATGACCCAGATCCTTGCTTTAATTGCCAAAACCCAAGCCTAATCTTTTCCCTCTCTTTTCCTCACCTCACGGCCCCACCCATCTTTCTTTGACTAAATTGTTTATGTTCTTTTCTCACCTTAATTATTAAACTATATCTATTTTCACCCATCAAAAACCCTACCTTTTGTTCTCCTAAATTTACTACTAAATTTTAGGAAAATAATAATCCTTTCATCCTAAAAACCACACGGCCCCATTGATTGATTTCCCTAAAATATTTTATTCTATTATTAACCTTATTTAGTAAACCATATCTATTTTAACTCCACCAAAAATCTAACTTTTGACCTCCTATTTTCTCTACTAGAATTTAGGAAACTAATAACACTATTCCTAGTTAATAACTCACGGCCCCTTATTCTATCTCCATCTAATTGTTTTATTTTATTCTTCCAACCTAAAATACTAAACTATATCTATTTTAATCCTAAACTAAAAATCTCACCTTTGTTCTCCTAAACTCACTACTAGATTTTAGGAGCTCATAACCCCCTTGCCGACTATGATATTCGGCCAAACCAAAGAGGAGGAGGGGAGATAATTCCTTTTCTCTCAAACATTGATCAAACACAATTCACCAAAAAAATAATATTAAAATCTTTGCATTGATCCAAACCTTCAAAGATTGAAGCAAGAAGCCAAGAAGATACCCAAGAAAGCCGTGTGACACTCGACTAGGCCAAGGGATTAGAACTCTTCTTTTGAACTTCATCACTAGATAATTAGTTTGCTTTACTTAATTAATAGGATAGATTAGTTATATATTTCTTAGAATAGGTTTAGAACTACTTAGAATTGTATAGTATTGTGTTGAACATATTTTGAATTGTATATGATTAAACTAGCCATGATTGTCAAGTGAGTTGATGATTTTCCATGATTGTTTGATAGGTTTATTTCATGCTTTACCATATTTTATGTTGGTTTCAATGATTCTTGATAATTAGAAATTGTTGAATGTTGTATAGATGACAGTTGAATATTAGCCGAATGGTTCATCACTTGTTCGAATGTTTTGGATAATAAAAATTTGATCTTTTTGTTATAATCTGATTTACAAATAGCCTTTAATGATTTTCTTGGATTAAATCTTTATCTAGTAAAGTACTTGAATTATAAATTTATAATCTTGAATAATTTATCAATGTAGCCGTGTGATGATCTTGGAAAATTGATAACCTGACTCGAAATTCTTGAATGGTATTAAAGCATGGATTTTTCTTATGTTAATTTAGTTTTATTAATCTAATCTTGTTTTTTCTAGAATTATAAAAGTAAGAGTAAATCTTGTACAATTGTCTAATAATAACCGTGTGAAATTTTGGATAGAAAGGCTTGATTTTTATTTGTTTAAAGATAAAAGATTAGACTTTGAACTGGACTTCGAAATCATATCGAATTAACTAATTAAATCTTGTAACTTGTGTTGATTAAAACTTGATTTAATGATTGAAGAACTCTCGAATTAGTCGAATGGATTAAGGAATAAAAAGGTTCGATTTTTATGTTTTGAATAATTAAAAGACTAGATTTTGGTTATGTCTCTGGAATTATTTAATTAATTTAAACTTGTATTTGTACCTATGATTGAATGAATTATAATTTGTGATGATGAATTATTGAATTGATGATGTTGAAGGAGCCGTGTGCTCATGGTAAGTGTATGGGTAAGTTCAATTTCATTTCTTGTTATGATTGAGTTATCTTGTTTAATTATGATTATTGTATGCATTTACATATGAACTTGATGTATTTGTTGATTAATGATGAATGATGATTATCGTGACGTCCTAAAATAGATGTCGAGTATCTTGAGTCTTGAACTAGAGTTTTGGAGTCATAGAGTTGAACTAGAATTGGTTTGAGGTTAAAGTCGTGTCAGTTAAAGAAAAAGTGTGAACTGGAATATTGAACTTGAAAAGACATAAACTATGAAGTGACCGCCTATTCAGTGGCTAAAGTGCCATGAACGTAGGTTTAGTCGAAGCCACTAGCCCTTCTGCAGTTTTGGGGCAGCTCTGGATCCCAGTGCTTGGGAAGATGACCCCTCGTGGTTGACCGCCATGAGACAAGGAAAGGTGGGGAAGAGTTAAGGTTTCCCCTACGAGCATATGACTGTGTCACGGATTAGCACTTGAAATTGAACTAGAACTTGAAAGTCAATTATGATAATCTCTTGTGAAGATGTAAGAGATATAATGCTCACTCACGATTTTGCATGTGCTTATTAGAGAACTCTCAAAGTAAATAGGAGAACGCAATTATTTATGAAAAATGGGTGATTAGATTGAACAGATTGTGATACAAGAATAAGTTGAGGAGAAGGTTATAAGAGTCCTAAATGATTTTAGGCGTGATGAAGATTAAGTGGGCCATGCGATTGTGGAAAGGAAAAAAATAGAAGAATTTTGGTGCAAAGATGAAGCAAGTCACTCTGTATAGATTGGTGGCTAGGGATTGAATCCTAAGGTGAAAAGAAAAAAATTGGATGTAATAAAAAAAGAAGAAGAACAATGAAGAAGAAAAAGAAGAAGAACAACAACAACAACAAACGCTACCAATATATATATACAATAAAATGTCTTGTTTTAAGTGACACTAATGCAATTTTTTTGGACGTTTTTTATGCGCCTTTAATCAAATTGAACATACAAGGCTTAGGGTGAGTCTTGTGGTTGATGGACCTTTTGTGAGCCCTTAAAAATTGCTCAGTTTTTTTTTTTTTTTTAAATATTGAAAGTCCTTAAAATGTAGGACAAGTGTGGCCGCACCTTATAAAAGGTTGCATACGATTCCAATTCGATTTAGAATCAGGCCTTACGTAGCTCTTTCAATTTGAGTCATTTGTGATGAAAATTAAGACACTTGATAAAGCACACCTCAAAGAGGGTTTTTCCAATGTTGTGTTGCGGCTAGGCTTAGGGTTTAAGAAAGAAATGGACAAAAAGGCTCAAATACCCAAAAATAAAACCCCAATGTGCTATACTATTATATCTTTGATAGGCTTTCCTTTGTTTAGGACAACTTTATTTTTAGGACATCAATGTTAAAGCTTTTTGCATTGCCACACATTTTGCATTTGGAATTGAGTGAACATTAAAACCAACTTATTTGAATCACTACTTTTCAATTAGAATCGTTGTCCAATAATATTCCTAGCACAATTCCCATTCTCAGGCTTAGTATGATATGGGTTGAAAAGAATAGGTCATGTGTTTGGGCTCGAAAGGGCTTCTAAGAAAGTGGATTACATTGTAATTTTAAAGTAGTTCAGATTTAAAGGCGACAAAATTGCCTCTTGTGTTGGTGTATTGTGTCATTCATCATTGAAGATGGGCTTAGAATGATCCCCCTATTTTCAAGGCTTAAGTTAAGCCTAAATTTGGGCACATATAGCCCACAACATTGGAGCATAATATTTGGCCCAATAGAATGATTATTTAGGTAAATTTAATTGCTCTTTAATGATCGATAATTTGATTTCATGAAAGTTAGCGAAGATAATGATACATCAGAATGGAGACTTGAGAAGTTGTTAACGCTTTTTTATTGAGTTGCACTGTCTAAGCTTTGACGAATATTTGTTCTGAGACTCATTGCAATAATAATATTGATTTGTGTTACAATTAAACAAGATAGTTCCTCTGAATAAATTTGAAAAGTAATTAAATATGAATCTCATGTTATAGAGATAAGTACAATTCAATAGGACTTGATAGCTTAAGACTAAATTATTTAAAGAATAAAAGAAATAAAAAGAAAGTTAAGAATGATAAAAAAAAATATGAGAAGTGAAGGAGGGGGCGATCTAGTGTAGACTCGACTTTCAATTTTTTTTGTGGTTGTCATTCATTTTATTGAGCTTTCTCGAGTGTGCATTGGATTGAATTTTCAATTTAATTTGATAGCTAATGTTAGAAGTATTATCTTTTAAGATTATCCAATCCAAAGAGTATGCATGGGGCACACTATTTTTAATAACCTAAATGGATTATTTAATAGAAGATAAGCCTTGGGTCCATTAATCTAAAACATTTTTTATATAAATGTTTTTTTTTATAAAAAAAAGTGGACCAAGGGTCCATTGCATTCAACACTATTATATATATAAAAAAAATAGACGAGTGGTCTGGAACATTAATTGCATAATTCAAGTCTCTCGATGCATGTGAATGTATCATTTTTCATCATATTGAGATTGAATTTTAATTTGAAAGAAAAAAACAGCCATATTATCAATTTCTTATGCAAACAATTTCATTATTTACATTAAGCATTTTTCAACCTTTTTTATGCCAATAATATGCTTGAAATAAAATTATATCATGAGGCCGAACCAAAGAAGTTGCCTACGTACCCCGAGAAAGGAATCAGGCCATACGTTGTTCTAAATGAAAAAAAAAAAATTATAAAAAAGTCCATGGTGCTTCTTTAATGAACATATTAGACTTATAATCTATAAATTTAGGATTATTTTAATAAAGAAATCATAAAATATTCTTAAAATGAAGATTACTATCAGCACATAGAAAAATTTAACACTGATTAGCTAGCGCTAAAAGAAGATAGTCGCTAATCCATCAACGTAGCAAGAAATGAATCGTTGATCAATCAGCGTAGCAAAGAATTAAGCGTTGCTCAATTAGCATAAATTTAAGTTTAATGATGCATGTTTTCTATCTTTTTCCAAATTGATGTATAAAACGAGTTTAGACTTTATCTATTTAAGCTATTGTGCCCATATATATCGTAATATGGACTTATGTGAGCCCATATTTTGAATGACTTAGGAAGAGTCAAGGACATGAAATACTTGGAACGAGTCTATTATTAAATGATTGGATTGAATTTTATTTTTTTTTTCGATTTTTCTATGTAGTGCCCTTGTGGTATAGCGTTTTCTACGATGTACCTCTCCAAAATGGGACTTCTACATGGTACCCTCGAGGAACTATTGCTCACCACGTAATACCCCTATAATTATTAATTATGTAATTAATACACTAAACATGATTATTATTACGCTAATCTTCATAATAAATATAAACAACTGCTAATTAATATTATTTTTAAAAAATTTCTGAAGTTTTTGTTTTTTTTAATTGTATTTTTTGGTAATTCTTTGGTAATAATTAGTAATATTTAGCAACAAATTATATTAATTATGACACTTAGTGCACTAATAATCAAGTTTAGATTGTTAATTACGTAATTGATAATTTAGAGGGCTACCAAGTGGTGAACAGTAGTTTCTTAGGGGTACCATGTAGAAATCCAAATTTGGAGGGGTACATCATAGAAAATTGCTATAACACAAGGGCACTACATAGAAAAACCCTTTTTTTTTGGAACAATTATAAAATATATGAACAATTCTTGCAAATAACCACAAGTGAATGTTGATTTTATTTGTAGCACACAGATAAGTAAGTGGGAAAAAAAGTAGGATATATGGTTACATTCATTAAAGTTTTAGAATTAGGCTAATTAAATCCTACCAAAAGGATGTACTTAGTCAAATTGTAAGTTGATTTAATTTATATTAATAATTTCAAATCGAATTGTAAAGAAAAATTTATTAATGTAAATTAAATCCTTCACTTTAATTAATGGGGAAGGTTAGTTAATTAGTAATTAGTACAAGATTATGTTAACTAAATTAAAATTGACATCTAAAAAATCATAGAGATTGAAGTAATAAAATCCTATTGAAAGGGTAACATTAAAAAAATCTATTTTTTTTTTAATATATTCAAAAGATATCATTTATTTTTAAGGAAGTTAACATAAATCTCTTGACTAAGTAAGTTAGAATCCTAAGGTCAACTAGGCAAACAAGCAATATTGAAAAAAAAAACTACAAAATAACAAGAAAATAAATTACAACTTTATGGAAAGTCTCTATGGTTATGGCGTAAGGGTCATAAGGGTCCTACATCTAAGGAGTGTGCTTCAACACTTTGCGGAAAAATTGTCAGTTATGAAGTGTCTCCCAACCAAGCACCATGGGCAGCATGTAAATCGATGTAGTCGGGATATGGTTTCGTTTTGCTTGGCTTATTAGAGGCCATGGGCCCCACCAAGTCAACAGTTACTCCTCGAAAGGTTGTAATGAAGGGTTAAGCCTAAGACATATTTCAAACACATGGAGGCCAAGTCTTTGTCACATGTATGCAACAATATATATGAATAAATAAATGAGATAAGATAAAATAAAATAAAATAAAAATATGCAATTTGTTTTAAATATAACAAGTATATATAGTTGAGAGATAATTTTCAAGTCTTGCCCTCTTTAGAAAAATATCGCAACTGTAGGAGCCACAGCCGGCTCCCTACTTTTTACTTCCTCCGCCCGTCACCACCAAGAGGCTGTTTTAGACCTACGCGTATTGGCAGTGGGAGGAAGAACAGACTACATAGAGGGAAGAAAATATAAAACGAAAGGGACAATATTAGTAGGAGTCACCAATGAGTTTTTAGGAATTAAACTCATAAACCATGTATTTAATTAGATCAAAAGAAGAAATGGACACGATTTAGGGAATGATCTAAATAGCATGAATTTGTCCCTTCGATTCCATGGGGATGAATCCAAAAAATGGTCACACGAACCAAAGTTTGAATTCAAGGGCAATAGTATTAATATGGCGGAATGTGTCATATTAGCCCGTAGGAGGCCTTTACTAATTTCTCTCAATTACTAATATATAGGTTATTCAAAACAAATAATTATTTTTTAAAAAAGCAGCGCAAAATATTTTGAAATGCTGATATAGCAACGCGTCCTAAAGAATTATGCTGACATATTAGCGAGTGAAAAAATTACTCGTTGATATATCAGCATATCCAAAAATTAAACGCTGATAGATCAACGTAAAAATTAATTTATTGCTAAATTTTTTAGAAAAAATTAACATAAATAATCCGAACAATTGTGACTCTTCTCATTTTAATACATACTATTGATTAACTCAAATTAATCCTAACTATTGGGGATATATTCCCAAATTAGTCCATAGTAACCAATTACCTATTGTACTAGTTACCATAATTTTTTTTAAAAAAAAAAATCAAGTTGTTTAACCTAAAAAACTACTCGTAATAATCATCATCTCCATCTAATTTCATTTTACCATCATCATCTCTACATCTAATCATCATCAACTAAACATCATCATCTACAATCACCAACACAGCCACATCCACGCCAACCACCAACCCAACCATTGGTAACTACCCACTCTTGCCACCGCCGAACCCATCCCCACTGACCCACAAACTCACTCACTCATCTACCCCCACGAACCCATTAAGTCCCAGGCGACTACGTCCACTGCGCACCACCTCACACCAATGCTCGATTTGGGGTTCGATTCAGTGCTCGATTTGGGGTTCGAATTGGTGTTCGATACGGGGTTTGAATTTTTCTGAGTTTGGGGTTCGATTTTGACGATTGGTTGTTGATGGTGGTGGTTGCACGATTGTTAGGGGTGGATGTGCAAATTGTTGTTGTTCTTGCCGTGGTTGAGGTAGTGGTGTTGCAAAATTGAGGGGAGATTGTGATTGGTGGTGGTTGATGGTGATTGAGCATGTGATTGTTGTTGTTGGGGTATGCAATTGCCTGTGATTAGAGGTGGTTTGTGTAGTGATTAGGGAACGGTGGTTATTGTTTTGCATGGTATGGCTGTGTGGGTGTGGGTGTGGGGCTGTGGGTGGGGGTGGGTAGGCAATAATGGGAGTATGGTACTTTAGTGGTTTAGTGGTTATGGATGATGGTAGGATATACTCCCTCCGTAACATATTAATGACAACGATTTGACATAAAGTAGAGAGGAAAAATTTCTATTCGTTGCCATTAATATGTTACGGAGGGAGTATATATATTTTTTTAAAAAAATTAAGCTATCCAAATTTTATTAAATTAAATTTAAGTTTAAGTTAATTAAATTAGAACAAATTAGAATGTGACACGTGTCTTCATTAACCTGTTATACCGGTTCATTCATGTTATAGACTAATTTGGGAAGATCCACCTTATACTTGGGATTATCTAAGTTAATCAATAGTATGGATTAAAATGAGAAGAGTCACAATAGTTCGGATTATTTATGTTAATTTTTCCAAATTTTTATTAATGAATTTAAATATGATTTAAACGAAAAAAGATTTGAACATTTTTTAATAAAGTAAATCAGCGCGAAAAATAAGGGAACGCTGATAAGTCAACATGAAAACAAACAACACGCTAATGTATTAGGGAGTAATAAAATTACTCGCTGACATATCAATGTAGAAAACAATAATGCGATGAAATGCTCTATGAAAAAAAAGTAAAAAATAAAAAAGCACTATATACAAATATATAAAAGAAAATTAAGGCTCTCAGGAAACAAACTACTTCTCCTTTAAAAAATGCCTTTTATGAGCATTAGTATGGACAACACCTTGCCTTTAATTATCTCAGCTAAGAATTCCAGCCACTTTTTTGTAAGAATGCAAAAAAACCTTTTTTTATTATAAAAGTAACTTAAAGTATTTTTTATAAGAATGTTTGTAAGATGGTGATTTGAACAATGAATAAAACCCTTATTTTTTTCTCCAAAAATACCCCCTAACCACAAAGAAAATGAATTTTTTTTGTACTTGAGCGAGTCTGTTAGGGTTACGCTGATGTGTCAGCGCAAGCCAATAGATTGCACTGTTGTGTCAGCCCTAAACATTTTCATACGCTGAAGGATCAACACAAATCAATTTTATGCGCTGTCATATCAATTAGCATTGTTATCATATCAAGTAATATCAGCAATTTGAAGGAAGTAACGCTAATTATTCCACCGTAATTTCATGGAATACGCTGATCTTGCCAGCGTAATATTATGGATTGTGCTGACTGTTCAGCGACAGCTAGTAAGACGTGCTAATGAGCCAGCATTAATCCTTCATACTCGCTGGCGTTTTTTATTATTTTTTATAAAATGGTTTGAGCTTTGAAAAAAAAACTTTTATTTGCTTATTTTTTTCTGGGACATCCTTAATTTTTTGGAATTATTTCGGGCTTATGATATCAGAGGTTTTGGGTCTCTAATAACCAAATACCCCCGATGTAGTATAGTGGGGGTTATCGAACACAGGGAACAAATGACATTTGGGAATGAGCAAATTAAAATGGATGAGGATCTGGTTTTTGGGGTTTTCAGGGTGAAAAATTGCAATTTCTACACTAAAACTAACAACTGGCAACAAAACTAAACTAAGCACAAAATAGCTAAAATCACAAGAAAATCAACATATAACAAGCACTAGGGGTTATGGTTCCGGATTCACTAGACTTGGGGGAATTTACCCCAAGCAATTCTATGACTAATCAACATTTTAGGGAAGAGGAACAATCTCTCTTCAATACTCAAAACTTTTCCCAAAGACAATGATTTGGAGGGTTGATTCGTCAACAAAGCCTTTCCCAAGGTCATTTGAAAACTTCACAACTCCCACTATGGGTGCAAGACTTTTTCCTAGTTTCACCACTCAATCCCTTGACAAGGCAAAACCAATGAAATCTGGGCAAAGAAGAAACACAACAAACAACTCATAGACAAAGCATTGAAGCATTTCAATACAAGTAAGTAGACTTGATCAACATCAACTTTCAAGCTCTTTGACACCAAACTCAATAAACCCATAACATCAAATACCCATAAAATCAAATAAAACCCCCAAGTCCTTCATAAATCCTTCCCCATAAACCCTAGCAAGAAAACTACTCACTACTCATAGAGTTTGAAGCAATAACAATGGAGATTGAAACTAAATAAATCTTAAGCATGATTAAGAAGTGAAAACAAGCAATAGAATGATCAATACTAGCATTCAATAGACAAAAACACAAAAAAATGAGAAAGGTGAAGAAATAATACCAAAAGATTACTTTGATTAACAATGGAGAATGAATAACAATGGAGTTGAAGCTTTTTGTCTCAACAAACCTACTTTCTCTCTCTAGTTTCCTCTCTACTTCTCTCTACAAAACATTCTCTAAAAACTATCAATAAAACTTCATAGATAAGAGAGAAATCTGAGTCTCGTATATATTTTTTTTGCTGCAGTAATCTTGCGCGACCGTGAGAAATGAGGAAAAACGGGCGCGACTGAAGAACAGGAAAAAGGCTGTGTCGCGTGCGCGCTAGGTCAAAGGTCATGGGCGCGCTGCTAGCGTCACGGGCGCGACTGAACCGAGACTGTTGTACGCATCTCGAAGCCTATTTAAGGCCTCTCAGGACCCTTGTCGGCTATCGGGAACCGCACGAGAATGCATAAGTAACCTACATGAATACAAACAAGGCATAAGAGATACATAATTGCTCATTTATTGGCAAAAATAGAAAGAAAACAACTTTAATCTACTTGAACTCAAAACAAACCAAACCTATGCAAAAAGGACTAAAAACTAAAGAAACTAAGTCTAAAAGGCATTGAAAATAAGCGAAAAGAGCCCAGAAAATAGGTCCAAAAATGGACCGATCAAAATCCCCCAATCTTGCCTTTCGCTTGTCCTCAAGCAAAGAAAAACAAAAGAAATAATAATAAAAACTAAAATCCTAACTCACTTTCGTAGGAATCACGGTTACTTTTAGCAACAAGAAACAAGCCATTTAAACCTCAAAGTTGCTAATGAGGATGAGTGATGCTCTCGTAAGGGTTTTCTAGGAGTTGGACCCATAACTCTTCCAAAAAATAAATCAAGGCAAAGATTCACAAAAACAAAGGAAGGAAAAACAAAAGGAGAGAAAATAAGAGAAAATAAAACCAAAAATCCCTAACCAAAGTTCATGACTGCTTTGGCAAGACCAGCAGGACACAATACGTCTTTAGGAACTAGAAGGAGAACCAGGTCGGCAGATAACTACTTCATGCCAAAGGATGACATTCCCCTAAGGTATAAGGTAAAGCATAATAAGTTTCGTGAGCATATGCATGAATATGATAGAGATAATATGTAACGACCCGGCTTTTCAGAAGAAATAAAACTAAAACCCACATAAAATCAAGTCATTACTTACTAACCAAAGTCCCAAATATAACTACTATCATTACAACTAAGATAGTCTAACTAACACTAAACCAACACGTGAGTCCAAAAGTCCATATTACAACTCTAACTAAATAATCACAACCACCAAAGTCCAAGTACCAAACTGTAAGACTAAAAGTAAATCTACAACTATTACAATGGTAGATCCATATGTCTCTCACACACAATCCCAGCCGAGGCGCAAGTACGCAACTACTCATCATCATTAGATGAAAAATAGGTCCACCGTCAGTGGCGAGTAGCTAGGTTGTTCAACCGAAATGTGGGACTTAAGCCACATAAACAACATAAAATATCATCAAATGAAACTATACACAATCAATATAAACGATCAACCATCACGAATCGAATATCATCACATAATTATGTACGTACCTGGCGTCCAACGTAGCAGATCAACATCCATATACTCGACATTCACGAAAACCAAGGAAAAAACCAAAACTTATCCAAAACCAAATTCAAAACCAAAACCAAATCCGAAATCATAATCAAAATCAAAATCAAAACCGAAGACTCGAGAGTCCAAAACTTCATCCAAATCGACAGTCTAGTTTTAGCTCGTTGGTCAAACTATGTGTTTTCCCAACTTTCCTAACACATGTCGGGACGAACCAATGTGTCCTTCCTGTAGCACTCCAATGCGAGTACTATGTCTAAGTAATGGCCACGAATCCTAAGTTAGCAACCCATGTGTCTCCAACCTAGACGACAACACATCCTAGGATCCAGAACTGCCCCACAAATATGGAACATAGGGCAGCGGCTACGACTTTAACCCAAAATAGTAACCAATGCGTTACTAAGATATGCGAATTAAAAATACGAAAATTCCAACATGACTGTAAAAGACCAGTACTTTATTCTTATCGAATTAAATATTTTGAAATAACCGAACTCAAAGAAAATTCAAGAAACCGACTAAACCATTCGCAAATTCTAAGATTTATGATACAATTCAAGATTTCATCAATATTATTCAAGATTCGCCAAGATTCATGAAGAGTAACCAAGATTCATCAAGACAATAGAGATTCATCAAGAATTCAAGAAAACATTTAAAATTAAAACGTAAACTTCAAAAAAATCATTTCAAAATCAACTCATCAATTAATCATCATAAGCATCAAATAATAATCAAGAACTTAAAGAAATTATCAAGACCTCAAAAAAATAATCAAGAACTCATTAATCATCAACATTCACGCATAAATTCATCATCGACATGATTTAATTCAATTAACTTAATAACATAATTAAATTGAATTAATCATAATATTCATAATCTAAGTATTAAATTTAACGTTTAACGATTAAATCATATATGATTATAATAAGAACAATAATCTATTCATACAACATACCACACGCATATCTATGGCAAAAATGGGTATAGTTCATCATTTTATTTAAATTAATCCTATGTTAATCTATGCGATCTTAATTACCAAATTCAAATTAAATATCTAATTACCTGGATTAAACACAAGATCGATACTCAAACGATGAATGAATCAAATAACAACGATGCACGAACACCTAATCACAGGGCCAACACAAGTAGCACGACACCACGAGCAGCACCAACACGCACAGCTCAGCAATACGGCCACCGCACGACCACCAACGCAGCAACCACCTCGAACCATCGTGAACAGTTTGTCAGCCATGTCGACCACAATGACATACCCACGAACTCTGCTACACCTGGCACGGTTCACACGAGCACCAGCGCAACACACGCAACCCTCTCATGAACACGCACGGTCACGATCAAACGCACCCGGAAACAACCCAAACCAATTGAATTAATTTATTATTGAATATGAAACTACACTATAAATGTAGTTCAATGATATAAGAATCTTGAAATTTGGAGTGGAAAAGGATGATGAATTTTCTACGGAGAAAATGGGTCTTTCATGGAGTAAGTAGTGATTGAGAGAGATTATGATTAGAGTATTTAAGTGTAGTGAGGATGATTAGTAGAAATGAAATTAGCAGTCACAAATCCTTTAGTGACCACCTATATATAGAAGAGTGGACAATAGAAGGAGTCCAATCATGGGTATTCGTCCCATTATAGCTGGCCATGGGGGGGTTAATGGGCTAATTGGGCCAATTAATTCTAACTTAATAAAATCTAAGCCCAAAAAATTAAATCACAAATTAAAATAACCCAAAAAATAAATCAAAGACATAGAATACAACATAAAAATAAATCATAAATCACACTAAAAAAAACTAGGGATATTACATAATATGCTTGAATGTAATGATAACTTGATAGATGAATGCTATAGACTAGGTGAGGGTTACACAACTTTCAAGGAAAAATTGAAGGAAAAATGTGAGGAGTGTAGAATTGCTATTGCTAGTTTGATCACCTGAACTTCAGGATGAACTTGATAAGTGTAGGTTGGAACTGGAAACAGTTATGTTCTCTACACCAGACAAGGATGAGGATTATCCTAGTGATGGTGAGGAGAATACATTTGTCTGGTTCCCCTGCGACCTATTTACCGTAACTAAACTATATGATCTTTTAGAGATTAAGGGTAAAGCAAAAACCTTGAGTAGACCCGACCACTTAAAAGATTTTGATTTAATTTTGGAAGATATAAAGGATCTAAAAAAAGAGTTTGTCTTACTCAAGGACACACCACAGACTGTTTCCTCTTTCGACACTCAAACTTTAATTGATGAATATGAAGGAAAAATCTGTGATCTAATTGTAGAGATTTTTCAGTTAAAGCAAGAAAAGCAAACAATAATTGTTGACATGCCAAATGATCGAGTCCATGGTTTCAAACTCAATGTTGATCTTGATAACTTGAAGAAGGAATTTACCTTCATGAATGAAAAAAACGAATTTCTTCTTAAAACTCGTGAACCAGGGACAAAGAGCTTCAAAATAGTCAAAAGCATGTGGACAAACTACTGAGTGCTAAAATGTCCTTGAACCATCTTACCTCCTTGACAGGAAATGGTGGTACAGGTGGTCTTGGTTTATTCCAGCAGGAGAACCAAGGCTAACTGGCACCCTAAAGAGAACACTTAGATAAAAGAATTCAAGAAAGGTAAGTATGTTCTTGCTAGGGACATGCATGTGTGTTTTCATTGTGGCATGAATGGGCACAAGATTCACAATTGTCCAGTTAGGAAGAAGAGTGTTGAAAAGAACATTAAATATGATGAACTGGTTTGGGTTGAGAAGATTTAGTTTGGACCAAATGTTTTTGGAAGGGGACCCAAAAAAGTTTAGGTTCCCAAAGCTAACCATTCAATTGATTGCATTTTTCAGGCTTAAGTGAAAGGACGTTCCTAATGGTATTTAGACAGTGGCTGCTCAAGACACATATCAGGAGATAAAAATCAATTCCTTTCACTAATATCCTTTAATGGTGGAATTGTTACCTTTGAGTATAACAGCAAAGGAACCTTTACTGGTAAAAGTAAAGTGTGTAATTCACTTTCACATGCTATCAATGATGTTTATTATACTAATGGCTTGCAACATACTCTTTTAAGCATTTCTCAACTATGTGACATGGGAAACATGGTAGCATTTCTCAACTATGTCCCGAAACTTTGCACAATCTTAATTTAGTATTCCAATTAGAGGTGCACATTTTTATCCTACAGCTGGAAATTGCAATATTGCTTAATGCTAACTATGCACATATTTGTGCTCACAAAACCATAGCAACCATGTTCTCGACGCAATCTCTTCTCAGACTTAAAAAATATGAAGAAAAACCTCATAAGGAGTGCGAAATTTCCTTGAAATGAACAAATTCATGTTCAATCTCTTAACTTATAATAACATCTTTGACTGTATTTGTAATACCCCAAAATTTTGGGCTATTTTAAATTTTGTTTAATTAATTATTAAGTTAACCTTGGAGTAAACCCGATTATTGACCGCGCCTAAACTAACCCTTTTACCCTACAAAAGCCACGGCCCCCTACTGTTTATTTTTGGCTATTTAAATTTTTATTTCCAATCTAAAAAAATTAGCAAACCATATCTATTTTGACTTGCCTAAAAATCTAGCTTTTATTCTAATCTCCCTACTAAAATTTAGGAAACCAAAAACCCCTACTTCTTGATAACCACACGGCCACCCTAATAATCATAAGAAGAAGTCTATATTTTTCCTTCTCTTTATTCTTGAATCAAAACACAAAATTCACAAAAATATCTTAAGATCTTTCTATTGTTTCAACAACCCAAGGATTAAAGCAAGAGGATCAAAAGAAGCCTAAGGAGACTCGTTGGACCACTCGACCACCCTAGGATTTTCGAACCTATTGTTCTTCTTGCTAGGTAATTAGTGGTTTTATTTAATTGTAGAATAGATTAGTCTTATAATCTTTAGAATAGGTTTAGAACTGTTTAGAATTTTTTGGAATGAATTTTGAATTGTCTGATGAAGTATATTGATGAATGTCGAATGGTACCATGATTGTTTTAATGATTTTTCCTATGTGTTTGTCACAAATTTATGCATGTTCTTTGATTCTTGCCAATTAAACTTGATGATTAAGTTGTTGAATTATTCTTATTGATTATGTCGAGTGATGCCGTGTAACAATCCTATTTTTCGAGTGAAATATTATCCAAGAATTAATCTTTCTATTATGATCTTGTTTAAGTAATATTCTTTGATGATTTTCTTGATTCATTACTTAGATTAATTAAGTTCTTGAAAAGAAAAGCTTGAATCTTGGTTTGTTGATGATGAAACCGTGTGATGATGATATTCTAGTAGTTGTTCCACTCGAAAATTCTTTTGATAAATTAAAGTATGGATTTTATTTAAGTTTAACTATTGACATCAATTAATTTTAAAGTTTTAAATTAAAAGAAAGAATTAAATCTTGTTATTCTATCCTTGAAAAACCGTGTGGTACTAAGCATATGAGGGCTCGACTTTTACTTGTTTTTATGATAAAATTTTGGATTTTGAACACTTTCTTGAAAATTATTTAGATTAACTAATTAAGGCATGTACTTTGGTTTGATGATTGATTTAATTGCTCGAATATTGAAAGATGCATTGTTGAGACCTTTCTTGTGATGAAGCCGTGCGTGATGATGATTTAAGGGCAAGGTTTGATTTTTATTTCTTATTTAATGATTGGTTTATAAATGTTGAATTATGTCATTTACTTAGATAATTATATGAACTTGTTGAATAAAAGTGTTATTAGTGCATGATGAATTTTCGTGTGATAGCTTGGTAGTTGTCGTGTGGCACGTGTACTAGTCTAGGGTTTTGAGTCGATTAAAGTGAACTAGAGTTGACTAGAGGTAAAGTCTTGTGAAAGAGTCAAAGTTGTGAACTAGAAAGATAAATGAAAAGATAATAACCTATGAAGTGACCGCCCATCTAGTGACCTAAGGTGTCATTAATATGGGTATAGTCGAAGCCACTGTCCCGCTGTGGAATGGCGACAGTTCTGGATCCTAGTGCTCGGGAAGTAGATCCTTTGTGGTTGACCCGGCATGAGACAAGGAAAGTTGGGGAAGTGGATCCTTTGTGGTTGAGCCCTACGAGCATGTGACTGTGTCACGGATTAGAACACTTGGGTGAACTGGAACTTGGAAGTTAATAATGAAGGACTAAGAGTCTAGAGTCAGTACTAGCATTGAATGGAAGGTCTGGTCACAGTTGGTCTAGTGTATTTAGTTTTTCCGCTGCGTATCTTGTGAATTGATTATTTCGTTATATTATTGTTGACTTGTGTGAATTATCTATTGACTTGTTCTAATTATTATACTTCTAATTGTGTTCTACTATTAAGTAGAATAATCTAATTACTCCCCACTGACTGTGGACCCCAAAATTTCCTTTTCAGGTACTGATGATGAGTAGTTGGGTATCGCAAGGGCTGGGATTGTGAGCAAGCGAGTTTAGTAGCATAGCTACCTTTTAGTTGTTCTAGCCTTTGTAATAGTATTTTAATTGATGGACTTTCGTAGTTTTTGTTATTAAAGGACTTTGGTATTCTTTAATTATGTCTGGATTACTTTATTATTTATTAATTAAATTGAATAAGTTTAGAGCTTGCTCTGTTGTTATTTAGTTTTGACTTGAGAATTTCTAGCTAATTCAGGTTCGTATTGTTGTTTCCTACGAAAACAACATTGACAAAATACGAGTCGTTACACTATTGCTGGAATTGTAACACTAATTGACTTTTCCTATGCATAAAAATTGTGCTAACTTGCAAACTTGCAGAGGCATTGCAACAAAGTTGCATAAATTAACTTAAGATTGACTAACACTTTGCAAAAACAATGTCATTTTATGACTTATTTACTCATAAAAGAAAGAAACAAAATTTATCGCACTCTACCCCCCTTAAAACGATTTACGCCCCCGTAACTCACAAGAAAAAACAGCTTTGTTTATCTTTGAAAAGAAAAACCATCCTTTCAAAACATAATTGACAAAACGACTTATATCGTCAAATATTCATTTCAACTTCTAGTGGGTCTCTCAAATTTGCAAATAAGTTCATTCAGACATTACAGAATTCATATTCCCAAACACCAAATTTGCCTCTTTCATTAATGGTAAAATTTTCCACTGTGATATAAACTTATTCAGCCTTAATAAAAATTCTTTGTTGAGACCCTTTTTGGTTTTGAGTGATGACAAACACTGAAAAACATTAACAGGGAACAATTGTATTTTTATAGGAAATATGCAGTTGGTCAGAACCAGCTATGAGTTGTTTCCAGTTTGAATGTTTGTATTGATTGAGTTTATTCTTGATTGATAATATGTGATATTACACAGAATAAGTATTTGAGCTTTATTGTGTATACTGGTTTGGAACCAGTTGTAGTTTTCCCTGAATTGTTTGTAACAGTTACATATTTTACTTATCCTAACCATGTTGGTTGTGCAGCAAGTATAATTGTCGCAATTAGTAAAGTTCAGATTGAAGATTGAAGATATTATATAGAAGACTTTCAAGACTTGGATGAGCATGAAGATAGACTAGGTTTTAAATTGAGCATATTTTGTCTTCATGTAATGGTTGTGTGAATGTTTGGTAAATCTCTATAAATGCCTTTGTGTGTGTGTTACAATAGTAATATGGATATTACAACAAAAGGTTATAATATTCACAAGACTATGAGTTAGGGTAACATGATGCGGATCAAGGCCAAGAAGTTGACTTGTTATGTGTTGACTTTGGACCTTCTACATTCAAAATGTCTAAAATAGTTACCTTAGTTGAATGTAATGATATAGTTATGTAGTATTGCTAAATAAAAACTGATTGTGTGTGGTTAGTTAATTGGGCATATACTTATTGTAGTCAATGAGCTTAATTAGGTAGAGTAATGTGTAGTGTGTAGTAGAATAATAAGCCCATAAGCCCATGGCCGGTCCCTTAGGTCGGTTATGTGGGGTTTCAAACTCTATAAATAGAGGTGCTTGTAGAGAGTTTAAGTGACATATATTGAATACAAAAATTCTCATGATAGCTTTGTGCTTAGAGTTTATCTCTTGGATGGTTTGTTCCTCCAACCCTTAACAATTCTGGTGTTGGTGATAGGAATTGTTAGGATTCAAGATCCTTGGTGGTTGGTCCCCTTGGAGGCTTGAAGAACCTTTGGTGGGAGTGTTAGTCACCAAAACCAAAGTTATTTTCTAGTTTGTCATCAGATTTCAGTTCATTCAATCGATAAAATTGAGTTAAAACACCTTCAAACACTTTCAAATGTCCACCCTAAACTTTAAGAAAAGTAGTTGGTATCCCTTACCCAACATTTGGGACGCCAATTATGCATCAAATTGTAGCAAACCTACTTTTCTTGAAGTTTAGGGTGGACCTTTGAAGTGTTTGAAGCTGTTTTAACTCGATTTTATCGATTGAAAGAACTGAAATTTGATGACAAACTAGAAAATAACTTTGGTTTTGGTGACTAACACTCCCACCAAAGGTTCTTCAAGCCTCCAAGGGAACCAACCACCAAGGATCTTGAATCCTAACAATTCCTATGACTAACACCAGAATTGTTAAGGGTTAGAGGAACAAACCATCCAAGAGATAAACTCTAAGCACAAAGCTATCATGAGAATTTATGTATTCAATATATGTCACTTAAACTCTCTACAAGCACCTCTATTTATAGAGTTTGAAACCCCACATAACCGACCTAAGGGACCGACCATGGGCTTATGGGCTTATTATGCTACTACACACTACACATTACTCTACCTAATTAAGCCCATTGACTACAACAAGTATAAGCCCAATTAACTAACCACACACAATCAGTTTTTATTTAGCAATACTACATAACTATATCATTACATTCAACTAAGGTAACTATTTTAGACATGTTGAAAGTAGAAGGTCCAAAGTCAACACATAACAAGTCAACTTCTTGGCCTTGATCCGCATCATAACAGGTCTAAGGACCAATACATTCTATGAGAAGTTGTCAGTTTTAGAAAGAAATAGGGTTTTTCTTAAATTGTCTTAAAAAGGGTTTTTAGGTTTTTAAACACCTTATTGACAGCTGGTGAATGCCAATTGATTATAACATCCACGTGAAAAATTTGAAATCTTTTTTAGCATAACAAACCTTTTGAAAAGTTATTGTGAACAAGAGAGACTGTTTCCCACCTTTTCAAAGGATTTTTGAAAACTGATTTTCCCTCTCATATGTGATGGGTTTTTTAATCAGTTTTTTTGTCTATAAATAGTGGGAATTTACATCTCTTTGAGAGTGACTGATCGGTCCATTTTTGGACTTATTTTCCAGGCTCTTTTCGCTTATTTTCAATGCCTTTAAACTTAGTTTCTTTAGTTTTCAGGCCTTTTTGCATAGGTTTGATTCGTTTCGAGTTTAAGTAGATTAAATTTGTTTTCTTGCTATTTTTGTCAATCAATGAGCAGTTATGTATCTCTTATGCCTTGTGTGTATTCATGTAGGTTACTCGTGCCTTCTCGTGCGGTTCCCGATAGTCGACAAGGGTCGTGAGAGGCCTTAAATTGGCTTCGAGATGCGTACAACAGTCCCATGACCCCCAAAATCAATGCTAAGAGAGCCCGAGAGCGATTTTTGTAATTTCAGCAGCAACCCGGGTCCATATCCCGATGCCTCGGAAAGCGTGCCGGCCCTTCCCAAAAGCCCGAGCTTATAGTTGAAAATTTGATAGGGTTGGGTTTTGGAAGGCGCGGACAGGGATTTTAGCGTGCCCTCGCTGGCTTTACATTTGTCCGCGACAATCTACTGCAGCAGCATGCCTCCAGCCTATATCGCGCCCGCGTCTCTGTTCTGTCGCGCCGGCGACGCTTGGCCCAACCCGCCAGCGACACTGCTCTTTTCCTGTTCTTCAGTCGCGCCCGTTTTTCCTCATTTCTCGCGGTCGCGCGAGATTGCTGCAGCGAAAAAATATATACGAGACTCAGATTTCTCTCTTATCAATCAAGTTTATTTCATAGTTTTTAGACAATGTTTTGTAGAGAGAAGTAGAGAGGAAACTAGAGAGAGAAAGTAGATTTGTAGAGATAAAAAGCTTCAACTCCATTGTTAATCAAAGTAATCTTTTGGTATTATTTCTTCACCTTTCTCATGTTTTTGTGTTTTGTCTATTGAATGCTAGTATTGATTGTTCTATTGCTTGTTTTCACTTCTTAATCATGCTTAAGATTTATTTAGTTTCAATCTCCATTGTTATTGCTTCAAAATCCATGAGTAGTGAGTAGTTTTCTTGCTAGGGTTTATGGGGAAGGATTTATGAAGGACTTGGGGGTTTTCGTTGATTTTATGGGTATTTGATGTTATGGGTTTATTGAGTTTGGTGTCAAAGAGCTTGAAAGTTGATGTTGGTCAAGTCTACTTACTTGTATTGAAATGCTTCAATGCTTTGTTTATGAGTTGTTTGTTGTATTTCTTCTTTGCCCAAATTTCATTGGTTTTGCTTTGTTAAGGGATTGAATGGTGAAACTAGGAAAAGTCTTGCAGCCATGGTGGGAGTTGTAAAGTTTTCAAATGACCTTGGGAAAGGCTTTGTTGATGAATCAACTCTCCAACTCATTGTCTTTGGGAAATGTTTTGAGTATTGAAGAGAGATTGTTCCTCTTCCCTAAATTTTTGATTAGTCATAGAATTGCATGGAGTAAATCCCCCAAGTCTAGTGAATCCGGAACCATAACCCCTAGCGCTTGTTATTTGTTGATTTTCTTGTGTTTTTAGCTATTTTGTGCTTAGTTTAATTTTGTTGCCAGTTGTTAGTTTTAGTGTAGTAATTGCAATTTTTCACCCTAATAACCCCCAAAACAAGATCCTCATCCATTTTAATTTGCTCATCCCTAAATCTCCATTGTTCCCTGTGTTCGATAACCCCCACTATACTTTATCGGGGGTATTTGGTTATTAGAGACCCAAAACCTCTGCTATCAGTGACGAATACACACCAATCATAATTGTCTCTCCTTACATCTCTTTGAGTGTGATGAATACACACCAATTAATTATGACATCTACGTGAAAAGATTGGAAAATCTTTTTGAGCATAACAAACTTTCTTGAAAAGTTATTGTGAACAAGAGAGGCTGTTTCCTACCTTTTCAGAGGATTTTTGAAAACTGCTTTTCCCACTAATATGTGATGGGTTTTTTAATCAGTATCTTTGTCTATAAATAGTGGGAATTTATATCTCTTTGAGAGTGACAAATACACATAAAACTTTACTCTTCAAGCTTTGTAATAAAGTCACATTAGAGTATTAATGTTGTAATTGGTCTTCGACAAAGGGGTTGAAGATTGGGAGGGGTTTGTGAGTTCAAACACGAGTGAGATCACATTCTGAGTTGAGTGTGGGATTTTTTGGTTCCATGAGTTTAGAACGAATTGAGTGTGTAATCTTGTTGTTCTGAGTTGAATCAATAAGATGCATAGGGTAGGAGGAAGTAGGCCTTGAGTTTGGCCGAACCTTGTTAAATTTGGTGTTTTTGTTTTTATTGCTTTCCAATTCATATTCACTGCAGGAACCACCATAACTGGTTCTAAATCAAAAAACAAAACTGTAATCATTTCACCAAATACTCAATTCACCCCCCTCTTGAGTATATTTAACCTTTCAATTGGTATTAGAGCCTTGTCTTCTCGCATGGGTAAAACCTAGAGGAGTAGATCATGAATTCTTAAGAAATGAATGCAATAATGTACGACAATAAAACCCCCAAGTTTAATGGTAAAAATTTGTCTGGTGGAAGAATAGATTGAAGAACATAATCATTTGGATTGATTATGAATCACTACAAGAAAAACCATTTATTACAACAACCTAATTTTTGCCGTTGCAATACAATTTTTTAGCAACGACAATAACTATTCGTTGCAATACCTGTTGCAATATATTAAATTTCCATTTCCCTTCTACTAAAATATTGAGCAGGACTTCTTGAAAAGGAGACTTATGTTTTGTAACAACAAAAGCCGTTGCAATAAATCAGCTACTATGTAATGAAGCAATAATAGTCGTTGTAATAAATCAGCATTACTCTATGAGCTTTTAGTTGAGTTAAGTTTCTTATTCAAAGACTTGTTCTCTAGAAACTTAACTATTAGGCAACTTGAAATCCTTGAAAAAAAAAATCCTAACACATTAGGGAAGCTAGAACTGGTTTTTCCAGCTGATGTCATGGTGCATTTGGTGATACATTTAGCATTCTTCTCTAGATGCATAAGAGACATTTACACTAGATTTAACCGTCCAACAAGGAATGGTGACAATTTTAATGACTTGATATTTCAATGCTTGTTAAAGATGTTTATGTGTTTATTTATTTTTTTAATTTTTGAGGACATTATTATATTGAGCCTTGTATTTGCTACTTTAAATTTCATTGGCATATTATAGATTTTCGGAGTCAACGTACAACCTTTACTCTAGATAAAGAAAATGAGTCTCCTACACTGAATGGTCACAACAATAATGTTGAGCATGTCATAAATGCTTCACATTAAGATGAAAATAATGTACAAAATGACGGTGAATTTGGAGGTCTTGTCACTGCAAGGAATGAAGGTATGATGCCCCCTATACTAATTAATTCAGCGTTGTTTTATTCTTTTGCTGGGTTCATAACTTACACTAAATAAATATATGATATTGGGTGTACTTAGTAAGACAAAATGAGTAAGCTAGCTAGAAGGATTACTCAAGCTATTCAAGTGAATGAAGCATCAAATCCAATACTAGAAAGGTGCAAAATAATCACCATATTTACGAGGGTGAACAAGGAAACACAGAAAGTTTGAATGAAGGTAACTTGCTATCACCTTATCCCTTCTCCCTTTATAGTCTCACGCACACTCACTCTTATATGTGCTCACAGTGTAAACTACTTTGGTTTTTTTAATTTTATTTTATCTATGATTGAGCGTTTGGCGGTTTCTTTATGGCTATGTGGTTAGTTGTAAAGTTGTAGTAGTTGTGAATGAGGGTGTTTTTTGGTTGTTTGTAGTGGCCTGTGAAGGGTTGTATATTTTGAATCATTGAACAAACACTTTGAAACCTTCTCCAATGGGGAGTATTCCAAATTTTAAAGGAAACTCTGCCGAAATTTGTACCCACTCTTTTATTTATGTTTTTCCTCGGCTTTTTCAGAGGTTACCAAATAACCAAAGACTAATATGATAAGGGTTTGTATATTTTGATAGTTTAGATTTTTTTTTAATTACACTCTTATTTGTGATTGAGTATTTGGCAGTTTCTTTGTGGCTTTGTAAAAGCTTGTGGATAGTCGTGATTTGTGATTTGCAATAGTTGTGATTTGTGGTTGTTTGTGGTGTCATATGAAATGTTGTATATTTTGAATCATTGCACATAGGTTGGAACCTTCTCCAATGGGTTGTAGTCCAAATTATAAAGTAAACTCTACCGAAATTTTTACTCACCCTTTGGTTGTAAAGATTAACATTTTTTAAACCTTTTTAAGAGGTTACCAAATAACTAAGACTAATATGATAAGGGTTTGTTGATAATTTAGGTTTTTTTAATGAAAATGTTGTTGGGATTAAAATGAGAAGTTGGTTAATATTTGTTATTATTTAAGTTAATTTTTCTTATAATAAATTACATATTTATAATATTGGTTTTTGTTTTATCATGGTTAAATTTTAATATATTGCACGTAGTCAGAATAGATGAACTTACAACAACAGTACAATGATTCAAGCAAAGACTATGATATCCACTTCCTTTTCTTATTAGCATTGTTTATGCTTTTGTTATTAGAATTATAAGTATCATGTACCTAATGATGCATATTTTGTGTAGTGATCTAAGAAACCAAACTTCTATGCTATTTTGTAATGAAATATTCAACTAAATATATTATATGCACTTTGTATTGTTATAAAAATTCAGTATCATGATCAACTCAACAGAATTTATTAGTAGATTGGCATATATATTCATTTGACCCAAAAAAAAAATCAGCAACTATTATTTTTCAACGATAGTGTCGATGTAAAAAATTAAGCAATTATTCTTTTGCAACGACAATGTTGTTAAAAAAAATTAAGCAAACACATATATTGCAACGACTTTAGTTGTTGCCAAAAAATAATTCTATTGCAAGGAAGAAAGTCGTGGCAATATATATAGTTTTTTGCAACGACTTTTGTTGTTTCCATACTAGGAATAATATATTGCAACGACTTTTGTTGTTGTTGCAATAGATAACCTTATTTTTGGTGAATAAAACACATATTTTCTAACGACATTTGTTTGGTAACGGCAAAAGTCGTTGCAATATGTTTTATTTTTTGCAACGAAAAAAGTCGTTGCAAAAGCTTTCGCTACGGCTTTACCCGCAACGACCTTGCAACGACAAAAGTCATTGCAAAAACCATTTATTGCAACAACTTTTGGCTTTTCGCAACGACTTTCATCGTTGCAATAAATGGTTTTTCTTTTAGTGAATGCTGGTTGGTTGTGAAGAATGGCCCTCTAACTATGACTGAGAATGATGCTGATAAAAACATTGTGCAAAAGAAAGAAAGTGATTACACATCTGTCGACTTCAAGAATTTGGAGAAAAATGCCAAGGCAATGTCCATATTACAACAAGAAATTACATAAAATGAGACAAATCGTATCTCTTCTTGTGTAAGTACAAAGGAAATCTGGAATACCCTCGAACTTGTTTATGAGGGAACTAGTGAGGTAAAAAATCCAAAATAGATTTGATTATGTCAAAGTACGAATTATTTGCTATGAACAAAAATGAGAAAACAAATGAGTGTTTCAGTAGATTTATAGTCATAGTAAATGATTTGAAATCTCTTAGCAAAAGTTTTTCTGATGAGATCTTGTTAGAAAAATTTTACGTATTTTGACAGATCAATGGAAAACCAAGGTAACAGTTGTGTATGAGCCCAAAGATCTTTCCACAGTAAGTCTAGAATAACTTATTGGTTCCCTAATGACCCATGAGATGTTGAATAATTCAATGTCTGATAAAGAACCAGTAAAGAGTATTGCATTGAAAGGAACGGTAGAAAAAGACGAAGATGATGATATAGCTATAATGGCTAAGAGGTTTGAAAAACACTTCAGGGTTCAAAGAAAGAATCCAAGAGGTAAGAATTTCAATAAATCTAACTCTTCTAATGTGGGTTGTTTCAAATGTAGAGACATGGGACACTTCATTAGTAATTGTCCCAAATGGAAAGATAAGCAATCCAAGAAGATTGACAAGAAGGCATTCAAGAATGCTATGTTTGCATCTATGTGGGATAACTCTGACTCTGGTTCTTATCATGAGGAAGAGGAAGCCCAAGATTTTGAAAAATGCATGGCGGCTATGGCAACACCAGGAGGAAACAATACATCTTCAGGAACCAGTGGGAGAACTAGATCTATAGACAATTGCTTCATGGCAAAGGATAAAGTTCTCTAAGTACATAATGTAAATCTTGTTTAAGTTCGTGAAGATATGCATGAATATGATAGAGATACTATGCTTGAATGTATTGATACCTTAGTAGATGAATGCTATAGACTAGGTGAGAGTTACACAACTTACAAATCAAAGTTTAAAGATAAACGTGAGGAGTGCAGAATTGCTATTGCTAGTTATGAACACCTAGATATGGTGTGTCGTGAACTAATAGATCAAGTGGCTGACCTTGAGGAAGAACTAGATAAGTGTAGGTTGGAACTGGAAACAGTTAAGTTCTCTACAATAGACAAGGATGAGGATTGTCCTAGTGATGGTGAGGAGAACACATCTGCCTGGTTCCCCTGCAACTTATCTACCTTGAGTAAACTTCCTGATTTGTTAGAGATTAGGGGTAAGGCAAAAACCTTGAGTAGATCTGACCTCTTATAACATTATAATTTCATTTTAAATGATTTAGAGGATCTACAGAAAGAAGTTTTTTACTCAAAGATACACGACTGATTGTTTCTTCTGTGGATACTCAAACTATGATTAATGAATATGAAGGTAAAATCTGTGATCTAACTGTTGTGATTTTTCAATTAAAGCAAGGAAGGAAACCTGTAATTGTCGACATGCCAAATGAGTCCATGGTTTCAAAACTCAATTCTGATTTTGAAACTTGAAGAAGGAATTCACCTTCATGAATGAGAAAAATGAATTCCTTCTTAAAACTCTTGAAACCAGGGAGAAAGAGCTTCAAAATAGTTAAAAGCACGTGGACAAATTACTGAGTGCTAAAATATCCTTGAACCATCATACCACAAGAAACAGTGGTACAACTGGTCTTGGTTATTCCAGCAGAAGAACCAAGGCTAACTAGCACCCTAGAGAATATTCTTTGATTAAAGAATTCAACAAAGGTAATATGTTCTTGCAAAGGACATGCATGTGTGTTTTCATTGTGGCATGAATGGGAACAAGATTCATAATTTCCCAGCTAAGAAGAAGACTTTTGAAAAGAACACTAAACATGCTGAATTGGTCTGGTTGAGAAGAACTAGTCTGGACCAACTAGTTTTGGGTTCCCAAAGCTAACCATTGATTGCGTTTTGTAGGCTAAACTGAAAGGACGTATCCAATGGTATTTAGACAGTGGCTACTCAAGACACATGTTAGGAGATAAAAAGCAATTCCTTTCACTATGTAACAAAGGTATTTAGACAATGAAGTGTTAGCTTTGGGGATAACAGCAAGGGAACAATTAGTGGTATAGGTAAAGTTGGTAACTCACTTTCACATGCAATCAATGATTTTTATTATGTTGACTGCTTGCAACATAGTCTTTTGAACATTTCTCAACTATGTGACAAAGGAAACAGGATGGTATTTCAAGCTTGCAACAGGGTTTTACCTTTGTCATGTAGTTAACTCCCAAACAGGTGAACTTATTTGTGAAGGAACCTGGAAAGATAAAATTTATATTACTTACTTAGATACAATTGCCAAACACAAGTCCATGTGCTTGAAAGCTGCTACCCATGATAATCAATGGATTTAGCATAAAATATTTGGACATGCTAGCTTGAAACTTCTGAACAAACTAAAGTCACAAGACTTAGTTGTTGGTTTAGCTAACATTAAGTATGTAGTTGATACAATTTGTTCAGAATGTACCAAGGGGAAACATGATAAGTCTTCTTTTAAACCCAGAAGTGTCATTAGTACTAACAGACCCTTCGAGCTTGTACACATTGATTTGTGTGGTCCCATGAGAGTGGTCTCCCTAAGAGTTTCTAGGGAGAAGCTGTGAGCACTGCTTATTACATTCTTAATAGAGTTCTCATTAGACCTAAGTTAAACAAAACTCTCTATCACCTCCTTAAGGGTAGAAAACCCAATATTGCATACTTTCGTGTTTTTGGATGCAAATATTTTGTGCTTAATAATGGGAAGAACCAGCTTGATAAATTTGACCCTAGGAGTGATGAGGCAGTCTTCGTGGGATATTCCCCTCAAAGTAAAACATATAAGGTGTTCAATAAGAGGACCTTGTGTGTGGAGGAGAATGTCCATGTGATATTTGATGAGTATAACATGTCTTCTGAGATTGCACAGGTAGAACCAGGTGATGTCATTGGCCTGATTGACTTCACAGGGAACCATAATGCGGATAACATACATGAAGAACCAGGTCCACATGCTGAACTTCCACATACAAATGATGAAGGACCTGGAGGAGATCCAAATGAGCATTTCGAGGGGGAATTAGGACATGTTGGTTCCTCTAAAGTAAATCAGGTAAGGGTCTTAGGGGGAACAAGTGAGAAAAACAGAGAAAATCCCCTTGAGCCACAAGGTATTAACAATCATGGTAACAGCATGCACCCTGATGTGTCTGGTTCTCTGAATTCTGTAAACTCAGAGGTGCAAGTTGGCTCCAATCAAAATCAAGGTGCACAAAATGACTTATCCTTTAAAAATTATAGATATCAATCTTCTCATCCCACTGATTAAATTTTCAGTGACATTAATAAAGGGATTCAAACGAGGAACAGTATCTATAAAAACTGTTGTGCACACTCTTATTTCTTGTCTAGTATAGAACCAGTTAACTATAAAATGGCTTTGACTGATCCAGATTGGGTAATAGCTATGCAAGATGAGTGAAACCAATTTCAAAGAAATCATGTTTGGCTTCTTAAGCCAAGACCCCTGGATAGGGCAGTCATTGGTACTCGTTGGTTGTTCAGAAATAAATTGGATGGCCTTGGTACCATAGTCAGAAACAAAGAAAGACTTATAGTGCAAGGTTATAATCAACAAGAGGGAATTGATTATGATGAAACCTTTGCACCTGTTTCTAGATTAGAGGCCATTAGAATCTTGATTACATTTGCTGCTCACATGAATATTAAGTTGTATCAGATGAATGTCAAGACGAACTTTCTTGAATGGTTACTTAAAGGAAGAGGTATTTGCTAAGCAACCACCTGGTTTTGAGGATAGTAAGTTTCGCCAATATGTATACAAGTTAGACAAAGCACTTTATGGATTAAAATAAGCTCCAAGAGTTTGTATGAGAGGTTGTCTAATTTCCTTATGGAAAATGAATACAAAAGGGGAACAGTTGATAAAACATTGTTTATCAAAACTAGGGAGAACCATTTGTTAGTAGTACAAATTTATGTTGATGAAATTTTGTTTGGTGCTACTAATCAGATACTATGTGATGAGTTTTCTAGTCTTATGTAGAGTGAATTTGGATTCTTCCTTGGTCTGGAAATCAAGCAAGCTGATGATGGGATTATAATCAAGCAACAAAAGTACTTAAGAGAGTTACTGAAGAAATATGGCGTGGAGAATAGTAAGGCCTATGAGACACCTTTTCCCACATCTACAAAACTTGATGCTGATACGAAAGGGAAGGATGTTGATGCTTCACTATATAGAGGGATGATTGGTTCTCTCTTGTAACTAACAGCTAGTAGACCTGATATAGTGTTCTCTATGGGATTGTGTGCAAGATTTTAAAGTAATCCCAAGGAGTCACACTTGAAGCCTATTAGAAGGATACTCAAGTATTTAGTAGGAACAGATGATCTGTGCCTGTGGTACCCTAAAGGAACCACTTGTGAACTTATTGGTTACACAGATACAAATTATGTTGGTTTCCTGGTTTATAGATAGAGCATGTCAGGTATGGCACACTTTCTTGGCTCTTGTCTTATTTCATGGGGTTCTAAAAAGTAAAACTCGGTTGCCCTATCCACAGCAGAGTCAGAATATATTACTACAGCTTCGTGCTGTTCTCAGCTATTGTGGATAAGGAACTAGTTGAAAGATTTTGGTGTTGATTGTAAATATGTTCCTATAATTTGTTATAATACCAGTGCTATTAATATTTGAAAGAATATAGTCCAACACTCCGGAACTAAGAACATTGAAATAAGCATCACTTTCTGAGAGAAAATTTAATGCTGAAAAAGGATTAGTGGAGATGTTATTTTGCAAAAGTGAGGATCAATTAACTGACATCTTTACAAAACCTTTAGGAAGAGAGTATTTTTGTAGGTTAAGAGTCATGTTAGGTCTAGTTAGATTTAGGTAATTTGGATGATTGGCTAGAACAAGTGTTCCCTTGTGTGAATTTTGTGCATATATATTTTTGTGAATTCCTACACGTGATCATGTAGATGCTCAATTAAGATCAAAATCATAACAGGCATTGACGTGAAATAAAAGGGTGAAATTGGGCTAAGTTGCCTGAACTAGAAGTGATTGGTTAAAGAATTGAAACAGCTTGGGAGAACAGCAGTCAGCACAGATGTGTTTGTTAGAAAATTTAATTTTTCTGAAAAATCAAAATATATAGGAAAATTTGTCAGAAAAGACCTTATAAAACATTTTTTTTGCAAGAAAAGACCTTATAAAAAATTTGTTGTGAACAGAGACCTAAAACAAAAAAAAGTTGCAAGGAGGGACCTTACCTCTATTTTCCGACGTTGAATGTGAATTTCTGGCGTTGACTTGCTATTTCCCTCCAATTTTTGACGAATCATTTCTTCTCTATTTAACCTTTGCTTTTCTTTTCACTATAAATTTATTTTTCCTCCACTTCCCCTCCATTTTCCCTCCTAAATTCATCTACATGAACCCTATATTAACACTTTCTTCTAGCATTTAAAATTATCTTATTCTGAATTTAGGTTTCCTCATCTCTTGCCCCCTTAAATACGAAAGGATTCGTGCAAAATCGGAGGGAAATAGTGAGTCAACACAAAAGATTCACACTCAACATCGGAAAATAGAGGTAAGGTCCCTCTTTGCAATTTTTTTTTTTTAGGTCCCTACTCACAACAATTTTTTTATAAGGTCTTTTCTCACAAAATGAATGTTTTAAAAGGTCTTTTCTGACAAAATTTCCAAATATATAATATTTTCTTGCTTCCCAGAAATATTTTATTTGCAGTTATAATTTTGTGCTTGGGCAAAAATATTAAATGCCTAATTTCTTAGTTGGTTGAGATAATTAAGGAAGCTATTTGAATTTTCTTAAAATTGAAATTTGCATGATATTTTCTTCTCTCACACGATCTCTAACTGGCTCCACTTCTCTTTCTCTCTCTATATATCACTTTAGCTTTATATAAACTAATCATTGTGTGTAGTTATCATTCATCATCACCACCGTCCTTAATCTCTGTCTGTTAGTTCAATGTATACTCAAGAACGGGGGGTTGAATTGAGTATGTGTGTTTTTTCAATCTTTTTCAAGGTTTTTTTTTCTTTTTCTGAGAACAACGATAGAACAATAAATAAAGAGTAGGGACACAAAGATTTAACGAGGTTCGGCTTCTAAACAAGCCTACGTCCTCCACTCTCTCACCAATATTATTAATCAACTCCGAATAATAACAAGGTTACACACTCACTTAAATGCTACAACTATGTAACACTTAATTCCCCAACTGTTAACTCTAACAGTTCACTCAGTGTTCACAGAACACTCCCCAACCACTTCCCTCTAAGTGGTTCAAATATTACAAACTTAAATCTTCGTAAGTTTTTCTCTTAAAGATGGATATGGAGATAGTTTTGGAATAAGGATAGACTCTCAGAAAATATGACTTCAGCTGACACAAGTGCTGTGTTCTAGTTTCAGACTTTGTTTCTTTCCACTATGGGAAGAGAGATGTACACTAAAGTCCAAACAAAGTACATTGCATTTAATGAGCTGATTTTGCAAATCAATTTGGCAGATTTCCAAAGTACAAGTGATCCAAATTTTTCAAATAAATTTTCAAAGATAATTTGTAACACTAAAATTTGTACGGATCATGTGCGTAATACTGAGGTCTGTTCCCACTGTGGTCTCAGTATTACTAAGTCTACATCTGGTAAAGGGAACTGTTCCAAGCTTGTTCTGTGCCTGTTCTTATCTTGTTCTTGGCCTGTTCTCTTTACTGGATGTAAACTTAAAGTCTTTTTGCTCTTTACTTAAAAACACTAAGAATATTTTCCTAAGTCTATTTTACAAGAAGATCCTAGAAATACAAAAATAAATAGCTCCAAGCTCTTGGCTTCAGATCTTCAAGTATCTCAAGGCCTTCATGGTTGCCTTGATGAGTCCTCACTTGATTCAACCTGTTCATATACAAATATACATAGACATCAAGTATAGAGGACTGGTTTGTCATCATTCAAATCAAACATGGTTCAAAAATTTCCCCCTATTTGATGATGACAAACCATGAAGTTCCCCCTGAGAACAGTAACCAATTGTTTCAAAATAAAACAACTGTTCAGAGGAACTGGTCTTGCACTTTGCCTGTAGTCAGATTCATAATATCAGAGAATAAAAAAATACACAACAGACTAAAGCACAATTAGACTGATTACAATGGTCAGTCACTCATCACATTACTCAATTTATTATTGAGTTTCAGCATTAAACCTGTAACCTGCAAGACTTATCAATTATCAAATGTAGCAAGAGAAATTTCAATTTCACTTGGAAGAATTTCTTCCAGTTGGGATGGATAGGAGCACTTGATCTGAATTCAAGATACTCCTAGGCAAAAAGCTGGGCCATCTCTTAACAAGGTCTGAACCTTGTTCAAGTTGCTACACTTGATACTAGGAACTTCACCTGTCCTATTCCCCCTTTTGGCATCATCAAATGACAAAATCAACCATAGCACAAAAATTAGAGGAAGGCAACAAGTAAAGTCAAATATAAGCATAATATGAACACAGCATTCTAGAGATGCTGTCCCAAATGTGAGTACCTGTAACTCACAATCCTAAATGTTCAAGAGGACACAAAAGTTAAAAATATAAAGACCAGGACCATTCTGTAGAGAAATTATTTAGCAGAAATGGTCAGAAACTAAGGATAGAAATTTTTCAGAGAAACCAAAGGAATTAAAGTTTGAAAGCAATGTTAGTAGGGAAAGGGGGGTAGGCTAAGTAGAAGTGGAGTCAGCATCATCATCAGAATCCTCAGTAGAATCCTCATCCTCTTTTTCTGCACTCTGCTCCTGCTGCTTCTTCTTGACTTGGGCAATGATGGGAACTGGTCTTGGAGTGGTCTTGGGCTTCAAGCTGGAAGACGAGGCAAGCTTTTCTTCATGGGAGTCCAATCGTGCTGATATGTTCTTTATAGATCCATCCAGAGAAGTGCACAGTGCATTGACACTAGCCATCATCTGTTGCAGTAATTCCCATGTGTCTGCACCTGTTTGAACAATGACCCAGTAGCTTCCTCAGACCTAGAACTGCTTGTTCTTCTGGCCCCTGTGATCCTCTCTTCATCCCTCATTTTCAGCATACCACCCTCAAAGGTCATCCCCTTCTGACCTAGGATCTGGTTGGTGAGGACAGGCATTTTCTTGACCTCACCACTCAGATGAACCTTTCTACTTTGGAAAACCAAAGTAAGCCAGGCACCATAGGGTAGAGAGTGGTTGGACCTTTCCAGAATGCTAACCATGTGAGCCAGCATGAGACCAGGGAGACTCAACTTAATTTTCTCATAGAGACAGTAAATGATCACCGCATCCATCTTCCTAACATCCATTCTGCCCTGAGCCTTGGGGAGTACTATCTTAGAGGCAACTGTATGAAACAGCCCCATTACTGGTTCCCTTAGTTGGCCAATAACCTAGCCAGTACCATCATGTGGAAAACCAGTAAAGAGGGTGGTCTGTATGTGTTCTGTACTAACCTCAGGAATAGTTGGCCAGTTGTCCTTGGAATAATCACAGAACGCACCTCTTGGTACACCTAGTACCTCCCCTAGACTTTTCTTTGAAAGAGTGATGTCGACCCCCTCGACCTCACTCCAGACCTTCCCTTTGTCTAACTTTCCCAACTTTGAGTAAAACTCCTCAACACAAGTTTCAAAAACATCTAACCTCTTGTCAAACAGCCCTTCCCAACCCTGGAACTCTATGGCCTCTTTAAACTCCTCTAAACATGGTTGACTCATCCAAGACTTAGGACATGCAAAACCAAATAAGACACCCCTACCACTTAATTCATACAGTGGTTCAGAAGTGGTCTTACCTTTCTTCTTGGCAGGAGTCTTTTTAGAGGCAGAGGCAGCTTTCCTCTTCTTTTCTGTTGGGAGTTTGGTTTTAGGCTTATGGCTCTCAGAGGCTTTGCCCTTCTTGGCAACACTCTTCACCCTTTTCTTCTTTTCATCCTTCTTTTCCTCTGGAACCTCCTCAGCAGGTTCCTTTTTGACCTCTTCCTTGCAGACCCTTGTCCTCAAAGGTCTTGTTCTCTTTCCTGTTTCCCTTTCCCCTTGTACTAACTCTGTGATCTCGACATCCATGTCATCATCTTGCTTTTCTGTTTCTTCCTTTTCAACTTCCTTTTCTTCAGTGCTTGGCACTGTTTTCTGTGTGGTCTGAGGTGATGGTGTGGGTGTTTTCTGTGGTTGTGGAGAAGGTGATGGGGTTGTTTCCTTTTGTGGTGAAGTGGGTGGTAGAGTTTTGGTCTTTGGTGGTGATGGTGATTTTTGTGAGGGGGAAGAGATAGTAGTTTGTGGAGAGGGTTGTTTAGGTGAAGGAGGGGGTGAAGGTTTGGATGGTGATGGAGTTTTCTGAGATTGAGGTTGTGGGGATTTTGGTGAAGATGGTGGTGATGATTTAGGGCTTGGTGGTGGAGTAGATTTTTCATCAGGCTTGCATGCAACCTTAGATTCAACAATTGTTTCTGTTGTGACTTGGTCCTTTACTTCTTCTTGCTTCTTTTCTGCTTGGTGGTGTTCAGCAACCACAACAGTGTTTGATTCCTTCTCAACTTTGGAGGGTGTGAAACTAGGAGATTGGCTTAGTCCACGACTTTTCTTCCTTGCAGCCTTGTTCTTCTTTCTTCCCATTTTGATTTGATCAGCAGATTTGATGAAGGAGAGAGAGAGAAACTGAATTCGAATTCTTGAAGGAGATTCTGATGAGAATGCTTAGGGTTTAAGAGAGAAGATTAATTTGAGAAAGAGAGACGGTTAGAGGGAGAAATCAGTGTGAAAGAGTGAATTAAAATGATGACAAAAGGCAGTTATTAGAACAGTTAAGGTAGAAGTTACTTTGCACTGTTCACAACGGTCATGTGTCAGAAAAATTAAATCCTCAAATTCAAAATTGAGGGTTCAGCAATAAACTGACATAACCGTTGTAAGGGACTGGTCTGACGCTGATCTGTATATTTTAAAAACTTAAGGCATCTTTTAGTTAGGTAACTTAGAGACACCACACATTGGAACAGCATCAATATAAGAATTTTGAGACCACTTGCATAAATGACATTTAAGAGTTAACCAGCCCTGCTTATTTACACTAATGATCAAAACGTCAATCACAGCCAAAAAGGGAAAGATAAGTCCTAAGGAACTAGGATCTAATCCTTACCATACCAAGTAATTTGCAGAGTTTGACAAATACTTCCCTGCTCAGGGGTTTAGTGAAGATATCAGCCAATTGTTTTTCAGATCTGCAAAATTCAAGATTCACATTTCCCTTTTCAACATTGTCTTTGAGAAAATAATGTCTAATTTCAATATGTTTGGTTTTAGAGTGCTGGACAGGATTTTTTGAAATGTTTATAGCACTGGTGTTATCACACAATATGGGAACACTTCCGGAACAGACCCCAAAATCCTTAAGTTGTGTCTTTATCCAAAGCAATTGAGCACAACACAAAGCAGAAGCTATGTACTCTGATTCAGCTGTGGATAAAGCCACTAAATTTTGTTTCTTAGATCCCCATGAAATGAGACAAGAACCTAAGAAGTGAGCCATTCCTGAAGTGCTCTTCCTGTCCACACTAAAACCAGCATAGTCAGTATCAGTGTATCCTAAAAGATCAAAATTACTTCCCTTTGGATACCATAAGTACATGTCCTCTGTACCACTTAGGTACCTAAAAATTCTCTTAACAGCTTTTAGATGAGACTCTTTTGGGTTGCTTTGAAATCTTGCACACAACCCAACTGAGAACACTATGTCTGGTCTACTAGCTGTTAAGTAGAGAAGTGAGCCAATCATACCTCTGTATAGCTTATCCTCAACATCCTTTCCTTTCTCATCTAGGCTCAGTTTAGAAGAGGTAGGAATAGGTGTGTCATAGGACTTGCTATCTTGCAGACCATATCTCTTGAGCAGCTCCTTGAGATACTTTTTTTGGTGAATCATGATTCCATCATCCACTTGCTTGATTTGGAGCCCTAGGATGAAGCCAAGTTCTCCCATCATACTCATCTCAAATTCACTCTTCATTAGGTCTGCAAACTCATCACACAAAACAGAATTTGTTGCCCCAAACAAAATATCATCGACATATACTTGGACCACTAACAGATCTGTTCCCCTTTTCTTTAAGAATAGAGTTTTGTCCACTGAACCTCTCTCATAATGATTTTCAATAAGAAAGCTAGAGAGTCTCTCATACCAAGCACGAGGGGCTTGTTTGAGGCCATAAAGAGCATTGTCTAATTTGTAGACATGATCTGGACAAACTCTATCCTCAAAGCTAGGGGGCTGTTCCACATACACATCTTCTTTCAAATAACCATTTAGAAAAGCAGTTTTAACATCCATTTGAAAGAGTTTAAAGTTCATGTGGGCAGCAAAGGCAATTAAGATTCTTATTGCCTCAAGCCTGGCTACTGGAGCAAAGGTTTCATCATAGTCTATTCCCTCTTGTTGGTTAAACCCTTGAACCACTAGCCTGGCCTTGCTTCTGACTATAGTACCTAAGTCATCCATTTTGTTTCTGAAGACCCATTTGGTTCCAATAACTGACATCTCATTGGTTCTTGGTTCAAGATGCCAAACCTGATTTCTTTCAAACTGGTTTAACTCATCTTGCATGGCCAAGATCCAATCAGGATCAGTTAGTGCAATCTTATAGTCAGTTGGTTCTATGTGAGATAAGAAGGAGAAGTAAGCACAGAAGTTCTTCCAAACAGAATTTCTAGTTTGGACTCCTTTTGCTAAATCACTAATGATTTGATCAGAAGGATGAGAGCTTCTTTGTTTAAACATACTCTTTCTTACAGCATTTGAGTCACCTATGTTAGAACCAATGTTTGTACTGGTTCCCCCTATTTTATTTTCATTTTGAGAGGGTGGACCAGTTTCTTCAGTGTTCTCTCCCACTTCATCTTTAGTTGGATGAGCAGGAGAGTCACTGAGTTCAACAACCGGTTTAGCATTTCCCTCTGCTGCACCAGACTCATTGTTGTTTTCAGGAGGAGTTGGAGAGTCTGGTTCAGCAGTGTTCTCTGGTTCAGCTCCAGTGAAATTTGTCATCCCAATTTCAAAGCCTTCATCATCATCTACCTGCACAGGCTTGTTGAACATATTAGTTTCATCAAATAACACATGGATACTCTCTTCAACACACAAGGTTCTTTTGTTGAAAACTTTATATGCCTTGCTAGGAGGAGAATACCCTATAAAAACAGCTTCATCACTCCTGGGGTCGAACTTGTCCAAACTGGTCTTACCATTGTTGTGTACAAAACACTTACAACCAAATATCTTTAAATGTTCAATGTTTGGTTTTCGACCCCTTAGAAGTTCATAAGGTGTTTTTCTTAGTATTGGTCTTAGCATAACCCTATTGAATATGTAGCATGATGTACTCACAGCATCAACCCAAAATTTCTTGGAGAAACCACTCTCTAGAAGCATGGTTCTAGCCATTTCTTCTAGAGTGCGATTCTTTCTTTCAACAACTCCATTTTGTTGTGGAGTTCTGGGGGCTGAGAAGTTGTGAGAAACACCATGCTCCATACAATAGGTTATGAAGCTAGCATTATCAAATTCTAATCCATGATCAGATCTGATAGATGCTAACTGATGATTGATCTTGTTCTGGACCTGTTTCACTAAAATTTCAAATTCATCAAAAGTTTCATCTTTGTATTTCAAGAATATGGTCCAACTGAAACGAGAGTAATCATCAACTAAGACAAATACATAACTAAAGCCATTTCTACTTTGTACACGCATAGGTCCACATAAATCCATGTGTACAAGTTCAAATGGTCTAGAGGAACTAACCACTTTCTTTGGTTTAAAAGATGATCTCACATGCTTGCACTTTGCACACTCTTGACAGAGCTGGTCTGCCACATATTTGACGTTAGGTAAACCTATCACCAAATCTTGTGTTCTCAACTTGTTGAGCAAAGTGAAGCTAACATGTCCTAATCTTTTATGCCAAAGCCATTGGTCATCCTCTACAACACTAAGGCAGAGGGCATTGTTCTGTGGAATTTGACTTAAGTAATATACACATTGTTATGCCTTGTTCCTTCACAGACCAGTTCCTCTGTCTTAGGGTTCACTATGTGACAAGTATTTGATTCAAAATTCACTTTATTTCCCTTGTCACATAGTTGAGATATGCTCAAAAGGTTATGTTTCAAACCTTCTACATAGTAAACATTGTCAATTGCTTAGGAGAGTAACTTACCAACCTTACCTACTCCTTTGATAAGTCCTTTGCTATTGTCACCTAATGTCACGTGCCCTCCCTAGAATGCAGTGAGTGAAAGGAATTGTTCTTTATCCCCGGACATTTGTCTTGAGCAACCACTGTCCAAATACCAATATGGCTTTCCTTTCACTTGAACCTGCACAAGCAAGCTAAAGGTTAGTTTTAGGAACCCAGACCAGCTTGGGTTCCTTGTTCTTTGAAACATTTTCAACCTTGACCTTCCTAACCCACACTTGTTGGGTGTAGGTTTTGTTCTTCTTGTCATGCTTCCTTTTCGTGAAACATTTGTCAGTAACATGACCACTCTTACCACAATAAGTACAAACATGCATATCCTTGGCAAATATATACTTGCCTTTCTTGAATTCATTCAACCATGTGTTGTTTCTACCAAGAAACGTTGTAGATCTAGATCCAGAATACCCTAAACCAAATCTTTGAGAATTTCCAGGTTGGGATGTGAGGATGTTTAGGGTTTTCTGAGCATCTAACATTTTGTTCAATTGGTTCATACAATCTGTTAGCTCATTCTCCTTGTTCTCAGACCTCTTAAGTTGAACTTCATTTTTTTTCTCAAAAGATTTTAAGTCAAGTCTAGTCTTTTGAAGTTCATCTTGTAGTCTTGAGACCAGGGAGGGATCTGGTTTGTCACTGGTCTTCTTGATTTTTTTTTCTTCTTTTAGCAAGATGAGTTCAGCCTCAAGATCACATATCTTGGCTATGCACTCATCATGTAGAACATCCAAAACTTCATCAAAGGAAGTGGGAGAACCAATCTCTTCAGAACCCTTAAGCTCACTGTGTTCCTTGTGTAAATCTTCAAGTTTTTCAATTAAATGGTCATAGGCAAGTATGACATCAGATTTACTCAAGGTACATATGTCTTTTAGCAGTTCAAAGTTTGAATTATGTGTGGTGAATTTCTTGAGCTCATTAAACCCCTTTTCAATTTTTTCTTTAAGTTCTTCACAAATAAGCTCAAGTTCAGCAGATCTAGAACCACATATTTCATATTCTCGAACTGTTTCTTTTAGTTTCTTTCTGTTGTTCTGATAACCAGACCCAACACTAATACATTGATCAATAGTGAATTCAAGATAGTCAAGTAGTTCATCTCTATCTAGGTTATGCATATTTGCCTTTAAATCATTAAAGCATACCTGGTTGTCATCTGAAGAGCTTCAACAAGCCATGAGACAGAGAACTTCTTCTTTTTCCAAACAGACCTCAGACTGGTCTGTGCATGTGATAGCAGTTAGACAGAGATTTGCTTCTTCTTCATCTTCCTCATTCTCTGATTCTGAATCTCCCCAAACTGCAGCCAGCGTAGCTCTTTTGAAAACCTTCTTCTCAGCTTGGACTCCAGGATTTCCCTTGGAATTTTTCCATGTTGGACACTCCTTGATTCTGTGCCCCATTTCACCTCATTTAAAGCAACCAGCATTGGAACTGGTTTTCCTGAACTGTCTAGAACTGTTCCTTCCTTTGGCAAACTTTCCCTTGGACTTTGTCCTAAGGTATTTTTCAAACCTTCTGGCCATAAGACTTATATCATCTTCATCTTCCTCAGATTCCTCTGCTTTGAGGACCATTTCCTTGTTTTTTGAGCTAGATTCAGCCTTTGAATCTACCAACATCTCATGAGTCATCAAGGAACCAATAAGTTGTTATAGAGAAAGTGAGGTCAGATCCTTTGCTTGTTGTATGGCGGTAACCTTGGGCATCCACTTCCCTGATAAACTTCTCAACATTTTCCTCACCAACTCTTCACTTGAGAAGGTCTTTCCCAATGACTTTAGTTCATTTACAATGGTCATGAACCTTGTAAACATGTCCTTTATATTTTCAGCCCTAGTCATTTCAAAGACTTCATACTTTGACATAAGCATGTCAATTTTTGACCTTCTCACCTCAGAGTTGCCTTCTAGTGTATCCCATATTTCCTTTATAGAAGAACAAGCTAGAATTCGATTTACCACACATTCTGCAATTCCTTGTTGAACAAGTGACATTGCCTTTGCATTTTTCTCTAGCTTCTTGTAGTCTTCACTTGTGTACTCTTCTTCTGACTTTGGAACTATGAGCCCTTCCTGATTCTTTTTGTGGATGAACGTGGGTCTATTTTTGACAATCATCCAGCATTCATAATCTATCCCAATGATAAGATTTTTCATGCAATTCTTCCACCAAGAGTAGTTAGTGCCATTGAACTTGGGGAGTCTTGAACTGTTTGATTCTTGAGTAGACATCTTCTTGCTCCTCTAGGTAGTTCAATGTATACTCAAGACGGGGGGGGTTGAATTGAGTATGTGTGTTTTTTCAATCGTTTTCAAGGTTTGTTTTTCTTTTTGTGAGAACAACGATAGAACAGTAAATAAAGAGTAGGGACACAAAGATTTAACGAGGTTCGGCTTCTAAACAAGCCTACGTCCTCCACTCTCTCACCAATATTATTAATCAACTCAGAATAATAACAAGGTTACACACTCAATTAAATGCTACAACTATGTAACACTTAATTCCCCAACTGTTAACTCTAACAGTTCACTCAGTGTTCACAGAACACTCCCCAACCACTTCCCTCTAAGTGGTTCAAATATTACAAACTTAAATCTCCGTAAGTTTTTCTCTTAAACATGGATATGGAGATAGTTTTGGACTAAGGATAGACTCTCAGAAAATATGACTTGGTTTTCTTTGGAGAGCAAAAAGTCTTCAAGGGTTTTTTGCAAAGATTGTTTATATAGGCAAGGAAAAAACCGTGCCCTAGAAGTGTGCTTGGAGACTTGCCTAAATTGTGCAAACAACTTCAGCTGACACAAGTGCAGTGTTCTAGTTTCAGACTTTGTCTCTTTCCACTATGGGAAGAGAGATGTACACTAAATTCCAAACAAAGTACATTGCATTTAATGAGCTGATTTTGGAAATCAATTTGGCAGATTTCCAAAGTACAAGTGATCCAAATTTTTCAAATAAATTTTCAAAGATAATTTTGAACACTAAAATTTGTACGGATCACGTGCGTAATACTGAGGTCTGTTCCCACTGTGGTCTCAGTACTACTAAGTCTACATCTGGTAAAGGGAACTGTTCCAAGCTTGTTCTGTGCCTGTTCTTAGCTTGTTCTTGGCTTGTTCGCTTTATTGGATGTAAACTTAAAGTCTTATTGCTCTTTACTTAAAAACACTAAGAATATTTTCCTAAGCCTATTTTACAAGAAGATCCTAGAAATACAAAAATAAATAGCTCCAAGCTCTTGGCTTCTGATCTTCAAGTATCTCAAGGCCTTCATGGTCACCTTGATGAGTCCTCACTTGATTCAACCTGTTCATATACAAATATACATAGACATCAAGTATAGAGGACTGGTTTGTCATCATTCAAATCAAACATGGTTCAACACTCTCTCTCTCCTCAATTCAAAATTCAATTTCCCTGAAGATCATTCAAAGTTCGAAAATAAAAAATGGTGATGAAGGTTGCAAGCAAGAAGCGTAGCAAGAGCGATGGTTTTGATCCACCACCACCACCAAAGAAGGGAAGTTCTATTACTAAGAAAGCTACCACTGATACACCAAAACCTCCAACAACAAAGTTAATTTCTCCAAAATCAAAACCAACTTCTCCAAAACCCGTATCTTCTAAAACCACTACTACATTATCTCCATCACCAAAGAAACCACCAACACCACCTACAGAAACACCACCATCACCCAAAGAAGTTGAAACACCGCAAAAAGAACAAACACCACCATCATCTCCTAAACCCACACCTTCTAAAGAAAACCTTCAAACCCTAAAAGCTGATGAAGCTACTTCTGTTCTTGAACCACATATTTCTAAACCACAACCTGCTACAACTCAGGGGGAACAAAAAGAGAAAAGTCTACAAAGATATCTTCAGTGTTCCTTTTGAAGAGATAGAAGAAGATGTTGTAGTTATTGTCTCAGAGAAAGGGTCACCATCTGTGTCTACAAGGGGAAGAAGAAGGTTTACGAAATCAGCTCTTAAAACTGAGGAAGTTTAGTCTGAGGATTTGTCTACTAGTTCTGTCAGAGGGACAAAGAGAAAGTGAGTACCATCTAGACTTTCTCGTGCTACAAAAGGTAAATCTACTGAACCACTTACTACTGGTTCTACACCTCTCGCTGAACGTACTATACTTCCTGGTTTTTCTGTAGAGGAAGGGTACTTAGACATTCCTGCTCTAGGTGAATTTAGAGAGCTTTTAGAGTTCTAGGGTTGGGTTGATATGCTGAATTTGAAGGATGGTATGTTTGTTTATAGGGTTAGGGATTTTCATGTTAATCCAAAATAATTGTATGATACTTCTATTGGTTCTGTTGTGGGTAACACTGAGGTTAGTGTATCTATTTCTTCTTTGTCTGTACCGTTGAGTGTTCCTAGAGATGGGCTTAAGAAGTACTCAGGAGATGGATGGCTTACTTTGATAGGGGTCACTTCTAAGGAAATTTATGAATTTCATTTTGGGGCTAGGTTGACCAAGAAATCAAATTTTAAGACTATCAATCTTCAGGAACCACTTATGTTGGTTCTTCATTCTTTGTGCAATATATAAGCTTTTAATTCCTAGGGCTGAAAGGTAGAGGGGTAGTTAGATATATGGAAATGGTACTCATGTACCTTATGTTAAAAAGAGTTAAAATCAACCTACCTGCCAATATTTTAGCCCACATGATGGATTGTTCTCAATCCTCTCATCATTCTTTACCCTATGGTTTTTAATCACCTCTTTCCTTGCACAACACAATGTCAATCTTTCTAGAGAGGTGGTTCCCATCCATGTATTTACCAAGACTATTCTGAAGCAGAAAGGCTTGGATGTGGACACTCCTAAACTTAAGTTTAGAGAGGAACCAGAAGAGGAGGATATTAAGCCTGGTAAGAAGAACAAGAAGGTTTCAGGAACCAGCTCAGACATCGATTTGATGGAGCGCCTAGATAATCAGGATGAGACACTGAACAAGATGATGGACTTGCTGCAAAGTTTTACCTCAAGATCAAGAGGAAGGTCTCTTCTCTGGAAGAAGACCTGGCTACAGCCAAGGCAAAGTTGCCTGATGATTCTGGTTCTACAAAGGGAACCAATGATGATGTTGAGATGGAAGCCGATGCTGTTTCTTCTGAGAGCAAGAAGGCTGAATCCGACGATGTTGAAGAAGATGAAGATGAGGATGAGGATGAGAATGATGATGAAGAGTGATGATGAAGTCTTTCTTTTGTTTCCCCTACCCATATTATAAACTCTTTTATAACTATTTCTGCTGAACTGTTTCCCCCAATCCCTAAAACAATTTGGTTTGTATTTTTTTTTGGATTATGCTCTTTTTCACTTTACTATTTTAATTTGGAAACTTTCAATTCTTCTCATTCATGGACTGTGAGTTGCCTAACTATCTCTGTTTTTGCAGCATGGTTATGTGTTTGATGGTTCTTGAATCATTAAGGGGATAGAAACAATTCCTTGTGCATAATTTTTATGCTAGTGGATACTTTTTAATGATGCCAAAAGGGGGAAAATAGTAGAAGTTGAAGCCTTAGTCTAATTAGTTGTTTAGATTGAGTCTGGTAAAAAAAAACACAAAAAAGAGTGAGTGTATAGATGTAACGACCCGGATTTTTGGGCCGTAAAATTTCGTGTAAAATTAAGCCTTTATGTCCGAGTCATCTTATTTGGGCCCAAAGACTTAATTTTGTTTATTTGAATCTAATCCAAACCTTACTTGAACCTCCTCTTGGCCAGCTCCCTTTTCATTTTTTTCCCTTTATTTTTATTTATTTATCTTAATTATCTATTTAAATCTATTTAGTCTAAACCTAAAAACCTTATTTTTATCTCCTAAACTAACTCCTAAAAACTAGCAAAGCCTTAATCAATAATTACTCTAAAAGCCTACCATTTTATTCCCCTTAACTTATTAGAACAAACCACTCTAAAAAAAGTCTTCTTTTTTCTCCCCTTCTTGGCCCTCACGGCTTTCCACCATAACCCAATCCAATTTCATCTTCTCAATCAAACCCATCCATTAGGGAACAACCAAACCTTCAATCCATCCTCAACTAGAACCAAGAACAACATTATTGAAGTTTGTTGTTGCCTTGGCCGTGCAATAGTGGTCGTGTGGCTCGAATTTTGGGCAAGTGTTTGGTGCGTGATTTTTGTGTAATTCTTCATTAAGGTAACTAGCTCTTCTACTTAGAATTAGGATTAGATGGCATAGGATAATAAGGTTAGATAGTTGTTGTTGTTGTTGATGTTATACGTGACATGGCCGTGTAGTTTAGGGTGTATTATCTTGTTCTTCTTTACCTATATTAAATTAATCTAGTCAATTCTTATTTAATCATGCACTGCTTGAACTATGATTGATGATATTGATAATTCATGATGCAATTTGACAATTCTTGAACTATAGATTTGGGTGGTCATATGCGAGTGCCTAAACAATATTAACGCATGATTTATTTTATCGTTTTTATTCTTTTTATATCTATTTGATTAAGTATATATTTTGATGAACCTGCACATGATATTGCCTTGCCTAACCCTTGATTATTGTGCGCATGAAACATAATGCAAGACATGAAATCTTGTTACCATTGCTTTACTTGTTTACGCGTTTGATACCTTAAGTTTAAGCATGATTCTTGTTACTTTGGACTTATGAATTATGATAGAAGCTTAAAGTTTGTATTTTTATTATTTGTACTATGCGCCTATTTGGATTTTATTGGCAAAATTGGATCTTTCTGTGATAATCCTTTATAATCTTGAATTCTTGATTTAGTTTATAAATATCTATGATTTAGTTTATGAATATCTATGATTGTCCATGCATGTTGATCAATTTAATTGTGATCTTAAATTGATCTTGTTTTCTTGATTGAATTTGGGTTAGCTTTGTGCGTGTGATTGTGATATTAATCATAAGCAAGATTTAATCTTTTTGTGTTAATTTTATGCCAATTCATGAATTAATGTATAGTCATGAAGTTTGAATTTATGAATCGTTAATTAAGCATTTTGTTTCTTTAATCTGGAAGTGTCGTGTGGTAGTATGTTGTTGAGAGTGCTACTTTCTTGATTTTCTTAATAATCTTGTTGAATTTTAGATGGTTGTTAACTTTAAGGAATCTTGGTTCAATTGTAATAATTAAATTGTTCTCGTATGTGATTATGACATGATAGCCGAATTGCACAATGATTGTTGAAGTTTGAATCTATAAATGATCTTGATCTTATTGATGAGTAATTGTATGATGAAATGTTGGTATGATGTTATGTGCGAATTGCGTGATGAGTATGTGTTATGAATGTTGAATGGCGTCCATTGCGTCTTTATCGAGTCTTTTTAAGTCTCGGTTGAAGACCGAGCGAGTTGAGCCTATCGGTTTATCGGTGATAAACTGAGCGGGTCTATTGGTTCATCGGTGATGAACTGAGCGGGGCAAGTCTTGTATGATTTTTTGATTGGTCAGAGTCATGTCTATCGTTTGAAGACCGAGCGAGTCGTGTCTATCGGTTTATCTGTGATAAACTGAGCGGGTCTATCGGCTCATCGGTGATGAACTGAGCAGGGCTAGTCTGTTTGTTTGTTGGTCATGTTATCGGTTGTAGACCGAGCGGAGTTTTGTTATTGTGAATTGATCTTGAGATGGCGTGTTTATTGAGCTATGATATGGTTGATGATTGATTATGATTACGTTGTTTCTGCTGTGATTATTTAATTTATTATTTAAAGTTTTCAGTTATTGACGATTCGTATTGATGTTTTTCTTCGAAAACAACGTCGCTAAAATACGGGTCGTTACAATAGAGTTTAGAGTCTAGAGTTTTTTTTTTAGTAGCTTAGAATAAGATAGTTTAAATCTACGTAATTTTTTCCTTTCTAGGAAACAGTTGAATTAGTTAGTTGTTTCGTTTTGAGTCTGAGTGAGTGCTCTGAGCGATTCTACACTAAGAGTGTTGGGAGTGGAATTCTTTGTTTCTATCTTGTTGTTTGCAGGAAATTTCAATTGTTCACTTAGGTTTGTCATCAACAAAAAGGGGAATTTGTTTTGAATTTATTGAGACCCTTTTTGGTTTTGAGTGATGACAAACACTAAAAAACATTAACAGGGAACAATTGTGTTTTTACAGGAGCTATGTAGTTGGTCAGAACCAGCTATGACCTGTTTCCAGTTTGAATGTTTGTATTGATTGAGTTTATTCTTGATTGATAATATGTGATATTACAGGGAATAAGTATTTGAGCTTTATTGTGTATACTGGTTTGGAACCAGTTGTAGTGTTCCCTGAACTGTTTGTAACAGTTACATATTTTACTTGTCCTAACCAAGTTGGTTGTGCAGCAAGTATAATTGTCCCAAGTACTAAAGTCCAGATTGAAGATATTCTATAGAAACTTTCAAGACTTGGATAATGAGCATGAAAATAGACTAGGTTTTAAATTTAGCATATTTAATCTTCATGTAATGGTTGTGTGAATGTTTCATAAATCACTAAAAATGCATTTCTGTGTGTCAAAATAGTAATATGGATATTACAACCAAAGGTTATAATATTCATAAGGCAATGAGTTAGGGTAACAGGTCTAAGGACCAACACAATCTATGAGATGCTGTCAGTTTTCGAAAGATAAATAGGGTTTTTCTTAAATTGTCTTAAAAAGGGTTTTTAGGTTTTTAAACACCTTATTGACAGCTGGTGAATGCCAATTAATTATGACACCTACGTGAAAAGATTGGAAAATCTTTTTGAGTGTAACAAACTTTCTTGAAAAATTGTTGTGAACAAGAGAGACTATTGCCCGCATTTTCAAAGGGTTTCTGAAAACTAATTTTCCCTCTCATATGTGATGGGTTTTTTAATCAGTTTCTTTCCCTATAAATAGTGGGCATTTACATCTCTTTGAGGGTGACTAATACACACCAATAATAATTCTCTCTCCTAAAAATATTGAGCAAGAAATATTCGAGAGATAAGAAACACACAAGACATAATACATTTGATCAAACACAAACACAATCTTAGAGCTTAAACTTTACGTACTCTTCAAGCTTTGTAATAAAGTAACATTATAGTATTAGTGTTGTAATTCGTCTTCGAAAAAGGGGTTGAAGATTGGGAGGTGTTTGTGAGTTCAAACACGAGTGAGATCACATTCTGAGTTGAGTGTGGGGTTTTTTTGGTTCCATGAGTTTGGAACGAGTTGAGTGTGTAATCTTGATGTTTTCAGTTGAATCAAAAAGATGCATAGGGTAGGAGGAAGTAGGCCTTGAGTTTGGCTGAACCTCGTTAAATTTGGTGTTCTTGTTTTTATTTCTTTCCAATTTATATCCGCTGCAGGAAGCACCATAATTGGTTCTAAATCAATAAACCAGAAAAATTTAAATTCGTAATCATTTCACCAAATACTGAATTCACCCCTCCCCCCCCCCCCCCCCTTAAGTATATTCAACCTATCATTCTTAATTTCTTGATATCTTCTTAATAAACACAAGTTTTCACAATAGCACCCAAATGAACATATTTATCCAATAATCCTTAGATTAGATATATACCCAAACTCTCTTTTTGAGCGGCCATATCTTTTTTTTCGTTGAATATAATATCCTCTAATGCAAAACACTCATAAAATTATAGCTCATATCATCAATGACAATGTTATATATGAATGTACTTTCCATCAAATAATTTATAATTATCATATAAAATCCTCTGTATCAATTACTGATGACAACTCTAATTTACATTCTTCCTTTCTTATTATTTGTACTCTTATCCTAAAATAACAAACTTTACCATTATTAAACCATTTGACCTAAAATTAAACTTTTCATCAATACAAGTTCATATTTTAAATAGCAGCCCTTTTTTTCATTTCTTATAAATGTAGCCTCATCAGTACCTCATAACTAAAAACATTTAAAAGGTTTACATATTCTTATTGTCCCATCTCAAGATCCCTTTATGATTTATTTTTATTTTTTTCACTCAAATGCACAAATAACATTTAAAATACTCATAACTTCACTCTCCTTATATATAACTAAACATCCACGAACCTTAAAGAATTAATGTTAATAAATAACTCAACTCCACAACATTATTTTCCTACATATCTTCCTTGATAATTTTATTTTAACTTTCCTTGATTCTTCTCATATGCAGTTTTTAAACAATATAAGACATCTCATATTTCCACTTAATTAATAGTTTCATTTCCATATATATTTATCTACAAAATTTATGAACATCACCCTCATTTATTGTTTTCCTATCTCAAAATATTTGTCGTCCTAGCTTTGATTAGGTAACCCCATAATGATTTCATCTACAATGAATTCTCTCTTTACTACATTATGACTTCAATTTCCCTATTATTATTCATTATCTAATCCTTGTAATCGAATTCCTCAAGTCCAATATATGTATTTGAATTTTTTCTTTATGATCAATCTATGCACGTTCCCTTCGCATATAAACTTTAAACCTTAATAATTTGTACTCTACGAAGCCATGTCTATCCACTGGTACAACTTATTCCCTCATCGTAAAATATAATGGCTCCACTTCTATCGTTTAAATCATAATAAAGATAGGGTTTATCTTAAAAAGAAAATAGATAAATAAAAGAAATTTTTTGAAAATACAACACGAAAACTTGAACTTCACATCATCAAATTCGCCGTGCAATTCTTCTCCCCAATAATACAAGTGTATAAACTGGTTCATCACAGGGTCATTAAGGCGAGAACCATGACCAAAGAAGACACAAACAAGAGCACGTAATCAACAAAAGCTGAGTACATATATACTACAGATATGCAAGCATTAAATAAAATGAATAACATTAAATATAGCCAAATACACCTAAATATAACCAACCCACTGAACTTAACCAAGACATCACCGGACTCCCCTTCAAATTATAGTTAAAGGTTTGGATTCAACATCGAACGGGTTTCCTCTGAAAATAAATAACTATGCACTCTAGGGCCCCACTCGGTTGCAAATCGAGTGGTTAATCTATGCCACTTTAGAGTGATGGGATCCCAGGCCAAAAACAATATAAAAATATAAAAGGATATACAACGTCTTGTACCCCTTGGTAGAAGCTAAATAGCTCCCCCCCCCCCCATATGCTAATACTCAAGGTATATACGTTCCAAGAGTTTTGGTGTGAATTATCTTTCGCTTTACGTGATTTAACTTTTTTATTTAGTAACCGTGAAGACTCACCCGACACAAGACATCACATAAATTAAATGCATCAAATAACACATTTCCCTTTTTAAATTCTCTAGGATTAGGAGAACACATAGCCAATTTTAATTATCTTCCTTGCCTAAGCCCAAACCAACAACGTGGTTGGGTGAAAATTTTAACCTTGTCTCATCTCTCAAGGGAGTGAGTAAAAATACTATCTCATCTCACAGTAGAGAGAGTTAATTGAAACCCTTCTAGACTCAGCAGGTGAGCAATCAAAAACTTTCTTGCCTAAACTGCAATATACATTTACTTTTTCGTAATTATAATAGACAACCCACACTGTGGAATTCATACTACTTGACGTCATATTATACATGAGCATAAAAGAATGTAATGCCAACATTCAAAACATCTTTCTATCCAACGTATCATATATATACATATATTTATATACATATTCACATTTAAATTCCACACAAGTCTACTAGACATGGTACTACATGGAAATCAAATTCTCACGTACAAACGTATCTGGTATAATAAATCCGTCTAGCCACTATTAATTAAATTCCTCAAATTCAGTCCCCTACAAATTAAACATCGGGACTAATCAAAACCCTCATATTAACCCCAAACTACCCTTATTACATATTACATTGGAACAAAAACGAGCCAAATAGCTCATTTTGGGTTAGTTTTGGGTGTTTTTGCTCCTATCTTCACACCAATCAATCTAATTCAAGTTTTTAAAGTTTATTCATGTCCTTTATCAAAGAAATCAGCAAAAGAAATCAAGTGAATCAAACCAAAGGCAATCAAGTTAGGCACATAATTCCCAAAATTCATCAAATAAGGTTATGGCAGAACGCCATCAACCATCCAGTGTCCTCATGTCGGGAACCTCATGCCCCTAACAAAGCAAACATCCTCAAACTATCGTCTCAATCATATATCTAATCCTAGAAAACTAAGCAAACTAAGAAATAAAAGGGGAGTTGGAAAGAACTCACTAAGGCAAGCCTAGAAGGGATCAATGTTACCATAAGAATCCAAGTGATTTTTATGTATGTAATGTCATCTGACCAAGTACCTGCAAGAGTTACACCTCCACAAACTCCACAAAATAATTAGGAAACCCAAAAGAAATATAAATTAAAAGTCAACCATCAATATAATTATTTTTAGCTAATTAAGTTAAAATTGCTCTCATTTCAAGATTATAAGCTGCAAATACTAAAAAAATTTACGAGTACCTAAATGAAAGCATAACAAATTATGATCAACACAAACCAAACCACTTAATTCATGAAGATTAGAGATAAGCAAGAAACTTACTAAATCATTCCATGTATGCTGTTCTAACTCGATGTCATGATGATTCTCAAGCCTCTCTCAAAAAGAACAAAGTTGTGAGTACGGATGACTTACCAGACAAAATCAATCCAGATGACCATAAAAACACTACATCAATCTCATAAGAAATAAAAGGCAAAATAAGAAACTAACACAAGAAGATTAAAAAAAGGTTTAGTTTTGCTTACTAGTGTTGCTACTGATTAATTACCTCTTAAAATTTTTTAGTTTTATTTAACAATGAGAATCTAAAAGATGTAAAATATAAATTACAAAATAAACTAGATCACATGATCAACTACCTCAAAATCTCCAATGCTAAAATGGATAATTTACAAAAGATAAAACAGATATACAACATCAACTCATCATTTCTCCAAATCCCTGAAATACATGAATCAAGGTGGACAAACCATTGTAATATTGCAATGATGAAAAAATTGATCCTTAATAGGGCTAAAAACACCAATGAAATGCAAAGATAGGAAAATAAATATAAGCACCACAACATGAAATGCAAGTATGAACAACACTACTATTTATAAGCAAATAGTAGAAGTAATAGACACAATATATCATAAAGATAAGCATAAACATATCAATAAGTAAATTCAAATAATTAATTAGTCCAATGACATCTATTCCAAGACATTAGTGCGCCAACCACCTAAACATTACGCTTGAGCTAAAACATCCCACAGTTGCTAACACCCCCACTCCAAAGCAATTGAGCAAAGCTACATCCCTTTCACCCCCTACGTCCTAGTCATTGTAGGAGCAGAACATCGTCCAAAGCAGAGGTATAGTGGGTAGATGCAGTAACAAAAGAACATAGCAGCCTAAAAAGCTAGCTCAAGCACATTCTATGAAACAAAATCCATATTAAACTCAAAATTACTGGGTTTTGCACATAAGAACCTAATATCCATGTTATGCTACAACCAGAATGCAATACCATAGAGCTGAAAAAAACCCAAGCATCCCAGCAGTGAAACAGCCCACAAAACCCATCCCTAAATACTGTAACTACCCAGCACCACCTTATACCTTATTTCTTTGTATTTCCAGGCTATAGATGGAAAAGTATGGGTGATAGGAGTAACTTACAGTGCAGGTGCAACGAAAAGGAGGCCTAATGCCATTAGAGAGCAAGTGTCTTTCGTAGCTCTCAAATCGCCCATAGCAACGAGCCCAGAAGTAGCAAATTCGAGCTCCAAGGCAAACCCTAGCCTCGAGTGCCACCAAATCTCCATTGCTAGCCGTGTCCCATTGCTCAAATTTCCATGAATAGAGGCTAGGGTTTGAAGGAAAATAGAATCACAATTCTCGTTCAACACAAACACGCCCAATTGAATCCCCTCTTGAAATCTAGCTCCTCCATCTCCCTTTAAAGATGGCGTGAGGATGTAAGAACGAGTTTGGCCTCCCTCCCCTACCATGAACAACAGCTGCAGTGAGAAAACCGACCAATAGCCATGGATATGGCAAGGGAGAAAAGAAATCGCCCTATCTCCCTCCCTCTCTAACTTTATCTCTCTAGATTTTTTTATTCAGTAATTGGGGTTTTGTCCGTACTAGTGTGTGAGTAACTTAAAAAAAACGAGTATTTTAAACATTCTATTGCGGTTCCCTGAAAAAACCGCATCATATAATTTCTATGTGATGCGGTTCTTCTGGGAACCGCAACAGATAGCTTATAATGCCTGTATATGATGAGGTTCTTTAAAAAACCGCATCCTTTAAATTGTAGCAAAAGCACTTTTTTCTACTAGTGCTCCTACTCACCTTGAGTTCAAAGGGGAACATTATTTAATAATTCAGAAGCACTACATTTTATTTTTTCCATCTTTTAGATGTTTTGTTTTGTACTTGCTACATGTGATTGAGGTTAAGCATTGGCTTTTAATGAACTCATAATCATATATTTGGTGGTGTGATGTAGCTCACACTTGATGGGTTCACCTACTTAGGTGTGGAAGTTTGGCCGCTTCTTATGAGTATGGCATGGGCTGATACTCTAGAGCACCTATGAGCATCCAGGTTTAGACGTATGGGCAGTATAGGCGTCAATTGCATTAGCGGAACTCAGATTAGTGTACATGTTCAATTGTGTGGCCCAAGTGACGAGTCTCTAACTCCTAATAAGTTCAAGAGGAAAGTCACCTAATAGGAAAGAGATCATAGCTTGAAGTTCACTATGTGTTAATTCAAGTCGCAGGACATTGACACTTATGCAATTGATTGTCTTGCCCAAAATAAATTTCCTTTAAATTCTTTTTTCTTTTCACATCTTTAAAACTGTGGGGGATTGTTTGAAGTTCAAAGAGTAGAAAGGGTGGGAATGTGAGTAGTTAGAGAGAGCTTCTCCCACATTGGTAAAATAGGAAAAGTTTGACAGATTTATATATTTGAGCTTAACTGTATTCTCTAAAAGCTTAAGTGATAGGTCGGTTCTTGACAAGACACACACGTGCGCGCACCGCACCAAACCACACTGGATCGGACCGGGTCCAATCGGGTCGGGTCGGGCTCGGGCTCGGCTCACGTTTGATCTTTTATCTACCCACTAACGGTCATACTTACCCAGTTATCACCACTAACGATCATATCTACCCAGTCAGTTCGTTATCACCATGATTCTCTCCCACGTTTTCATCAGCTTCATAGTCTGTACAGTATATGAATAATTGTTCTTATCTCCTTCTTTCGGTTCACGCTTCAACAGCTAAGTTAACGTTTTAATTATTTAGTATAACACTTTATGGATTAAAATAAGCTCCAAGAGCTTGCTATGAGAGGTTGTCTAATTTCCTTATGGAAAATAAATACAAAAGAGGAACACTTGATAAAACAATGTTTATCAAAACCAAGGGGAACCATTTGTTAGTAGTACAAATTTATGTTGATTATATTTTGTTCAATTTGGTGTTGCTAATCATATACTATGTGATGAGTTTGCTAGTCTTATGAGAGTGAATTTGAGATGAGCATGATGGGAGAACTTGGGTTCTTCCTTGGTCTGCAGATTAAGCAAGCTGATAATGGAATCATGATCCATTAACAAAAGTACTAAAGAGAGTTGTTGAAAAAGTATGGCATGGAGTACTTAAGATTAAATATACCAGATATCTTTTTAAAATGGACATAAATGGTAGATTTCCAAACCAAGTAATGTTCAAGGATGAAAATGGGTTTGTGGTGACCTTCCCTATCACATATGAGTGGAAGCCTACTAAGTGCAAAAAGTGCCACAAATTTGGGCATGAGACTGCTCAATGCTTGAAGAAGCAGCCACAAGCCAAGCAATGGGTTCCCCAAAGAAATACTACACACAACCAAGAACTTTAGAATGTCCAAATGTAACCTAGGGATGCAGAATAACCTGACCAGCAAACTAAGCTCTCTGGTAATGCTAAGGATGAGGGTGATGGCACAAACCCCCTAAGCATTTCACAGTAGTGACCAAGAGGAATTCTGTTGTGGCTAAAAAGAGCATTCCTACCTTTCAGCAAGTTCACATAGACAACCCATTTCTACATCTTCTAGGTGATGAAGGGAAAATGGCCACTGATATAGTCCAGGTTAATAGCTCTTCCAAGGATGGAGAACTTGGTGGCATGGAACATTAGGGGCCTAAATCGCCCTGATAAGCAGAAAGAAATTGCAAAATTTCTGCTTACAAAGAAGGTTGGGCTGGCTACATTCTTAGAAACAAAGATAAAGCCTAGTAAATTTTTAGACGTTTACACCAATACTTTTCAAGGATGGAATGTGGTTTCCAATATAAATACTCATAAAGGTGGTAGAATTCTTGTTTTTTGGATAGACACTCAATTTCAAGTTAATGTCAAGCTTGTGACTGATCAATTTATTCACATAGAGGTTCCTAATATGTCTTGGAATAAGAGTTTTGCTTACTCTTTTGTCTATGTCTATAATCATGCTAAAGACAGATCAGAGAGAAGTTATGGAAGGATCTCAGGGAGGTTGGGAGCAGTCTCAGTGATGCTTGTCTCTTGGCCGGTGACTTTAATTGCCCACTTTTCCAAGAAGATAGGGTGGGGAGAAATGTCACATATGCTGAAATCAAAGACTTCCAAGGGTTTACTAGTGCCTATGATATGATTGCCCTGAACCAGATTGGATGCAAGTACCCTTGAAATAAAAAGAAATATGATGAAAAGAGAGTCACGAGTAAAATAGATAGATGCTTGGTGAATATGGCTTGGTACGATATGTTCCAACATTCACTAGTTAATTTCCTCCCTGAGGAGAATTTAGATCACAGCCTTGCTCTAATCTCCTTTGATAACACTCCACCTACTGCAAGGAAAGCCTTTACTTTCTATGACATGTGGTGTAGTCATGAGAACTTTGAAGACATAGTTCGCACTGCTTGGCGAGGGAGGTCAATGGCACTCATATGTTGTGGATGTCTAGCAGACTCAAAATGCTGAAGAAGGAACTAAGATGGCCAGCACAGACATGCCCTTGGGGAAATTCAAGATGCTTTTAAAGACTTCTATAAGGAGTTGTTGGGGACTCGAATGCAGAATATGACCCAGGTCCTGCTAGAGTTTGTTTAACTTAGCCATAGCATTGAAGAAGATCAGGGTGCCGTTCTTACGACAGAGGTGGCAGACGTGGAAATAAAAGATGCGTTGTGGTCCATTCCAGGATCAAAAGCCCCAGGGCCAGATAGGTACAATAGCATTTTTCAAGAAAACTTGGCACATTGTGGGGGATGATTTCTATAAGGCCATAAGGGACTTCTTTGAGAAAGGCCTATGACTCTGTTGAATGGAGGTTTCTACAGAAACTCATGGAAGTTACGTTTCCCTCCCAAATTCATTTCCTGGATCATGTAGTGTGTCACCACAACTTGGCTAATGGTGCTCATTTTGGCTTCTTTGTAGGCAAGATAGGGCTCAGGCAAGGAGACCCCATGGCTCCTTTGTTTTTTGTGATCTGTATGGAATATCTGACTAGGCTTGTCACTCATGCTGGCAATCACAAGGACAACAAGTTCCATTACATATGTAGAGCCCTGAAGCTAAATAATCTGGTTTTTGCTGATGATCTAATCATTTTCTACAAAGGGGATCTGAACTCAATTCAGCTTAATCTAAGAGCACTTGCCTCTTTTGCAGATGCTTCAGGGTTGAATGCCAATACAGGTAAATCATCATTTTATTCTTGTAACTTGATTCCAGGAATTAAGAATGAAGCCTTGGTTAGGCATAACTATAAAGAGGAATCTCTCCCCTTCACTTACTTAGGGGTCAAGATTAACTCAAAGAGACTTGGGAAAGATGAATCTAATTTCTTGATTGATAAGATTGTATTTAGGATCAGATGTTGGGGGGCTAGAACTCTTTCCTATGCAGGAAGAGCATAGTTGGTAAACTCCATCCTACTTAATTTGCATGGCTATTGGGGATCCATCTTTGTGTTGCCAAAACAGATTATTGAGGGAGTTATTAGAGCTTGTAGAAACTTTCTCTGGGATAGTAAAGCAACAAGTAATAAGTCCCCACTATTTGCCTCGGACCTGGTATGTAGAGATAAAAAGCATGTTGGCCTTGGTTTTAAAGACAGCCATAGATGGAATGTAGCTATGATAGGCAAATACGTTTGGAGTATTACCTGGCCTCCAAGGAAGATAACCTATATTGATTAATCATATATATACCTTCGGGGCAAGTATTGAAGGTCTTACACCCCCACCTCCTCTGCTAATTGGTACTGGAGACAAATTTGTCATATCAAAGAGAGATTTAGGGATGGCTTTGATGGAAGCTATTGGAAATTTGATGATAAATGATACAGTGCATCAAGTGGATACGAGGGGATGCCAACAATGTGAACTGGTGATAACTTGGTTTATTATTTGTTTTTCCTCCTTATTTTGTATGGTTTTATTGTGCTAACCTTGCTCTTAGGAGCAATTTTGCCGCTAATAAGTCGGTTTGGAGTGTTTTGTGTCTTTTCCATGTTTTTGACAGGTTTTTGATAAAAGATGCTCTAAATGGGACAAAAACCATCAAAGTACACAAATCTAGGCAAAGGAGAAGCATTAGGATGTCACGGTGAGTGTCGGAGAGGTTCTGGTGACAATTAGTGAAGAATGGGCTTGAAATTGTTCGATTCGGTTCGAATGATTTTGACCATCTCTCACTGTTTTGAATATCGAGCTATGAATATCGGATTCAAGCGATTCTAGGCATTGGAAACTAGATTTAAAGAGCTTTCCAACGTTAGATCATAAGCTCAATTCCGAATTGAAACGAAGGAGTTATGGATGTTCGAAGTCAGTGCATCAAACCAGACCCCGATCTGGGTACATGCACCCCGGTACCGGGGTGGTTGCTGCCCCTGCTCCTCTCCTTTGCTTTGAAGCCAGAGTTCCCCAGCATCAGCCCCAGTACCGGGGTACACGTACCCGGGACCGGGGTCTCTGCACAGCTCTTCACTCGACATTTTCCAGAAGTACGTACCTGACTCCAGCGACAACCCCGGTACCGGGGTGCATATACCCCGTACCGGGGCCGGCGTTACGGGCTCCGTTTAAGCTCAATATTGACTATAAATACCTGTTTTAATCCCTTGTAACTATCTTATGCATTCTTTAGGTTTTCTTTTCTGCTTTTAGGGTTTCTTTCTCTCTCTTTTATTGTTGAAACACATTAAATTCAATTCAATTCAAGTTAATTAAAGATTCAATCTTTTTCCAATTCTAGTATTATTTCTTTCTTATTTCTTTTATTTATGCTTTTTATTATGATAATATAATGTTTATTTCTTTTATTCTTTCAAACATGTGTGAGTAGTCTTTTAGATTTAGGGTTTAAGAAAATTATGTTTGAATGATTAGATTAATTGAATCTTTTGTTCTTTAATTCATGACTAGTTTTAATTCCCTAAAATCTGTTTTGATCATATAAATTTGAGTAATAATCAAGCCGGTAGCCGAAAGGTGAAAATTTCATTAAGACTTAAGATTTTAGACAGATTTATTTAATAAATTGCGAGAGCCTGTTACGTAAATCTGTAGATCTAATAAATTGCGAAAGCCTGTTAGATCTTGGTTATAATTTGTTAATGAATTATTGAACACTGGAATTTAATTAGTTTATGATTTCATTCATAAAACCCTAAACCCTAGAATTTCCTTCATTCAATTAATTCCAATAAAAATTCAATCTTTATTTTCCATTCATTAATTATTAGTTCTTTAGGTTAATTCAAACACAAAGGCCCTTTACATAGTTCACACTTTTTAGTAATAAAAGAAATAAAATTGCTTCTCTGTGGATTCGATCCTACTTATCACTGCTACATTAGTTCTGATATTTAGGTTATTTTTGATGGGTTACGACGCCCTGTCAACTGGGAGACTTGAGTTTGGAGCAATTTGAACCTGCCCAAACATAGCTTCTTATGTTGGATCATGATGTGGCAATGACTCCTCACAAAGGATAAGTTGAAGAGAATGCATATGCAAGCTGATGAAAGATTCCCTATGTGTGCAGTCCAGCCGGAGGACTGCCAGCATTTCTTTGTCCAATGTACTTTCACCAGAAGATACAGAGCCTGGCTGGAGAAGGGGACAAACATTTCTATCCCTGATGCACCCCTGACCCAGGTGAGTAATTGGTTCAACAAGCCTACCAGCAACAGATTCAAATGCAGTGCTACCCAAGCAGTTTGTGCAGCATTCTTCTACTTCATTTGGAGGCAGCGGAATCTTGCACTGTGGCATAAACAAATTTATAGACCGGAGAATGTGATCAGGAAAGTAAATCTAGAGGCTTAATAACTAGAAAATCATTAGGTTCTTCCTAGGAAAACTTCTGTTAATAATAGAACTTGGCTTCAAAAAGGCCTGATATAGGTGGTCTGGCTATAATAATTGCTCCTCCTTAGAGAAACCTTTCCTAGAAGGTGGCTCTTAGGGGTGAGAATGATGCTACCCCTCTAGTGTCCTTTTTTTTATTTAGTCTAGTTCTTGTGATGGCATTTGAGCCCAGCATGTAATAACCTTTTTATTTACTTGTTTTTGTGAATATAATATACATACTTATGTTTTTTGCAAAAAAAAAAATATATTAAAGTGTAGCTAGGCAGGTGTATCCTCGTTCAAGATTATTAGAATTTAGGAAAAAATATTCCAAGCAAAAGAAAAGGGTATAAAAAAGAGATTATGATCTGAAATTTAATAATATTAGTTTTCTACTACTTCATACTCCTGCTCCTATATAGTTGCAACGAATGTAATTTGGGCATTATTCATAATCACTCATATAACTCGTTTTTGTGCTTTATACATGTCAACAAATATAGTTATGTGAGATCTCTTTGAAATCTTCTCATTGTGTACTTTATTATTAGCAAATTTTTATACTTTTTTGAAAAAATGTAATTAAAGATATTATGCATATAAATTATAGGTTGATAAGCGTGCAAAATGAAACGTTAAGGTTAATATAAAACAGTGAAAATATGTCCTGTAGACCGAGGAGAAGGTGGGATCGTCGGGAAGAGCCGTTTTCATAAATAGATATCCAAGTGGATTTGGTTGAGTCTAATTGTACTCTTGCAACTTTATCTCTTCATAAATATATTTAAATATTGAATAAATTTCTCCCTTTGTCACCCACTTGATCTCTTCAAGAATATACTCCCTTATTCCATTTAATTAAAGTGTGAAATATTATAAATTTCATTTCGATTATTTTTAATTAAATCGATAAATTTTCAAGAATAACAAATCTCGAAATGAATAATTTTTTTGTAGTATTTCATGAAAAATAAATCTGATAGAAGTTTAATGTCTGGCCTTCTTATTAATTATGGCACAGCATATATATACAAAAGTACAAAGTTGATCATGGGTTGTGAATGAGCCGTGATTTGCTAATCCTACAGGATATTCCACTAATAATAACTTTGACTACCAAAAATAATAACTAAGGCTAGAATTAAGGTAACATAATAATATATATAATATATACCCAAACTTTGATATCAATATATTCTAATTTAACACACCCCCTAGTCGAAGCTGGAGGTTCCCGAATGCTTAGAATGTCCCTGAAATAAGTAAATAGGATGCACAAAAGCCCTTTAGTAAAGATGTCAACAAGTTGGTAACGGAAGGGGACATAAAGCACATGGACTTCGCCACGTGCCACTTTTTCACAGACGAAGTGAATGTCCTTTTTAATCTGTTTGTTGCATTGGTATTGAACATGAGTTTCGGATAAGTATATCGTACTCATATTGTCATAGTAAATGAAGGTGGACTTTTGGATTTTCGGATAAGTATTTCGCAACTAAAGATTATATTTCGGACCAAAAAAGAATCTGAAACTACATTAGCAACACCTCTGTATTCCGCCTCAGCACTACTACGTGAAAGATCGTTATTTGGTAGACCATGAGATCAAGTTGTCACAAAGAAAGATGCAATAACCAGATGTGGAACGAACTACCAGTATCAGGACACCCACCTCAATCAGTATCAGTGTAGGAGATAAGACAAGAGGAACTAGACTTGTGTAAATGAAGACTAAAAGAGAGGGTAACCTTAAAGTAGCATATTATATGCTTGGGAGCACTCATATGCTCATTAGTGAGGGCATGCATATGAAGACAAATTTGTTGCACAACATATGAGATATAGGGCCGAGTGAATTTAAGGTATTGTAAAGCTCCTGCAAGGCTACTATACGTAGCCGAATTATCATAAGGAATAGCAACGCTAGCACTAAGTTTTGACTTAGTATCAACAAGAATGTGACTAGGTCTACACTTAGACATCCCTGCACATTCAATAAGTTTGGCAGCATATTGTGACTGAGATAAGAAAATGCCATTTGACTGTCTAGTGACGGCAATACCCAAAAGGAAGCTTAGAGGTCCAAGATATTTCATAGAAATGCTATGGAGCTCATAATGGACTTATGTAGGTGATTAGATAATGCATAAGTATAATGTCATCCACATATAACATAGTATAACTAGTATCAGAACCGCTTTTGAAGATAAATAAAGAATGATCGGACGTACCATGAGAAAACCTAATAGTAGCAATGACGTCAGCAAATATTTGGTACCAATCCCGATGAGCTTGTTTTGAAACGTACAAATATTTATTTAGAAGACAAAAATGACCCGGAAGGGAAAGACGTGTGGTCGTGGGGTTGAAAATGCCATGAGATGCACGTGTAACCACGTGAGCTAAGCTAGAAGGGGAAGAAGTGTGGTCGTGGGCGGGAGTGGAGTGGTCTAATCCACGTGAGGTGGAACCAACTAAAGAGGGAACGGATAAGGGAGGGTTTGGTGAGAGGCTAGCAGTGGACCGTGGCCTAAATGTTGAAGGGGAACCATCCGAATGCTTTTGTAGAGCGAAATCAGTGAGAGGGGAGGAGAGCTGTAACGCTGGGCCCTTGGAATGGCTCGGCCCAGCTGTAGAAGAAGAGCGTGGAGTTAGGTCTAGTGGGGGAACTAAAGTTTCTTTTTGGCTCAATTGAGAATTGAGAGAAGGATTGATATTGTAACGACCTGTATTTTAGAGCAAACACGTTAGCGGTGATAACATCGTAAACAGCTAGTTATCAATCAATACATTAGCAGGAATTAACTAAAAGCATGGAATAATAGGAAAATCATTCCTTATTATTAATGGTTCGCAAAGCCAAATTGAACAATTAACTAACTAATCCCAAAAATAGAGTTCTACAACTTAAAATAAATCTAAAACTACTAAAACAGGAAAGTAAAACAGGTGGCTAGATCTCTCGCAAAACACTGATCCCGACTCTAGACTTAAGGAAAAATTACCAAAAATAAGCCAACCTTTGGCCGATCTTCCACAAATAAGACAACCTTTTGAAAATCCAGAAATAAACTAACCTTGTTATCATTTAAGCCAAAAATAAGTCAAATGATTATTTAACATGTTTTCTTCTATTGTTTTTTATCACTATTTTACAATCATTCAACCTATTTTTTGCTTTAAATGATAACAGTAACTTGAAACAACAGATAACTAATAGATTAAATATTCGTTTAACCTATTTCTGGCTTAAATGATAACAAGGTTAGCTTATTTCTGGATTTTCAAAAGGTTGGCTTAATTGTGGAAGATCGGCCAAAGGTTGGCTTATTCTTGGCAATTTTTCCTAGACTTAATTATGCTCACCTGGAAAATGAAAAAGAGGGGTCCACCGTCAGTAGCGAGTAACTAGACTGTCCTAATTAGAAGTAGGACCACATTACATAAAACATTAGATTAGAACACGGGGAGCCAAACATTACAATAACGAACATAGCAAACATACAATACAATCATCAAAGTTATGCAGCGGAAAATCATTCATAATAGGATTACAACATTCGCATCATAATACAAATAAACACGACTCTCATGATCAAATCATAAAAACGATGACAAGACTCCGCTCAGTCTACAACTGATAACATGCCCCGCTCAGTTCATCACCGATGAACCCATAGACCCACTCAGTGTATCACAGATAAACCGATGGACACAACTCGCTCGGTCTTCAACCGATAGACACAACAAGACATCAAACAAACAAACATGCCCCGCTCAGTTTACCACCAATAAACCGATAGACACTACTCGCTCAGTCTTCAACCGATAGACAAGACCGGCTGGGTCTTCAACTGATAGACACGACCCGCTCGGTCTTCGACCGATAGACACGACTCGACTCTAAATATACTCAAGGCACCAAACAATAATCAAATTCACATCACGAAACCAATTCCAATCACACGCACCAAGCCAACGATTCATCATACCAAGATTCATCAACAAGATCATCAATCTCTTGATTAAAACACGGATGATCAGGCTACATGATTAAAACTATAAAGATTCATACTTTAACGCTAAATCATACATAATAATCAATAAAAACTCAAGCTTTCTAAACTATGTAACTCACGCATGGAACAATCAAAACAACAATTAAAAGGTCAACGACTTCAACAAGATTTACGTGGAAATCAACAAGAAAATCTATGACATGATAGTTTGCAAAGATTCATCAAGATAAATAACTAAACAATGAACGGAATCATGATTTTTGACCATCAACAACATAAGCATAAGCAAGAAGGCAAAACAATTCAAGAACCCAACAACATGCTTCTAGATTTACGTGCCACCACTAAAACGTACAAGATTCATTAACAACAATAACTTACAAGATCAATCAAGATTCAAGAAATCATGCATAAAACGAAATAAAAACTCAAGCTTTAAAACATCATTCATACACGCATGAGGCTAGGCAAAACCGTACAAGAAATCATATATTGTAGTGATAATTATTCAAGAAACTCAAGGCAAGATCTTAGGACAACATATCATAAAAAGGATTAATCAACAATCATCAAATATTAAGAAATAAACCAAAACTAAACACCATATACCACCCGACAACACACGATCAACAACAACAACAAGACAACTCTATCTAACCCAATTATCCTATGCAATCTAATCCTAATCCAAAGTATAATAGAACTAGTTACCTAGATTGAAGCAAGACACCCAGAGAAACATGCCTAGAACTCTTGCTCAACTTGCCACACACGCACGGCCAGGGCTAGGCTCAACACTTTAAGGCACGAACTTGGCTTTGATCTTCAAGAATATTGAAGGTTTGAAGTCTTGAACATTCTTTAATGGGGTGGTTGATTTGATGAGGTGAAAGATGAATTTGGGGTGGTATTAATGAAGAGATGCCGTGTGGGCTCAGAAGAGGAGGAGGGTTTTGTTTTAGTTTTGATTGATGTAAATGAATAAGTTTTTCAAAGGCTGGATTTTTAGGGTATAAATAGAGTAGGCTTTACTAGATAATAGGAGAAGGGCTACTAGAATTTAGGAAGGATTTTAGAAATTGAATTAAGGGGGAAATAAGGGACGGGGCCGGCCATGGGGTAGATGCAAGGCACATATTGGGCTTGCTTCCATATACAAAATTAAATCTTTTGGCCCAATTTAGATAGTTTTGGGCTTAAAGGCTTAAATTTACACGAAATTTTTCGACCCAAAAATTCAGGTCGTTACAGATATTCTAACTTTAAAATTCATAATTTGAAACTACGAGAGATTGTAATTTCAAGAAAGGAAATTCCGTTTCAAAAAGCGCACATGATGGGAAATGATGATTTTGACACTAGGCATGTCATAGCATTTGAACCAGGATGATTAGGAGCGGGTCCTCAATAGGCACAAAGAGCCGACATTTGTTGTAATTTGTGAATTATGGAGAAGTGAAATAAGGGAAAACATAAACAGCCAAATACACGAAGACTCAAAAAATTTGGATCACTTTTGTGGAGAATTTGAGTGGGTGATTGGTATTTTAATATTCTAAAGGGAAGAATGTTGAGAAGATAGGTAGCCATATGTCATGATGCCAAAAGTAAAGTGGCATAGAGGCATGAGCTACGTACAATAGTCCGAATGATATTATTAATGGATTTTTGTGTCTTTCGTCTTTCCCATTTGGTGGAGAAGTATGAGGACAATATTGACGGAAAAGCATGCCATGTTTTTCAAATAAATCTTTAAAAGTGCCATTAATGCATTCCGTGCCATTTTCGCATTTAAAAGTTTTAATGTTATGTTGAAATTGAGTTTTGCCTAAAGAATGAAATGCCAAGAAGAGTTGTTTAACTAGAGATTTCTTTGCTATAGGAAAAGCTCATTTAATGCAATGTACTAAGTTTGGACTTTATTGTACTTTCCACTATCCCACTACATGTAGTGGAAGAGGACAAAGTCTGAAACAAGTACTATAGTACTTGTGTCAGCTGAGCTTGTTTGTATTATTTAGGTAAGTCTCCATGCACACTTTGGGTTCACGGTTTTTCATTTGCAAAATTGCCTATCTTTTGAAAAAACCTAAAAACCCTCTTGCTCTCCAAAAGAAAACTAAACCATATTTTCTAGAGTTCATTGATAGAGCAAAAATCATCTCCATATCCATATTTAAGAGAAAAATTACGGAGAATTTGATATTGTATTTTTGAACCACTTACAGGGAAGTGGTGGGGGAGTGTTCTGTGAACACTGAGTGAACTGTTAGAGTTAACAGTTGGGGAATTGAATGTTACAGAGTTGTAGCATTTGATTGAGTGTGTAGCCATTGTTATTCTTCAGAGTTGATTAATAATATTGGTGAGAGAGTGGAGGACGTAGGCTTATTGAGAAGCTGAACCTCGTTAAATCCTTGTGTTCCTACTCTTTATTTATTGTTCTGTTTTTGTTCTCACAAATAGTTAAATAAACTTTGAAAACGATTGAAAAAACACACATACTGAATTCAACCTCCCCCCCCCCATTCTTGAATATATACATTGAACTTACAATTGGTATCAGAGCCTAAATTATCAAAGGGTTAACAACCTAGAGGAGCAAGAAGATGAATACTCAAGAATCAAGTAGTTCCAGAATTCCCAAGTTCAATGGTACAAACTACTAATGGTGGAGGAACTTCATGAAGAATCTTATCATTAGAATCTACTATGAGTGGTGGATTATTGTTAAGAATGGACCCATGTCTATTCACAAGAAGAATCAAGAAGGGTTCATTGTTCCAAAGTCTGAAGAAGAATATACAAGTGAGGACTTCAAGAAGCTGGAAAAGAATATATGCCAAGGCAATGTCACTTGTCTAACAAGGAATTACAGAATGTGAGGTAAATCGAATCCTAGCTTGTTCATCTGCAAAGGAAATTTGGGATACTTTAGATCCTGCTTATGAGGGCAACTCTGAAGTGAGAAGGTCAAAAATTGACATGCTCATGTCAAAGTATGAAGTATTTGAGATGACTAGAGATGAAAACATCAAGGATAGGTTTACAAGGTTCATGACCATTGTAAATGAACTAAAGTCATTGGGTAAGACCTTCTCAAGTGAAGAGTTGGTGAGGGAAATGCTAAGATGCTTGTCAGTAATGTGGATGCCCAAGGTTACAGCCATACAAGATGCAAAATATCTAACCACACTATCTCTGAAATAACTAATTGGTTCCTTAATGACACATGAGATGCTGGTAGATTCAAAGGCTGAAACCAGTTCGAAGAAAAAAGAGATGGTTCTCAAAGCGGAAGAATCAGAGGAGGATGAGGATGACATCAGTCTCATGGCTAGAAGATTTGAAAACTACCTTAGGAAAAAATCCTAGAGTAAGTTTTCAAAAAGAAGGAACAGTTCTGGACAGTTCCAATGCAGGTTGCTTTAAATGTGGTGAACCGAGGCACAGATTTAAAGAGTGTCCAACATGGAAGAATCCTAAGGGAAAACCTAGAGTCCATACTGAGAAGAAGGTCTTCAAGAAGGTTGTGCTTCACTAGTAGAAAAATCGTCATTGGATGCGGGGGTTTTAGGCCCTTTGGATGCGGTTGTGCCCTGCAGCCAATGTCGTAGCAGCCATAAGTCTATGACCTATGGCTGCGGTTCCACCCGCATCAAAAAGTGAGTTTTGGATGCGTTTCTAGCTGGAATCGCATCCCAAAGTCCACTTTTGGATGCGGTTCCTACTAGAACCGCATCCAAAGCTTGGTTGCCTCCAAAAAAAGGACTTATGGCTACGACTCTCCGCCAGAACTACATCCATAAGTCCTCCTTTTTAAAAAAAAAAGAAAAACAAATAATTTTTTATATATAAATATAATTATAATATATATCCTGCAATAATAATTAAATACATCGATATATATAGATAAATTGCAAATAAAAATGTCGGGCAAACAACTCTAAAACTCAAACGCTTATCAAAATATAACATTCAAACGAACCAATAATAATGTTTTGTACATTCAAAATAAATCCATATGTATATATCACAAACAATTTTCTGTAAGAAAACTAGCGCACTTGTCTCGAACCTCACTAATTTCTTGAAGAGTAAAATGTCCTTCCCTTGTTGCAGCATCGATAATCTAGGTGTAAGAAAAAAAAAACAAAAAAAAACAAATTATAATTGTTAGAACAAAAAATATGACCACGAATACGCAAAAAGTACGAAACATGCCCGAATGTTAAACAAAAAAAATGGTTCATCAAAATCATGGAATTAAACTCAAATATGCTTAATAAAACTGAAATAGGCAAGCAATCAAGAAAAAATACACAAACTTATAATAATCTACATAAATGTGGCCAAAACCACGCAAGAAATCATGAACAAATAAGCATACATTCAACATTCAACCCACATGTGGCTAAAACAACACAAAAAGACCCGAATGCATTTTATTAACTTCAACATCATGCAAACAAACTCAAGCACACTTAATAAACCTCCAATAGGCATGAAATCATGAACAAATACACAAAATGCAACATTCAACGCATATGTGGCCAAGGCAACACAAAAAGACCCAAATGAATTTAATTTACTTCAAAATCATGCGAACAAACTCAAGCACGCTTAATACACCTCAAATAGGCAAGAAATTATGAAAAAGTATACAAACATTCAACATTCAACCCACATCTGCCCAAAACAACGAACAAAGTACTCAAATACATTTAAATAGCTTCAAAATCATGCAAATAAACTCAAACATGCCTAAAACACCTCAAATACGAAAGAAACCATGTGAAAATACACAAACATGCAACATTCAACCCATATGTGGCCAAAACAACGAAAAAAAAATACCTAAATGCATTTAAATAGCTTCAAAATCATGCAAATAAAATCAAACATGCCTAAAACACCTCAAATACATAAGAAATCATGAAAAAATACGCATACATTCAACATTCAACCCACATGTGCCCAAAACAATAAAAAAAATACCCAAATACATTAAAGTAGGTTCAAAATCATCCAAATAAACTCAAACATGTCTAATACACCTCAAATAGGCAAGAAATCATGAAAAAATACACAAACATGCAACATTCAACCCATATGTGGCCAAAACAACGAAAAAATACACAAATGCATTTAAATAGCTTCAAAATCATGTAAAAAACTCAAACATGCCTAATACACCTCAAATAGGCAAGAAATCATGTGAAAATACACAAACAAGCAATATTCAACCCATATGCGGCCAAAACAACGAACAAAATACTCAAATGCATTTAAATAGCTTCAAAATCATGCATATAAACTCAAACATGCCTAAAACACCTCAAATACGCAAGAAACCATGAAACAATACGCATACATTCAACATTCAACCCATATGTGACCAAAACAACGAAAAAATTATCCAAATGCATTTAAATAGCTTCAAAATCATGCACATAAACTCAAACATGCCTAATACACCTCAAATAGGCAAGAAATCATGTAAAAATACACAAACATGCAATATTCAACCCATATGTGGCCAAAACAACGGAAAAAAAATACCCAAATGAATTTAAATAGCTTCAAAATCATGCATATAAACTCAAACATGCCTAAAACACCTCAAATAGGCAAGTAAAAATCCTAATTCTCCAATACCTATCTACGCCACAAATCTAAACCGCCTCTATTATCTGTAACAGAAATAAAGGAAGACAGTGTTCATAACTGTCCCCTCTCTGAACTACAACAATCCCAATAAATCTCCAAACACCACCAGTATAATCCGCATTAAGCGAATGCCAAGTGTCTATCCTAACAATCTCTAAGTTCCATTCGTACAAGTTCCAACCTATTTTTCTTTGACAAGAAATATGTAAAATGCAGTGTACACTACGTACCTTTTGTAGGTCTTCCAAATTTAAGAAAACAGTGACTACATCATGTATGTATCTCATCACATAGTACCCACACTCAACACCGTTTTGTTGTTGTGCACACTAATATAAAATCATGTGGAAAAAAAACACATATGTATCAATACATTGAAAAGAAAATATTATTAATGAAATCAAAACGTATTTCATTTACCTTTACTAATATAATCTGAGGAGTAGCATCTCCTACATGAAAATGTGATGCTCGCATTTTCTTCATGACACTGTAATTTCATTGACATGTCAAATATAAAAGATTTATCCTAATTTAACAACATTAACTTTTATATAGTCGCTAAACGAAAATTATCATACCTTTTCATTAATGTCAAGATCAATAACTTGCGTGGTGGTTCTACAAGACAAGAGTCAAACTGGTATATTTTGTTGGTGGAAGGTGGTAACACTAAAAGAATCCAATGCTTACTACACTCAAATTTTAAACCATTCATAAATCAAACATGGTAAATTAATAATATGATGAGATATAATATTGCCATATAATCGACAAATAAGCAAATACTACTTACGCTTCAAGGTAAGGAGCCAAAATCAAATTGCACTTTCTCGCTCGCATGCTCTTAAGCTATCTTCAAGGTACAATTTGACATCTGGTTGGTTTCCTAAGCATCTTTCGTAACGAATCTCTTGTGGATCTAACCACCCAAGCTTTAAAACCGGAACACATGCTTTTAAATCCTCATACATCGCACTAATCACACAAACATTAAACATGTGCTTAAAAGGCATTACTTCGTAGAATTTTCTAAATTAATAACAATGCAAGTTAAAATTAAAGATATAAATCACCTCATGAAAGCATGTATCAAAGATATGTTCAACATATCTCCATTAAGGAACTCGGCAACATCCACTTTGGTTACCCAAGTGGAAGCATCCTCGAAATAATGGAACTGTGACTTGTCCAAAAAAACCTTTAATGGATTTAAATCGGGCTCATCCTTGACACAAGTATGCAACCACTTACAATCTTTTGTCAAAGAATCGTGCACGTCTTCGTCAATAAGCCAATTGTCTTGAGGATTAGAGCCCTTAGATGAAGCCTTTTTTTTGGACCTTCCTCGATACGTTTTGATTGGTCTTTTGGTTTCTCCTTGGATTGTATACCATTATCTTTTCCTTCCAAACCCGTCTTGTTCATATTTGCTTCCTCACATGGAGATTTCTTTATTTTTTCCAACACCTAATAAAAAATTATATTAATAGTTTCCAAAATAAATTAATCATTCTTGTAAGTAACTTTTAAGAAATATTTGAATTAGTTATTACCTCTTTTGAAAACCGCACCCAAGCATGTGGCCATGTTACAAAGCTTCCTTGTGCATTTAACAAAGTTAAGATACTGCATGCTAATCTGGGTATAGGAAGTTGAACATCCTCATTGCCAGCAACAATGGAGTCCAAGGAAACACTAACTTGTCCACCTTCTACGTGCAACATATGCACAACTGGGCGCTCCTTTGAAGGTTGTACATGGCCATAAGCAACTTCAATCAAATGTCCACCTTCCACATCCGGCTTAGGCATTAAAAGAGTACATGGGGTCTCCTCCTTAAAAATTAAGAACATATGTTTGGTAATTAATCTGAATGAATAAAAGTAAATTAACCAAATTAAAGTACAAAATTGTTCACCTCAACATCAAGTATTAATGGTTGTTCAGGTTCCAATACCAACATGCCACTTGGAGCTGCATCAGGATGGCTTGATTTATCTGTTGGTAGAAAATTGAACACTGTGTCCACATTTGACAAGCCTATGTACTTTAAGAGGGCTTTGAATTGAGTTTGCACTCTTTCGTCAGCTAACGCTTGAAGCTTATTCTTTATATCCTTGTCCAAATGAGACTCCTTACTAGAAGTTGATGAGCATGCGTGTTCACCAAATACCTTTTTCTTACCTACACGTACACCCCCTACACCTTTCACAAGTCCTTTGTGATCGTTACCTAAAATCGTGGGTAAGGCATCAATTGGGCCTTTAGGTAGAATCCCACGAATTGCAATTGGTAAGAAAACTTGCATCATTACATGACAATCCTGAGATTTCATGCTCCATAATTTAAGCACACCATTCAAGGACACAAACCTTTTCATGTTAGAGGAGTACCCTATTGGCACCTTTATATTGTACAGACACTCACAAAAGACCCGTTTTTCTTCTTTAGACAACGTGTAGCAAGCTGGAGGCAAATAATATTTCTTCTTATCAGCTTTGCCTTTCTGAATTTCCGCTTCTTCTTTTCAGCAATCTTTTTCTTCTTTTGGATACTCGTAACTTTTTCCTTTCCTTTTCCCTTTCTCTCATCAACTATATCTGATCTTTTTCTTTTATTACTCTCTTTAACCTGTGGCCACAACTCTGGACGAAGCCCAACTCTTTCGAGGTACTCTCGCACCGCCTTACCATCTTTTGACTTACCGGGAATATTGAAAAGAGTGTCAACTATGGCATCACACACATTTTTTTCAATATGCATGATGTCTAGACAATGTCGCACTTGTAAATCTTTCCAATACGGGAGCCTCCAAAAGGTAGACACTTTTTTCCATACACCATCGCACTCCTTAGTTGGTTTACCGAAAACCATTTCAACACCCTTAAGCTGCTTGATCGGTGCATTTGTGCACCATCTTGTAGGTCATTTTTCATCCTTTTTAGTCTTTGTTTTGCCCATATTTGTGCATTTTTAGTTGGTTTTTCCTCCACCCGTTACATGTTACCAAGTTTTGGATCTCGTTTCATTTTTGGGTATTTTCTATGCATTTTTGAGCGAAAATGGGAATACAAGTGCTTTGATATTTTGCATGAGTTCTTTTAGGTCCATGCCAAAGCATTCGGAGCCTTGTGTGCGAAGCTCGAGCCCGGGAGTTACAATTCAAAGCTTGAAGTGGAATGGAATTGCAGCCCTAGCACCGAGCGTCCGCTCCAACCCCCTTACAGCGTCCGCTCGGACTCCTTGTCGAGGATGCAGGAGCTTCTTGTTGGAGCTAGAGCGTCCGCTCCCCTTGCCCAGCCTCAGCACGTCCAAGTACCACCGAGCGTCCGCTCTGACCCTCAGAGCGTCCGCTCGGCCCACGATCAGAGAGGCATTGGCTGTTGGGAGGTGCCAGAGCGTCCGCTCGCCTATGCATGGAGCGTCCGCTCGCCTATGCATGGAGCGTCCGCTCCCTCTCCTCAGAGCGTCCGCTCCCACCTGCAGCGGCTCATTTATTCCGAATATTCCCCTTCTCTCTCATGTAATATATAAATACCCCAAATTTTCGAGGTTGGAACATAACGAAAATATCAAGAAACTTAGCATTATTTTCAGTATTTTTAGAGAGAGAAACACAAGAGTTTTAGTAGTTTTAGCTTGTAAACATCAACAATTTCCTCTTCATTTGCAATCAATCCATATATTCAATCATCTAGTTTGGTAACAATTCTTATCTTTATTTCTTTGTTATTTGTTCATCATTTTTATGTTATTATTTGTTGAGTTATTACTTGTCATTCGCTCTAATCTCTTGTTCATTGTGTTTGTGATATTTAGTTTAAATCTTTGAGGTAGTTTTTGCAAGCCTAGTTGATATTTTCCATGTTTATTAGTTTTTCTAAATCTTCTATCATCTTTGGTTTATTTATGGCTTTTGTTAGTATGAACACCCCTCTCCTAGGCTAGATTTCTAGCTAGGGGAGGGGGAAAATGATGGTATTTTGGTTGTTGAACATGGAGTAATTGTTGGTTTGGTATGAAATAACTTGTTGATGCTTGTTTTCTAACATGGATTGAAATGCTAGATTAAGAGTTTGGCCAACTTCTAGGATAGAATCTTGGACTAACCAAGTGTGGTTGAGAAATCTAAGCATGAGGTTAGAGACAACATGTTAGGAGTGGTCTAGAGTAAACTGAACCGGGTTGTGAGCGAGGTAGAGTATGAGAGATCTAGTTTACCGAGCGATTCGATCCATGGTGTTTGGTTTGGTCTAGGTTGAGATGTTGTGTGAGTGGGTTGGCTGAGAAATCTAAGCCCTCTTGCATAAACTAATCTCCTTGCTTGAAACAAATGATTTTATGCTTGCTATGTGGTTGCTCCATGTTTGATTATTGGAATATCATGTTTTCCCCCTCTCCCTATCGCTCATTTTAATGCTTTATTATAGTTTTTAGCGACTTTACTTTCCTTTAATCAAGTTAGTTTTATTTTATTAATTTATTAGTTGAATTTCTTAATTTTTCAATCTTCAAAAAAAAAATCCCAAAAAAAAATTTAGACCCTCAATAGGTGAGTATAATTTTAAAGACAAGTCTCACTCACCTACCTTCCTGTGGATTCGACCCCTTACTCCATTATACTACCCTTTTAGGTTAGTTAGGAATTTGGGTTTTTATTCTTGATTCCGGCTCCTTAGGAATTAACGACGCCTAAGGGACCGATCACTGCTCATAGACTTCATTCCCAGTCAAGGGTCGCCGAGCTTCACGGTGTTCAACCATCCCATTAAATGTCTTCTTCTTCCTATGCCATGGATGATCAGGTGGGAGAAACCTTCGATGGTCCATGTAGACATGTTTGTTCCCGATGCATTCGCCTTCCATGTCATCAATACAAATCGGACATGCTTTCTTTCCTTTATTCTTGTATCCGGACAAATTTCCATATGCCAGATAATCATTAAGGGTACATATAAGCATTGCGTGCAATGTAAACGTCTCATTTGCATGTGCATCAAAAACGGAAATCCCTTTATCCCACAGTTTTAACAAGCCATCAATAAGTGGTGCAAGGTAGACATCAATGTCGTTTCCAGGTTGTTTAGGACCAGAAATCAGAGGTGCCAACATGAGATATTTACGTTTCATACACAGCCACGGGGGAAGGTTATAAATAGTAAGCAGTACTGGCCAGGTGCTATGTTTAGAACTAAGAGTGCCGAGAGGGTTCATTCCATCTGTGCAAAGTCCTAACCTCAAATTAAAAACTTCATCCCCAAATGTTTTATGTAGTCTGTTAATCGTCTTCCACTCAGGACCATCAGCCGGATGTTGAAGCGAACCACCTTTTTTCCTCCCATCTGCATGCCACCTCAAATACTTAGCATCTTTCTTTATCGAAAACAAACGCTTAAATCTTGGTATTATGGGAAGATTCCACAACACCTTGACAGGATCAGAGGGCCATTCGAACCCCGAGCTCCTTCACGTTGGTAACACGCCTCCCCACACTTTGGACACTGTTTAAGGCTTTCATAGTCATTTCGATACAATACACAATCATTGGGGCAAGCATGTATCTTCTTATACTCTAAGCCAAAGGGACACATCAGCTTCTTAGCATAATAGTTAGACTTAGGAAGCTCATTTCATTCGGGAATCATCTTACTCAACTTTTCTAACAAAATTGTGAAACCACCATCTGTCCAATTAAGCTGCGATTTTACACTATATAGTTCCAACACAGCCGAAAGTACTGTCCATTGAGTACAACCATGATATAAAGGCTTCTGAGAAGCCTCTGAGATGGCTTCAAAGACACGAGAATCTTTGCCTAATTCTTCTTCCATGTCTTCCATTATCTCATCCATACAATTCATATCATCATCATCCTCACCATGAGCACCACCATAAGGTTCATCATACACGTTATCTTCATGCTGAGGCACATTATGAGTATCTGTGTTTCCTTCGTAAATTCCCGACTCACCATGCTATATCCAAACATGATATTGAGGCCTAAACCCACGACGAAGTATATGCTCCCTCATCACATCAACATTATCAACCTTTGCCACATTGAAACATCTAACACAAGGGCAGTAAAACCCTATAGCCCCTGTCCTTTTCTGATATTCTACGGCGACTTTGCAAAATTCTAACACCCCATCAATATAATTCGACGAATCAATAGAACTATACATCCGTGAACGATCTTTTGACATTGTCTTCAATTAACTAAAACATAATATAATAACAATAATTATTGTGCAAACATATCTCATGTAATAATAGTATAATAATTTCAACCAGTCATTCATTGTTTATAGTTCAATGATCTAAGTATTACATTTGTTACACATTAAAGAAAGTGCAATCCAATCATATCAAATAGGTAAGAACAAAATTGATTATATTGTTATAGTGTTTTAATTGCTATTTATAGACCCTTTATTTAATTTCATGATTTTTATCATAGAAAATTGCACTTGATTTATTTTTAACGTAATTAATCAAACTGATTTAACATTTCAGCGAGACTGTGAAAAAGTAACTCTCATTTAGTGATTGAATCTATTTGGTTGGGCCTAGATTTGAAGATCTACTCTTTTGACTGTAGCTCTTCAAATCTAATGAAATAACTATACAAAACATTGATTTCTTTTTTTTTTTAAATGGCTCTATTTTAAAAAAATATCAACCACAACAATAGGAGAAAAAATAACTCAAACGTGCCCAAATGTAGATAAATAGTTAAAAAAATCTTTTTAAAAAATTAAGCATGCCCAATAAACTTCAAATAGGCAATAAATTATAAAAAATAAAAGAAAAAAGCACAAACATGCAACATTTCATTCAACACAAATATGGCTAAAACCACGCAAAAAAAAACTCAAACGTGCAACATTCCATTCCACTACCTATATCTACGCCATAAACCTAAACCACATCTAATACGTGCAATAGTAATAAAGGAAGACAGTGTTCATAACTGCCCCCTCTCCAAACTACAACATTCCCAAAAAATCTCAAAACAACACCAGTATAGTTCGCTTCAAGTGAATGCGCAATAAAAAAAAAGGGGTTAACGATTAAATTTTTAAAATAAACCGAACTCCATTAAGTTCATATTTTATTTATGCCACAAAGCCAACAAATTAAAATCTCAAGAAAATAAGACAAATAAATAGAGAAATACCTGAAAATAAACACTTGTTGTTCGTTCTCCTAAGAAGCAGCGGCAACGAAGTAACTCACAAAGTTGGAATCCTATCTCGAAAATAGTAACAAACTCACAATTAACAAATAAAAATAAGTCACTATAATAATAACAAGAACAATAATAATACTAATGCAAATTAATAACTTATCAAATCATGTATTTTTTTTCCAAATTTAAATTGAATACTATATCATTGCATTATAATTAATCAAACAACACAATGAAAAACTAAGATTCAATTCTAGTAAAACAACCACAACTCAATGAACAAGTATAATCATTTTAATAATTTATACCATTTCAATTCTACTTTGAACCAATCTTCTAAATTGAATCCAATAAATTATAAAACTCCTAATCTTCTAAAGAATCCAAGTGATTAATCAAATAACACAAATTAAATATTAACAAAAAATATAATACCGGCATATTGTTTGCCATAAAAAAACAAAGAAAATAGTACTCCGTAGTACTTTGAGAACACAACAGAAGCAACTCACAACACAAGCAGTCAAGCACACAACAAGGTTAAACAAAAATTCGCAACAACACCATTTTAATTAACTTCATTTTAACTTTTTCTTTGTTTTTTAAGGATTGATTAAAATATTTAAAGACAGATTAACAACAACACTGCAACAATTCACAACCAAAACTGTCCAAAACCTTGAAACAAAGTAACTAGCAAGAAGCTAAAATTCAACGACAACACATTAACACCTCAAACTACAATTCAATACATTATACTATTAAAGGGTAATAGAGTTCATTTCTCCCCCTCTTTTTATACCCCCTCCAAACTTTCTAACTCTCTCAATTCACTTCCTCATTTGTTTTGTTTTGTTTGTCTCTAAAATCACCCCAACTAAAAACAAACTCATCAAATCAATCAAAATTAAAAATGTCATTCTCAAACACCCAAGTTTTCTTTCTTCTTTCTCTCTTGGTTGCCACTTGTATGGCCCAAGCACCTTCTCCTACCGCAACCCCAACCGCCTAATTTTCTGATATTACTAAAGCATTCAAACAAAATTTCAGTTCTACATGTGTAAAACTAAGAATCTCAACCCAAAATTGAACCCCGATCATAAAAAAACACTGAAAAAACAATAAACCAAATTCATATCATACACAAAATGAACCTAAAATCAGTAAAAAAAACACCATCAAAACACCCAAAATTCCAGAAAAAATCAACCCATAAAACCAAAAATAAACCAAAGATCATCAAAACCCTAAAATTATCATATCACATACAAATAAACCAGAAATTTAAATTACAAACAACAATTAAAAGTAAAAAGTAAATAGCAATACCTAAGTAGGAGCAGCACCGGCGACAGCAACACCGAACACGAAAAGAGAAACCAGAGACAACGAACAGAGAAGCAGCGGTACCAAACAGCGAAGACAGCAGCACCAGCGACGGTGCCAGACGTGGTGGTGCTGGTGGCGGTGGTGGGTAGGGTTGTGCGAGGAACGAGAGGATGCGTGAGAGATGCGTGAGGCATCGAAGAGATGCGGTGGTGGTGTTTTTGTTTTTTTTTGGTTGAGAGTGAGAGATCCGTGTATGTGATAATTAGGATTAGTTTTTTTTTTTTAAATGATTAAGGTAGTATTGGTTGCGGTTCCCAAACCAATGGTTGCGGGTTTGGGAACCGCAGCCATACGTATCTATGGGTGTGTTTTTTAGGAACCGCATCCATAGGTACTTGTGGCTGCGGTTTTTTACCCCGTAGCCATAAGTAGTGCATTTTTTAAATATTTTTAGTACTTTTGGATGTTAATTGTTGGGACAAAAAATAAAGCAGCTGATTCGGTAGCACCCTTATTGCGCCTTCTTTAAAATATCATATACCGTTTCTGTAGGTTGAGCACCCTTTTTAAGAAAATCTAGAATAGCCGGAACATTTAAATATGTTTGATTTTTTATCGGATCATAAAAACCCACTTTCTCCAAATCTCTTCCCTCTCTTCGGGATGGAACATCAATTGCAACGATTCGATAGACGGCTCATTGGGATAGATTAGATCAACAATACCCCCCTGGAAACGTATAAGAGGTTTTCTCCTCGTACGGCTCGAGAAAAATGATTCAAAATTAGGTATATATAAATTTGATTATAATGATCAATCAAATCTATTATATTATAATGATCAATCGTCCATAAAATCATCAAAAAAATTAATTAGCCTAAGAATTAAATCCTTTTCGTGATTTCCTCCAAAAATCATTTGTATACTCATAACTCAAGTTGAATAATTCTGAAATGGCTCAAAAAAATCCTTTGGCATTTCATTTATTGAGCAGTCTCAAATACCCTTTTGTCTTGTCTCATTTAGAATCGATTTATTTGAATTCGATATTCGGATCCAAATCCAATTGTTGCGACAATTAACAATTAAAAGGGTATTTCCTTGTTACAGAAATCTTTATCTTTTTTTTTGAATCATTGGGTTTAGACATTACTTCGTTGATTTTAAATCCTTTCAAAAATGGCAGCAACATGCCTTTTTTGCTTGTTATTGTTTTCTATCAAAGAATCGAATTATCGGAACGACAGATTCTCCACAATCTAGAGAATTTCTATTCTATGGAAAAGGTTTTATCAATTCCAACAAAAGATTTTCCTTTGGGAGTTGAAACTTGTTTTATTTGGATCCCCTTTCAATTTCTCTATCAAAGATATACTTACGAAGTTGTTCCAACTTATTAATTGACACTAACCCTAGACCCCTTCCCCCTAAGAACTAGCTCAATACTTTACTACTCGAGCTCCATCATGTACTATTTCCGTTAGTCCCCAACAAAAAAAGAAATCCAGGTTCGAGTGGAACAGAACAAAAGATGTCGAGTCAAGAGCATCCTTTATTAGAGAATGATGGATATAAGAATCCACAACGGATCATGTCCTTCAAGTCGCACGTTGCTTTCTACCACATCGTTTCAAACGAAGTTTTACCATAACATTCCTCAAATTTGGAACCAGTATGCGGTTGATTTAATTATGGAATAATGAATAGTCATTGGTTGAGTTAGGACAATCAATACAAGGATCTGGAATATATCTTAAATTATGAAATTATTATTAGTTTAGTAATGTTAATTTTTTTACAATTACAATATATATTAAACCTAATAAAAAAATCCGCGTTTCTTTTTAAACTCACTCATTCCATTCATTGTTTATTTAATATTAACAATAGATTAAATTTTTTCCGGGATGAATCAAAAAAATAACTAGCTTCCTTCTATATTTTATATGATATAGAGGGGATGCATATATGATTGATTAAAGATAGACCTTTTTGTTTTGGAATTTGACTTCCTGTAATCTAGAACCCCATCTTATCTTGTCTAAATCTCAAACAAATTCAGTTGGATCTGTGTGTTATTTGGTCACTTCCCCTCCCTTTATTTAATTTAATTAAATGGGAAAAATAAATATTTATTTTTCTTAAAATAATTAGTTTAGTCGGAAGCATAAAATTCAATCCAATATGAAATTTTAAAAACAGAAAAATGCAATCTTAAATTACATATGTTCTGTTCTGGGACGGAAGGATTCGAACCTCCGAATAGCGGGACCAAAACCCGATGCCTTACCACTTGGCCACGCCCCACCTAGATTTCTATTTGACACTAATAAACACTAATATTGTTATTCATTGTTCGTCAATTTCATCCCAACTAGTTAAAAAAAAAATTCCATTTGGTTGTTAGTATTTTGACACGTGTAGATCTAGAATTCAAATCAATTTATTGATCATTACATAGAATTCGATTAAGATATTGTATGAAAGTAGAATCTCTTCCATTCTCTATTGAGAATAGAAGGTTTTTTGATTGAGTAAGTAAGATCAAAAAGAAAAGAAGCATTTTTTTTCTTCATTTGTTGTTTCTATCAATAACTCAATCAAAATGCAATAAAAATAAAATGTCTGTTATGCTTAATATCTTTAGTTTGAACTGTCTTAATTCTGCCCTTTATTCGAGTAGTTTTTTCGTCGCCAAATTACCGGAAGCCTACGCTTTTTTGACTCCAATTGTAGATTTTATGCCAGTCATACCTTTATTCTTTTTTCTCTTAGCCTTTGTTTGGCAAGCTGCTGTAAGTTTTCGATGAAATTTTTCATCTTGTCCTAGAAAAATAAAGGATTTTTCGAGAAAAATACTAAACAATTGATAAAATCAGACAAGGCTTACAGTATGAATCTTTGATTCTAAAGATTCCCATTTTGGTTTTGGAATAGACACAATCCCTATTACGTCGTTTTCCGATTCGAACTTTTTTTCGTAACTGAAAAACCTTATTTGGATCCTCCATAATATCAACAAATGGGTATAATAAAATTATTGATAAATAAGGTATTAATGACAAAAAGAAGAATAACTTTAATTTTTTTTTAGTAGAATTAAAAAAATTCTTTTCGATTTTGAAAAACTATTTCGGTTTTAGACGTCAACTCAAATTCAAATTAGTAGTGGTATAAAAATAGAGAATCTATTCTCTTTTTTCCAAAAAAAAAAATGATCTTGGAGATTGTATAATGCTTACTCTCAAACTCTTTGTTTACACAGTAGTAATATTCTTTGTTTCTCTCTTCATTTTCGGATTCCTATCTAATGATCCAGGACGTAATCCTGGACGCGAAGAATAAAAGGGGTTTTTTGGTTTTTTCATATATTATTCTATATATATATAGAATATAGAAGAAATATATATAGAAGAAGAAATCTATTTTCTAATTTTAACTAACAAAAATATTAAGATTCAGCTATCACTGCAATGGAAACGGAAAGAGAGGGATTCGAACCCTCGGTACGAATAATTCGTACAACGGATTAGCAATCCGACGCTTTCGTCCACTCAGCCATCTCTCCCCGTTGAAAAAAAAAAAAAAAGAATAATCAAATAGAAATAATAAAAACTTTTAAATTGAAAATTCTATAAAATAAAAATAAGAAATAGGTAATAAACTCGAATTAATTAAACTGAAATAAGAAATTAACTAAAAAAAATTAGAAAGATATATTATATAACAATAATATATCTATACAAAATATACAAGTTGTATTGTGTAATACAACATTAAGTACAAATTCGATTTGAAATTCCAATCAGTCAGATAAAGATTCGAAGGATTCAATAAAAGATTTAATTCCAAATCGAATATATATATTATATAAAATTTTCAGTTTTTTAATTTTAATATATTATAAATAATTATATTATAATTATATATATTTTATTACTTTATACTATATATTATAACTATATATTATAACTATATGCTATATATTATAACTATATATATACTATTACTATATATTCTATTTTATTACTATATAATTATATATTATATTAAGAATAATTTTTTTTTAATTTTAATTATATTCTAAAATTTAAAATTATAATCTATAATTCCTATTAAGAATATTTACTATTAAGAATATAATTATAATTATAATGAATTATACAAAAATTCTACAAAAAAAAAGACCAAATATTAATATATTATAAATAGAAAATTAAAATATAGATAAATATAAAATTAAAATAATAAAATATAGAAAGAAAATAAAAAAAATGCTTTGTCGCCCGAGAGGGCCCTTTTTTTATTCCCACGGCCTGGCCTGATCAGTACTTCGCCAGGCCTTTTATGAATTCATAGAATAAAAAAACAAAAGATTTTTTTTATTTTGATAATCATAGAAAAAATGCTTATTATTGAAACAAAAGAACAATAAAAAAGGACTGCTTCTATTCTTTAGGTATAGAACCAACATGCTATTTCTTATTATCTTTTCTTCCCCATTTATTCTATCTATTCTTTCATTTTTTCAGCATACAATTTTTTATTTTAGGTTCGAACCGAACTTTCTTTTCTTGAAGCGTACCTATCAAAACGATAATTCCGTCAAGAAAAAATAGGACTTTTTCTTAGTTATTTAATTATCTTTTCATAATCTCATTTAACCTTCCTACAAAAAACGTCAATACGTTAAATTTCATGATTCTTTTATAATCCTGGCTTGCTTGATTATCTCCAAACTCAGTATTCAGTGTTCGACAAAAGTTTCAGTTCGATACAATAATCCAACTGTAGCGGGTATAGTTTAGTGGTAAAAGTGTGATTCGTTCTATTAACCCCTTAATAGTTAAGGGGTCTACCGGTTTAATTTAATTACTATTCCGATCAAAAACTTTATTTTTTAAAAGGAATTAATCCTTTCCCTCTCAATGGAAAATTGGAGGAAAATTATACATTCTCATGATTTGTATCCAAAACTCAATTAAATTAATGGTGGCAATTTTGGATTAGGAAATTTACGAAACATAATTTTTTTTAATTGGATCAATAGTTCCATCCAATTGAATGAGTACAAGTAATAGATCCATGGATGAAGATAGAAAAAGGGTTTCTAATCGTAACTAAATCTTCTATTTATATATAGAGAGAAGCAAAATAGCTATTAAATGATGACTTTAGTTTACTAGAGGCTTCAATCAACATATTTTTTTGTTTGTTTTAGCTCGGTGGAAACAAAATACTTTTCCTTAGGATTCGATCAAATAGAAATAGAGAACGAAGTAACTAGAAAGATTGTTAGAATCGCCTTTTCTAGAGGGATCATCTAAAAAGTAAGTTGTTTTGAATTGAATGCATTCATACAAAAAACTGACATAGATGGTATGGGTGAAATTGTCTTTTGTAATTTTGTTCCCACTTTCGATTAGGATCTGTGAATTTTGACTTTTTCCATAAAGGAGCCGAATGAAACCAAAGTTTCATGTTCGGTTTTGAATTAGAGACGTTAAAAGAAAGAAAGCAACGTCGACTATAACCCCTAGCCTTCCAAGCTAACGATGCGGGTTCGATTCCCGCTACCCGCTCTATTCTGTATTAATTAATGCATTAATGCATTATTGAGTTGAATACGCAATTCAAAAAAATTTTATCATCTCATAGAATCTGATTGTTTTTTCGAAACAAAAAAAAAAAAAGTCAAAAATGAGAAAATCGGAATGAAAGGCGTCCATAGTCTAATGGATAGGACATAGGTCTTCTAAACCTTTGGTATAGGTTCAAATCCTATTGGACGCAATTTATTTCGATATATATTTTTAGATACCCATGTGAAAAAAAGTTCTTTTAAATAAAAAAATGAAGAAGGATCAATTTCATTATGCTTGCTCTTGAAGTAGAAAGCGTTCCATCTGTTCTTAAATAGCGTCTTTTAAAAGGGCCTCCGCTTCCTCAGTAAATGTCTTGGTAGAAGATAGAATTTCTTGGAACTCTGGTTTATTCGTTTTTACATAAGTACATAATTCGACAAGATATTTCCTTACTTGCTCAAGTTCTAACGAATCAAGATAACCATTCGTTCCGGTATATATAGTCATTACTTGTTCTTCCACCGTGAGAGGGGCAGATTGGGGTTGCTTAAGCAATTCACGTAATCGTTGCCCTCTTGCCAACTGATTCTGAGTCGCTTTATCAAGATCAGAAGCAAATTGTGCAAAGGCCTCTAATTCTGCAAATTGTGCCAGTTCTAATTTTAATTTACCAGCTACTTTTTTCATGGCTTTAATTTGAGCCGCGGATCCTACCCTAGAAACAGAAATACCTACATTAATAGCTGGTCTGATTCCAGCATTGAATAGATCGGCTGATAAGAATATTTGCCCATCTGTAATGGAAATTACATTAGTAGGAATATAAGCTGAAACATCACCTGCTTGGGTCTCAACTATTGGTAAAGCGGTCATACTTCCCTCACCTAAACGAGAACTTGATTTAGCGGCTCTTTCCAAAAGTCGTGAATGCAAATAAAAAACATCTCCTGGATAAGCTTCACGGCCCGGCGGTCTTCGTAATAGAAGAGACATTTGCCGATAAGCTTGTGCTTGTTTGGAAAGATCATCATAAATAATTAAAGTGTGTCGTTCACGGTACATAAAATATTCCGCCAGCGCCGCTCCGGTATAAGGGGCGAGATACTGTAATGTAGCGGGAGAATCCGCTGTTTCGGCCACCACAATAGTGTATTCCATTGCTCCCCTTTCCTGGAAGTTATTTACTACCTACGCCACGGAAGATGCTTTTTGGCCAATAGCTACATAAACACATATTACATTTTGTCCTTGTTGATTGAGAATCGTATCTGTGGCTACTGCTGTTTTCCCAGTTTGTCTGTCCCCAATAATTAATTCTCGTTGACCACGTCCTATAGGGATCATTGAATCAATAGCAAGAAGTCCGGTTTGAAGAGGCTCATATACGGAACGTCTTAAAATAATACCGGGAGCGGGGGATTCAATTAACCGAAATTCCGAAGCGGAAATTTCCCCCCTACCATCAATAGGTTTAGCTAGGGCATTTACAACACGCCCCAAATAAGACTCACTCACGGGTATCTGAGCAATTCTTCCTGTTGCTTTTACAGAACTTCCTTCTTGTATCATCAAACCGTCACCCATTAATACAACACCAACATTATTTGATTCCAAATTCAGAGCAATGCCTATTGTCCCCTCTTCAAATTCTACTAATTCACCTGCCATTACTTCATCAACACCGTGAATACGAGCAATGCCATCACCTACTTGAAGTACAGTACCCGTATTTACAACCTTTACTTCTCGACTATATTGTTCAATACGTTTGCGGATAATATTGCCAATTTCGTCTGCTCGAATAGTTGCCATGAGTCTTTCTTAATTCTTTTTTTTATTTGGAAACAAAAAAATAATACCTAGAATCGAATAGAAGGACTAATCAGTGATTTCGTTCATCGCACCAAACATGCCAAGATTAGCATTGATCGTCCGTAAATGTAACTCGTTATTCAAACAACTATTCAGAGTTCCTAGAGCTCCTTGTAATGCTTGTTGGAAAACCCGTTGTCAGACTTCATTAATCGCTTTTTGTTGTTCAAAATTAATGGTTTCGTTTTTGTAATTTTCTAATTGTTCTAAAGTTTTATAAGTTGAATTAATCAAATTCATTTTTTCTCGTTCTATTTCAGAATATCCATTCACTCGAAACTGATCTGCTTCCATTTCAACTTTCTTTAAGCGAGCCCGGGCTTTTTCCAGCTGTTCAATGGCCTTTCCGCGGAGTTCTTCTGAATTTCGAATAGTATTCAAGATCCTCTGTTTTCGATTATCTAATAAATCACTTAATGAAAGTAGATTATCTTTTCATTCATTTCAAAACGTTCATGATCCCTTCCCGAACCAAACTTGAATCTTTTAATTCATTTGGCTCTCACGCTCAATCACTTCAATTATTTTATTTATGTTATGGCAAATTTCCATATCTTTTTTGAGTGTAATGAACCTGTCCTCTCTTCTCTATTGATATTCGACAAAAAAATGGAAACGGATCACGAATAAAGATTAGAATATTTGGAGGACTCTTCTGACCCAAATAAAAAAAAGAAAAATATATTCTTAAGTATAAGTAATTGTCAGCAAAGTTGTTTTTTTTTTCTTCAAATCCAAAAATCTCACTTTATACGTAGGTCATCGACTCAGCCTTTGGCATTTATGTACTTAATAGTAATAGTAAAGTAATAAAAAAAGATAAACATTTTTCCAATAACAATAAATAAAGGATTCAAATCATTTAATCGACATGAGTGCTATATATCGAAAAATTGCTAATTTTTTTATTTAATTAAAAAAGCGTCTTAGTATTAACATGGTGGTAGAAAGAATACCCCGCTGTGCCTGGACTTCAAACAATTTAAGTTTTAACCATGTTAATAGTTCCACATTATTGGTTGCTAGAGAATCAAAGTATGTTTACCAACATATCACGAAATGCTATGGTTCTTACATATGTATGATTTCTTTATTTATTATTGATTCAGAAGTCATTCGTGAAATCATGCACCTTTCATCCTAATTAGAATTAGAAATAAAAAAGAGGTACAATTGGTTGCATCCAACCTATTCTTGAAATAAACAACCCGCACGCACTCCCTTTCCAAAAAAGATTAATACACCAAATACTACATTGAGATTTATTAGATTTGTTGCTAAAATATCGGTATTAAACCCGAAACTCCCGGCGGATGGCCAGTGACCCAAGAAAACGAAAGAATCGGTTCCATTTTTCATATGATTTCCTCTTAATCTCCTCTTATAGATAAACTCAAAAAATCTTTGTATTATTTCACTTTTTTTCTACTTCTAAATATAAAATAGTTTCGAAATGAGTCTTCTTTTTTTAATTGAAATTCCCCAATTCCCAATAAGAATAATACTTAACTTATTGTAATTGTATTTAATAAAAAATTACTAAGTTAGGTACTAGTTTTCATGGGAATTGCGAAATAACTCCTTTGTTGCAACACTTCTCATTTGAACTAATAAAGGGAAGGAAGAAAGCGAGTGGGTAACACTAATTTTTCATCCTCAAATAAGTCCTTCCCATAAGTTATTTTCGCAACAAATAAGTAATTCTGTAGAAGCGATATTTTACTATAATGTGAAAAAGCAACCTGCAAGTCCAAGACTATAAACAAAATATGTATTTCTCATATTTCTTTTCTTTTTCTCGGAGTAAACAAAAGGATTCGCAAATAAAAGCGCTAATGCTACAACCAATCCATAAATTGTTAAAGCTTCCATAAAAGCTAAACTAAGTAATAAAGTACCTCGTATTTTTCCTTCTGCCTCGGGCTGTCTTGCAATACCTTCTACAGCTTGCCCCGCAGCATTACCTTGACCAACTCCAGGTCCAATAGAAGCAAGCCCTACAACCAATCCAGCAGCAATAACGGAAGCAGCAGAAATCAGTGGATTCATGATCAATTCCTCACACAAAAAAAAAGAAATGGTTAATGATACAATCAACCAATGCATTATAACTTAATTATTCCATTGCTAATATTTATCCAGCCGAAATAACTAAAAACGACGAATTGAAAATGGAAATAACTTGAAAGAATATCATTAGATAATTAGAAAGACTTTCTCTTTTTTAGTTCGTTTTCTTTTGTTTTGTTGAGTTTTTCTGAATCAATACAACTTGAGTTTTTACATTTCCTTTTTTCTAATATTATTCTTCCATCTTTTTCTTTATTTTCTCTGTTTATTCATTCAATTCGCAGTCATAAACAAAATGGAGGTACTTCGCTTGATATTTCTATCGAAATTCAAATAGGGCAAATTCAATATTCGTTCATATAGAACTTGTCAATATCTAATATAAAATATACATGTGTTTTTTCCATAAAGTAAACCGCCTATTATACTTTAAATTCAATCGGATTTTCGAGTCATTCCTCGAAACATTTAATCGGCAAGAATTCACTTATAAGCATTAGATTCCACATACCCCGGCTATCCCCCCTTTACTCCAATTTTTTATTTTACACTTCTATCATTTTTTTCTATTACCCTTAGACTATAGGTATTTGTATACCTTTAGGCTCTAAACTAAAAGATAGGCTCTTCCTGTATCTAAACTAAAAGATAGGCTCTTCCTAAAACTAATCAATGATGACCTTCCATGGATTCGCCTATATAAGTTGCGGCTAAAGTTGCAAAAATAAGAGCCTGAATACCACTTGTAAATAATCCAAGAAACATGACAGGTATAGCAACCACTAAAGGCACTAAAGAAACAAGAACAACAACTACTAATTCATCCGCTAATATATTTCCGAAAAGTCGAAAACTAAGTGATAGAGGTTTTGTGAAATCTTCTAAGATATTAATGGGTAAAAGAATTGGAGTTGGTTGAATATGTTTACCAAAATAACCTAATCCCCTTTTTGTAAGACCCGCATAAAAATAGGCTACTGACGTGAGTAAAGCTAAAGCAACAGTAGTATTTATATCATTCGTGGGTGCGGCTAACTCTCCGTGAGGTAACTGTATAATTTTCCAAGGTAAAAGCGCCCCTGACCAATTAGAAACAAAAATAAATAGAAACATAGTCCCAATAAAAGGAACCCAAGGGCGATATTCTTCTCCAATTTGAGTTTTGCTCACGTCTCGAATAAATTCAAGGACATATTCAAAGAAATTTTGACCGCTAGTCGGAATGGTCTGTGGACTCCGAACAGCTAGAGCAGCTGAACCTAATAATACAGCAATTACAACCCAAGAAGTTATCAGTACTTGGCCGTGGATTTGGAAACCCCCTATTTGCCAATAGAAATGTTGGCCCACTTCCACACCAGATATATCATATAACCCTTTTTGTGTGAGTGTGTTGATTGAATATGATAGAACATTCATATTATTTTCTGATAGAAATAGAACTTTTAAAAAATTATTTTGATTCAACCAGCCCTTTCTCGACTTGTGTATTTTAATTTTCTATTTATTTTATTAATCGAATTTTCTATTTAGGATACGGATTAATTACATAATATCCCCAGTTATTTTAACTAGTTTTTGTTTTGAGATTCAGTAGTCGTAGTAACCGATTTTTGTTTTGAGATTCAGTAGTCGTAGTAACCGATATAGAGTTTAGGAAATCTATTTTTAATTTTATTATGAATCACGGATTTCTTATATAGCTAGAGTGGCCTTCACAAATTGCAAATACTAATTTGGTAAGAATTAATCGAATTGAAGCTATAGCGTCATCGTTTGCCGGAATCGAAATATCCGCGAGATCTGGGTCACAACTTGTATCGATTAAACAAATCGTTGGAATTCCCAAAGTAATACATTCTATAAGGGCTGTATATTCTTCTTGTTGATCAACGATGATTACAATATCTGGTAACCCTGTCATATATTTGATCCCACCCAGATATGTTTGCAAGTGAGATAATTGTCTCTTCAACACGGCTGCATCTCTCTTTGGAAGACGAGCAAGTCTCCCTGCTTTTTGTTCCATTCTCAAGTCCCTAAATTTATGAAGTCTCGTTTCTGTCGTGGACCAATTCGTTAACATACCCCCAAGCCACTTTTTATTAACATAATGACAGCGAGCCCTTATTGTGGCCCGTGCTACCGAATCAGCTGCTTTATTTTTTGTTCCAAAAGAACCGCATCCAATGTGGCGCAGTATATATGGATTTTTCTACTAGTGCTTGCTGCCGTTTAGGGAGATTCAGAATCTGAAGATGAGGAAGATGTTGAAGAAGCAAATATCTGTCATACTGCCTTCACATCTACAGACCAGTCTGAGATCTGTTCTAATGAAGAAAGTGTTCTTTGTCTCATGGCAAGTGGAAACACTTCAGATGATAACCAGGTATGTTTTAATGAAATAAAGACAAACATGCATAATCTAGATAGAGATGAATTACTTGATTATGTTGAATTCACAATAGATCAATGCATTTGTGTTGGGTCTGCCTATCAAAGTTACAAAAGGAAAATAAAAGAAACAATTCGAGATTATGAGACATGTGGTGCTAAATATGCTGAACGTAAACTCATTTGTGAGGAACTCAATGAAAAAATTTCTGAACTTGAAAAAACAATAGATCAGAAAAAAAAAAATAGAACTTGAGACATTAAACTCCAAACCAGTTCCTAAGGAAGATGAAATTTTTGAAAATATTGAAAAGGGGTTTAATGAGCTCGAGGAACTATTCACACATGACTTAAATCTGGAATTGCTAAAAGATGGATGTACCTTGAGTAAATCTGATGTCATTTTCACCTATGACCATTTGATTGAAAAACTTGAAGAATTACACAAGGAACATAGTAATCTTAAGGTTACTAAAGAAACTGGTTCTCCCACTACTTTTGATGATGTTCTTGATGTTTCACATAGTGAGTGCACAGCTCAGATCTGTGATCTTGAGGCTGAACTTATTTTGCTAAGATAAGAAAACATCAAGAAGACTAGTGACGAACCAGATCCCTCCCTGATTTCAAGACTACAAGGTGAACTTCAAAAGACTAGACTTGATCTAAAATCTTTTGAGAAACAAAATGAAGTTCAGCTTAAAAAGCTTGAAAACAAGGAGCATGAACTATCAGATTGTATGAACCAATTGAACAAAATGTTAGATGCTCAGAAAACCCTAAACATCCTCACATCCCAACCTGGAAATTCTCAAAGGTTTGGTTTAGGGTATTCTGGATCTAGTTCTACATCTTTTCTAGGCAGAGATAACACATGGTGTGGTAAAAGTGGTCATGTAAATAACAATTGCTTTACTAAAAAGAAACATGACAAGAAAAACAAAACCTACACCAAACAGGTGTGGGTTAGGAAGGTCAAGGTTGAGAATGTTTCAAAGAACAAGCAACCCAAGCTGGTCTGGGTTCCTAAAACTAACCTCTACTTTGCTTGTGCAGGTACGTGTGAAAGGAAAGTCATATTGGTATTTGGACAGTTGTTGTAATACCCAGTATTTATACGATGTTTGTATTGCCCTTATTTAAAAAAAGATAACGAATTTTAGCCTATTGTTTCATTTAAAGTCGTAAAATTATATTTTTAAAGGAGATATTTTGTACAATACCAATTGAGGTAATGCGGTTAATAGATCTGATTGAAACTATATATATAATTTCAAATGACTTAAAAAAAAGATATTTTAACATAATTAATTAATCAGTTACTAATCATCACTTATAATTAATATAAAAAAAATAATAATAATAAAATTTACAAACACTCACGCATGGAATCAAAAGCGGAAACTAAGAGACTCCATTTTTTTTTCTTCAATGCCCAATCCAACAGATCCTTCAATATTAAATTCAACCCTTCATTTCAACTCCCTAACAGTTACAATGCTTCAATGTGGAATTAACTCAAAATTTTGTGACCCTTGAACTTGCATCTTATTAAATCAGACTACTTATTCATGAAGGAAATCACACCTTATATATATGTATACTCTTCATGCTTCTCTGTCTATCATCTTTCCCACATCTCAGTAACACCGATAAGACAATTTATCTTTCTCCATAACCTTAAAAAAAACACCGAAGTAAATTTTGTTTTATGGAAGATAAAACCCACCATTGTTGAATAATTTGAGCTTTCCAACTATCTAATTGAAGTACCAAATTTCAATCTTCAGACTTCCAGCTTTCTCAATATCTGAAGGTTTTAATATTAGGTTCCTTGAAAATGAATTTGGAGTACTTGTTTTAAGAGTTTGTTAAATTTAATTTTTTCTTTCTTGAGTGAACAAGATTTTAAGGAAGAAGACAATTGTTTTGTTCTTCCTGTAGCAACTTTGATTTATGAACCCAAAATAAAAAGGATTACTTTTATTTAAATTTCTTTTACCTTTTTATTTATTTGTTTATTTTATGATTTTCATCTAAATTGCTTCCTACAGTGAGGGCTCCGTAGGAAGTCTTTGTTTAAGGAATTTATTTTTTTCGTTTTTTTATTTTTTTAATTTTTTTTTCTTTCTTTTCGTTGGTAGACTAATTGAGTTATGGTAATGTAACTATCCTAATTTTAGGGTTGTCTTAATTGTAGATCGACGTTGAGTAAGGAGCTATTTGAGAATTGTTAGAACAATAATTTACGCGCCTACGAGGTAATTTTCGATGTCCATCAAGAATTTTAGAATCCCGCTAGGAAACTATTTTGGTGTGACTATGTGGTAAACGTATTATGTGGTTGTGGTTGTGAAATTTGTTTATATAGATTATAGGTAGTTTCTTTATAAATTATAATAAGGAAAATTTGTCTGAAAAACCCTGAAAGTTCTAGCGTTTTGTGAAAAACACCTTGGAACTTCTTTTTTAAAATTTAACAACACAAAGTTATAGAAAAACTTTGGTAGCACAACTTTTGGATGAAAACTTTGAAATATAAAACAATTATTCTAAAGATTTAGCCTTTAGGAACAATTCAATAGAAAAATAATTGGAAAGAAAAACATGATTGGAAACTCTAATAAATCAAATCCTCATTTTAAAGTTCATTTATCCCCCATATTTCCCATTTTTCATCCAAAAGTTGTGCTACTAAAACTTTTCTACAACTTTGTGTTGTTAAATTAAAAAAGAAAAGTTTGAGGGTGTTTTTTACAAAATGCTAAAACTTTCAGGGTTTTTTAGACAAATTTTCCTTATAATAATGATACTCTTTTACTACTAGTACTTGTGTATATAAGTATCTAAATGTTGAATTATTTTAAAACATGATGGTTGGATGTGTATGATTATAATATGGGTCAAGTAAATGGTGTAATATGTTACCTTAGTTAATTTGAAGGAAAGTATTGAACACTATAATTTTAATGTGTAACTCTGGTCCAATGTGAAATATATGACTATGTAATTATTTTATTTAGCTAAGATATAAAAGTATAACTATTCAAGAAGGGAATGAAACACAAATGGGTGAAGAACAGGTTGCCCTACAAGATGTTGTTCTATTGGTGCACAAATTTGGATACCCAATAGCCTTCTAGTGGGTTTTATATTACAATTCCATTATTTATTATTCATAAGTCTTCCTCTTAATGTTATTGGTGCGCGGTTAATTGCGGATACCTATTAGTTTAGTGAGGGGTGTGCACACTAGGGACATATTGCTAACATATTCTTGGCCAAACAGGTTGATGCACAACCCTATTATAAGTAGGTGGTTACTTTGGGACTAGTCCCGGCCTACTAGCGTTCTCTTTCCCTCTCTTGAATTAATTTTAATATGTAAATTATCCCAATTGTTTAGTTTTTAAAATGTGTAAACGTAAGGGGGGTCGATGTCATTTATACTATCTAAATATTTTATTGTTAATAAAATCAAAAATATTTTCAGAATAAAATTACTTGTTTTACGGGATGGAATCGTAATTACTCAGTTTTTGCTGATTTTTGTTCTTTCTTGTTTGTTTTCTATTCGCTATTTGGTGCAGGTGGGTTTGGTGCACAACAATGATTGAGAATTGACCTAAACCTTGGCTTGAAGTTCTATTACCATATATAATGTCTAAGACTTTGAAACTTGTTTTTCCTGGATGTAATAAGTCTCATTTTGTTATGGGTTACTTTGAAACTTCTGTTGCATACTCTGGATGTAATGTGGTCTAGTATCTTATGGGTTTAAACGTTTCTTTATTCCTACTTCTTAAAATATATTTTTCAAAATAAGTACCTATTTCCTTAATGAATGGATTCTTTTGAGTAGCACTCCCATAGTTTGGAACCCAAGGTAGGACGAATGGCCCTGGACAGTTCTTTTAAGGGTTCCTAAATTATGGGGGTGTTACAGTGGTTGCTCAAGACATATGTCCAGGGATAAAGAACAATTCATTTCACTCACTGCATTCGAGGGATAGCACATGAGATTTGGTGATAATAGCAAAGGACTTATCAAAGGAGTAGGTAAGGTTGGTAAGTCACTCTCCCAAGCTATTGACAATGATTACTATGTAGAAGGTTTGAAACATAACCTTTTGAGCATCTCTCAACTATGTGAAAAGGGAAACAAAGTGAATTTTGAATCAAACACTAGTCACATAGTGAACCCTAAGACAAGGGAATTGGTCTGTGAAGGAACAAGGCATAACAATGTGTATGTCACATACTTAAATCAAATCCCACAAAACAGTGCTCAATGTCTTAGTGTTGTAGAGGATGACCAATGGTTTTGGCATAAAAGACTACGATATGTAAGCCTCACTTTTCTCAACAAGCTAAGATCACAGGATTTGGTGATAGGTTTACCTTACATCAAAGAGAAGGTATTGTGTCAGACTGGTCTGACAGTAACGTTTCTGTCAGACCAGTCCCGTAGACCTGGGCACATATGGTTGAATCTATACTCATATGTGTTTAACCTGGAGACATGTTGTTAAACGTGGACATGTATTGGTAGACTTGGTCACGTATTTGTAAACCTGGATACAAATTTGTAACCCTGGAAACATCTTTGTAAACCTTGACACATAATGTTGGACCTGGACACATAATGATAAATCTAGACACATATTGTTGAATCTGGACACATATTGTTAAACCTGGACATATATTGGTAGACCTGGACAAATATCTGTAAACTTGGACATAAATTTGTAACCTTGAAACATATTTGTAAACCTAGACACATATTATTGGACCTGGACACATATTGTTAAATTTAGACTTATATTGTTGAACCTGGACACAAATTGTTGAACCTGGACAAAAATTTGTAAACCTGATGAAATTTTTTTTAACCTGGACACATATTATTAACACTAGACACATTGTGTTACCCCTAAAAACATATTGTTAAACCTGGACACATATCTGTCTAACTTGGACATATATTGTTAAACCTGAAAATCTATTTATAAACCTGATGACATAAGTAAATCTAGTGAAACTTGTTTAGCCTGGAAAAATATTGTTAAACCTGGACAAATGTTGTTGGACCTGGACACTATTTCTTTGACCTGGTCACATATTACTAAACCTGGATCCCCTCATCAGTTGTTAAAAAAATACAAGTGTAGGACGGTCCGACGGTAGAACCGTCCGACACAACACTTTCACAACATCAAATATGTGACAGACCAGATCTTCCTAGAGTGTGCAAAGTGCAAACATGTCAGATCATCATTTAAACCAAAGAAAGTGGTTAGTTCCTCTAGGCCACTTGAACTTGTACACATGAATTTATGTGGACCTATGCGTGTACAAAGTAGAAATGGCTATAGCTATATGTTTGTCTTAGTTGATGATTACTCTCGTTTCACCAGGACCGTATTTGTAACACCCTGAAAATTCCCTAATTGAAAACTCTAAACATTACTTGAAATTATGACATAAAATACATTTGAAAGGAAATTTTCAAAGTATTACCGCCACGTGTGAAAACGTTTCGGCTTACTCAGAATTTTGCAGCGGAATAAAACTCAACCTAAACTTAATCTCAAAATAAACTTGATTAATTAAAGCTCACAGCTTAGTTAAATTTAAAACCCCTAGTTAGAAAACAATTGTTTTTGAGATAAATAATATAAATGAAATTACATTATAAATAAGCTCAAATACAAGAACCGTAAACTCTCGAGTCACACCCATCGCATGACAATGCATATGCCGAATGCCTGAACTTCACATCATCAAGCTAACCTGTGCAATTCTGCTCCCCAATAATACAAGTGTATAAATTGGTTCATCACAGGGTCATTAAGGCGAGGGCATGACCAAAGAAGAAACACACAAAAGCACGTAATCAGCAAAAGCTGAGTACAAATATACAACAAGATATGCACGTATGATATAAAAATATTATATGATATGAATGATAACCTGCTATACACTATATGACGAATCCCCACATCCCCAGACTCCATCAGAATATAAGAAGGTTTGGATTCAACATCGAATGGGTTTCCAAAGATAAGTAACCATGTCCACCAGAGCCCCACTCGGTCGCAAGTCGAGTGGTAAAAACCAGATCACAAATGTGACAGGATCCCATGCAAAAAAATAATAAAAATAAACAAGGGTGAACAACGTCTTGTACCCCTCGTAGGAAGCTATTTACCATCCCCGATATGTTCATACTCAAGGTATATACGTTCCTAGAGTTTTGGTGTGAATCCTCTTTCGCTTTACGTGATTTAACATATTCAATTAGTAACCGTTGTTATGGTGCATTTTAGCTAACCTGATTACAGGTAGGAAGCCGAGAGTTACTGGTTATAAGCCAAGGACATGCCAGGAGTAGCAGGAGCATAAGCAGGAACAGGTACATAAGCCGAGTGGTGCTAGGTATCGGGTTCATAAGCTGGAATGTGAGCTGGATCAAGCACATAAGCTGGTTGGAAGCTGAGAAGCAAGTAAAGTTGAGAAGCCGAAGTGCAGGTTAGCATTAGAAGGATCTAGAAGACGGAGTAAGTTTAAATTCAAAGCAAAGGAACGAGTCAAAGGACCAGCTGGCATAGAGGGAGTGAAGCGTGTGCTGACGCGGCTGGAAGAAGTCCTCCTACATCACCTCACGAATCCCAAGGAAATAGGGAGCTATGACCAAGTGTTGTTGCATAGTCTCACACGTCCCTAGAGAATAGGGAGTAGTTCCTATTTTGATGGAACGGTTGGCTATCAATTAGAATAGATTAAATACAGGAAACAAACCAATCTTACATCAACATCCTACGCATGAGAATAACAACCAAACGATATATGATTTATTCATCTAGTCCACATGTATATCCCATTATAAACCATCTCAAACTTCTATATCTTACTCATATGAAACCCTCCACTAATACACATTTCACTACTACAAATCTACTATATATTATGTCAAATGGCCTTACCCTTTGGGGGGATCTTTCCCACGAAAAGGAGATGCAAAGCCCCTGCCAAACTATACATACAATCATATACCTCAAAAAGCCTAAGTTAAAACTACTATATTTTATTCTTTACAAAAGGACAACATTGAGCCAGCCCCAATTGCCTACTGGTCGTATCACGAGCAAAAGGAACTACTATACTTGAGGCATTCTAGCGTACATCGTCACTTGTACTTTCCAGTATTAACTTAATCGCATATATAATAGCTACATATATCTATCATTTAGTCAATGTACAATGTATCAAACTGGCTTTTACGCCCGAATCATAGTGGATTGGTGGACTCATAGCCACCCGCGGTTTTTTCCCTTGTTCTTGGGTTTTCCGCGTCACCATTTTCTCGTGTCTTTTCTCTTTTATTTTTCGCCATTTATTTTCCGTACCTTAGTCTAGCTATCGCCCGTTCCAGCCTTAAATTGTCATCTTGACAATTTTTGGCATAAACAACCGTTAAGACTCACCCCACACAAGACACCACATAAAATAAATGCATCGCATAACATGGTTTCCGTTTTTAAATTCCCTAGGACTAAATGATCACATAACCAATTTTATTTATCTGATCGTTTAATCCAGTCTCAATCTCCCGAAGGAGAGAGAAAAATACTATCTAGTCTGAGTCCCCCGCAGGAGAGAGAAAAAATTATATACTTCTAGACTCAACAGGTGAGCAATCAAAAACTTTCTTGCCTAATCTGCAATATACCTTTCATTTTCCATAATCATAATAAATAATAACTCACTCTGAAAAATTCATACTACTTGATAACATGTCAACCTAATGAACGAGAATATAATTCAACCATTCAATATAATTCATCTTCTTTCCATACCACATGCACACATATATACATGCATAAGATCATTTCCAAATTTCATACAAACTCCCTAATCATGATACTACCTGGGAAATATATTCTTGCGTACATATGTACCTGGTAAATTACCCTCGACTATCTACAATTAACGAAATTCACCGAATTCAAAGTCCCCTACAATTAAACATTGGGGCTAATTAAAACCCTCGTATACTCAAGATATCCTAAGTACATATGTGTTACAAAATTTCCAACTTCTATAAAAATTCCAAAAAAATATTTTTAATCATTTCCTTTAATTTAAAAATTACATTACAGTGCCTTCTAAATAAAGTACCAACCCGACGTTTAAATAAATAAAATATCACGTGGACGTGATTATTCAAAAATTCAGCCCCGATAAAACATTTAAAACCCTTCCGAAACGTCCTGAAAATCAATTTTTAAAGTCTAACAACACCCGACAGGTTCCTAAAACTACCGAAAATAATTAAACGCTACTAACAACTGAAACCTTTGAAATTATATTATTTTTCCAAAAATCACAACAACAACAAAATCAATAAACCTCCAAAAATATAATCTAATTAACAATACTAATCAAGATTAATTAATAATTTTATAAAACTCATTAAAATATAAAAATAATCAAACTACAACACTTCATCTTCAACCTTTTACAAAATTCCTTGAAAACCTCCATTAATACATACCGAAAATTTTTAAAACTTCATAAAATCAACCTTTTACAACATATAACCAATCCTAACCATTTCAAACATGAAAACTAACCAAAATAGCATGTTTTTATTTAAGTTTAATCAATAAATAAAATCTAAAAAATTTATATTAAAATCCAAAAATTTGAAAGATTCCAAACTCAACTTTATTCATAAAACTTTAATCTAAAACATGATTAAGCAACAATATCAAATCAGAAATTACCCAAATACAACAATTTATAAAGATCAAAGAATTAAAATAATTAAAAGAAAAGATGTTTTATATATATATATATATATAAATATAACGAGCACACGACAGGCCCACGCCGGCGGTAGAGGTGATCATGGGCTAGGGCGGACAGGGTTTAGGCCGGACCAAGGTAAAAAATTTAAGCCCATAAAGCGGGTCGGGTTCGAGCCGGGCTTAGTTCGGGCCCAAATTTCTTAGCCAAAGCCCAAAAATTTTGTGTAGGATTGGCGGACTTTTTTGGGCCGGGCCTAAAAAAGTAATAAAAAAGTGTTATTTTACATGTCCAAGGCCCGTGAGAAAAAATTTAAAAATCGGGCTAGGTCGGGTCGGGCCTAAGTCCGGGCCTAATTTTCCTCGATGGTGGTGTCCAGCAGCGGCGGCAACGAACCCCCAGGCGGTAGCGGCGGCGACAAACCTTGGCTCCTCTTGGAACGCTCCTGTTGTGCCGAGATTGCAGTCACAACAACAACAACGAGGACAACAACCACACGCGGCAGAGCGAACTCCGGTGGGGCAGCGGCCAAGCACGACAGAAGCAGAGGCGGCACAAGGATGGTGTTGGGTTGGGCCATCGTTAGTTACTGGTGGTTGAAGAAGGATTCTCGGTTTTTTTTCCTTTGTTTGAAACATGCGTGAATGAGGAGAAAGGGATGAGAGAGAGAATGTTTTGTTTTAGTTCTAATCTAGGGTTTTTGACTGTTTTTCTTTATGCTATGATATTTATACAACATCGGTTTGATTTGGATTTCCTATTAGGTTGGGCTTACAATAATATGAATATATACTTTTACCTGTTTTTCAAACCGGAAAGTTTTATTTTATAAACGACGTCTAAAATTGACAATGAAAACCTTGAATATAATATTATTTCAAACGGTTTTATCAAATTTCTTTTCAAATATAAGTGAATTATTTAGATACTCACATAAAACTATTTTTATAAATACTTACTTTAAATCGTTTTGTTAACGTTAACTAATAAAACATATAAAATATTATTTAGGTGTATAAAATACGTGTACATGTGTATAAAATACGTATAAAAATACATATATTAGTGTATAAAAATATGGGGTATTACAATATTCTTGAAATACAAAGATGAAATCTTTGATGAATTTGATATTCTAGTGAAACAAGTCCAGAACAAGATTAATAATTAGTTGGCATCTCTCAGATCTGATCATGGATCAGAGTTTGATAATGCTAGCTTCATAACTTATTGTATGGAGCATGGTGCTTCTCATAACTTCTCAGTCCCCAGAACTCCACAACAAAATGGAGTAGTTGAAAGAAAGAACCGCACTCTAGAAGAAATGGTTAGAACCATGCTTCTGGAGAGTGGTTTGTCCAAGAAATTCTGGGCTGATGTTGTGAGTACATCATGCTACATACTTAATAGAGTTATGCTAAGACCAATACTGAGATGAAACTTATGAACTTCTAAGGGGTCGAAAACCAAACATTGAACATTTAAGAATATTTGGTTGCAAGTGTTTTGTGCACAACAATGGTAAGACCAGTTTGGAAAAGTTTGACCCCATGAGTGATGAAGCTGTTTTTATTGGGTACTCTCCTCATAGCAAGGCATATAAATTATTCAACAAAAGAACCTGTGTGTTGAAGAGAGTATCCATGTGTTGTTTGATGAAACTAACATGTTCAACAATCCTGTGTAGGTTTGATGATGAAGGTTTCACTACTACAAAACTAGGCTATGGAAACGCTTCAAATACGTTGCTATAAGGCTCTAAAATGTTGCATAAGGACAAATGCAAAGCTTTCAAAAGTATTTCAATAAGTCTTGTTGCATTAGGGTAATGCAACACTTCTAAAGGGATATTGCAACGTTTTATAAAAAGCGTTGCATAGCTCACAAAATGCAACGCTTTTATGATGCAACGCTTTTAAGAACATATGGCAACGCTTTTAAGAATCCATAGGTAAATAATTGCAACATTTTTTTCAATTATATGCAACACTTTCGAAAAAATTTATGTAACAAATTGCAACATTTTTTTCAATTTTATGCAACACTTTTGAAATATTCATCCATGTTATGTGCAACCAATTTGCAACACTTGTTTGCCAAATTGCAACACTTTTGTTTATATAATATAAACATATATATTATAATGTTCGTACCAATTAATTTCTGTAAATTAAAATTGAGTTCTTAAAAAGTTAATAATATTATAGAAGATGCCAATGTAAACAAATACTAATTTTGGATCAGTAGTAATTTACAAAATTATATTCGGATCCCCGAAAACGTAATTCACAAAAACTTGTCCATAAAACATAAGACACTATTACAAATTGACAACTTAAAACATGATAATCCCACAAAATTTGTCCAAAAAGCTAACGTGATATGTCAATTTTCAGTTTAAGGATCCATATTTACATATATGTACAACAAAAAGCTTTGAATCCTTCCTTGAATAAGCTATATATCTTGCATCTTCATTCGTATAAAAATTAATTTGTAAGGAAGCAGTACACAAATGGAACAAGTTTCAGAAATAATTCTCAACACCCACCCTTGCAGCCCCCCAACCCCTCTGCAGTCCCCACCAATCCACCCCTGCAGTGCCCCCCATCCCCTCTGCAGTCCTCCCATCGCCGCTGCAGCCACCCCCATCCCCCTACAGTCCGCCCCTGCACCTCCCCCATCCCCCCTACAGTCCCCCCCCCATCCCCCCTGTACCCCCACCCCCCTACAGTCCCCCCTACAGCCAAGTACCTTAATTATTAACTAACTTTACACCAATAGTAATATTAACAAATATGCTCTTCAGCTCTTACATATATGTATAATCAAATATACCTCACCCACTCAAGCTTTATAGCTAATAGATGATACTTTCCTGATTCCATAGGTTTCGGCAATAATGGCCTATGAGAAAGTCATGCAGAACTACATTCTGAAAATGATCTTGTGTTATACTATTGGTGAAAGCGATTTTTACACTGACTACTTTTTTGCTTAGGTCACCAGGTAAAATACTAGTAAAATTTAGTCACTTCATGTTATATTTACCTGCTTATGTATTGCAATTGATTTTCGATCATCAAATGCAAGTTGGGACAGAATAATACATACAGGCCAACTACATATATGGTTGTATTTACACTAAACGATTTGGTCCTCTCTACAAACTATATTATCTGAATTCACTTTGCTTCCTCCACTAGGTCGAATTTGCAAGAAAGAAATTCAAAACACACTACTTTTCTTATCAAATAGTATCACTAGAAAGATTTTCATGATAAACACATCACCAATTCTTTAATTAAAATCCAGCAACAAAACCCAGATAAATATACACCCAATCAACTTAATCAAGCATGCCCATGTTCCAAATCCAAATCTGATGAAGAACCTAGGGCTTGTGCTTAATTACTACAGATTACTATTAATTACTATTAATTACTCTGTATTAATTCTTTTATTATTTTTTTTCTGTATCAGCCATAGTACTAGGAGCATGTGACAATAGTGCATGTTCTTTGTCTTTTTGCACTAATGATCTAGGGATCTCAACTTTCCTCTCTTGTATATATATTGTGTAAATACTAGGGCTGTAGCATCAGTTTTTAAATAAATAAAATAGTAACACATAGTCCATAGCCGTTATTACATTCTTCTTCCTAACTGCTTTCCTTTTTAGATGAAATCACCATTTAATCCACCACTCTTCACAAAATTCCACATCAAATTAAATCAAACTAAAACCAAAATACCAAACGCAACAAAGAGAAATTCCAAAAAGAAAGGAAAGGAAAGAACAAAGCTACCTTTGAAGTACATGGAAACACCATCCTTTCAGCACCAAGGCTTGCGTTGACAAACAATAACAGCATGCATAACCTTCTTACAAAGATTAGGCTTACTTGACAGTAGCAATGACCATGTTTCCAACACCTACAGAAGGAAGCCTATTAAGCCTACCTTAAATACCCTTGACTGATATTATGTAAAAAAGGATCTATCAAGTAACTGTGGAGCAACATCGCCCAATCGCCAGATCTTGCTTATAAAAAGAAAAAAAATTTGCCAAATAATTTATTAATATTAGACATTTAAACATCACCAAATCACTAAATCTTACTTATTAAAAGAAAAAAAAAATTAACAAATCAATTATTAATATTAGACATTTAAACCAAATTGTTGGAGTTGGAGGTTAATTAGGTGATTTGAGGTCCTATGTCTCAAGCAGCCCCTACATAGCCTCACACGCTCACCAACCTGTAGCCTCTACATAGCCTTAAAGCATACCACATCTTACACATAAAAGAGCCTAAAAACATTAGTATATAAGGAGCTCCAAAGACATAATGGGATATTATATGCAATGGCCTTCAATAATGAAAAATTCTATATGGTGGAAACCATTTTTTTCTTATTTTCTAATGTAAAACTTGACCTTGGTTTAATCTATTAGTTTTGAATAATAAAGCCATTTTTAGCCATAAATAAATTCATTATTTAAAAGTTTTCCCCACATACTCGTAGCAATACCATAATGCAAGCTATTCTTCCCTCTTCTTGAAAGATGAATCTGGATCTAATCTTCAACAACATCTGGTTGTAAATCACAGCACCATTCGCCATTGATCATAAGCTGCCACAGACCACTATTCAAAATCAACTTCAAAATTACCAAATTCAACCAAAGTTCCTAAACTATAAAAAACCAACAAACATTCATACATTCTCAATTGACAAATTTCATACACTAATCAACATACACACGTTGCAAAAGTTATCAAAGCTCCTAATTTATTATATATCAACACCAAAAGCCTCTTACAAACACTGCCTAGCCATTCCAAACTAGTAAAGTATAATTATTATGTACTGTTCAACCATCGAAAACCATGAATCTAATAAAAATAGACCAATAGTTATTCAAATTACAGTAAAAAAAAATTGATTAATGCTACAAGCTAACATCCTAAAAACAAAAAACCTAGAAAATCTAAATTAATTAAAAAAAATGGTTTCCATGGTTATTGGTATAATATATAATCCTGATACAAAACTAGACCCACACGGCCATAAACAACCCTTTTTAAGAAGATTATTCCAATAAAATGATGGAATAAAGCATATTAGTTCAAACAAAATCAATTTTTTCATACGCAAGAGGTGTCAATTTAAATTATATTATACTCCAGACTATCAAGGAAACTAGAAATATATGAAGATAGCTAAATTTCAATTAAAAACCCTAAACTTACAATTAATCCAAAACCCAAATTGCAGATTTTAGATATATATTTCAAGTCTCAAAATACAAGCTAAGCCCTAACTCAATTGAGTTCTAAACAAAGAGAATTCGAAAGGAAAAACGTGATACCCTACAATGTAGCTAGCGGCAGCAGCACAAACAACCTCAACAATGGCCGCTTCACCGGAAATAGCATCATAACGAAAGTAGGCCCCGACGGCAAAAGAAGGAGAGCAGCCCTCTTTGTGAGCAACAAAGCTGGTCATTGGGGGTTACATCAGCACTCTGACGAGTAAGGCCGCGAAAATAATCGAGAGAGACTGAGAGAGTGAGTGTGGGTCGTGAGAGATGAAATAGAATAGGTTTTCACTTTGCAGTATTGTGACTTTTAATTTTGAAAGAGAGTGAGTGGTACTTCCTCAAAAAAATTTGAATGCCCGCTTCCTAAAAATAATTTGGAAGGCCCACTTTTAATCGTGTACATGCAACATTTTTATGAAATGTTGCTAAAAGCGTTGCATAAAGTGGACACAAATGCAACACTTTGGAAAAGTGTTGCAAAATGAATGTATTGGCAACGCTTTTCGCTAAAGCGTTGCATATTTTCTTATCTTGGATTAAAATGCAACACAATTAAGAAATGTTGCAACTAAAATGTTGCAATAGCTCAATTTTGTAGTAGTGTTTTAAGATTATGATGACAAACTTCACTGGAGCTGAAACAAAGAACACTGCTGAACCAGACCCTCCAACTTCTCCTAAACAAAACAATGGGTCTGGTGCAGCAGAGGTAAATGCTGAACAGGTTGTTGAACATAGTGTATCTCCTGCCCATCCAACTGAAGATGAAGTGGGAGAGAACATTGAAGAAACTGGTCTACCCTCGCTCTCAAATTCTGAATGAGATAGGGGGAACTAGTACAGACATTGGTTCTAACTTAGGTGACTCAAATGATGTAAGAAGGGGTATCTTTAAGAAAAGAAACTCTCACCCTCCTGATCAAATCATTAGTGATTTATCAATAGGAGTCCAAACTAGAAATTCTGTTTGGAAAAACTTTTTGTGCTTACTTTTCCTTCTTATCTCACATAGAACCAACTGACTATAAGATTGCTATAACTGATCCTGATTGGGTTTTGGCCATGCGAGATGAGTTGAACTAGTTTGAGAGAAATCAGGTTTGGCATCTTGAACCAAGAACCAATGGGATGTCAGTTATTGGAATGAAATGGGTCTTCAGAAACAAATTGGATGACTCAGGCACTATAGTCAGAAACAAAGCCAGGCTAGTGGTTCAAGGGTTTAACCAACAAGAGGGAATAGACTATGTTGAAACCTTTGCTCCAGTAGCTAGGCTTGAGGCAATAAGAATTTTATTTGCCTTTGCTGCTCACATGAACTTCAAACTCCTTCAAATGGATGTTAAAACTGCTTTTTTAAATGGCTATTTGAAAGAAGATGTGTATGTGGAGCAGCCCCTGGCTTTAAGAATAGAGATTGTCCAGATCATGTCTACAAGTTAGACAAAGCTCTTTATGGCCTCAAACAAGCTCCTCGTGCTTGGTATGAAAGACTCTCTAGTTTTCTAATTGAAAATCATTATGAGAGAGGTTCAGTGGACAAGACTCTATTCTTAAAGAAAAGAGGACCAGATCTGTTAGTGGTCCAGGTATATGTTGATGATTCTATTTGGGGCTACTATTCTGTTTTGTGTGATGAGTTTGCAGATCTTATGAGAAGTGAATTTGAGATGAGTATGATGGGAGAACTTGGCTTCTTCCTAGGGCTCCAAATCAAGCAAGTAGATGATGGAATCATGATCCACCAACAAAAGTATCTCAAGGAGGTACTCAAGAGATATGGTCTACAAGATAGCAAGTCGTATGACACACCTATTCCTACCTCTTCTAAATTGAACCTAGATGAGAAAGGAAAGGATGTTGAGGATAAGCTATACAGAGGTATGATTGGCTCACTTCTCTACTTAACAGCTAGTAGACCAGACATAGTGTTCTCAGTTGGGTTGTTTGCTAGATTTCAAAGCAACCCAAAAGAGTCTCATCTAAAAGCTGTTAAGAGGATTTTCAGGTACCTGAGTGGTACAAAGGACATGTGCTTATGGTATCCAAAGGGCAGCAATTTTGATCTTTTAGGATACATTGATGCTGACTATGCTGGTTTTAATGTTGACAGGAAGACCACTTCAGGAATGGGTCACTTCTTAGGTTCTTGTCTCATTTCATGGGGATCTAAGAAACGAAATTAAATGGCTTTATCCCGAGATGAGTCAGAGTACATCGCTGCTACTTTGTGTTGTGCTCAATTGCTTTGGATAAAGACACAACTAAAGGATTTTGGGGTCTGTTCTGGAAGTGTTCCCATTTTGTGTGATAAAACCAGTGCTATAAATATTTATAAAAATTCTGTTCAACATTCTAAAACCAAGCACATTGAAATCAGACATCATTTTCTCAGAGACAATGTGGAAAAAGGGAATGTTGATCTTGAATTTTACAGATCTGAAGAGCAATTGGCTGATATTTTCACTAAGCCCCTTAGCAGGGAAGTGTTTATCAAACTCCGCACATTAGTTGGTACTGTAAGGATTAGATCCTAGTTCCTTAGGATTTATCTTTCCCCTTTTGATCAGATTTGGCAATATTAATTCTTAGTGTACATAAGTAGGGTTGGTTAACTTTTAAGTGTCATATATGCATGTGCTCAAAAAATTCTTATGTTGATGTTGTTCCAATGTGGGGTACCTCTATGTTGCCTAATTGATAGGTGCCTTAAGTTTTTAATGAATACAGATCAGCGTCAGACCATCGTCAGACCAGTTCCATATAACGGTTGTCTTAGTTCATTTCATGATGGTTCAATTTTGAAACTGAGAAGTTATTAACTCTGACAGATGACCGTTGTGACACTTATTCCTCCTGTAAAGTAACTTCTTTAACCTCTCTCTTATAACTGTCAACTCAATTTCTCATTTTATTTTTCATTTTCATACTTCTGATTTTCCTTCTCTTTCTAACTGTTTCCATCTCTCTCTAACTGCTCCTTCCCTCTCAAACCCTAAGCAATTTCGAAGAATCTCTCTACAGAATTCTCATCACATTCTCACTCTCTCTCCTTCAATTTATTGCAATCAACATTATGGGAAGGAAGAAGAACAAGGGTTCGAAGAAGAAAAGCAAGGCTCTCAGTCAATCACCTCAATTCATCTCTCCAAGGGATGAGAAGAAATCAAGTGCTACAGTGGTTGCTGAACACCACAAAGCTAAAGAGATGATGGAAGAGGTTAAGGATCATGTGACTGAGGAACTTGTTGTGGAAACAAAAGAGGCATGGAAACCTAAGGAAAAATCAACACCACCACCATCACCAAAATCACCACCTCCATCACCAAAATCACCACCATCACAAGCCTAGAAAACTCCATCTCCACCTAAACCAACAACCTCTACACTAAACAAATCACCATCACCCAAATAACCATCCCCACAGCCTACCATTCCATCTCCTCCACAGAAAACACCTTCACCAAAAGCAAAGACTCCACCTCCACCATCACCACCAAAGACAAAGACTCCACCACCATCTCCTCCACTAAAGGAAAATTCTCCATCTCCTTCCCCAAAAACACAAAAATCTCCACCTCAACCATCACAAACCACAGATAAACCAGTGCCTAGCACTGAAGAAAAGGATGAGGTAATGGGTGAATCCCAAGAAAAGGTTCAAACTGAAGGGGCATAATTGGAGAGAAGTAGGGGGAAAAAGGGCCAAACAAGAGGACAAGGCTTCTGAGGTCTAGAGTATGTAAGGAGGAAGTAAAGAAGGAATCCGATGAAGAGCCTGTTGAGGAGAAGAAAGAAGAGAAGAAGAGGGTGAAAAGTGTTGCAAAGAAGGGCAAGAAGTCTGAGAGCCCAAAACCTGCAACAAAACTGCCAGCAGAGATGAACAGAAATGCAGACTCTGCTCCTGAGAAGGCCTATGCTAAGAAAAAAGATAAGTCCACTTCTCAACCACTGTTTGAATTAAGTGGTAGGGTGTACTTTTTGGTTTTGCATGTCCAAACTCTAGGCTGAACCCTAGCAAGATTGGTAAATACAGTAACCCAAGAATGATACATTTCTTGGTCATTATTATCAAATGTAACAGGAACAAGGGATTTTATATTAGAAATGGTGAAAGCGGAATGGAATTATTATACTTTGTAATATTTTTAAAAAATATAAAACTTTTTGTAGGGATATACCACAATTTGTTGCCATTTTGTGGAAATATAACTAAATATTTTTTTTACGAGGATATACCAAAATAAATTTCACTACAAGAAAATTGATTTTTGGCAACGAAAGAATTTGTTGCTAAAGATAACTTTAGCAACAACTTCTCATTTTTGGCAACAATTTAACTTTGTTATGGGAGATCCCGTTGCTAAAGGTATTTGCAACGAAAATCGCTTGTTGCCAAAAATGCATTATTTGCAACAAAACTTTTGTTGCGAAAGATAGCTTGTTGCAATAACTCAGCCTTGCCTCTTCACCTGAAGCTTATTTTTTGCAACAAAATTTGTTGTTACTAAAAATAAAAAATTTCAGCAACAATACTCTTTGTTGTTAAAAAACATTTTCTGCCACGACATGTTCGTTGCAAAAGACTACATGAATAACATTATGACAAACCTGAGTCATTATTTTTCTGCAACAAAATTGGTTGTTACCAATAATAACTGATTTATAGCAACAACTAATTGCGTTGTCAAAAATTAATGTACCATAATGGGTTTTTTTTTTTTTGGTTATGCATCGTAATACCATGTTGTAAATTTGGGACATTCTAATAATATACAACTAAAAACAAAAATCCATTTAATATAAACACTCATTACAAAATAGCCATAATACATTGGCTTGATTCATATATTCATAATGTATCCAAAAGTGTATTACATAGCTTTCTAACAAAATATACCAAGAGATAACATGACCATTTCTTATCCAAAAAATTAGGCCATATACCAAAGTTTTGCTTTAATGGTTGTACAAAAAATTGCTAGATAAACTTGTTAGCTCCACATGATATCTTCTTTCCCCAAAAGCATGAAATTCTCTTGATATTATATTCTTCATTGTTTATCATCTTCATAACCAGAATTCAACCTAAAAAGATCACAAAAAGGGAGCATGAAATTCTCTTGATATTTTAAATCAATCATATTTCAGTAACTTTTTCGCGAAGAGTGACACAACAAATATGCCAAGGTAGCTAACTCTACTTACACGTCAACATTAGTTTCATTATGGCATAGTGAATGAAAAATATAGAGCTCTAATGCCTTGGATGATGTATAATGTGAGATTAATAATAATATTTTTATCTTTTCTCAAAAAAAAAATTAAAAGTTTAAACTAACCTTGAGTGTCTCATGATCATATCTTCAAATCGCTTTTCCATAGCTTCCATGTAGATTCTTTGTTGTTCCTTGTACTCATCCATAGCCTTCTTGCTTGCATCCAACTCACATTCTAATTGACTAATCTGATCTTGTTGCTTTTCTATAATTTGTTGTTGTTCTTCTTGTTGTTTTTTTAAAAGATTTTGTTGTTCTTCTTGCAATTTTGCTTTTGCTGAAGTTCTACAACCAGCTCCTTTTCCTCAAATGTGCCCGGACTTGAGACCAAGTACATGAAGGAGGATTTCTTCTTGTGTTTGAGGACGTGCATGATCACCTTCTGGTTCTTTGTCCTTGTCCTTCACAAGTTGATGTATTTGTGCCTGAAAAGAGTATAAACTGTTATGGTTATAATGTAGATATTTTTGGTAAAATTTCGGCAGAGTGTCCCCTAAAATTGGAACAATCCAAATCTTGAAAAAGTACTATAAACCTGCTTATAATCATAAAAGCCTTTAAAGGCCATCGTCCCCCATTCTAGGGGTAATAAACAGCTACATCCCAGCATCCTAAAAAAATCTACAATCAGAAACTAAAAATTATTTACATGGATCTCTTTGGAGCGCCCATCATTAACCCACTTCAGCACCCCTTCACCATCTAAATTAGTGTGCTCAGCTAGCCAAACAACATCAGGATCAGGCAACACATTACCATTGCTCTCAGTCTACACAAGCGAAATATATAATCAGCATAATACGAAATAAAAAAGGCAGCGAGGAAACATTACTAACATATTATTGTAAAAAGAGATGATAATCAACATGCAAGAACTAGGCAACGAGGAAACTTTACCAATATATGCTCCACTTCTACAAAAGATAAGTTTCCGGTGGTGTGTTTAGTCCACTTGTCAGACAATCGATTCTTGCTATTTTGTCTACTACGTTTCTATAATCCGAAGTTATAATTAGATGTGTTAATTGAGAATAGAAATGTACAAAGCATATTAAATAAGTAGAGAAGAAATAGGTAAAATAAGATAGTTGTTGAGGTAAAACGTAAACACTCACCTTGAACTTTTCATCATTAAACTTAGCACAACAAGCTTTCCAACTTTCCATAGGTAAGTCATCAGGAGGATTCTCTAAACGCTCTTCTAAAGTATTTCCACACTCTTTATAGTATGAATGCAAGCGAGACTTCCAATAACGATATAAGCGTTGCATTACATCAGTTGCAAAAGCTTCAAGTCGAAGTGATTGAGCGGATGAGTCTTTGATGTTGAACTTGTTCTGAAATTATATAATTAAAAATCTTACTTTCTTATGATCGATATAAGATGTAAAGATATATACTAATTAACAATTTTTTTAATGGATTACCTTTACTTGTAACCATATTGAATTACCATATTTGGCAAACACTTTAGTCCAATCTCCGGCATCCATAAAGGCCGTTGTTCTGACAACATAGCCACAAAAGTTTACCATTGGCCTTGCATTTGGTCCGACAGCTTGGAGAACAAAATCAGGTATCTTAACGTCAAGTTTGAACAAGCCACCTTTAGTCTTCTTTTCAAGTGCTAAACTCCTATATTTACCTCTCTGTCCCCTTTTCCTTTTAGCACTTGTAGTAGAAGCTACAACATAAGGTGATAATAATAAAATAAAATAAAAAAACATGTTTAAAGTGGCTTCATGTAGTATCAATAATAATTAGAGCCATAAAAAGGGAAAGAAAGAGGTATTTAGCGATTTAATACCTTGACTACTATGAGGATCATTTTGTTGGTTTTCTTCTCTTGCTAGCCTATTTTCATGCATGTATTTCGTTCTCACCTTCTTAGCTTGATTTTCTTGTACAATATTTGCATGAATTAGAGTTGCATCTGTTGCCTCATGAGCATTTAAGCAAATTCGAAGTCTGCTAGCCAATTTACTCCCATATTTCTGTTTTTCTGGTCCTAAAGCTCACATGACATAAGGGGAAAAAGGTCAAAATAATAAAGAAATAATTATGCACCAATGATTTAACGATAACCAGTGAATAGGTTATGATACCTGGCTCTACTTGAGGTTGCAAGCTATTCTCTTCAAGACCTGGGCTATTAGTGGTAGATCCAATTTCAGGAATATTAATGTCATCACAAGATAAGTTGTGAATTTGTTCAGCATCGACAACATTTGAGGGCCTTCCATTTCCCATTCCAACTCTCTTTCTAATGTTAGGCTGACCAGGTCCTCCCATACCTGTAATAATGGAAGTAACTCATTAACACGATTGAAAACAATAAAAAAAAAACAATGAATGTTCATTCTCTTATAAGTTGCTGTACATATAAGAATTTGAAAATATATCAAGCAGCAAAATAATTTTTTAGCGTTAAAATAGTCTATATTAAACAGACCATCATTAAAAACAAAAACAACTTTCATTCATAATCAAGTGACCACAGGTGACATAATGAACATTAAATTAGTTCAGACTTCAACATCATCATTAACAATAAAATCATCTAAATCATTGTCTCTTTTCTTTCTCTTCTTTTGTTTTTTCTATTTTGCTGTTCTTGAATGTTCTGTAGTTCTTTAGTAACCCATTTGACAACTTCTACACCTTTCTCCACAATATAATGATTGGTGGCCAAACAAAGTTGTTCTCCAAAGCTTCCATGTTCAGGTGGTGTTGTCCGGACACATGAACCCCTAGTGTCTTCCTGCTACACAGCTTCATTGTTGACGTCTTCCAGCGCATTCTCATCGATGTTACTTTCAGGAATGTTATACAAGTCACGAGGCTCTGTCTTAATCACAACAACCCAATTTTTGTCTCTGGGTTCGGGCACGTAAAACACTTGCTCTACTTGTGACTCTAACACAAAAGGCTCATTTGTGGCTAACGACAAATCCTTAGAGAGACTTGTTATTCCATAGTCGTCTATCTTATATCCTCTACCTTGATGTTGAACATCATACCAATGACACTTGAACACAAATACACCTTTTCCACCAGGATATTGCAACTCGTAAACATCTTTAAGAACACCATAGTACTTTTTGGATGATTCATCATCCCCTCGAACCGTAACCCCACTATTCTGGGTTTTTCGAGTTTCTTGCCTATCAATGGTGTGGAACCGAAATCCATTGACAATATATCCACTGTAACGACGCACAGTACGTAATGGGCCACAAACAAAGTGATATATGTCCTCAGAAATAGAGCCTTCTTTATACATAAGTTCCACCTATTCATAGAAAGTGTAGATCAAATTAATGTTCTACATAGACAAAGAAGAATATGTAACAAAACAAAATGAGTATCTAACATACACGCTTTCGAACCCAATCTGAAAATTGAGCTTTATGTCTCCTCTCTATGCTCCTAGGTGCTGGATTTTCATTGGCTAGTTCCTCCTTGTGCTCACTAAAATGCTCTTAAAATTAGGTTCATCAACATTTTAAGAGATAAAAATTGCTCTTAAAATAATTATGCTGAACTTACTTGACAAGTGGAAGTATCTCATCACAGTTATGAAGTGCATACGAATGGACTTGTTCATACTCCTCCAATTCAAGATGGCAAAGAGTAGGTTTTCCTAAAGGACGTCCATTTGGGTTGAAGATGTCCAGGTCACTCATTCCGGACACATCATCATGACCATCATCATTTCTAGATTGGCGATTAAACTTTGTAGTCATATCGTCCATATACCTAGAACAGAAGGTCAAGCATTCTTCGGTCAAGTAGCCTCTTGCTATTGAACCTTCTGGATGTGCTTTATTACGAACGTACGATTTCAACGTGCGCAAGTACCTTGAAAACAAATTTCATGTTTAGTGAATGAAACAAATTAAATTCACAATAACTTAGAAAAAATTGAAAACAACTTAGTATATATCGTTATTTACCTCTCTATGGGATACATCCAACGATACCTTACAGGGCCTCCTATCTTTGCTTCAGCCACCAAATGAATAACTAGGTGCAGCATGACAGTGAAGAAGGACGGTGGAAAAATCATCTCCAACTTGCATAATGTGTAAGGAATTTGTTTTTCTAGCTCATCAAGATCCTTGACATTTAAGGTTTTGGAGCACAAGTTTCGAAAGAAAGAACTCAACTCAATCAATGGTTCACAGACATTTTTCGGAAGGAGTCCACGAATAGCAATCGGAAGAAGTTGTTCCAAAAATACATGATGGTCATGGCTTTTCATACACGACATCTTTTGACCATTATCTTTTACACATCGAGAGATGTTTGAACAATACCCATCCGGTGTTTTCATACTTTGAAATATCTCACAAAATGATGATTTTGCATCACCTCTTAATATATAGCATGCTAAAGGCATGCGCACTTTATCTTTATCAACAACAAGATGCAAATCTTGCCTTATACCCAGTTTTGCTAAATCTAACCGAGCTTGCAAAGTGTCCTTAGTCTTACCCTTTATATTCAATAATGTCCCTATGATGTTCTCAGAAACATTCTTCTCAATGTGCATAACATCTAAGTTATGACGCAATTTTAATTTTCTCCAATAAAGCAATTGAAAGAATATGCTTTCTTTCCTCCATCCGTAGGAACTATTTGATTCGTCCCATCTCCTCTTTGAACCAGCCTTGCCAAAAGGAACTTGGGTAAAATAGCTACATTGCTTTAAGACATCATCACCAGACAACGGAATGGGAGCAGAACCCTTTTCAATAGTTCCATCAAAGGCCTTTTTGTTTTTTCTCCACCTATGAGTCATTGGCAACCAACGTCTAGTCCTAATATATACCGTCTTACCTTTTATGCTTGTATACCCAGATTCTTTATGACAACTTGGACAAGCAAAATTTCCTTTTGTGCTCCAACCGGACAAGTCGGCATAAGCTGGAAAATCACTTATAGTCCACAAAAGGCTTGCATGCATTACAAAATTTTGCTTGACATGTGCATCATATGTTTCAGCCCCAACCTCCCATAATTCCTTTAACTCTTCTATCAACGGTTGAAGATAGACATCCAAATCCATTCCTGGGGAATTAGGACCATCAATAAGAAGAGATAAAAAGATGTATGGAGGCTTCATACACATCCAAGGAGGCAAATTGTAAGGGGTTAGGACAACTGGCCAAATGCTATGACTTGTCCCACTAAAATTGTTGAATGGTTGGAAACCATCCGCTGCTAAACCAAGTCTAACACTTCTAGGATCATCAGTAAATGATTTGAACTCCTTATCAAAATCCTTCCATGCAGGAGAATCTGCTGGATGTTGCATTATTTTCTCATCGTTCTTTCTTTCCTCTTTATGCCAACGCATTTCTTTTGCTGTCTTGGTTGACATAAATAACCTTTGTAATCTTGGTTTTATGGGAAAATAACGTAGAAGCTTGTGGGGGATTTTCTTTCCCGTTGTCTTCCACCTAGGACTCTGACATTTTGGGCACTCTTGTGCATCAGCATATTCACGCCAATAAATGATGCAATCATTTGGGCAGGCATCAATTTTTATGTAATCAAGGCCCAAATCACTAATAATTTTGCGACATGCATCGAAAGAGTAAGGCAAGTTGGAACCCAAGGTCTCATTTTGAAATTTCAACAATTGAGTGAAGGAAGTGTCAGTCCAATGATTCAAACACTTTAGATGTAACAATTTCATAATGTAAACTAACTTGGAGACTTTTGACTGATCGGTGCATTTGTGCACCATCTTATAGGTCATTTTTCATCCATTTTAGTCTTTGTTTTGCCCATATTTGTGCATTTTTAATTGGTTTTTCCTCCGATCGTTACATGTTACCAACATTTGGGTCTCGTTTCATTTTTGGGTATTTTCTATGCATTTTTGAGAGAAAATGGGAATACAAGTGCTTTGATATTTTGCATGAGATGTTTCAGGTCCACGCCAAAGCATTCGGAGCCTTGTGTGCGAAGTCCGAGCCCGGGAGTGATAGTTCAAAGCTTGAAGTGGAGTGAAATGGCAACACCAACGCCGAGCGTCCGCTCTCCATGCATGGAGCGTCCGCTCGGCCTAGATCACAAAGTCCAGTGGCTGCTAGCAAAGGCCAGAGCGTCCGCTCCAACCCATGGAGCGTCCGCTCCAACCCATGGAGCGTCCGCTCCCCTTCCTCAGAGCGTCCGCTCCCACCTGCAACGGCTCATTTATTCTAAATATTCCCCTTCTCCCTCATGTGATATATAAATACCCCAACTCTTCTAGGTTGGGGGCACGAAAAAATACCATTACATTTAGCATATTTTTCAGTATTTTTAGAGAGAGAAACACAAGAGTTTTAATAGTTTTAGCTTGTAATCTTCAACAATCTCTTCTCCATTTTGCAATCAATCTATTTATTCAATCTTCTAGTTTGCTAACATCTCTCAATCTTTCTTTCTTTGTTATTTGTTCATCATTTGTATGTCATTATTTGTTGAGTTATTATTTATCATTAGCTATAGTTTCTTGTTCATTGTTTTTGAGATTTTAAGTTTAAATCTTTGAATTAGTATTTGCAAGTCTAGTTGTTATCTTCCATGTCTATTAGTTTCTCTACTTCTTCTATTATGTTTGCTTTATTTATGGCTTTTGTTAGTATGAACATCCCTCTCCTAGGCTAGATTTCTAGCTAGGGGAGGGGGAAAATGATGGTATTTTGATTATTGAACATGGAGTAATTGTTAGTTTGGTGTGAAATTATTTGTTGATGCTTGTTTTCTAACATGGATTGAAATGCTAGATTAGGAGTTTGGCCAACTTCTAGGATAGAATCTTGGACTAACTAAGTGTGGTTGAGAAATCTAAGCATGAGGTTAGAGACAATATGTTAGGAAAGGTCTAGGGTATTTCGAACCGGATTGTGAGCGAGGTAGAGAATGAGAGATCTAGTCTACCGAGCGATTCGATCCATGGTGTTTGGTTTGGTCTAGATTGAGATGTTATGTAAGTGGGTCGGCTGAGAAATCTAAGCCCACCTGCATTAACTAATCTCCTTGCTTGAAACAATTGATTTTATGCTTGTTATGTGGTTGCTTCGTGCTTAATTTTTGGAATATCGTGTTTTCCCCCTTTTCCCTAGTGCTCTTAACCGTTGATTTTACTTCATTTTAATTTAATTTGTTTAATTAGATTTAATTATTTAAAGTAGTTTAATCACCTCTCCTCTTTATTAAAAACCCCCTTTTCACTCAATAACTTGACTAAGTAATCCGCTAGTTTCTTGTGGTTCGACCCCTTACTTTCCTATACTACTTGTTAGGTTAGCCTAGGGTAATTATTTTTGACCGGATTAGGAACTAACGACCCCTAGCACCCGATCAAATTTTGGCGCCGTTGCCGGGGAACTACGGTGTTATTTAGTTCGTTATTGTTTGATTTGTTTTAATTTTATTTTTACGTTTTATTTTTAATTTTGCCTATTTTCTTTATCATTAAATTAGTGTTGTTATTTGCGGTTGGTGTCGTCAATTGCTAACGCCCTGCTTAGTTGTGTTTGATGCTAGTGTTGAATGCAAAGGCGGTCCCAAGGGCCTCCCGAATACTCTCTTAACCTTGATATCAACCGTACTTTGCGTGGGGTTCGTAATTTGTATCGAGACTTAGGTGAGTTTGGGGAAAACCATCCTGACACATCAAGCACATCAACAGAAAGCATGGGTGATGAAAATTCCGGCCCGTTGTTCCGAGACTTTGGGGCTCCGGAAAACTATGAGCTTACAAGCGGACTACTCCTTCCCACAACCAACACTAATTTCACCATACATCCCCACTACACCAACATGGTCCTGCAAAATCAATTCACGGGGATGGCACATGAAGACCCTATTGAGCATCTCAACTGATTCTTGGAGCTTTGTGCCATGGTTCAAACCAATCAAGTGACTCAAGACTACATCCGGATGCACCTTTTCCGTCACTCTCTCTCCGGGCGTGCCTATAGATGGCTTAAGAATCTTAAGCCACGATCATTGACTACTTGGAGTGAAGTGGCCTCGGCGTTTCTCAAAAAGTTTATCTCCGAAGAAAAGACCGCCGAAAAGAGAAGAAAGATTGCTACGTTCCAACAAGAGGATGGGGAGTCACTAAGTGAGGCATGGGAAAGGTTCAATGAGTATGTTCGAGCCTGCCCCAATCATGAATATTCTAAGAACCAACTCATCCGGACTTTCTATGATGGGTTGGATCCTATCCCCAAGTCACATCTTAATGCCGCTTGTGGAGGCCAAATCTCTAAAGTTCCCCAAGCTGAGCTAGAAGATAAGATTGAAGAAGTGGTGCGAGATTGTGCATGGGGAGGTCAATCAAGAGCAACAACCAAGAAGCCGGGGAAGTATGAGCTTGACCCCGAACAATTGAAGGCTTACATGGAGCAAATCGTTGACAAAAAGATGGGTAAATCTCAAGTGGCATCAACTTCTACACCATCCACCAAGGCTCCGGTCTTCTCTTGTGAACACTGCGGCGGTACAAACCATGATGCTAGTTATTGTGGTGGTAGGGATTTCCACCCGGAACAAGTGGCGGCTATGGGCTACCAATACAATCAAAGAGATTTCCGAGACAATGTCAGAAGTAACCAAAGGCTCTATGAACAAGGTGGGCAATCCAACTACACCAACAACAACCCCAATCAAGGAGGGTACTACAACCACCCAAATCATCCAAACCGGCAACCTTTCAACAAGCCACCTTTCAACCAAAACTTCAACCCTCCACAAAATCATCCCAATCCTCCATTCCCTAACCCTTCTATGCCTCACCATACCCCAACTCAAGACACCCAACTCATCTTAGACCAATTCAAAAACCTCCAAAGAGAGATGAGTGGATTCCAAAAGGAGTTAGGTCAACAAAGCACCCAAATCAAAGAAATCACTTCCCACCAAAAAATGACCGACACCCAAATTGCCCAATTGGCCGAAAAAGTGGCCCAACTTTCAAATGACAAGCTACCGGGACAACCTTCGGCCAACCCCGCTTCTCACTCCGTGAATGCCATCCATTTAAGATCGGGAACAGTCTATGATGGGTCTACCGAGGAGCAACAAATTAATGAGGAGGCACCCCAAAGTGAAGAAGACAAGGTGGTAGAAGAGGAGGTCATGGTGGAGAATTCAAATGCTAAGGGTGGCGATGATAGGCAAGATTTGAGGGGTGACAAAAGAAAGAAAAGGGATAGGGGGAGAAAAGAAAGCTTGGAAGATGCTACTTTAACCACACCACCGGAATTCGCCAAGTATGCTCCAAGGCCTCCATATCCGGAGAGGCTTGTGGAGAGGAGACTCAATGCAAAGTATCACAAGTTCATGGAATGCATGAAGGGACTCACTCTTAATGTCCCCTTTCTTGAAGCAATCAAAGAAATGCCAACATATGCTAAGTTCCTCAAAGAACTTCTTACTAACAAGAGGAAGCAAATTGATAAGATGGTCACTCTACCATCTCAAGTGAGTGCGATCTTGCAACGGAAGATGCCGCCCAAGCTAAGGGATCCGGGAAGCTACACTCTACCGGTCATGATAGGTGATTTGGGTACCAAAGGAGCCTTAGCCGATCTAGGGGAAAATGTTAGCTTGATGCCCCTCTCCATTGCTAAACTCTTGGATTATGAGATGATTCCTTCAAGAAAAGTGATTCAAATGGCCGATCGATCTACCAAGGTTCCTTGCGGAGAGCTCGAAGATGTGCCGATAAGGGTTCGAAATCTCATTGCCCCATGCGACTTTGTTGTCATGGATATCGAAGAGGACCTGACCACACCTCTCATCCTAGGTCGGGAAGCTCTTCACACTCTTGGTGCGGTAGTGAATTGCCGAGATAATACCATAACTTGTGAAGTGGCCGATGAAAGAGTAGTGTTTGAGTTCTCTAAGTTAATGAAGAAACCGATGGTTGAAAAGCTTTGCCGGGTTGATCTTGTGAGTAGTGAGCTTGATGAGTGTGAACGGGTTCATCGAAGAAGGGAAGATCCCCTTGAGGAAGTTATGCAATTAGAAGATGGGGTTGAGAAATCCAAGGAGGCTACGGAACTTGAAGCCTCTCTTGAACAAGCTCGTCCGGTGGAAGATGAACCATTAGACGAGCTCCCATTGATCCAAACCGAGGATAAGGAGGAGAGGACCACGCCTCCTCCCAAGGTAGAATTGAAACCCCTTCCCCCTTCACTCAAATATGCTTTCATTGATAATGCTTGTTGTTACCCTTTTATTGTCAATGCTAGCCTTGATGACCCTTCTTTGGAAAAATTGAAGCAACTTTTGCGAAAATATCAAGGGGTCATCGGGTATAGCATTGATGATTTAAAAGGGATTAGTCCGAGTTTGTGCATGCATAGGATCCATCTTGATGATGGCCATTCCTCCTCTATAGAACCTCAAAGAAGGTTGAATCCCACCATGAAAGAGTTGGTGAAGAAAGAGGTCCTGAAACTTCGTGAGGCGGGGATTATCTACGCTATCTCCGATAGCAAGTGGGTAAGTCCCGTCCATGTTGTTCCCAAAAAAGGGGGTATGACCATTATCAAGGATGACAAGGGGAATGATGTCTCCACCCGGACGGTGACCGGATGGAGGATGTGCATTGACTATCGTAGGCTCAACAAAGCCACGAAGAAAGATCATTACCCCTTGCCTTTCATGGACCAAATGTTGGAGAGGTTAGTAGGACATTCTTACTTTTGCTTCCTTGATGGGTATTCGGGATTTTTCCAAATCCCGATCCACCCCGAGGATCAAGAGAAGACTACTTTCACATGCCCATTTGGGACATTCGCATACCGGAGAATGCCCTTCGGTCTATGCAATGCCCCATCTACTTTTCAAAGGTGCATGTCCGCTATCTTCTCCGACATGCTAGAGGATGCTATTGAAGTATTTATGGATGACTTTAGTGTTTGTGGTTCATCTCTTGACAATTGTTTAGCTAATCTCGAGCGAGTATTGAAGCGTTGTCAAGAGACGAATCTTGTCTTGAATTGGGAAAAATGCCACTTTATGGTTGAGGAAGGCATAGTCCTTGGCCATAAAGTCTCGAAAAAGGGTATTGAGGTAGATCCGGCCAAGGTGGCCGCAATAGAGAAGCTTCCCCTACCTACAACAGTGACCGGAGTCCGGGCCTTCCTCGGGCATGCCGGGTTCTACCGTAGGTTCATTAAAGATTTTTCTTCTATTGCGCGCCCCTTGACCGACTTACTTCATAAGGATAGGGAGTTCGAATTCGGAGATGCTTGCATTAAGGCTTTTGAAACTTTAAAAAGTGCCTTGATTAGTGCGCCTATAGTGCAAGCCCCGGATTGGGACTCACCTTTTGAGCTAATGTGTGATGCGAGTGACTTTTCAGTGGGAGCGGTGATAGGGAAAAGAAAAGATAAGAAGCTTCATGTGATTGCTTATGCTAGTAGAACTTTAGATGGAGCTCAAAAGAACTACACCACCACAGAGAAGGAGATGCTCGCCGTTGTCTTTGCTTTTGATAAGTTTCGATCATATCTGATGTGCAACAAGGTGGTAGTGTACACCGATCACACGGCAATCAAGTACCTATGGGCCAAGAAGGATTCTAAGCCCCGCCTCATCCGATGGGTACTTCTCCTCCAAGAATTTGATGTTGAGATTCGGGATAAGAAGGGTTGTGAAAACTATGTGGCCGATCATCTTTCCCGGTTGCCCCTTGATCACCCCATATATGAAGAGGAAGAGCTACCTATTGATGATGAGCTTCGTGATGAAGCTTTGATAGCAATCGTTTCCAAGACTATCCCATGGTTCGCCGACATGGCGAATTTCCTTGTGTGTGGAGACTTCCCTCAAGACTTCGATTCCCACCGCAAGAAAAGAATGATCAAGGAGTCTCGCCACTACTTTTGGGAAGACCCCTACCTTTACAAGAAGTGTAATGATGGGTTGTTCCGGCGGTGTGTTTCGGAATACGAGGTGGAAGGGGTCTTGAAGCATTGTCACTCTTTACCAAGCGGAGGCCATGGTGGTGTTGATAAGACGGCGGCCAAGGTTCTTGAATGCAAGTTGTGGTGGCCTTCATTGCACAAAGATACTCACTCATTCATCCAAAGATGTGACCGATGCCAAAGGACCGGAGGAATTACAAAACGTCATGAGATGCCCCAAAACTTTACTTTGCATGTTGAGCCTTTCGACGTGTGGGGAATCGACTTCATGGGTCCTTTTGTATCATCGTGTGGGAACCTCTACATTCTAGTGGCGGTAGACTACATGACTAAGTGGATTGAAGCAATTGCCTCCCCAACCAATGACCACAAGGTAGTGGTCCGTCTCCTCAAGAAGGTTTTTTTCCCGAGAATCGGAGTACCTCGATGCATCATAAGCGATGGGGGCTCTCACTTTGCAAAAAATCACTTTCGTGCACTCTTGAAGAAGTATTGAGTCACCCAAAGAGTGGGCTTGCCTTACCACCCTCAAACTCAAGGGCAAGTCAAGGTGTCCAATAGAGAAATCAAGAACCTTTTGGAGAAGATGGTGAATCAAACACGAAAGGATTGGTCATTGAGATTGGATGGTACGCTTTGGGCTCTTCGGACGGCCTACAAGACTCCGATTGGGACAACTCCTTACCGGCTAGTTTATGGAAAAGGGTGTCATTTACCGGTGGAACTAGAATACAGAGCTTGGTGGGCTTTGAAGCACTTGAACATGGATTTGGATGCCGCCGGAAAAGCACGATTCCTCAAGCTAAGTGAGTTGGAAGAGCTAAGACATGATGCCTATGAGAGTTCCAAAGTGTACAAGGAGCAATCAAAGAAGTGGCATGATCGGAGGATCAAGGATCGTAATTTTCAAGTGGGTGACAAAGTGCTCCTTTTCAATTCTAGGCTGAAGTTGAGAGCCAGAAAGCTCAAATCTAAGTGGTCCGGTCCCTACACGATTACCAAGGTGTTTCCATATGGGTCATTTGAGCTCCAACAAGGCGACGATGTGTTCAAGGTCAACGGCCAAAGGATAAAGAAGTACTACTCCAACAAAGAGATCCCCGACCCTTCCTGCTTGCGGTTGGATGTTGTGAGGGATGATCCCTCTTTTGATTGAGAACTTATAATGGATGGTCCAATGCTTAGGGGCCTTAAAACTAAGCACTCTTCGTGCCCTCCGCCTTTGTGAGGGGGGGCCGCGTCGAGCTAATGACATTAAAGAAGCGCTTCCGGGAGGCAACCCGTGTATCCTTTAATTTTATTTTATTTATTTTTTTTGAATAGTTGTTTGAATAATCTTTAGTTTTTAGCTTTTGTATTTGTGGTATTGCCATTTCTTGCTTGGTAGTGATGAAATTCCGGAGCAATTTCGTTTTGTGAAGGGGGTAGAGCTCATTGTAGGTCTCCCTTTTCTAAATTTTTTTTTTTTTTTTTTCGAAAATCCGTGGAATTCCGGGCTTTTTGAGGTATAGGATGGCCAATTTAATGGCCATGACTAACCTTTTTGCCCCACAATTGGCTAGTCTTTTGGTGAGTAACAAAATAGTAGTGGAGTTGTTTTGATCTGATGGAGCGTCCGCTCCTGGTCTAGAGCGTCCGCTCGTAGGGGACCTGCTTTCTACTGCCTCTCCCCCTCTTTATCGAGCGTCCGCTCGTGGGGTCAGAGCGTCCGCTCTCTTTAGAAAGGGGAGCGTCCGCTCCCGGTCTAGAGCGTCCGCTCTGAGGGGGGCCTGCTGCTACTGCCTCTCATCCCTCTTTAGCGAGCGTCCGCTCTCTGGGTGAGAGCGTCCGCTCGAGACCTCCTGCTTGCTACTGCCTCGTGCTCTCATGAGAGAGCGTCCGCTCCCTTTCACCTCGAGCGTCCGCTCCGCTTCAATAAAAAAAAAAATAAAAAAAAAAATATATATATATATATTTCACGAACTTAGATCTGAATGGGGGTCGAAATAACCTCATTTCACTTCATCTTCTCTACACAACCACTCTCTTACCCTCTCTCCTACCATACCCTCTCATAACTCCATCAATCTACATCTGAAAACCTCCATTTTCTTCATCAAATCTCACCAAATTTCTCACCAAGAACTCAAGCCACTCTCTCTCCTCACTATTTTCGCACGGCTAGGCTATTTTAGGGGTCGTTTTTGCGAGTTTTCTCTCTCCTAGGGTTCCAATCTTTTGCTCAAATCCATTTGGTAATGCTTCTAAACTCCTTATTTATGCTTAATTCAAGGTTATGTATGCTTTTCATGTTCAATTTTGCAATTTTTGTCAAGTTTGTTCATGATTTATGTTGATGAGTGTTTGAATGAAGCATGTAAGTTTGTGTTTGAATGTGTTCTTGCCTTATGATTTTGATGACTACAGGTTGCTAGATTCAAATTCTTTGATGTTTTTGAGCATTTATTTGTAGAAATTTTGCTTTGGATGCTTGAATCTAGCAATTGAATTTTTGAGTTTGGACCCTATTTTTGGCCATGAAACCCCCTAATTTTTGCCTCATGCCATTGTCTTGGTTCATGTCTAATTTCTCTTGGTAAATTGTGGTCGACCATGAAATTTGTTCTTAGCCGAAGTATAGTGTTTGAGCATTTTTCTTGTATATGACTTGTCATTTTTTTGAGAATTAAGCATGTTAATTTGAATTTGTGCGCAAGGGAGTTGTTTGTTGAATTTTGTGAGTAGGAGCCATTGTATTATATCCTCCAAGCATAGTATTGGCATTAGTTTAGCTAGTTGTTTTGGTTTATTTTGTTTTGGTGGATTGTGAGTTTAAATCACGTGGGTTGTTTGTTTATTTTTGTTTTTGTCGGCATTTGTTTTTACTTATTTATTTTATTTTATTTATTTTATTTTATTTATTTTATTTATTTTATTCTATTTTATTCTATTTTATTTTACTTTATTTTATTCTATTTTATTTTATTTTATTTTATTTTATTTTTAGTTGGAGGCATAAATTAGGGAATGTTTGTTTTAAGGATTAATTTTTGAGTTCCCAACCATCAATCCAGAATCGCTGATTTTCTCTCTCCTGTTCATAGGCACAATGTTTAACTCAAGGAAGCGCTCAAGGCAATCTCCAAGCCAAAGGGGGCCTAACCAAGAGGGGCAATCCTCTAGCCAAGGGGTGCACCCAAGGGCCTACACTCCTCGATTTGGAGAGAGCAAACACCAACGGGCTTATGAGAAACTTTTGACTCGGGACATGAAGCCCACCATGTTCTACGACCAAGCGACTTGCCAGGATATGGGTATCGACGAAGATATACGCAAGTTTGCGAGGTTCTTAGGAATAGAGGGCATCATGGAAGAGGAGATCCCTAACGAGTGGGTATATGCGGATAGAGATACACAAGAGAAAAACCCCACTCAACCTCCTCTCTCCTACAAAACCTTGACCGCGGAATTTGTCGCGTCCTTCTCCCTGAACCCCATTGAAGGGGAAGACGGTCGCTTCCGTGTCAATTTCCGACTGTGCAACAAGGACCACTCCTTCACCTTGGAGGAGTTCAATGGTTTCTTCGGATTTGACCCGGAAGCAAAGAGCTTCGACTACACAGGGGAGGATTTACCCGACTTAGAAGTGGATGAGGATGGGGACCCAGGCCAAATTTTTTATATCAATGATTGGTGGCTCGACATCACAGAGGGGGACGAAGACTACCAATCAAACCGAGCCAAGTCAACCGACATTCTGCACCCGGCTCTCCGTTACTTCCAGAGGCTTCTGGTCTACTTCTTCTTCTCTAGGGGGGAGCTTGGCAAGGTCTCCACATCCGAGCTTTACATGCTTTGGTGGGCGGCCGAGGGCCCCAAGCACTTCACCACCGACGAGAAAGAGAGGAAGCCTAACCTTGGCTACCTCTTAGCACGGAAGGTAGAGGCGGTTCGGAACTCGGGGACCATCACCTTCGGAGGCTTGGTGACTTGGCTAGCCTATAAGTTGAGGTTTCAAGTGGAACTACTTGGGATGGAGCCTTTGGAGAAGAAGGCTCGTCTAGATGCGGATCGCTTGACTGTCGCTCGTCACCTCTCTAAGGCTGGCAAGAGAGGGAAGAACTTCGTATGGAAGGTGAAGGAGGTGGCGTGGTGCTACCTACCATGCACCTTCGTCACCCGCCCTCCAGTTGATGTCGAGAATAGGTGGGCGGTCCCCTTACGCCCCTTGCAGCCAAGTGATATGAGCGGCCGAGAGAAACAAGCGAGAGAGAGAGCAGAGAAAAAACAAGAACAAGTAAGAAAGGCGGCCGAGGAGGCCAGGGCAACGGGAGAGAGGCGGCGCAAAGGGAAGCAAGCCGCCGGGCCTTCGGGGGCCCAAGAAGTCATGCACGAGGACGAGGTGACCCCTTCTCATCACAGGGGCCCTGAGGTAAATGCGTTTAATTTTAATGAATTCGGTAAGATCCTCGGAGACATCTCCGAGCGCATGAGTACTTTTGAGAGGATGATACCGCCTCATACACCTGTGGACGACATCCCACCCCCCCAACCCTTCGTCGCACAGATGTATGACCACCAGGTCAACATGGGATACTTTATGCCCCCGGTGAACTACCCTCACCACCCTCCCCAAGAGGGACCCGTCCCTAATTGGGATGGGAGTGGGTATACTTACCCATATTGGCGTGGTCCGGGATCATCTACTCGCCCCCTCCCCGACGACTTCCCTCTACACCCCGGGTTTGATTACACCATCCCCGGCGGTTGTGACCCCCGTGGAGACCCTGCCTTCCCCTCCCCCCCAGGTTATACTTTCCCACCCTACTACCATGGCGGGTGGGAACCCCATGGCCCTCCCTCTGGTCATCCCCTTGCTTACCATTGGTCTCACCCCCATCCGGTTGAGAGAGTGGTATTCAGGGATGACACTCCCGAGTCCAACCCCGGTCTCGAAGGCTAGCTTCCCTGTTCTTTGCCCCGCCCTCCCTCTTTGCACCGAGACGGTGCTCCTGTCTAGTTTGGGGGGGGGGGGCTGCACTATAATTTTTCCAACCATATGGGGCAAAGAACGAGGAAGTTTGAGGGGGCATATGGTGGTAATCCCCTTAGTACTTGCAATATTTTCTCTCTCTCTTGATGATGTATCGGTAACTCCTTTTTTTATTATTTTTATTTATTTATTTTTTTTGGATAATAACCTATTCTTTCCTAATCATTGTTTTGGAGAATGGTTTGGATGTAGTTTTACAGGTTCTTTGTGCCGGTTTGAGCTATAATTTTGGAGATGCACGATGGCCATTCCGTGTAGTTCCGGCACCACTTTGGTGAGACCTTTCCCTTACCCCTCCTTTTTAGCATTTGATCAGAAGAATAGGTAGATTGCAAAGCATGTTTGGTATTAGGATTAGCTGCCGGGGTTGAGATATTCCCCCCTTTTTTTTGTGCGGTTTGATTATGATATTGGCATGCTTTAGACTATTTTCCATGATGCATCATTATGTGGAATTCATGTATATAGTTGGATTTTTGGTTTATTTTCTTAATTTTCTATTATTTTGAATTTGTCCTTTTTTTATTTTATTTTAAACTTGGTAAAAAATAAAAAAATAAATAAAAAATAAAAGAGATTTTCGTTTATTTTGTAATTATTGGTTTCCTTGCTCTTGGAATGACCCCCTGTGATGAGATATATGTGGATTCCTTTGATCCAATACCATTGAGTTATGAGTAGGGGGGCATTTCCAAATTTGGTGTAAACATAAGTTCGGGTTATACCCCACGCCTTGTTCTTAGAGAAAAATGAGTAGCTTATGTCCCAATGAAAAGTATGTGAGGAAAAAGAATCAATCTCTAAAGTTCACAAAGATTCTCCAACCCATGGAGCGTCCGCTCTCCATGCATGGAGCGTCCGCTCCAACCCATGGAGTGTCCGCTCGCCATGCATGAAGCGTCCGCTCCAACCCATGGAGCGTCCGCTCCAACCCATGGAGCGTCCGCTCCAACCCATGGAGCGTCCGCTCCAACCCATGGAGCGTCCGCTCGCCATGAATGGAGCGTCCGCTCCCCTTCCTCAGAGCGTCCGCTCCCACCTGCAACGGCTCATTTATTCTAAATATTCCCCTTCTCCCTCATGTAATATATAAATACCCCAACTCTTCTAGGTTGGGGGCACGAAAAAATACCATTACATTTAGCATATTTTTCAGTATTTTTAGAGAGAGAAACACAAGAGTTTTAATAGTTTTAGCTTGTAATCTTCAACAATCTCTTCTCCATTTTGCAATCAATCTATTTATTCAATCTTCTAGTTTGCTAACATCTCTCAATCTTTCTTTCTTTGTTATTTGTTCATCATTTGTATGTCATTATTTGTTGAGTTATTATTTATCATTAGCTATAGTTTCTTGTTCATTGTTTTTGAGATTTTAAGTTTAAATCTTTGAATTAGTATTTGCAAGTCTAGTTGTTATCTTCCATGTCTATTAGTTTCTCTACTTCTTATATTATGTTTGCTTTATTTATGGCTTTTGTTAGTATGAACATCCCTCTCCTAGGCTAGATTTCTAGCTAGGGGAGGGGGAAAATGATGGTATTTTGATTATTGAACATGGAGTAATTGTTAGTTTGGTGTGAAATTATTTGTTGATGCTTGTTTTCTAACATGGATTGAAATGCTAGATTAGGAGTTTGGCCAACTTCTAGGATAGAATCTTGGACTAACTAAGTGTGGTTGAGAAATCTAAGCATGAGGTTAGAGACAATATGTTAGGAAAGGTCTAGGGTATTTCGAACCGGATTGTGAGCGAGGTAGAGAATGAGAGATCTAGTCTACCGAGCGATTCGATCCATGGTGTTTGGTTTGGTCTAGATTGAGATGTTATGTAAGTGGGTCGGCTGAGAAATCTAAGCCCACCTGCATTAACTAATCTCCTTGCTTGAAACAATTGATTTTATGCTTGTTATGTGGTTGCTTCGTGCTTAATTTTTGGAATATCGTGTTTTCCCCCTTTTCCCTAGTGCTCTTAACCGTTGATTTTACTTCATTTTAATTTAATTTGTTTAATTAGATTTAATTATTTAAAGTAGTTTAATCACCTCTCCTCTTTATTAAAAACCCCCTTTTCACTCAATAACTTGACTAAGTAATCCGCTAGTTTCTTGTGGTTCGACCCCTTACTTTCCTATACTACTTGTTAGGTTAGCCTAGGGTAATTATTTTTGACCGGATTAGGAACTAACGACCCCTAGCACCCGATCATTGACCCATCAACAACCAATGGATCTTTATAGTCGTGTAAGAGGCGATAGAATCGAGCAGCCTCCCCTGATGGTTCTTGAACTTCCTCACTATGTTCAAAATCATCTCTATCAAGATTTTCAAGTAAGCCCATACCAGCAACTTGGCATCCTACTTCTAACATATCAAGCATCTCATCATCATCATCATTAGTAGCGTCATTATCAAGTGGAGGATCAAGTGTTTCCCCATGTTTATCCCAAATGATGTAGGTTTCCAAAAACCCATTTTTTAAACAAATCAAATCGAACTTGACTTCTAGTTTTATAGTTCACGTTTGCACATATACAACAAGGACATCTAATTTTGGCTCCAATCCGGTTGCCCTCATGTTCAAAACTAGAATTGTTAAAAGCAAATTCCAAAAAGTTGTCTATCCCTTACAAATATTGTGGAGCAGCTCGATCCTTTAATTTCATCCATTCCTTATCCATGAATGACTCCTAACTTCCAATATTAAGCTCAAAGTGATTAAAACTATACTCAAACATGCTCAAAACTAAACTAAAACAGATATAATTTACATGACTTGCCATGGATTTAACAATATTTAAAATAAAATGCAGCAAAACAAAATGATAAAAAAAATTCATATAATAAAAAATTGAAGTAGCAAGAACTTGCAAGCCTAGTAACAACACACCCCTTAATCTCCAACACACAATAACAACACAAAAAAGAACAAAATAGTAGCACAACGACCATAGGCGGACCTATGTTGGAGCATAGGGTGCATATGTTACCAATGAATATATGAAAAAAAAAAAACCAATGTATAGTATTCAATAGCAGAACGGCCATAGTGCATATGTTTTTGTTTTTCCTTCTTGTTTTTTCCACCTTTATCCCAAATTCTAAACAAGTCATATGGTTTCAAACATTTCTTGATTAACCTAAACAAACATAGGTTGTTTATCTTTTCCAAAACTCATTTCAATCTTGAGAGTTAACAATGCGAGTTTTTGTAAAGTAGGAACTAGAAAGCATGCTTAATTTTTGAATCTTTATCTTTGAATCATCTCTTGTGTTTTCAAGGTAAGACTTGATTAAATTTGGAGATGTCTGTAATCGGTCTAATATGTGAGAGTTAACAATGCGCGTTGTAAAGAAGACTCTAACCCCACTTTATTTGATGAAAAAGAAGCTTTCTTGTTGAGAGAAATTGTTATTTGATATATCTTGTTATTTTACATTTGAATTATGTAATGGTTATATACTTATATACTTGTGTTGTTGCATACAACTGATTGCTGTTACATTATGATGATGGCTAAGAAACAGTCCTTTTTCCACCAACAGCTAAAACGGATTGTTGGGACTTGGGAGACTTAAATATATATATATATATAAATATACAATTTCTACCAAAACCCTAGCAAACAAGCAAACAATAAAGCATAAATAAACCTAAACATCTGAATATATATACAATTACTCAAAAATAAATATACCATAAACAATGCTGAATTGAACCATAATCACATTTCATTACCAAAGCATTCCAATCACATTCAATTGCAAATTATCACTAAAATAAAAGGCAAAATTGAGATTGAATTGAAGCAGCAAACCTACTGGGTAAACGAACCTGCTCCAGTGGGTTGCTGGGTCGCTCGGTTGCTGGGTCGTTGGGTGATGCTTGGTCGGTGGGTCGCTGGGTGTTGCTGGGTCGCAGGGTCGCTGGGTGATGCTGGGTCGCGGGGTCGCTGGGTTGCTGCTCCAGTGGGTCACCTTCTTGTTGCTGGTTGTCGTTGGTTGCCGTCGACCGCCGGTGAACAGAGAGGGAGGGTTTTTGTCTGGTGCGAGGGTTTGACTGGGTGAGAGAGAGAGTAGTTGAGTGAGAGATGTCGACCACCGCCGTTGGTTATTGCGCCTGCTTACTGCGCTGGGTGGCGTCCGGTCGCCGTCGTTTGGCCCTAGCCGCTGGTGTGGTGCGCAGATCTGGCTGGGTGAGAGAGAGAGAGGAACGAAGGTGTGGTGCTGAAATGGCTGGGTTTCAATTGAAAATTATACCCGGCCTGCTATCTATTCACTGCTATGTAACTTCATTTTTATTTTTTAAAATGTTTTTAGCAACAAAATATTTTGTTGCTAAAAAGAAATACTTTTAGGTAACAATTTAATTTTGTGGTTGTAAATAACTTTATATATAGTCACAAAACTTTTGTTGCCAAAGTTATGCCTTTTATTTTTTTTTTAAGTATGTAGAATTAATTTTTAATTTTTCAAGTGTTTTTGGCAACAAAATATTTCGTTGCTAAAAAGAAAAACTTTAAGGTAACAATTTAACTTTGTTGTTATAAACAACTCTATATATAGTCACAAAACGTTTGTTGCCAAAGTTATGCCTTTTTTTCAATTGTTCCCGCCCCTTCAAAGTTTGTGGAGGGAAAGTGAAAAGTTATTAATAGCAACAATCTTTTGCAACAACATATTTTTTTTGTTGCGAAAAAGCATTTTTTGTAACGAAATTAAATGTTGTTGCCAAAAATTAATTTTCTTGTAGTGTTTGTTAATCGTAGGATGGTGCCAAAATCCATTTTTCGGCCAGAAAAAGTACTCAACAAAGAGTACTTGAGCTAGTCAATGGCCGAAAAGTTGGCTTTTTTTGCCGGAAAATGGATTTTAGTACATCCTTACAAACAGTAAATTTATATTGGTATATCCTCGTTAAAAAAATTTTATTGAGATATATCCCACAAAATGACAACAAACTGTGGTATATCTCCACAAAAATCTTAAAAATATAATATGTTCAATTTCTTTAGGGTTTTTCTAAGTTATGCCCTTAAGCTTTTCTCCTTTCTAAGTTGTGCCCATGTTTTTTGAAACTTCTAAGCTATGTCCCTCAACTTAGGTTTTTTAATTAATAGTGTCCACTCCATTAACTCAGCGTTAATAGATCCGTTAAAAGAAGTTGTATTTCGTGTGACGGTAATTTCCCCTCTAAAATTAGCTAAAAACTCTAGAATTTTTAGAGGATCAATTATCCTCCCATGAAATGCAAATCATTTTAAAGGAACTATTAACGTTGAGATAGCAGAGTGGACACTATTAATTATAAAACCTAAGTTGAGGGCATAGCTTAGAAGTTTCAAAAAACATGGACACAACTTAAAAAGGCGAAAACCTCAGGGGCATAGCTTAGAAAAACCTTTTTTTATTACTTGGCCTACCTTAAGTTGGACTTTGTTACTGGTCATCCGACTCAAAATCTTACGTGTTGTGAGGTTCAAATCAAAAATCATATTTATAACATTCGAAAGACTTTCTCTCAAAAAAAAAAAAAAAAAAAAAAACATTCGAAAAACTATATTTTTTGTCTACACCTCAGTGACCACAGATGAGTATTTGGAGACAGCTGTATAAGGGGCAGGGTATATAGAAAAGAAGAGATGAGAAATTGAGAAATACTTTGATAACCAGGCCAGTTGTAAGTCGACAAATTCCTCGTTGTTATACCAACTCCGTACCTGCGTTTATAGGCCCACTAGACTAGTGAAGGGAGGCGACAAATCCCCCCAAAACGGAATCAGATTGTTTTTACTTAAAGATTCCTGCCTTCTTAAGTCTTGCCTAAATATATATATTGCTCCATCTAATTAATTAAATTAAATTAGCTAATTGAGATCAGAAAGCAACTGCCTGTGAGAATCAACTCCAAATTATAACACTAAAAGGACAGCGATGTGAAGCAACTGTACAAGCAAAGACAATATCATCCTACTTGTCTATGATGTTGCAAGTGTTTCTCCACCATTATATATTCATACTTTCATACCCTTAATTCTTTTTTTACACCTCATGAGATACAACTTTAAATAAAAATATCATTAACTATATATACTAAAATATCATAAAAATTATATATTTAAAAAGTACATGTTGAGACAAATTAAACTAGATCCATCATGACTATATTTTCTCTTATGTATATTAAATTAAATAAAGTTAAAATTCACATTTAAACAGTGCTCAAAGTCAACTTGTGGCAAGTAATTGGGACAGAAAAAATATTTTTTTTTATTTATTCATATGGTTTAGGATAAAGTAAAACCATCGTCATCGGGCCTAACTATGCTCATTCTTTTTTAAATGGTCACAATTATTATTAATGATTTTTAGTGAACGCGGTCTAGTTTGTTTGGTTAAAATCTTAAAATTTACTTTTTTCACTCTTTTTAATCGCAACATTAGCAATTTGTGCACTATTCATAACCACTCATATAATTTGCTTTTGTGCATTATAGTTTAAACATGTAAAAAAAATAGTCATGTGTGAACTCTTTTAAATCGTCTCAATGTATACTTTATTATTTTCTAATTTTTATATTTTTTGTTAAAACATAATTAAAGATATTGTGAATTTAAATTATAAAATTAACTAACTTGGACAACAAATATCATTAACCTGGTCTAAATTGCAACTTACTTGGACTAAATTACACAATGAGCCAATAACATGGACAACATATAATAACCTGGACAAAATATAATTAATCTACACAAAAAAAAAATCACTAACCTGGACAAGACTATAACTCTATAACTAACCTTATCAATATTACAACTTACCTGGACTAAATTACACACTGACCTTGATAAAAAAAAAATTACTAACCTAGACAAAACATAATTAACTTGGACAAAAATATCAATAACCTGGGGGAAGTGAATAATTAACCTGGACAAAAAAATTACTAACTTGGACAAGTGAATAATTAACCTGGACAAAAAAAGTAACCTGGACAAGTGAATAATCAACCTGGACAATATTGTAATTTACTTGGACTAAATTACAACTGAAATTAATAAAATATTTACCTGGAAAAAATATAACTAACATGGACAAAATATAACTAACATGGACAAAAAATCACTAACCTGGACAAGATTATAACTAACCAGGACCATGTTGTAACTAAGGGCTCGTTTACTTTAGCTGAACTGCACTGAATTGAATTGAATTGAACTAAACTAAATATGTGACGACCCGACTCGCTTAAACCGGCGCGGAAGAAACCTACAAGTCGAATTGTCGATCTAACAAACAAACTTACTAAAAATTAAAACAAAACCTCAAAATGATTATTATTATAACCCAAAAACGTACAATACCCACAAGTTGTACAATACTAAACCCAAATGTATCAATACTAATGAATAACTCCAAATACTGTTAGAGTCAACATATACTAGATGTAAATCTATACGTCCAAACTATAAACGTAATGTAATCCAAAACAAGAATACTATAACGGCACTCGCCCAACCAAAAGCTAAGCAGCACAGACCTCATCAGAGTACCTGAAAAATTAACAACAATCCACTGTCAGTGGCGAGTAACATAACTGTAACGACCCGGAATTTTGGGCCAGAAAATTTCGCGGTTGTTAGTATTATTTATTCAATTTTAGTCCAAAAGGCCCATTAAATTGGACTGTTTGTTTTTTTTTTTTGTGCTAAGCCCAACTCTTTTCTCTTCCGAATTGGGCCAAAGACCCAATTTCTCTTTTCTTATTAGCTTGGCCGGCTCCTCTAATTCATTTGGGCCAATATTGATTCTTTTGGATCAATTTAATTAATGGTATGATTTAATTAATGAGGTAAATTAATTAATTTGTCTCTCCTAACCTACTCAATGGTATGCTAACAACCTCCCTTTTTCTACTCCATCCTCACGGCACTCCCAACATGTTTGGTGAGGGTTTGTTTTTTTTTTTTTTTTCTTTAAATAGGACCCTTTGTTTTATTTTGGGTCCTATTTGTTAATTGCTCTATAACCCTAAAGAAATTTCTCCATCTTTTTTTTCCCCCTCTCATATAGCCGAACCTATTGATCACTAAGTGGTGATCTTTGCCTTGGAATTTTTGCGATCTAAGGTAACTAGCTTTCCTTTTTAATTATAGGGTAGCTAATCACATAGTTAATTAGGGATTAAAATCATGAAAATTGTAGGATTTTGATAATGTTTTGCCTATGATTGCCGAGTGGATGTATGATGAAAACTTGATTTGTTTCCATGTATTTTTTTCATGATTTCATGTATGAATCTTGTTGTTTTATTAATTAAAATTTGCATAAATTAATTCATGAAAAATCTATGTTGTATTCGAATTCTAGCAAGATTAAATCTTGATTTGTTTATGAGTTTGTCGAGTGGAATATGAGGTTAATATGAATTGTTCTTGAAATTTTCTTGAATTTTGTATGTTAATCTTGATTGTTTAATTCATCTAATTGCATAAAAATTCTGATTTAATTATTCTATCACTCGAAACTTTGCATGAATAATTTTAGATTCTTGATTCTTGATTTCGTCCATGATTGTCGAATGGCATGATGATTTTCCAATAATTTTGAAATGTTTCTTGATTATTTTTAAGCATGATTGTAATGTATTTTTATGAACTAAACTTATAACATGTATAAATCTAAAATCTACTTACTCTCGGGATTCTTCCCGAGTGAGCTAAAGATCAAAACATTTGAAGTTATTCCTTGCTCTTGAAGTATTGTTGATGCCATGTGGTTGGTGATTAAAATAGCATGTTTAGATTTTGGTTCTTGATTAAATCTTGTTTTAGGATGTTAGTATGATTTCTATTCAAATTGTTAATCTAATATAATTGTTTTGATAGTAGATTAAATTATTTGAATAAGTTGTTCAATTTTGGTTGTTTTTCCCAAAATAATCGAGTGGTTAGGAAATTAAGGAAAAATAGGATTTTTATCCTATTATGGTAAATTAGTAATTATATTGATTAATTAGATTAATTTTAAGAATTAGTCAATTATTGTTATTTTGTCTAAAATGCCGTGTAAAGGGGAGTGAAAATAGGCTTGTTTAATTAATTTTGACTTATTATTAATTTAGGGATTATTAATAATAAAAGTTACGGATAAAATAATTATTAGGGATAAGTTGTAAAGTGTAGGGATAAAGGAGTGATAGGGGCATTATATGTGATAAGGCCGAATTGTACTAGTAATATTAATATGATTATATTGTATTGGATAGAGTTATAAATTAATATATATGTTATAATTTAAAGGCTAGTATCCGAAAGGATAGGATTATAAGTATATGTTATGAATTTTGAAGGATAGTATATATTATAAGAATTGAGAATTATAAGATATGATTAGGGATAAGAAAGGAAACAGAGTAATAGCTATACATGTTATGTCTCGGTCTCTGGCTAGGAAAGACTTGGTATTTAAGGTGGCCAATATACGTGCCGCACCTCTCTTTCCTGGGACTCCGAACATTTCATTTCCTATTACGGTCACCTAGTATTATCCTAATATATGAGATGATTGAATTAATTGAAGATATAAGATACAATATGGACACCCACCTGTATGATACACGAGTCATTAGTGGGTTAAGTCAGAACCACTACCCAATGGGACGAACACATGAGTTCCCCCGAGTAGTTGACCTTAGAACATGTAGTCGTCTGGTAACCGTATCTGCGAGTCGCTACCAGGAAGTTATGGCCATAGCTTAGACTTAGCGGTGAAACACGGGATCCGCTATGGGATTGAGTACACGAGCTCCTCCCGGCATGTTCTAGGGAGTTATGGTGAAACACGAGATCCATAACGAGTTATTAGTGACCGGTCCAACAAAGATATTATATTAGGATCATACGATTTGATGAGATGAAATCATAAGATGAAGATAAGATGATTTCTAAGAATTGATGATAAGATAGATTATGATCTAATATAATAAGAAAGACATGAGATGATTGAGATAAGATTATGATATGATATATGATGAAAGGGTATGATAAGATATGAGTTATGTTACGATAAGATTAAGATAATGTAAAGATGATGATAAATGAATGGTATGATTTAAGAAAGACTAAGTATAGGTTAAAGATTGAAGGTGTATAGTATAAAGTATAAGTTGGGTATTTTGTAAGTCTTCCGCTGTGTATATTCTGGATTCATGCGTGTATATATGTATGTATGTATATGAGGACGATGTATGTATTTGGTGTGTATTTCTAATTGTATTTGCAGGGTTGATTATACGCACATTATACGTAACTATACGTATTCTAACCGTATTCTGCAGGGGCATTTATACGTATTTCTATACGTATCTTTATACGTACTTTTATACGTATTTGTATACGTATTCTATACGTACTTTTATACGTGATCTTATTTGTATTTTTATATGGATTTTGTGCATGTGTGTGTGAAGCATGTATTAAATTCTTTATAGTTTTTATGATGACTTCTATGCTATTATGTGAACGGTGGTCCCTCGATTAAATGGGACAGCCTAGTTACTCGCCACTGATGGTGGACCCCCCCCTTAGTTTCAGGTGATGTTGCAGCAGATTAAAGCGGGCTTCGCCGGTTGGGCTTGAGAGTTGGGCCTCTATTTTAAGTATTCTAGTTTAGTCAGAACCATTTAAACATTCACCTAGTTAATTCTATGATCCCAGCATGTTGGGACAGTATTACCAAACTTATGATGTATTTTCGAATTTTGGTTTCATTATGGTTTTTAGCAGCTATTTTAATAAAAGTTAATTATTTCATTTATATTGATAATTTATTGTTTAATACGTTTAAGTAATGATCCGAATGTCGATTCCCCTTCGTAAATCGACAAGCTAAAAAGTCGGGTCGTTACAATAACAGTCCCACCCTAACATGGATACACATAATCATAGAACAAATCAAACAAACATATCAAACTACCAACCAACATACGATAAAAACGTCAAAATACCAATAATCGTAAAACAGACCAACTTTAGTTATTCAAACTCAAAATCGTTAATCATCTTTGTCGCTACCATTTATATTTTAGACCGGACTATGCACGTACGAACGCATCTTACGCGAACGAACTTTCCTGCTATGCCAGGAATGAGAATCTCACTCCCAAACCCATGAACCCCATCTTACGGAAATTCATATCAAACAGACAACATAGCAAGTATACACTATCCCAATACCGCGGTCAGGACAGGGGCAATGTCTTAACCCAAAACTTAGAATCTTACTCCAAGATTAGGCGTCTAAAAATAAACTTAAGCTAATTCTTTACTTTACGACATCGAAGTTATTCTCAAGATCGCTTCTTTCGCCTTTTCTTGAGTTTAACCATAAACAATACTACTTCTTAAACCATTCTTTAACAATCCTTTAACTTTCTTTAAACCTTTCTTTAACTTCTTTTCAAAAACTACATAAAACTTTGCTTATCATTGAACAATACTTTGTAAAACATCAATAAACTTGTACTTTAAAGAACATATGACCAACTTTCAAGATTTCAAGATTCAACCAAGAACTCATCAAGAACTCAAAGAACTCATCAAGAACTCATTAAGAACTCAACAAGAACTCAACAAGAAACTCGACTTCAACACAAAACCACACGAAAACCCCCGTCAAAAACACGTATGAAAACTTAAGTAAATCATCATGAAAACAATACCCAAATCCACCTTAAAAATCACGCAAATCATGATAAACCAACATTGAAAATTCATCCAACATGGTCACTTAATCTATCCTATAATCATAGTAAACATATTAAGGTAAGATAGTGTGTTACCTTTTTGATTAACAAGCAATACAATCACACAAACTTGCAGCCCGGAAAAACCCCAAAGTACACGGCCTTTGACACGCCCAACACGATTCACACGAACACGGCACGACCTTACACGAACACCGCCACGAGCACACCGTCTTCAACACGGCACCACCACACGAACCACCGTCTTCACACGGCACCACCACACGAACGACACGGCCCTTTCACACGAACCACACGACCGTATCACACGAACACGACCCAATCGAACAACCCCAGTTCCAAACCCAAACTAGAAGTCTTGATTGAAAACAAAAGGAATTATTGTGTTTAGAGTTACTTAAAGATCAATAGAACTTTAATCTTTAAGTTTTGGAAGAGAATGAATGATGAACAATGGTTGGGTGTTCATACACCAAAATGGCATGTGGAAACTACGCAAAGGGAGAGTGTTTGACTATTTTTAATTGTGGCAAATGATGATCAAGTGGCAAATAATGGCAAATGAGTTCATTAGCCTTACTAACCCTTCTATTTATAGAAGTGGTTTAAGGTGTGAACATGAAGCCAGTGGCAATTAGTCCACTAAACATAGGGGGCCGACTATAATAAGGCTCAAATGGGCTTTTGGTGATCAATTGGGCTAATTGCACTCATGCATGACTAATCATGCTTAATTAGCATTTGACCCAAAAATTAATTAAATAATAATAAAATAAATAATAAACAACCAAAAATAGAAATAATCGAAATTAATCGAAATCATTCACATAAAATAACAATAAATAGTCCAAATAAATTTTGGACCATATATAAAATAACATAAATAACAAATAAATCAACGACTGAAATACCGACAAATCTGGGTCATTACAGAATACAACTGAAAGTAATATTTTATAAGATAAGGAAATTGAGAGCTGAACCGAACTGAACTTAATAGAGCTGAACTGAACTGGACTGAATTTAAGCTGAAGTAAACAAGCCCTAACCTGGACAAAATATCACTAAATTACATACTGACCTCAATAAAAGTAACTAACCTAGACAAAAACAGGAAAATATGGACAAAATATATACGAGCACATGGTCATATTTGGTTTGTATTTCAGATTATTTAAGGTTTTAGACATTTAATGGCATTTTAGGGATTTGCAATTGCATTTGTCTCGAAAAATTAATCAACCTAGACATATTACTATATGCCCCGATCAGACATATATATGATCGCAAAGTTATGGTCTTTCGAAGTTTTTCGTGTATAATTGGGTCAGTCGTCTGACCAGATTGTTTGGTCAGACGATATGACCCAATACTTTCACTATTATAAAAGTCACTTATTTATTCTTCATTTAATAAAATGTTACATGTAATATTGAATTATTGACGTTATAGTCACAAATCTATCAAAGTGAAATACCTATCTCTCCAATTAATGTAGTATGATAAGTCATGGTCGATTCCACAGAGATGCAATTGAAATCTATTATTATAAAATTTCTAGATTATACAAAGAGCCTTGGGAATTGGAATAACAATAATTAGAAGAAACAAAAGGGGTTTTTCTCACTAGTACTCATGTATTTTTTCATTTTCTCAGTTGTACCCATTTTTATCCAACTTTCTCAGAGGCACCCATCAGCCCATCCACCATTATTCTACCATAAACTCATTTGCATCCTCACTGACGACGTTAGGTAAGAGTAATAAAAAAAGGAGGAAACTAGACACTGTTTCTTTGGACTAAATTGTGATGAACTGAAGATAACTGAAATTTTAATTTTAATTTTTTTATATTCCCATTTTAAAATTTATTTTTTATATTATTTTTAAAATTTGAATATTTTTTATTTACATTATAGTTTTTTAATTTGAATATTTTTAATTTAATTTTTTTAATTTTTATTTTTTATTTATTTTTAATGTTTATTTTTGCATGTTGTTTATATTTTACATTTTTAATTGTGTTCTTGATTCGCCTCGCTTTGCGCGCATTAATCTATGTGTCAAAACATTGTCATCTCAAGGTTTTGCATTCCTGATTAGCCCTGATTTGCGTTCTCGATTCGCCTCAAATTGCACGCATTAATCTATTTGTTAAAAAAATGCTCTCTCAAGGTTCGTTTTACGGATCATTTTAATCCTTATGGGTCATATTTGATGTCGAAATTTGCACAAAACGACCCGATAAGCCCTGATTTGCGTTCCTGATTTGCCTCGATTTGCGCGCATTAATCTATGTGAAAACAATTGATCTCTCAAGGTTTTTTTTTTTTTGGGTAAGTAAAGAATTATATACCATAGGAGAAGATTATTACATCCTACCCTAAGAGCGTGACACAAAGCCACCACCAAGATGTGAGCCAAGAAGCGATTAGGGACAACCCCCTAATGTCCCTCAGCATCCACCCAAAACAATACAACTACTTTACAAGCTTACCTAAGGACTAAAATCCTGATATACAATACAAACCAAGCAAGTAAAGTATGGAGACAACAACAAAATACAGCACCTAACCTAGCCTAAGGACTTTGTCCTTCATAAAACATTACACTACTCATTAGACTGAAAAGGAAAACAAAAAGGAAAAAACCACAAGGATAGTAACCAAAGCTAATTCTTTGGAATCAACAATATCATTACTCAATCAATTCCCCATAAAAAAAAGAAGAACAATAAGAACAAAGATCAATGTGAGAGCTTCCTTTTTTGTCACTATCACCACCTTGAGGACATTAAGAGCCGAGGCACACACATCTCCCATAAAAAGAACCTTAGGTTGATCAAGTTCAAAGCAGTCCACTATCACCATCGAACTAAGAGCTTCTTATTGCAGTGGGATTTAGGGTGGTGGAGAATGAGTAACATCATGGCAGCAGCCTTGTTCCATCCCACACGCACCCAAGCTCGGTCATGCCACCAAGGGCGCTGCCCGCACCCTCTTGGGCGCCCCCCGCACCTGCCAGCGGTACCTTGGCAGTAACCCAGCAGCTTCAGGTCACTCCTGCACACATAGCATACCTCAGCAGCAGTCCAGCCATCCCCACACTAAACAAACTCACCCCAAGACCATTACCCCAAAGCAAGCCATCACCCCCATCACACCAGCAACGACACCCCTCTAAAACCTGAAGCCCAAACCAGCTAAGCACCACCATACCTACCCATACCCCTTATGCATTGTACTTCCAAACAGTAGGATGAAGCAATATGTGTAGAGGCTGTTTGCTTACATTACAGACCCAAATTCAAGAGTAGGACGTATAGTAGTCCATGGAGGATGCAAGCTGACAGCCCCCTACCCACGTCAAGATAGACACACCAACACACCATCAGTACCCCACGCAACCCAATAGCTACACGGCCCCGAAATCACCTATATGTAAATTTCCTTTTCTTTGTACTTCCAATCTATAGGACGAAGGAATTTGGGAGGAAGGAGTAACTCTCAAGGTTTTACAGGTCATTTTAACTCTTATAGATCAATTTTGAGTTCGGAATTTGCAAAAAACGAACTGATTAGCCATGATTTCAAAATAATAATAACTAATGGTGTTAGTATTGAGTTAGCAGTAATGGCATTCTGGCCGGAAAAAGTTGGTCGAAAACTGTCGCCGAAAAGTCGGATGGAAAAAGTCATCAAAAAAGTCAGCCGGAAAATCGTCTCGGAAAAAATGGCCGAAAAACCCTCGTCGTAAAAGTCGTTCGGAAACAGTCATCGAAAAAGTCGTACAAAAAACCATCGACGGGGAAAACGTCGTCGGAAAAGTCGGTCGAAAAACCTTAGCCGGAAATTTCTCCCGGAAAACATCGACGAAAATGTCGGAGAGTAAAACGATGATTAAAATTAATAACAAAAATAATAATAATATAAATTATTATTATTATTATTATACACTACAACAAATTGACACTTGTGCCACGAATCATGTCACGAGAATATGAAATTTGTGGCACAATTGCATCTAGCCATGGAAAAATAAGTTAACCAAAAATTATTATGCCACGGGAATAATTATGCCACGGGAGGAAAAAAAATGTGGCAAACAAGCACTTATGCCACGGGAAACGAAAAAATTCATGGCAAGCAAACACATTTGCCATGGAAAATATTTCATTTATGGCAACAGGCTTTTATGCCACGGGAAAAACAAATCATCGCTAACAAAAGTTTTTCTAATGTGTAATTTTATTCGATCAAATCAAGATGTATTAATAAAATAATGTTTTGATTTTGGTTCTTTGTTGCCGATCATTTTATTGTTTTCCAATAAATAGAAAACTGAAAATAAAAAAAAAAAAAGACAATGAACAAGACTCTATATTTCTAATTAATATTATGCATTAGTTGGAGGTATATTACAGTAGTATACATAAATGTTATAAATTATAACTTTGTACAATAGATGAATATTTATTTAATATAATGTAAAAATTAATTATTATTTCTTGAATTACATAAAAGTTTTTGTGTATAAGAACTAAGGAGTCACAAGCAAGGGAAATTTGATGTGAAATAGATTATTGGATTTCAAGTCTCATATTTCACCACAACTTAATTTTAATTAGTACACATAGATAAATTGTACAGTTATACGTCTTGAATTACTTTAGACCTCAATTCATATTTCTTTTATAGTGGCATGGTAATAAATTGAGATTTGGTTCGATTAAGTTGATAAGTTTTTTTAAGCAAAGTTGATACGTTACAGAAATTGAAATAAAATAAACAAATTTTAAATCTTAATAATGCAAATTTGATTAAAGGGCCTCAAATGTAAAAAAAATATAATTAAGTGGTAATTCCCAAAAAATTAGTCGCGTAAATAAAAAACATTGAAAACTAAAGGTTGTAAAACTTGTTAGATATATTAAAATAACATAATAATATATAAGTAATAAGTTAGATAGAGAGATAACTATTACAATTAGGGGCATTAACGACAATAAAATAATGATCATATAGAACATTGGTATTGTGTGTCGTTTTTTATTGCGACAATTAGACTTCTTCTAAGAACATATTGTCAATAATAAGTAAAAAAAAATCATCGTTATAATGAAAAAGGAGCCAATTGCCAATTTTTGTTAACCAGAGTACATGTTCTTAGCGGAGAAGCAGATAAAGCCGAGTAGCAGAGCAAGCAGAGAGACACAGGATATAATTCACAAGAGAAGATTCTTGAAGGGGATGTGACAAGAAAGCCCAAGCCTTTGGAAGCAGTCAAACAACGACCCCTATTATTATGCAACCGTGTGTAGAGAATCCTTCAAGGCAAGCATCAATGAGCGTGGGCTAAGAAATAGGGGATGGTTCACTACAAAATAGGCAACTTGTGTACGTATGTATAGTTATAAATAGGAGAATGGAATGATGTTCATTCATTCATTCAATCATTCGTTCACTTGTATTCAGAGAAAAAGCCATAAGCTATTTACATTTTCATTAGTTCTCTACGTCATCATCTCCTCGTGTCATCCCCTAGTCCCTCTCATCATTTTCCTTTGTTTTTGTTCGTTTTTACATTACTTATTCGCAATTAACCTAAATCCATTGTCATACAATCTAGTTGTGGTTCGTACTAGCTTAGTCTCATACCCGAATAGGGATTCAGCATAAACAGTTTGTTTTGGTGAATTTAATTAAATTGTTATGATTAATTACATTTTTATCACCTTGCAAGTTTTATACATTCAACTTTATACGCGAAAGAAGAGAGATTGAGTTTAGGATTAAATTCAATTGAACTTTTAGACCTTAAATAATGCGAGAGCCAAATTTATTGTTTAATCATAGAATTATTGTGCGATAGTAACTAAGTTCTCTTCGCCTATATTCACTCCTATCCCATTAATTGTTATTTGATTCATGATCGATGCATAGTGGATCCTGTCGGCCCTAGAATTTATTCTTATAATTTCAATCAATTATTTTTGTTGAGTCGTTTTAGTTTTGTTTAATTGATTTAAGTTAATTAATATTTTCTCCACCAATTTTTGATCTCGTTAGTAGTAGTGAACTTGGTTCAACTAGTAGTAAAATTCATCCTTCTTCGGTGGTTCGACCCTACTACCCAACTATACTAGTTAGATTTTTAGATAAATTATTTTTGGTAGTCAACGAACCTATCATGGAGATGGCCGGTGATGGTCGGTGGTGGCAATGAAGTTGGCAAGGAAGAGCTGTTAAAAAAAATTGGAATGAAAATGAACGAAGGTTACTACTCATCTTTTTAAAATTGCACAGTAAAATGCCTTCGCCCCCTTTTTGTTGTTAGGGAAATCAAAAAGTCATACAACATCTACATAAAGTTGAAAAATACGATCTTTTTGCACGAGAATATATCCTTTGGTCAAGGGACATTAATAGTTTTATGTTGTGTTTTAATAGCCCATTATGCGTTTACTTCATGAGAATATGTTGCACTCGTGTTTCGGGGCTCCATACTAACTTGAATTGAGAGAATAGATATAAGATATGACCTCAGAATGACTTCCCCTAAATGTTGGCCCTATGACTTGACTCATTATTGAATTAGAATATATGGTTTCATGCATGCTTCATTGTTAATGTGAGTGATGAATCACATAACTCTAGATTCTTTATAGTCCATTTTCATAGTTTTTTCTCGTATGTAGTTATATTCACCATTTTCTTCTGATCTCAAAAAACTTGTCGGTTTGGCTTTGCTTCTCTATATCGAATAGTGCAAAATGTCTTCCATATGTTCAATAACTCCACTCATACTACGAAAAAAAGGTTTATTTGGTATCATTATTACTCCCTCTATCTTTGAAAGATTATTGTAATGTTTGCTTTTTGCATACTTTTCATTACACTTAACTTGATTAAATATCTATATCTTCCATTATACTCTATAAAAAATTACTCCGTATAAAGTTTTTTTTTTATTATAAAAAGGACATTCCATATGGTATCTGTTACTGCCAATTTATTTGCCCAAACTGAGGAACAAGCCCAAATGGTTTATAAGCCCTAATTAATGAGAGGCCCAAAAGAAGATTCAAAAGCAACAGCCTAAGGAGAAGCAAAAAAGAAGCCACAAAGTGAAGGGCCACATGGAAAGGCACTACAGGGCCACATGACAGCATCCTATAGGTCCACGTAGCAACATTCTACAGGTCCACGTAGCAGAGCATAACAGAGCCACATGGCACCACCCCATGATGACATGTGGCAAATTGGAGTTCAACATGGAAACTTAGGCAAAAACACCTAATGGTTAAATTTATGTATCCCACATTGATAGTTTACAAATATTTGTAGAGAGATTCTTGTATAAAATACTTTATGAAATGATTGATGGGACAGGACATTGATTGCTGATTTGACATAACACGTTAACTTATAATTTGTCAATTAACCTTAATCTAATTTGATTAATAGTGATCTTAGTTATAAAAGAAGGCTTTATCAAAGACTTTCTTAAAATGTGTCACCCAATAGCCAGTCCCTTACCATTCGCTAAGTGGGGTATGGACATTCTGGGTCCCTACACCCCCAGCATCGGGCCAGAGATGCTACGTCTTAGTAGCAGTTGACTATTTCACCAAGTGGGTGGAGGCCGAGGCCGTCAAAGGGATTAAAACGAGTGATGTAAAGTTTTTACGAGTGGGTGGAAGAACTTGATTATGAGGTTTGGTGTACCTTAAGCAATGGTTTTCGATAATGGGCCTTAATTCGAAACTCCACATCTCAAGAATTGGCTAAAAGACCAAGGCATCGCCCATTGATTTGCCTCGGTAGGTCGACCATAAACTAATTGTCAAGTTGAATCCTTCAACAAAATTATCTCTGATGGCATTAAGAAGAAGTTGGAGAGAGCCAAGGGATTATAGGCTGATGAGCTCCCTAACGTACTCTAGTCAATCAGGACCACGTCAAAGATCTCAACGGGCGAAAAGCCTCTTTATGTTGATCTATGGGGCTGAGGCCGTTCTCCCCATTGAGATGTATGAGCCTACCCTGCGAGTCATGTTGTATGACAAAGATGCAAATTGGGAAGCAATGAAGCTAAACCTAGAGTTACTGCTTGGGACAAGGGGAAACTCTTTGCTTAGACAATAATTGTACAAAATCAGGATGGCAAGGGAATATAATAAGAGGGTGAAGAACAGGCCGGTCAGGGTCGGAGACTTTGTTTCCAGGAAAATGGAGGCACAAGGCTGTGCTAATGAAGAAGGCAAGCTTATCCCAACTTGGGAAGGACCATACAAAGTGGTCGAAGAAGTCCATGATAGCACATACCAACTTGAAACCATGGATGGAGTTGTTGTGCCCAGGTCTTGGAATATGGACAACTTGAAGAAATATTATTTTTAGTCCATGTAATTTTTAATGTTTTGATGTAAGACCTCTGTTCGAGGTAGTGTAATCAAATTTAATATCAATGAAAAAGGGCAGGACATAGTCCCAAAAGGCCCCCTCACTTCCTAACTGCAATTCTATGGCTAGTATCCAATATTTTGTTTATAAACATAAGACCAAATGCCCTTGGTGCTAATCCAAGCTCAAAGTCCTAATTCCCCAATAGTTGGCCCCAAAAAAGGGTCAATAGTGACAAGTCTCACGAGGAAGAAGGGTGGCCACCCATGCCCCCTAATACATTCCCAAGTGTTTCATTAAGGAAGTGCCTCAGCTGTAATTGGTCGAGCCACTCGAAAAACTAAAATGATTCACTATGGGGTGTCTCGGTTGTAAGTGGCTGAGCCACTTGAAAAATAAAATCATACATTAAGGGGTGTCTCGGCTGTAAGTGGCCGAGCCACTTGAAAAAATAAAATCATTCATTAAGGTGTGTCTCGGTTGTAAGTGGCCGAGCCACTCGGAAAATTAAAATCATTCATTAAGGGGTGCCTCGACACTAATTAGTCGAGTCCCTCAAAAAAACTTAAATGATTCACACACGGGACTCTCGGCTGTAATAGGCCCAGCTATTCGACAAATTAAAATGGTTTTCAAATAAATGTAGGTGTCCAAATCTTGAACAACCCACTTAGTCTGGGGGAAAAAACATGAAGACAAGTGTGTAAGTTCAATATATACTCAAGAAGGGGGGGTTGAATTGAGTATGTGTGTTTTTTCAATTGTTTTCAAAGTTTGTTTATCTATTTGTGAGAACAACGACAAAACAGTAAATAAAGAGTAGGGACACAAGGATTTAACGAGGTTCGACTTCTAAATAAGCCTACGTTCTCCACTCTCTCACCAATATTATTAATAAACTCTGAATAATAACAAGGTTACACACTCAATCAAATGCTACAACTTTGTAACATTCAATTCCCCAGCTGTTAACTCTAACAGTTCACTTAGTGTTCACAGAACACTCCCCAACCACTTCCCTCTAACTGGTTCAAAATACAATATCAAAATCTCCGAAAGTTTTCTCTTAAAGATGGATATGGAGATGATTTTTCTCTATAAATGGACTCCAGAAAATATGGTTTGGTTCTTTCGTTTTGAGAGCAAGAGGGTTTTTTTTGGGGTTTTTCAAAAGATAGGCAATTTACAAAATGAGAACCGTAAACCCAAAGCATGCATGGAGACTTACCTAAATAATGCAAACAAATTCAGCTGACACAAGTACAATAGTACTTGTTTCAGACTTTGTCTCGTTCCACTACATGTAGTGGGAAAGTACACTAAAGTCCAAACTAAGTACATTGTATGAGCTAATTTGGTGTATCATTTTGGTACTTTTCCAAATCCTAAGTGATCAATATTTTTAAATAAATTTTCAAAAACATTTTGAACATAAAAATCGATATTGTTCACTTAAGTGCACATGCGTAATACTGAGGTCTGTTTCCACAGTGGTCTCAGTACTACAAAGTTTATGTCTGATAAAGAGAATTTTTCTTTGCCTGTTCTTTGCCTATTCTTTGCTTGTTCTCTTTACTGGACTTAAACTTTAACCCTTTTTGCTCTTTTACTTATAAACACGAGACTTATTTTCCTAAGTTCATATTACAAGAAGATCCTAGAAATACAAAAAATAAATAGCTTCAAGCTCTTGGCTTCTGATCTTCAAGTATCTCAAGGCCTTCAATATTTGCCTTGATGAGTCCTCACTTGAATCGACCTATTCATACACAATCATACAAAACAATCAAGTATAGAGAACTGGTTTGTCATCATTCAAATAATTTTCCCCTATTTGATGATGACAAACCATGAAGTTCCCCTTGAGAACAATAACCAATTATTGTTTCAATTAAAACAATTGTTCAGAGGAACTGGTCTTGCACTGTGCCTGCAGTCAGATTCATAATCTCAGAGAATTAAAAAAAACACACAATAGACTAAAGCACAATTTGACTGATTATAAGGTCAGTCAACTCATCACATTACTCAATAATTATTGAGTTTCAGCATTTAGACCTGTAACCTGCAAGACTTATCAAGATGAAGTGTAGCAAAAGAATTCTAATTTCACTTGGAAGTTATACTTCCGGTTGGGATGGATAGGAGTATTTGATCTGAATTCAAAATACTCCTAGGCATAAAATTGGGCCATCTCTAACAAGGCCTTAACCTTGTTCATGTTACTACACATGACACTAGGAACTTCATCTGTCCTATTCCCCCTTTTGGCATCATTAAATGACAAACAATCATAGCAAAAAAATTAGGAGAAGGCAACAGATTAAGTCAAGCACAAGCATAAATTAACACAGCATTCTAGAGATGTTGTTCTAAACAGTGAGTACCTGCAACTCACAATCCCAAATAGTTCAAAGTGCACAAAGGTTTGAAAGTATACAGACCAGGACCACTCTGCATTGAAAATTTTTGGCAGAAGTGGTCAAAAGCTAAAGAGATATAAATTATTCATGGGAGCAGAATAAAGAAAGTTTAAGAAAATGTTTAGCAGGGTAGAGGGGTAAGTTAAGAAGAGTTGGAGTTAGCATCATCATCAGAATCCTCAGTGGAATCCTCATCTTCTTCTTCTACACTCTCCTCCTCTTCTTCTTCTTGACCTCAGCAATGATGGGGACTGGTCGTTTGGTGGTCTTGAGCTTGATGCTGGATGAGGAAGCAAGATTGTCTTCATGGTTGTCCAACCTGGCTAATAGGTTCTTGAGAGATCCATCCAAAGAGGTACATAGAGCATTAATAGTTGCCATCATCTGTTACAGAAGCTCTCCATGTGTTTTGACTTGTTTGGACAGTGCCCCAGTAGCTTCCTCAAATTTTTAGTTGTTTGCCCTCCTGACCGCACTGATCCTCTCTTCATCCCTTATCTTCAGAATCCTACCCTCAAAGACTATTCCCTTCTGTCCTAAGATCTGGTTGGTGAGGACAGACATTCTCTTGACCTTATCACTCAGAGGTACCTTCCTATCTTGAAAGACTAGGGTAAGCCAGGCATCGTAGGGAAGAGAGTGGTTTAACCTTTCATGTGGGCTAGCATAAGACCAGGGAGACTAAGTTTGATCTTCTCATATAGGCAGCAGATTATCACAGCATCCATTTTTCTCACATCCATCCAGTCCTGAGCCCTAGGGAGTACTATCTTAGACGCAACAGTATGAAACAGTTTCATTACCGGTTCTCTAAGTTGACTAATTACATAGCCAGAACTGTTAGAAGATGAACCAGTGAAGAGAGTGGTCTGGATGTGTTTTGTGCTGACCTCTGGAATAGTAGGCCAGTTATCCTTGGAATAGTCACAGAAACCCCCTCTAGGCACTCCCAGTACCTCCCCTAGACTCCTTTTAGACAGAGTGATGTCTACCCCTTGGACTTCACTCCAGACCTTGCCCTTATCTAGCTTACCTAACTTAGAATAGAATTCCTCAACACCAGTTTCAAAGACTTCCAGCCTTTTAACAAGCAACCCCTCCCAACCATGAAATTCTAAGGCCTCCTTAAACTCCTCTAAGAAGGGTTGAATCGGCCAAGAGTGTGGACATGCAAAACAAAAAAGTACACCCTACCACTTAATTCAAATAGTGGTTCAGAAGTGGTGTTACCTTTTTTCTTGGCTGAAGCCTTCTCAGGTGCAGAGTCAGCCTTCCTCTTCTTCTCAGCAGGCAGTTATGTGGCAGGTTTTGGGCTCTCAGATTTCTTGCCCTTCTTTTCCATGCTTTTCACCCTTTTCTTCTTTTCTTCCTTCTTTTCTTTAGTAACCTCATCAGCAGATTCCTTCTGTATTTCCTCCTTGCACACTCTGGACCTCAGTGTCCTTGTCCTCTTGCTTTTCCCCTTTTTCCCCTGCTTTACTCCAGTTATTTCCACATCCTTGTCATCAAAAGGGACAGTGATATGTGAATCAGCAACTTCAACCTTCTCTTGGAATTCACCCATCACTTCATCCTTCTCTTGAGTGCTAGGAATTGGTTTCTCTGTGGTATGTGAGGGTTGTGGTGGAGATTTTTGTGGCTGTGGAGAAGGAGATGGGGATTTTTCTTTTAGTGGTAGAGATGGTAATGGAGTTTTTTTCTTGGGAGGTGATGGAGGTGGTGGAGTCTTAGCTTTTATGGGAGATGGCGTTTTTTGTGGAGGAGATGGAGGTGTAGGCTTTGAAGAGGGTTGTTTAGGGTTTGAAAATGCTTAGGGTTTGAAAATGCTTAGGGTTTCTGTCTGATGAGAATTCTGTAGATAGATTCTTGGAAAATGCTTAGGGTTTGAAAGGATGGAGCAGTTAGAGAGAAAGAGACGGTTAGAAAGAGATAATGAAAATATGAAGGAGTTGAAATAAAAAGAAAATGAGTTAGCAATTATTAAAGAGACAGGGAGGAGGTTACTTTACACTGCTCATTAGTGCTACAACGCTCATCTGTCAGAGAAAATTAACTTCTCAAATTCAAAATTGAAAATTCAGTGATAAACTGAGATAACCGTTATAGGGAACTGGTCTGACGATGGTCTGACGCTGATCTGTATTCATTAAAAACTTGAGGCACCTATCAGTTAGGAAACTTAGAGGTACCACACGTACATTGGAACAGCATCAACATAAGAGTTTTGTGAGCACTTGCACATATGACAATTAAAAGTTAACCAACCCTGCTTAAGGATCATGTTAAAACTGATCAAAAGGGGAAACCAAAGTCCTAAGGAACTAGGATCTAATCCTTACCATACCAAGTAATGTGCGGAGTTTGACAAACACTTCCCTGCTCACGGGCTTAGTGAAAATATCACCCAATTGCTCTTCAGACCCACAAAACTCAAGATTAACATTTTCTTTTTCCACATTATCTTTGAGAAAATGTTGTCTGATTTCAATATGCTTGGTTTTAGAATGTTGGACAGGATTTTTAGAAATGTTTATGGCACTGGTGTTATCACACCATATGGGAACACTTCCAAAATAGACCCCAGAATCATTTAGTTGTGTCTTTATCCAAAGCAATTGAGCACAACACAAAGCAGCAGCTATGTACTCTGATTCAGCTGTGCATAAGTGATAGGAGGGATTTTCTCACCAAATAAAAACCCCCGTCGTAGTAAGAGTGGGGGTGTCGAACACGGGGAAGGTACTTCGCACTAGTCTAGGCATGAGCGTCGAACAAGCTAGGACAAATGATGGTCGCGAGAGGCGAAGAGAACTACGGGAATTAACTAAAGATACACTATGGAAACAAGAATAAAAGGGACTAGGGTAAGAGATCACAACTCAAACCACCATGAATTGTGAATCAATCAAACTTAGACTTAGGTCATGGATAAAGGGGAGGTCATTCTAAGATCGCACTACTCTTTCGAGCTAGTATGATGACCGAAAAGACATATACAACCCATTTTCGTGCGGCGACACGTCTATCAAGCCTTAAGCACAAAATCACGATGACCGGTAGCTTTCCCTTGATCGAAGGCCCAACTTTTGTGGTGCTTCCATCAATCGGGCAAAGGAAGTCATGACCCACGTTCACCTTTCGGTCCTTCGGTGGGGATTCTTCAATGAATCCTATGTTACCTAGACATAAGACTCAACATTACCAAATCCTGAGGTACCGATAATAGCACAACCAAGCCTAAACACGACTAAACCACAAACATAGAGGATTTGAGAAAATTACTCAAACCCTAGAAACTAAACTATTCAAACATAATTAACAATAACATAATTAAAACTAAAACTAAAAACATAAATAATAATTAAAATTAAGAACAACTAAATTAACAAACTAAAACCTAAAACTAAGAACAACTAACCTAACAAACTAACAATTAAACATAAAACTAAACTAACACCAAAATCTAAATAAACTACCAACTAAAACCAACAAGAAACAAACATAAATAACTAAAACAACAAAAAATTAACAAACATAAACAACTAAACTAACAATTAAACAACAAAAAGCAAGAAATCAAAGCAATAAAAGAAAGCAATAGAGTACCTTGAAGATTGAAGAGCAAGCTAAGAAGACATTGAAGAACAAAACTAGAGATTCCATACATAAATCAAAGTGTTTGATACCAAAGAAATCTAAAGGGTTACAAAGCTAAGCTAAGGTGAGAGAGAGACTCTCACGAGCTCCAATCTAGGGTTACAAGACGAGCTTTCAAAGTATATATACACTAGTAATTTACAAAGCAAAAACGCGGCCAGAAAACGCGAGAAAACAGAGCTGCCAAAAGGAGCAGCCGTGCAAGCATGAGGAGCGACCGCTCCTTTAGAGGAGCGGCCGTGCAAAGAAGAGGAGCGGCTGGTCCTTTGGTCAGGTGCTTAATTCTTCATTTCAGAGCTTGGGCGCGACCGTGCTATTAGGGGAGTGACCCCTCCTTTTGCAAAAAGCCTCTAAATGTGCCTTGGCTCAAATATTCGATGCTCGAACGACTCATCGAATTGCGTGAAGTATGAGTTACCTACAAAAATGAGGAAAACAACCAAAAAGGAGTAGCACATAGCAAGAATACTGCAAAATAGCCGAAGCACAACTAAACTACAAAAAGGAAATAAAAATGACAAAATGAAATAAGAAAAGGGAAAACTAAGGTATAAAACTAACCTAAAAGCTAAGAAAAACACTAACAAAAAGTCGGTTATCAATAAGGCCACTGAATTTTGTTTCTTAGATCCCCATGAAATGAGACAGGAACATAAGAAGTGAGTCATTCCTGAAGTGCTCTTTCTGTCAACACTAAACCAGCATAGTCAGCATCAGTGTATCCTAAAAGATCAAAATTGCTCCCCTTTGCGTACCATAAGCACATGTCCTCTGTACCACTCAGGTACCTAAAAATTATCTTAACAGCTTTTAGATGAGACTCTTTTGGGTTGCTTTGAAATCTAGCACACAATTCAACTAAGAATACTATGTCTGGTCTCCTAGCTGTTAAGTAGAAAAGTGAGCCAATCATACCTCTGTATAGCTTATCCTCAAAATCCTTTCCTTTCTCATTTAGGCTCAATTTAGAAGAGGTAGGGACAGGTGTGTCATAGGACTTGCTATCTTGCAGACCATATCTCTTGAGCAGCTCCTTGAGATACTTTTATTAGTGGATCATGATTCAATCATCAACTTGCTTGATTTGGAGCCCTAAGAAGTTATCCCATCATACTCATCTCAAATTCACTTTTCATAAGGTCTGCAAACTCATCACACAAAACAGAATTAGTAGCCCCAAATAGAATATCATCAACATATACCTGGACCACTAACAGATCTGGTCCCCTTTACTTTAAGAATAGAGTCTTGTCCACTGAACCTCTCTCATAATGATTTTCAATCAGAAAACTAGAGAGTCTCTCATACCAAGCACGAGGGGCTTGTTTGAGGCCATAAAGAGCTTTGTCTAACTTGTAGACATGATCTGGACAATTTCTATCCTCAAAGCCAGGGGGCTGCTCCACATATACATCTTTTGTCAAAGAGCCAATTAGAAAAGCAGTTTTAACATCCATTTGAAAGAGTTTAAAGTTCATGTGAGCAGAAAAAACAATTAAAATTCATATTGCCTCAAGTCTGGCTACTAGAGCAAAGGTCTCGTCATAATCTATTCCCTCTTGTTGGTTAAACCCTTGAACCACTAGCCTGGCTTTGTTTCTGACTATAGTGCCTGAGTCATCCAATTTGTTTCTGAAGACTCATTTGGTTCCAATAATTGACATCTCATTGGTTCTTGGCTCAAGATGCCAAACCTGATTTCTCTCAAACTGGTTCAACTCATCTTGCATGGCCAAGACATCAACTATGTGAAACATCAAGAACCTCATCAAAGGCAGTGGGAGAACTAGTCTCTTAGAAACCTTAAGATCACCATGTTCCTTGTGTAAATCTTCAAGTTTTTTAATCAAATGGTCATAGGCAAGTATGACATCAGATTTACTCAAGGTACATGCATCTTTTCAACAATTCTAGATTTGAGTTATGTGTGAATAGTTCCTTGATCTCATTTAACCCCTTTTCAATTTTTTCAAAAAGTTCATCTTCCTTGGGAACTGGTTTGGAGTTTAATGTCTCGAGTTCTATTCTTTGTTGGTCTGTTGTCATTTCAAGTTCAGAAATTTTTTCTTTAAGTTCCTCACAAATAAGTTCAAGTTCAGCAGATCTAACACCACATATTTCATAATCTCAAACTGTTTCTTTTAGTTTCTTTTAGTTGTTTTGGTAGGCAGACCCAACACTAATGCATTGATCAATGGTGAATTCAAGATAATCAAGTAATTTATCTCTATCTAGATTATGCATGTTTGCCTATATTTCATTAAAACATACCTGGTTATCATCTGAAGTGCTTCCACCAAACATGAGACAGAGAACATCTTCTTCTTCATAACAGATCTCAGACTAGTCTGTGCATGTGAAAGCGGTAAGGCAGAGATTTGCTTCTTCTACATCTTCCGCATCTTCTGATTCTGAATCTCCCCAAACTGCAACAAGCATAACTCTTTTGAAAACTTTCTTCTCAGCCTGGACTCCAGGATTTCCCTTAGGATTCTTCCGTGTTGGACACTCCTTAATTCAGTGCCCCATTTCACCACATTTAAAGCAACCAGCATTTGAACTGGTTTTCCTGAACTGTCCAGAACTGTTTTTTCCTTTTGAAAACTTGCCTTTGGATTTTGTCCTAAGGTATTTTTCAAATCTTCTAGGCATACAACTGATATCATCTTCATCCTCCTCTGTGTCTTCTACTTTGAGAACCATCTCTTTGTTTTTTGAACTAGTTTCAGCCTTTGAATCTACCACTATCTCATGAGTCATCAAGAACCAATGAGTTGTTCCAGAGATAGTGTGGTTAGATCTTTTGCTTCTTTTATGGTTGTAACCTAGGGCATCCACTTACCTGAAAGGCTTCTTAAAATTTTTTCACCAACTCTTCACTTGAGAAGGTCTTCCCTAATGACTTTAGTTCATTTACAATGGTCATGAACCTTGTAAACATATCTTTGATGTTTTCTTCTCTAGTCGTCTCAAAGACCTCATACTTTGACATGAGCATGTCAATGTTTGACCTTCTCACTTCAGAGTTTCCCTCATAAACAAGCTCCAGAGTGTCCCAAATTTCCATTGCAGATGAACAAGCTAGGATTCGATTTACCTCACATTCTGCAATTCTCTTGTTGAACAAGTGACATTGCCTTTGCAGTCTTTTCCAGCTTCTTGTAATCCTCAGTTGTATATTCTTCTTTAGACTTTGGAACAATGAGCCCTTCCTGATTCTTCTTATGAATGGACGTGGGTCCATTCTTAACAATCATCCAACATTCATAGTCTATTCTAATGATAAGATTTTTCATGCAGTTCTTCCACCATGAGCAGTTTGTGGCATTGAACCTGGGAAGTCTGGAATTCCTTGATTCTTAAGTATTCATCTTCTTTCTCCTCTAGGTAGTTAACCCTTTGAGAAGTTAGGCTCTGATACCAATTGTAAGTTCAATATATACTCAAGAAGGGGGGGGGGGTTGAATTGAGTATGTGTGTTTTTTCAATTGTTTTCAAAGTTTTTTATCTGTTTGTGAGAACAACGACATAACAGTAAATAAAGAGTAGGGACACAAATATTTAACGAGATTCGGCTTCTAAATAAGCCTACGTCCTCCACTCTCTCACCAATATTATTAATCAACTCTGATTAATAACAAGGTTACACACTCAATCAAATGCTACAACTCTGTAACATTCAATTCCCCAACTGTTAACTCTAACAGTTCACTCAGTGTTCACAAAACACTCTCCAACCACTTCCCTCTAAGTGGTTCAAAATACAATATCAAAATCTCCGAAAGTTTTCTCTTAAAGATGGATATGGAGATGATTTTGCTCTATGAATGAACTCCAGAAAATATGGCTTGGTTCTTTCTTTTTGAGAGCAAGAGGGTTTTTTTTTTGGTTTTTCAAAAGATAGGCAATTTGCAAAATGAAAACAGTAAACCCAAAGCATGCATGGAGACTTACCTAAATAATGCAAACAAGTTCAGCTGACACAAGTACAATAGTACTTGTTTCAGACTTTGTCTCCTTCCACTACATGTATTGGGAAAGTACACTAAAGTTCAAACTAGTACATTATATGAGCTGATTTGGTGTACCATTTTGGCAGCTTTTCCAAATCCTAAGTGATCAATATTTTTAAATAAATTTTCAAAAACATTTTTAACTTAAAAATCGATGCTGATCACTTAAGTGCACGTGCGTAATACTGAGGTCTGTTTCCACAGTGGTCTCAGTACTACAAAGTTTATGTCTGATAAAGAGAACTGTTCTTTGCTTGTTCTTTGCCTGTTCTTTGGTTTTTCTCTTTACTGGACTTAAACTTTAACCCTTTTTGCTCTTTTACTTATAAACATAAGACTTATTTTCCTAAGTTCATTTTACAAGAAGATCCTAGAAATACAAAAAATAAATAGCTCTAAGCTCTTGGCTTCTGCATGATCTTCAAGTATCTCAAGGCCTTCAAAAGTTGCCTTGATGAGTCCTCACTTGATTCGACCTGTTCATACACAATCATTCAAAGCAATCAAGTATAGAGAACTGGTTTGTCATCATTCAAATCAAACATGGTTCAACAAAGTGTCTTGTTCAAGGGGCCAAAAATCAATCAATTAGGTACAAATAAAATGCCATAGATAAAACCATTGTTATATTAATACCATAAGCCAGTGCATTACAAAAGAGGCAAGGTTCGACACTTGTCATTCTAAAATAAAAGGCTTACAAATAAGGTAGAAAAAGCTATCCTAAGTGTTATTAGTCTTATCACTGTCCTCGTCTAGAACAGGCTTAGCAGGCGAGGGAGGTATGGCTCGACCAGTTTGTTCACACAAAATCTTCATATCAACCTAGTCTAAGAATCGACTAAATTGATCGAAGCCTTTGTTTGAATAAGTTTTACTCCAAGCCTCCTCAACCTTATTCCTATATGCTTCCTCGGTCTCTATTTCCAACCAGGAGGCCTTCTTCTTCAACTTTTGAAGCAGATCTTCCTTCGAGGCCATCAAGAGAAGCTGAAGTCTTAAGAAGCTGAAGCCTCACTATCAAGAGAGCACCCCATCCTCTCTTCCTAGCGCTTCACCTTCATCTCATACTTCATATTCAAGTAGGCTTCGTTCTGGAAAGTCACCCAATTTTTCCCTTGGAAGCCTCCCTGCTGGGGTCTTGTCTTCCTACCACTGTTGCATCGCGTACAACTTGTTCAAAAAGGCCTCGTCTTCCTTCTCTCTGGGAATTCGGCTGTTGGATGGCACTCCTTTCTCTTGGGGAAGGCAAGACATATTCACTATAGCCAAAGAAAGACAGTGACACATAATCACAACAAGAAAATCTCGTTCACCCGACCGATTTTACCAACCAACATTTTCTTAGTCGGAAAATACCGACCGTTCCCGACTGAACACAGTCGGGAATTTGTTTCCGACAATATTGACGGTCGAAAAAAATTTACCGACCGACGGGACGGTCGATACCGTTTGGTAAATTCCGACCGCACATAGACTGTCGAAATTTACCGACCAGTACCGACCGTGCTGTCGGTCGGTACATTTTTCCACTATTTTTAAAACCAGTCGTGATTTTGAATCGTCCTCTTTCGTACTCTCTCTCCACTCTTAGTATCTCTCTCTCTCTCGAAAAACCACCGAACCCTAACTCTCTCTCTCTCTCGAACCTTCGGCCACCCACCTCCGACCGGCATCTGTCGCACCTCCGGCCTCTCTCTTTCTCCTTCTCTTTCTTTCTCCTTCTCTTTCTTTCTCTTTCTTTCTCCTTCTCTTTCTTTCTCTTTCTTTCTCCTTATCTTTCTTTCTCCTTCTCTTTTTCTCTTTCTGTTGTGCCACTGCTCGCCGCTGCTCGCCGCCGTCCCTCCTGTGCCACCGCCGTCCTCCTCATATTGTGGTTAGGGTATTTTTATTTTTCAATTTATTTAATTATGTGTATTTGTATGTATTATGTATGTATTTTTATGTATGTGTATGTATGTTTATGTGTATGTATTATGTATGTATGTGTGTGTATTATTTATGTATTGTTTTACTTTAAATTTATTAAAGTTTTTTTGATTTTTTATTTTTTTGTCCAAAAATTTGTATGATATTTATTTATGTATTTGTATGTATGTTAATGTATTTTGTATTTGTATTTATGTCTATGTATTATTTATGTGTATTATGTTAGTTTCTTTTGAATTATTTTGAGCCGTATTTATTTGAAAGCTACATTCCTTTAAAACTCAACAAACTTGTTCCCCATAGCTTTGAATAATGAAAATAAACTTCAATGTGGTTTGAAATAACGAGATATGATTGTTTGTGCAAGTAAAACTTATTAAGGGAGTAAATGGCCAATTTATGCGATTTTCGTTCCCAACACGACCGTAAGACCCCTAAAACTCGACAAACTCATTCCCAATATAGCTTACAATAATGATTATAAACTTTAATGTGGTGATAAATCAAGAAATATGATTGTTGGTTGAAAGTTGAGTTGTATTTATTTTCAAATACAAAATTGCCTCTGTATTTGGATTATTATGAATCTTTGTAATTGTTGTGAATGAATACAATTAAAGTAGAAGTAAATATGACTTAAATATATATACATGTGCATTACATAAGAAAGTTTTAAGAAGAATTAAGAAAGGCTAAAATAAGATAGGAGTGAAGACATTGAAGAATGTTTGAATGCTTTGAACTGATATTTGTTAATGGCTTAGAATAGGCATAATCAAAATGAAAAGGAAGAAGCGTGATTGGATGTATAAGAGACACGATAAGGACCACAAACTTCGGGATGAGTTCATCAAAGGTGTAAATGAGTTTGTTGCCTTCTCTCAGCAGCACCCCGAGCTTAATGACAAGGATAAGATAAGATGTCTGTGTCTTTGGTGTAAAAACATGAATTACTTGGATGTGCCCAACGTAAAGGTACATTTGTATAAGAAGGGGTTCATTCTGAACTACTATGAATGGTTATGTCACGGTGAAAGGGCGAGTATAGGGTCCACCTCGTCTCCTACTCATCCGAATCCTTACTGGGAAATCATTGTCGATGCTTTTGGAAACAACGTGGACCCACCATTCTGTGAGGAGGCAACTTCGACTGAAGAAGAACCAAATGCGGAAGCGAAGATGTTCTTCGACTTGCTCAAGGCAGCCGAGCAAATGATGGTAGCAACATCTCTGTGTTGGACATGGCTTCTAGAATGATCAATTTAAAGTCTGAGTACAACTTGCCACTCAGGTGCGCAGATGGTATTGGGTCATTGGTGAACGATGCGCTCCCCACCACCCAAAAAACTAAGTGTAGCACCTATTACGACACAATGAAGCTACTCAAGGGATTAGAGCTTCCTCACGAAAGATACACGCATTGTAACGACCCTGATTTTATAGGTATTTCTGTCGAATGTTTATGTGTGTTTATGTGATTTTTATGCATGGTTCAAATTTATTTTCGAACTATTTATTTTATTTTATGTGAATAATTTCGATTAAATTCAAATTATTTAATTTGGATTGATTATTATTTATTTTATTATTATTTAATTAATTAGAATTTTATTATTTAATTTTCTAATTAATTATTTAATATTATTATTTTTGGGCTAAATCGATTTAAGCATGATTAGTCATGCAATTTTTGTAAATTAGCCCAATTGATCACGGAAGCCCAAATTGGCCCATTTCTCTTACCTGGGCCGGTTACCCCTTGTGTGCATGGCAAGGATTTGCCACTTGCCTCATGTTCACACCTTAACTAACCTCTATATATAGGAGGGTTAGTAAGGCTTAAGGATCCTTTTGCTAATTTGCCATCTTAAACACCTTTAATCAACACTTGCCATCAAAAGTTCAAACACAAAACTCCCTCCATTTGTATCATAGCCACACGCCATTTTTGGCTCTTGAATTCAATCAAATTGTTCATCATCTTCTCAAAACCCAAACTTAAAGATTCAACTTCAATTGATCTTTGAGTATCAAAAACACAAACTAAACCTCTTAATTTGCATTCAAGATCATTAGTTCGGGATTGGTTTTGGTCGTGTTCGTGTGGGTTGTTCGAGTGGTGACTGTGTTGGTGGGCCGTGCAAGGGACGGTGGTGCAAGTGGTTCGTGGTCTGGCCGTGCGGTGGTGCTAGTGTGTGCAAGCCGTGGTGGTGTTCGTGTGGGACAGCCGTGCAGCAGCAGCCGTGCAAAGGTGGTGGTTCGTGTTAGTGGTTGAAGCCGTGTGTTCGTGGTGGTCCGTGTCGCTGGCCGTGTGGTTTGGGTAGTTTCCGGGCAGCGAGTTTTTGAGTGTGTACCTTGTTAATCTTCATCATGGTAACATACTTTCTCAACTTAATTGGCATACTATGTTCCATAGTATAAATTAAATGGATAAGACTAGTTTATTTGAGTTTTGATCATGTTTTTGTGTGTGAATTGTAATCTGATTTTGGAATGGTTTTATTATGATTTTATGTTTGGAAATGATGATTTCATGATTTTTTATGTTCGTAATTAGTTTAATGTTGATCATGTTCAAGTTTGGTGAGTTTTGGATACTAGAAAGTTGATGATTTCATGTGTTGAATTGTGTAAAGTATGCGTGTGATTTATGTATGTGTGGATGAGTTCTTGGTTCTTGAATGAGTTCTTGGTTGAAGTTCTTGAATCTTGATTGAGTTCTTGATTGAAGATCTTGAATCTTGGATGAGTTCTTGATGAGTTCTTTGAGTTCTTGATGAGTTCTTTAAGGTTCTTTATGAGTTCTTGTTTGAGTCTTTTAAGATAAAGAAAGTTAAAGGAAAAGGTTAAAGAAAGTGATAAGATGTTGTAAGTTGTTTGGTTTACATGTTATTTCTTGAGTCAAGGCGTAAGATGCAACATAAGAAGTAACTAAGAATGTAAACTTCGAATTAATGAATTAAAGATTTTAATGATTAGCTTGATTTCGTTACTAGACGCCTAAATCGTAGAGTAAGATTCTATGTTTTTGGGTTAAGACGTTGCCCCTATCCTATCCGCAGTATTGGGATAGTTGGTGGTCTTACTATGTTGTCTTCGGATGTGGATTTCCAGTAAGATTGGTTTCACGGGATTTGGGAGTAAGATTCTCAGTCCTGACATAGTAGAAAGTTCGAATGCGTAAGATGCGTTCGTACGTGCATAGTCCGGTCTAGTATGCGAATGATTGCGCCAAAGTTAAATTGGTTAAGTTAGTCGAGTCAAGCATGATTGGTTGTTATGATTCGCATGTTGATGATTGATTTGGTTATTTGATTTATGCTATGTTCATGTGTATTCCCGTTAGAGTGAGACGGTTATGTTACTCGCCACTGACGGTGGACTGTTGTTGTTTTTCAGGTAATTCTGATGATGAGGTCCTTGCTTAGCATTGGGTTGGGCGAGTGCCGATATTGCTTAGATTTTATGTTGTTATTTTTCGATGTTTTCTAGCTATATACTTTAGTGGTGGTACTTTTATACTTTACTATAACTCTGACATGTATTTGGAGTTACGTATGTTAGTAGTAGTAGTATGACTTTTGGGATTAGTTGTGTACAATCTTGTGGGTAATTGTACTTTTGGTTTAGTAAATATAATCATTTCGAGGTTTGTTTTTAAATTGAAGTATTTTTAGTTTGTTAGTTCTGACTATTCGACTCGTCGGTTTCTTCCGCGCCGATTTAAGTGAGTCGGGTCGTCACACGCATGCTCGAATGGATGTATGCTATTTTGGAAGGACGATGTTGAGCTTGATAAGTGTCGTCCTTGCGGGTCGAATCGGTTCAAGAAGAATTTGAATGAAAATTTGGTTCCCATAAGTTTTCTAGTTTACTTCCCAATAACACCACGATTGCAAAGGATGTTTGCCACTAGGAAAATTGCTGAGGCTATGACATGGCATTCGGATAATCGTCGAGGGCAAGGGAACATGGCTCACCCAAGTGACAGTGAAGCTTGGAAGCACTTCGACAAGACCTTTAAGGACTTTGCGTCCGAACCTCGAAATGTTAGACTTGGGTTGTGCACTGATGGTTTTTCCGTTTTTGGGAAGTTTGCAAAGCAATACTCTTGTTGGTCTATTTTAACTACACCTTACAACTTGTCACCGTCCATGTGCATGAAAAAACCTTTCATTTTCCTTTCCTTGCTTATCCCTGGGCCAAAAAATCCGAAGAACAATTTGGATGTCTACATGTAACCTTTGATTGATGAGTTGAAGCATCTATGGTCGGTTGGGTCCTTGACTTATGGCATCTTAAAGAAGCAAAATTTCAATCTTCGCGCAGCCTTGTTGTGGACTATCAGTGACTTTCCAGCATATAGTATGTTGTCAGGTTGGAACACGTTCGGTAAAAAGGCATGTCCATATTGCATGGAGAAAAAGCAAGGCCTTTTGGCTACAACATGGTGGCAAAGTATCATGGTTTGATTGCCATCGTCAGTTTTTAGATTCCGACCACCCCTTCCGAAAGAATAAGACAACTTTCTGTAAGAATAGAGTTCAAAATGACTCGACTCCTCATATCATGTCAGATGAGGAACTGTGGCAGTGTGTAAAGCAACTGATGGTCCTGATGCTTTAAAACAATTGAAGAAGAAAAAAATGGGATGGGATAAGCAATCTTGTTTGTCGGACCTGCAGTATTGGAAGGATTTGCTGCTTCGGCACAACTTAGACGTCATGCATATTAAGAAGAACTTCTTCAAGCAGCTCACCCACACCGTCATGGACGTGAAAGACGTAACGTCTGACATTGTATGTGCGAGGAAAGAGATGAAGAGTGTCTGTAGGCGCCGAGAGTTGGAGCTTGTTGATGATGGTAAGGGTAATGAGCAGATGACCAAGTCACCTTACGCACTTAACAAGGAGCAGAAGAAGGTGTTATGTGAATGGATCCAAGACTTGAGGTTTCCTGACAGGTATGCATCGAACTTGAGCCGATGTGTTGATAAAAAAAAAATAGGCTCCATGGAATGAAGAGTCACGATTGTCATGTATTTATGGAGTGGTTGTTGCCTATTTGCCTAAGAGAGTTGCTCCCCCTTCATATTCGGAAGGCAATAACCGAAATCAACCAATTCTTTCGTGACTTGTGTGCTCCCACTATCACGTTGAGTGAGATGGACTACCTACATAAGAACATTGCTGAGATCATATGTAAGTTAGAAAAAAAAAATCCCCCGACATTCTTTAAATCCATGGAGCACTTGTCGGTACACTTGCCACATGAAGCATATATTGGGGGTCTTGTTCAGTACAGATGGATGTACCCATTCGAACGGTGAGTTATTGTAATTGTTTATACCCCTTTACTAATTTCATATGAAGTGACATTTACATTGCTCATGTTTCATTTACTGATAGGTACCTTAACAACTTGAAGCGTAAAGTAGGGAACAAGGCAAGGGTTGAAGGCTCTATATGCAATGCATACCTGGCTGAGGAGATATCCAATTTCAGCTCACAGTACTTTCAGTCGGAGGTTGATACCATGTCGAGGGACTTGGGTAGAAATGCATATCATGTTGTAGAAAGCCAAAATGGTGTCAATGTCCCTGAATTGTTTAGGGAGGATTGTGGTGTTACAATTGTCTTACCACGGGAAGAGCCTTTTTCCGACCGCCTGGCGGTTGGTATTACCGACCGTCTGGCTGGAAGAAAAAATGGCTGGAAGAGCCTTTTTCCGACCGCCAAACGGTCGGAAAAAGGCTCCCCAAGTTTTTTTTTCTTTTTAATTTGGTCGGTAAACAGTCAGTAAACGGTTGGTAAAAGTTTTCCGACGAACAGTCGGTCGGTAAATAAATTTTACAGACTAATTATCCACCGACCTCAATTTACCGACCGGAGACGGTCGGTAAATTGGATTACCGACGGTTAACGGTCGGGAAAAGTCGGTCAGCCGAGCCTTATTTTCTTGTTGTGAATATTAACAAAATTAAAACTTATAAAGAAAGAGAAGATAGGAAAATTTACTTTCAAAAGGAAAAAAGAACTTGATGCTGCTTCAGAGCTTCTCTCTCTTCTTTCTCTCTCAAGAATGGTAATTGAGTTGTGAAAAATGCCATGAATTAAGTGGTATTTATAGAATTTCAATTTAAAAATAGTTCCAACTTTACCCCTATAAGTTAGTTGAAAACATTAATTACTCCCTAAAAGCTAGTTGGGGGCCCAAGTTAAGATTTTCATTATAAAAATCCAAAAAATTTGCCTAATTATCCCTGTAGGCCCAAACAAATGCCCATTTTTGGAATGAAAACTTTCACATAGAAATGGCTAAAGTTAAATTTCTTATAACTACTACACTCGGCCTATGAAATGGCCGAGTGGGAAAATATTTCAAAGTTGCTTAAACACCCCCACACGGAATTCAAGTGGACCGAGTGGGCACATTGTAACCAACCTTCCAATCATAACTCACTCGGCCTATGAAATGGACGAGTGGGACAATATTTCAAAATTGCTTACAACACCCCCACTCGGCATTCAAGTGTACCGAGTGGGCACGTTGCAAGCAACCTTCCAATTATAACTCACTTGGCCTATGAAATGGCCGAGTGGGACAATATTTCAAAATTGCTTACAACGCCCCCACTCAGAATTCAAATGTACCGAGTGGGCATGTTGCAAGCAACCTTCCAATTATAACTCACTCGGCCTATGAAATGGCCGAGTGGGACAATATTTCAAAGTTGCTTACAACACCCCCACTCGGCATTCAAGTGGACTGAGTGGGCATGTTGCAACCAACCTTCCAAGCGTAACCCTCTTGGCCTATGAAATGGCCGAGTGGGATAATATTTCAATGTTGCTTACAACAAACCCCCCCTCCCTCGGCATTCAAGTGGGCCGAGTGGGTACGTTGAAGTCAACCATCCATTTATAACTCACTCGGCCTATGAAATGGTCGAGTGGGACAATCTTTCAAAGTTGCTTACAATACCCCCCCCCCCCCCCTCTACATGCAAGTGGACTGAGTGGGGTGATTGCAAGCAACCTTCCAAATACTACCCACTCGGCCTACAGAAAGGCCGAGTGGGACAATAATTCCAAGATGACTTACAACAACCCCCCCCCCCGCCTTCATGAGGGTCGAGGGGGGATGTTGCAAATAATCCACAAAAAGTGATCCATCCGGCCTATGGATGGCCGAGTGGGAAAATTACTTGAAAAGGTTTACAACACCCCCCCCCCCCGGTCTATGAATGGCCGAGTGGGGATGTTGCAGTCAATTTACAAAAAAACGACTTACTTGGCACTTAAAGGGACCGGGTGGGTCAAGTTAAAAAAAACAAAAAAAAAGAGAAAAAGAGAAGTATACCTTTGTTTCCTCCTTCCTCTCTGCCAAAGCCTTCATTTTGGCTTGGTACATCTCGTCTAAGTAGGCGTCGCCTGTTACCTCTTCGACCATTTCTTTGGGAAGCTTCGACATGGCGCTTTCTACAAACAAAAAAAAAGAGAAAAGAATTAGGTATAATGATAAATCAGATCATAGCAAAAAGGAGAGTAGTAATCTACATCTATCGATGGCTTGACTCAAGCCTGTAGCAGACAAAAAATTATTGTCCTTTAAAAACGTCCAATCCGGCATCCAAACTATCGGGACTTGGTGTTTTTTACCAGCAGAGTAAACAATCCTCATTTTGAAGTGGTCTCCTTGGAGAACTACCTCGTCCTACTGATGGGTTGGGGGCAAATCTACGTCTCGACCGCAAAAATAAGGGGGCGGTATTCTGACGACTCAGCTTCTCAGCCAGCTCTTTATAATCAACCACTATGTAAAGGAATCTGTTTCTCCAATCTCTCCATTTATTATTCTTGGAAAAGGTCATCTGATGAGAAGGTCGAGTACTAAAAATGTACCAAGCCTCACAGCTGTTCTCAGCCTTGTTTAGGTGATGCATATGGGAAAAAATATTAAAGGACATCCTGTAGACTTTCAGCTGACAGGTGGCTATGTAGCCAAGGATATTAGCCCAGGACTTGGGGGTTAGCTGCCAGATGCCGAGCTCGTACCCCTCCAACACCTCTAAAATAAAAGGGTGAAGTGGGAAACGCCGAAAACGGAGCCCGAGCTCTAAAACGGCCTCACTGACCGGTAAGACATTCCTGGTTAACACCCTTACGGTCTTACCCGGCTTAGGCACAACGATATCATATCCCTCACCGTGGATGAAGGCTTTCTTTGTTTGGGGAAATTTGGGTTCGTATAAATCATGGAAGGACTTTAACATCCCACACATGCTCGGATCGTAAAAGAGCTTGGCCCTCTTAGTAGGAACCTGGGAAATTCGACTGCACTCAGCTAGTGGTCCCCTTCCTGGCTCGGCTCACTCTCCTCAGCCGCTGGCCTCTCAGAAGCCGAAGGTGCTGGGCCGATCTCTTGGTTTTCATAAACCTTAGTTTGACTGGCTCAATGGTCGGGTCCTCTGGTGTAGGGCTACGGCTTATTAGTCGCCCGATTAGTTTTACTCTTGCCATTATACCCTGCAAAGGTACGAAGGAAAGAGCTTTCAGAGGAGAGTAAGAAAGGTTGGGGCTCGACCAAGAAAATCGTCCAGGTCCAGATATTCTAGACTCTTTGCTACTGGTGGACTCGGTCATCTTATCAATAAAACATAAAAACCGACCGACCCCTAACAACCAAAGCAAAAACGAGTTGGGAAAAGGAAATACCTGGATAATAAGTAGAAGGCTCGGCCTAACAGTTGGAGAAGATCTTGTAACTTTCAACCTTGAATCAAGGTAAATGTTCTTCATGTTCCAACCAAAACTTCAAACGAATTCCAACTTTCAATCCAAAATCACAAGAAAATGTGAAAATGGTTTAAGGAAATGATTAGGGGGTATATATAGACCCCCAATCATTTCAAATTTTAAAATATTTCCTCATTTTCCCACCAAAAGTTAGTTAGGGGCATTAATTAGAGAAGGAGTGTTTAAAAGAGGATAAATTAGTCTAATTTTCCTCCTTTTGAGGGGCAAATGTTACTGCCAATTTATTGGCCCAAACTAAGGAAAATGCCCAAATGATTTATAAGGCCTAATTAATGAAAGGCCCAAAAGAAGATTCACAAGCATTAGCCCCAAGGAGAAGCCCAACAGAAGCCACAAAGTGAAGGGCCACATGGCAAGACACTACGGGGCCACGTGGCAGCATCCTATAGGTCCACGTAGCAGCATTCTATAGGTCCACGTGGCAGAGCATAATAGGGCCACGTGGCACCACCCAATGATGACATGTGATAAATTGGAGTTCAATATGGAAACTTAGGCAAAAACACCTAATGGTGAAATTTATGTATCTCACATTGATAGTTTACAAATATTTGTAAAGAGATTCTTGTATAAAATCCTTTATGAAATGATTGATGGGACAGAACATTGATTGCTGATTTGACATAACACATTAACTTATAATTTGTCAATTAGCCTTAATCTAATTTGATTAATAGTGATCTTAGTTATAATATTCTTTTGCCCTTTTAATTATATTTTGTACTTAATTTTGCATTTATAATATTTTGGAAAAAGTTTGTAGCATAATTTTGGGTAGCCCTCTCCTTATTTCAGAAATCCCTAAAACAGTACCAGTGTATTTTTGGCTTTTCTATGTAGTACTATTATTTTTTTCGGAACTCTACATGGTACAATTGCAATTTGATCTTATTTCAGATCATAGCATTCCTTTAAGTAAAATGTTAATTTATGAATCAAGTAAGGTTAAGGGTTTATTTCATTTAATGTGTTTTGTTTTGCATGCAATAAAAAAAAATATATATATTTGAATAATATCTTGGGATTACTTTGATTCCTTTAAGGATCAAATTTATGGTTAAAAATGTCAATGACGATGTTTGTTATTTTAACCTCAAATTCTATGAAAATGACCCTAAAAAACTTTAATCCAACTAATTACCCCCTATACATATCAAAACATGCATACAAATTAAGACAAAATCATAACCCTACTTAACTCCTAATTAACATTCTAATTAATAGAATGTTACGATTGAGAATAAAATTAAAGTACACTGATATTATGTAGAATACTCAAAAATTAATTGTACCACATAAAAAGGCCAAAAATGTGATGTTACCATATGAAATTTCAAAAAAAAATACACATCTATACCCATCGAACAAGATCTTATACACATATGTTTTTCCTTAAGTAAAATATAAATAAGATTTATCATGACTAAAATTTATCTCTCTTCAAACCGAAAATTTTAAAAGTACTCTCTCCGTAACATAAAACTTTCAACAATTGATTTTGCACGCATTTTGAAGATGTGATTTAAGGGTGTAAACGAAGGAATTAGACAATATAATTTTAATATTAGGAACTTATAATCACAACCTGCTTTTATTAAAACCATTTTGACTAATTCCTTCGTTTACACCCTTAAATCGTTTTCTCAAAATACATGCAAAACCAATTGTTGAAAGTTTTATGTTACAGAAGAAGTAACAAACATTTCAAAACGGATAGAGTATTTTTGTGTGTCTTTTTTTTTTTTTTTGAAGAATATTTGTGTGTCATTAGTGTATGGTCAAAAGGTTGAAAATGTGAATATAGGATGACTTACCATCTCACATAATCACATATATCTAAACATCCATATCCAAGCTAAACAATTCACCCTCAATTATCATATTAAAAAAAAAAAACACTAATAATCAATCACAACCAGCTAAGAATAACATCCATGAAATTCGGATGAGATTGCCATCTCTTATGAATGGTAGCCAACGAAATGGTGGTAGGTTTCTTCCCTTTTTTGTAATTAACTACACTTTAATTTAATTTCTATTTATCTATTTATTCATTTACAAGGACATAGAATAACGCATTGTTTTTAAAACACTTGATTGGTGGGTCCATAAATAAAAAATAAAAAGAAATACTAGCTACTCTAAAAATTATAATTTCAAAATATGAGAGAAGTGGTTAATTGATTGGGGCAAATACATTTTATTTGCTGTCATCCCTTATTTTTTAGCGTACGTGCGCACTGTCCACCATTCTCACCCTCTCCATCCCCAGCTCACCCCCGCTTAACCCACGCTTCATTTCCCTTTTTTTTTTTTTCTCTTTTTTTAAATAAAAATAATAATAATACACTCTCCACTTAATTCCAGCCTGTATCTTTCTTTCTTCCTACCCTTTCACAACTCATCATATAACCCTCTCATTCGCTCTTCTCTTTCTTTCTTTCATCACTCAACCAAACCAAATGCTAGGTTAAGCGTACAAAATTCAAAATTAAAAACACAAAAAACTCCATTAAAATAAAACCCTAAAATGGATCCTTGTTCGTTCATGAAAATAGTGATCGGGAACTTAGCAATCAAGTTCTCGAGTTCGAGTTCGAATTCGATTTTAAATTCATGTTATTGTAAGTTAAACTTGAAGGGGTTCGCCGAACAGGCCGCTACGGTGCCTGTAGTCCCTCTGGATGGCCCCCATCCCGAGGGACAAGTGCAGACCGTATCGGCCTGCTTTAATCTGACCAAGTCAGATTTAGAGAGTCTTATCAAATCGAAAACCTCAACGCCTTCAATTTCGTCTGCATCCCGTAAAAGTACAAGGTTAACTCTAAAGATGGACGTCTATTCTACTAAGTCTTCCACGGGTTGCGGGTTCGGATCATCCGGGAAACTGTTGGGTACTGTTGTGGTTCCTTTGGAGTTGAGTCAACAAGTGCTTGAAGGTAAAACGAGTACAATGATGCAAAACGGGTGGGTTTTGTTAGGGGAGAAAAAGAAGAAGGGTTTGAACCCGCAAGTTTATTTGAGTGTAAAGGCTCAACCCGACCCGAGATTTGTTTTTGAGTTTGATGGGGAACCCGAATGTAGTCCTCAAGTGTTTCAAGTTCAAGGGAATATTAAACAGCCTGTTTTTACTTGCAAGTTCAGTTTTAGGCATTCTGGCGACCATAATTTGAGATCAAGGTTAGTTATTCCCTTCTAATTAGGCTTTTTGTTACTAATTACTTCAATTTATTATTTGCTATGTTTGCAATTTTTATTAATGCATAATTCATAATCTGGCATCTGTATCTAGGTTTTACCAAAAATTAGTTTTCATTAAATTACATTGAGATGAACTTGCTATGTTTGCAATTTTTATTAATGCATAATTCATAATCTTGCTATGTTTGAACTCAATGAAATTTCACACTGTATTTTTATTTAAATGACAGTAAATAGTGTGAAATTACAAACATTGTAATAATTATAGGATGCAGTAAGGTTTTTTTTTTTCCTCTTTAATTTCATGTAATTGTGAAAGCCTGCATTAGAATTTTGGAAGTAGAAAGTAGAGTAGTTATTGAATGGAATTAGAATAATTTTTAACGAATTGAATTAAATTGAAAGCTGTAATTGAAGTTGATTGATGTAAAAGGGGAGAGAAGGAAGTTTCAGTTTCAATTTCACTGCATTGAGGGAGAAAATTCGATTCGATATCTATCTTAATCAATAACAGCTAGGTAGTGAGGTTGGACCAGCTATTAATATCTGGATTATGATATGATTAATTTATTTGTTTGTTTATTTTTAATTGTAGTTAATTAATTACTGTAGAAATTAAAAGTCGGTTTCGGTTAATATCCTTGTGGCTGATATATAAATTTGGTCCTATTCTTTGAATACAGCTCAGCAGCAATGTCAGAACCAAGCACATCAAGGAGCTGGTTAAGCACACTCAAACCTGACAAGGATAATCAACACCATACCCAAGCTAAGGAGCGCAAAGGGTGGTCCGTAACGGTCCATGACCTGTCTGGATCACCTGTTGCAGCCGCTTCCATGGTAACCCCGTTCGTCCCCTCTCAGGGGTCGGACAGGGTTAGTAAGTCTAACCCGGGCGCGTGGCTGATACTGCGCCCGGGGGACAGTACCTGGAAACCGTGGGGCCGACTCGAGGCATGGAGGGAGCGAGCGGGCCCCGCATCCGACTCTGTCGGACACAGATTTGAGCTGCTCCCCGAGGCAATGGGCCCCAGCGGGATCACACTAGCACAGGCCTCGATCCCGGTCCGACCCGGGGGCAAGTTCAACATCGACGTCACCACCGGGCCCTCCCCGTCCGGAAGCCCGAACAGCAGTTTCGACTTCGGGTCATGGACGGGGTCGGGGTCGTCATCCGGGTCAGAACCTGGGCCAGGATGGTGTCCCGGGTTCATGTATAGAGGGTTTGTGATGTCATCAACAATAGGAGGAGAAGGGAAAGGGAGTAAGCCAAGGGTGGAAGTGGGGTCACAGCACGTGGCATGCACGGAGGATGCAGCAGCGTTTGTAGCATTAGCAGCAGCTATGGATCTAAGCATGGATGCATGTAGGCCCTTCTCACAGAAGCTGAGGAAAGAGCTAAGGCAGCAGAGTGGGGAGTTTGTCGTTTGATTTCATTACCTTTGTCGTTTTGCCTGGGGATGTGAGTTGGATTATGAGCTGTTTGCGGTGATCTTTACTGTAATATTTTTTTTTTTGGGGGTTTCTGTAGGTAACGGCTTTTTTTGATGTACAGTTCAATTATTCCACAATTTTCTTATCATCATCATTTTATGAGTTATATTGAGAAGCAAAGCTGGATTAAAAAAAAAAAAAAAGAAGAAGAATTTTTGGTCCCATCATCTTGTACATATTGATTGTGTATTACGAATTTACGAGTACTTTGTGGCACTATTGCTTGAAAATCTCGATTGAATACCCTGTTTTTCTCTCTTTTGGTATTTTATTTTATTTTTTTAAAATTAAAAAAAAATTATTATATTGGGACCTGGTCTTTTGGATTGAATTAAAGAACTAAACTGAAAATTTAGAAACTAAGTTCATAAAACAAGACTTCCCTACGTTCATTTTTATGTGTAACAATTAGACATTTTTTCTTTTACTTTTATGGCACATCGTTGCAGTGTTGATACTTTTGGAAATGATAATAACAGAGATAGTATAAAAATGCTGAAAATCATATGCAATGTCCATTAGACCATTATTCATAATATGCTCCATAGGTGGTGGAAGACGAGGGAGGAATTCAGTGCTCCACAAAATCATTGTTCTATATTTTCTATTCTTTTAGTACAGTTCAAAGTTGAATTTGATCAATTGGTCTAAATGAAATTAGCTATCATAATAATAATTATAATAATAATCATTATTCAAATTTTTATTTGATTAATAATAATAATTAATATAATTATTATTATTATTATAATTATTAATATTATAATTATTATTATGATAGCCCATTTCATTTCACCTCTTCATTCAATCTCACTCCAAAACTTCAAATAATAATATTAATACTAATAATAATAATACTACTACTACTAATAATAATAATAGTAGTTGTTGTAGTAATAATCACCGCCGAAAAATTTGACCAAACCGTCACCGAAAAAGTCGACCGAATAATCATCGCCGGAAAAGTCATTCCGAAAACCGTCGTCGAAAAACTCGTCCTGAAAACCGTCGCTGGAAAAGTTGGCTGAATGATCATCGTCGGAAAAGCCAGTCCGAAAACCGTCGCCGAAAAACTCGGCCTGAAAATTGTCGCCGGAAAAGTCGGCCGAATAATCACCGCCGGAAAATTCAGTCCGAAAACCGTCGTCGGAAAAGTCATCCCAAAAACCGTCGCCGAAAAACTTGCCCTGAAAATCGTCGCTGGAAAAGTCAGTCCGAAAACAGTTGTCGAAAAAGTCGTCTCGAAAATCGTCGCCGAAAAACTCGGCTTGAAAATCGTCGGCGGAAAAGTCAGCCGAATAATCACCGCCGGAAAAGTCAGCCGAATAATCACCGCCGGAAAAGTGAGTCCGAAAACCGTCGTCGGAAAAGTCGTCCCGAAAATCATCGCCGGAAAACTCGTTCGAAAACCGTCGTCGGAAAATGTCGAGCGGAAAAACGATGCTCGAAATTATTATTATTATTATTATTATTATTATTATTATTATTAATAATAATAATAATAATAATAATAATAATAATAATAATCATAATAATAATAATAATATAGAGTAATAATGTCTGATCTGATCTGATCTGAGTTTGTCTGACCTGATCTGTTCTGATCTGATCTGATCTGATTACTGTAGCTTTTAAATCCAAAAGAACATGGCTTTTAAATCCAAAAGCTTTTATTTGCTACATTTTCTCATGAGGTTTAAAGTTTTAAATTTTTTATAATATAATATAGTTATATGAAATGTTGAATTCATTTCAAGAAATATCTAATTGTTATAATTTATTAAAATACACAACTTGAGTTATTAGTGATTATAGTTAAGTTTTGAAGACCTTACAGAAAGAAATGTAGCAAGTAGTCGGAAAAAATCGAGGCGGAGTAATATATTGTTGTGGTTAGATTCAATATTATATGAGTTGATGTAAAAGTATGATTTCAAATTGTTGTTTATTGAGTCAGTCAGGTTTGAACTCAAGCCAAACTCTATAGTATCGAACATAGAAATAAGAATATAGTAATAGTCTTCTAGATGATCAAGTTTGAGCACAAATAATAGCTTGGATAAATTAAGTCAAACAGAACAAATTGATGCTTGTAGAAAACGCAAATAGCGTTTAGATTACTCCGTATTTCTCTATGCAATTGGTGATAGAATACTCTCTTGAATCTGGATAATAAGATAGTAGGTCTTTGGTCAGACAGTTTCATATGCAACTCTAGAATATTTCCCTTTAGTATTAGTGTTACACTTGATGTTTCTTTGGGTGCAATTGATTCGTGTAATTTTTTCCTTTTACTTGGTTTAATCTGTTCTTAAATTTTCTAGTCAGATCTAATTTTTTCTGATTATAGTTATTATTATAAGTGTAATTTTTCTAATCTGAAATTTTCTGAATTAATTTGATCTAAATTTTCTTAGAATAGGCACATGAGTGTTTATTTAAGTTGAATCAAAGACACTTTTTATTTATTTGGAATCTTACAATTATATGCGACTAGTGAAAATCTCCTAAATTATAGTTTTTCTTTCAATATATAAGAAAAAATGTAGATATGGAAAGGCTTGCTTGTTTCGTTTCACCCAATAGTTTAAGAATATTTTATTATTATAATCTATGATATATAATACTTAATTAAAGATGTTAATGTTAAAAATATATATGTTAACAAATATGAACAGTTGAAATAATAATAACACTAGGAAAGAACAAATAAACTTATAGTGTGATTTTGTTGAAATAATAATAGTTCATTTTACGCGTTAACACTAACGGTTCGTGTAATTGTTGGTAATAAAATGTGGTAATGGTAATAAACTTATAGTGTGATTTTGTTAAGGAGAAACTCTATAATCCTCATGGAAAATAAATTTTCATTCTCAAGCTTCAAATTTCTTCTCAATTTTTATTCTCATCCATTACCATTGGGGAAGGTGGTATTTGATGGGAATGGATATTTGTGAAGAAAATTAGAAAAATTGGAACTAAGGTTGTACCACCTTGGGAATGGATTTTGATTTGCCTTCCAAATTTAGTTATAAATCCATTCTCATTACCACGATTTATAACCGGCTACCAAACGGGGGGCCGTATATGTACAACTGTACAAGTTCTTTCAGCTACTCTATAAATCTGTAATAGTGATGTTTTGGACCAGTTTTTAGAGGTAAACATATGTAACATTCATTATGTAGCCCTTTAAAAACAAATAAAAGTATATTTTCCATTATTTAGTAATATTTTAACTTTTATTCCACAACACTATAATCATCATTTTATGCCTAAAGAAATTCAAACTTCAATACCTAAAGAGTATAATAAGCCCCATTTACTTTTTCTCATATTCCGAGACATATTTTTAAATGAAAATATCTTGACATACGTATAATAAAAAATTATAATCATTGCATATTTAAAAAGTACACATTGAGCCGAATCAAACGAGATCTCGTTTGACTATATTTTTCCTTACATGTTTAAAATTATAGAGAGTCAAAGTTACCAAATGAACAGTAGCAAAAGTCAATATGGAGCAATATTTAAGGGACGGAGGGAGTATGTACGTAAGTTGTGATTTACTTATGGCCTATTATACATAGGTCACTCAGTTCAATTTTAGACATTTAAAATACACGCTTGATAGACAGAAGATTAGGAATTCTCACAAAAACACAAGTTCCATTTTGAAAGACCTTTGTGGAAAAAAAAAATCTAAACTCATGGAGTATAATAAATTGAGCTAAGCGCTATATTTTTTTCCCTTGAATTGAAAAAAATTAAGCCTTATTTTTTATTTTATTTTTTGGAGGAAAGGTATACAGGGGAAATTTATGAATTCTTTATGTCGAAGAAACATCCTTAACTATTAGTGGAAAGGAAAAAAGAAAAGTTAGCATCCAAAAAATGATCTATATCAATGTGCGTAGGGGTCCAGTGCCCTAGTGACGCAATGTAGTCAGGCAGTACAATTAGCTATACGATAGATATGAGCAGAGTTGGTCGCTGTAAAGTCACTGAGGATGATGCGGATATCTTCCATAAGCCGGTGGATTTTATAAGGGCAATGAAATTTGCCCTGCAAAACATTAATGACCGTCAGGTTATCTCTTTCAATGAAAATAGAAGAAAATTTATGCCGGCGAGATAAAAGAATGCCATTTCGTAAAGCTGTGGCTTCAACCACTAAAGGAGAAGCATTGCTTAAAAAGAACACCCTTGCCACAATGTAGTGACCAAGGTGATCGCGAAGGATGATTCTGGCTGAAGTGGAGGTTCCCCTAGCTAAGGAGGATACCATTTGCCGAAGGATGAACCCTACGTCTCTCTTCATTCCCTCATATCACAACTTTTTCTTTTTGCCTCCTCCCCATTCTTTCTCCTCAACTCAGTTCTCTTCAACTTATTCTCCCATCTCTGTTGAATCATCTCTTCAAACACACCTCCAAATTTTCTTTCATTTGTATCATTTCCTCAAATTCAACTTTTTTTAAAAAAAATTATTCGAAATTTGGATAGATCTGCTCAAAATCTCTTTAAAAAAAGACCCTAAAATTTGATCTAGCACCTTCGTTTGTTTGTTGTTCTTCGTTCTCATCCATTGAAGGTAAGCTTTGTGACTTAATTATTTTGCTTGAATTTTGTGCGCAGTTTTTAGGTTCATTTGTACGAAATTTTTGAATATTTTGCTTGCAATTTTTTGAACAAACACACTTGTAATTCAAGCAAAATAGGCTTTGTAACTTATTAAAGTTTAATTTGTTCGAAATATCTGGGTTGTTTTTTTCATTTTTTTGGTTTACGGGTTTGTTTCCCAATTTTTGTTTTGCTTCAAAGTTTTAGATCTAAAAAATTCTAGGTTATATATATATTTTTTTGTTTTGGTTCAAAGTTTTAGGGCTCGTTTACATTAGCTGAATAGAGATGAACTGAAATGAACTGAACTGAACTGAACTGATCTAAATGCATGGAAGTGTATTAATTGAACTTAACTGAACTGAACTGAATAGAGATGAACTGAACTGAACTGAATTGAACTGAACTGAACAGAATATAATCTGAAGTAAACAAACCCTTAGATCTCAAAAACTGATTTTTCCCCTCTTCTGATTTTCGAAAATCTCACTCAAATTTTTGGGGTTTTTTTTTCTGTTCATAATATTCTGTATTTTTATCTTTTGATTTTCTCTTTGTTTTCTTATTTGTTGCAGTTTCTAATTTTTTACTTTATGTTTTTTTAATGTTGTTTGATTTTTGAGGAATTTTATTCATCTATCATGTTCTTTTGGTCTTAATTATTGGGGGTAAAAGATCTCTTCATTTGATATGTTTTTTTTTGGGTTGGTTTGGGATTTGAAATTTATGACTGTGAATCTAATTTATTTATTTATATTTTTGGTTGCAGGTTGGTTGTATCTTTTTAAGGTGTATTTTATTTTAGGTTTATCATAATTTTTTGGGGTTTAGGTGTATTTAGTTAGATTTAATTTATAAAATTAAAGTTTGTGGCTTTAATGTTGAATTTGACTATTGTTTTAATTGTGTTTATAAAAATAATATGATGTTTGATTTGTATTTTATAATTGCAATTTATCCAGAAGATTTGCCACAAAAAAATCCCCAAGTATACTTGCAAAAAAATGCAAATTGATGCACAAATTAAAACCAACGTAAAAGTTGGATTCTTTTTTTCAAATTCATGAACCATTTTTGCCGTCTGTTTTCTCATATTTAATAGTCGTCTTAAACGGCGGACGCTAATTAACGGCTACCACAGCTGATGTTATTTGGCGTCTGTTAAAGCGGACGTTAACTTTAAAAAGCGGACATTAAATTTTTAAAATTTAAAAGAGCGGACGTTAAAGTTTTAAATTTTTAACGTCCGCTTGGCGGACGTTAATTAAATATTTAATGACTAAAAAAATATCCAATAATGTTTTAACGTCCGTTTGCGGATGTTAATCTAATTAGACGAGCCTGCAATCCGCTAATTTACCGTCCGCTATTGGCGGACGGTAAAAACACGGAATCTTGTTGTGTGTGATCCTGTGACTCATCAGACGAAAGGCAAAGGGGACAGTGAGAGGAGATAGAAATACCTCGAGTGGCAATGTTTTGACGTACTTGGAGGCCATTATGAAGAAATTGCCAAGTGAAATTTTGGAGCTTAGGATTAATATCCAATTTTCAAAGCAAATGGAAGTCCCATTGAGAAGAGTAAGCAGGAAGACCATGGGCTAACCAGGTAGTCGACTTGATCGTGAAACAACCATCAAGGGAAAGGCCCCAACAGGGTTCAACAAGGGAGGGCGTGGAAGGAAGCAGAATGCCCTCAGATCAATAATGTGACATATATGATGCGGTAGTAGTTTGTTTAATAAAGGAATATTCCAACGATCTTTATGTATAAAATGATTGACAGTTTTCCAACAGTCATTATGTACAAATCAACCATCCAAAAATCAAATAAAAATAAAACAAAGCCAATAAATAAAATGATCCATTACCAATTTTCCAACGGATACCTCTTAGTAAATAAGGTCGCATATGGAGGATTTGTTCCAAATCCAGGTGCTCTTAGGTTGGGCTCGACATTGAAAAAAGGAAGCATTTCTTTCCGATAGGATTTTCCAATCCAATTTGCAATGATAAGCTTTATTTACCACACCAGGTTTGCGCAAACCCAGTCCTCATCTATACTTATATACTATATACTAAAAGGACAACCACTAAAAAAAATGGAAAAATGGAATTTAATAATCCCACCTTTTGGTGGTCTGCTCAAAATAATCCCACCTTTAATTTATTTCAAAATAATCCCACCTTTATATATCAGTTGCTTAAAATAATCTCACCTTTAATTTTTTCTTCTCAAAATGGACCGATTTTGGGTGATATAGTCCATTTTAAGCAGATGATGTATAAAGGTGAGATTATTTTGAAATAAATTAAAGGTAGGATTATTTTGAGCAGATCACCAAAGGTGGGATTATTAAATTCCATTTTTCCAAAAAAAATTCCCTCCTAGACTCTCCATTTTGAGCAGAGTCCAAAAAAATTCCCTCCTAGACTCTCCACCTAAAGCCCCCCCTCTACTTTATAAGAGCACATTAAATATTTTCCATTTTTCAAAACAACTTTTTATTTTCTTTTTAAATGAATATAATTACTACTTTATTTAAGCCTCTGTTTTGGTCAAACTTAGAAAAAAATTAAAATACCACTTATTTTCTATTCTCATTTGTTAAAGAATTTTTTTAAATTTTTAAAAAATTGCATTGTAATTTTAAAAGATTGCATTGTATTTTTAAAAATTGTAAAAGATTGTATTGTTAATAATAGAAAAGTTAAAATTTATGAAAAAAATAATTTGATTGTATTGCTTATTCTATATTTGTTTTTTTAAAGAAAATCCACTTGAATAACTTTTCCTTTAAATTTTGTATTAGTTTTTTGTTTCCTAAGAAAAACTTTGTATGGTATTAGTTTGTGTACATCTGAAATCTTGCAGTTGAATTTTACATATTCTGATATTTATATTACGTAAGTTAAATGTTCAAATCTTTATTTTTATACGAAATAAATTATATACTTTCATTATCATTGCATTTGCCATCAAATATTAGATTATAGAAAAATTAAACCGTACACTGCACGGGTATTATCTAGTAGTAGAATAAGATCAGACCTAGCCATTTTTTGTATACATAAATACTCTCTTAAATTATTTACTCCATTTTCTCATGCAAATAATTAAATATTGCAGATAAAAATAGAATAATATCATCAAGGATTTTGATATGATCACTGATTAATTTATTTATAACAAATTTTTTAAAATTTATTATAAAAGAGACAAACGAGTGTAATGAGCAAATGACTCATGAGTTAAGCTGCATTTTACATCTATATAAAAAAATGTACTAAGGGCTTGTTTACTTCATATTATATTCAGTTTAGTTCATTTCAGTTTATCTCTATTTAATTCAATTAATACACTTCTATTCAGTTCAGTTTAGTTCAGTTCAGTTCATCTCTATTCAGCTAATGTAAAGGAGCCCTAAGAAACAAGCAAATAGAGATCAATAATAATACTCCATCTGTCCCAAATTACTTGCTACATTCTCTGTTTTTTCACATCTCCTAATACACAACTTTAAATTAAAATATTTTGAACTACACATAATAAAAAATTATAAAAATTATATGTTCGAAAAGTACATAGTGAGACAAATCAAACTAGATCCATCATGATTATATTTTTCTTTATATACATGAAACTATAAGCAGTCAAAATTTATAAATGAATAGTGCCAGAATATTTTTCAAAATATAGCAACTAATTTAAGACGGAGAGAGTAATAAAAAAAAAAACTCAACATAGCATTTATTTGGAAGGAGAAAATATCGAATGCGATATAGAGCGATGGAATTAAACAATACAAAAACATGAAAAGAACATAGTTTTGCTAAACCAGCAAACAAATGGATCGTATGTACTGTAGTAATTGTATAATTGATCCAGCTGAGATCCAGGGTATTTCGGCAGGGCAATGAATTCCAAGAATGGCATCCAAAGCTAAAGGATGGAGTATTTGATTGTCAAAAAATGTAATGTACATTATTGGTTGTATATTTGACAGTCAAGCATATTTGGACCACGTGTACAGCTTCGTGCCATATGATTTTAGTCCCCCTTTTTTTAAGGGTATACTATTTAAAAAAAATATATATGTATAAAATACGAAAAAAATATAGTCCATTAATATATGAAAAAAACATATGTATAAAATAAGTTAATATTTAGCTGATCTACTAAAAAAAATTAAGTTTTTGATTAACTGAAAATAAGTTAACCTTTGATGGGTTTCTACGAGTCTAAATGATATATCTCATTTTATGTGTTAGCGTCACTCATTTATATCTACTATCTGCTTTTAAAACGAATGAGGCTTCACTCATTATAAAATATTATTTAAAGATGTTATTCTCAACCAAAGAGAACAAATGACACACAAATAATGGCCACATAACATAAAGTGGGACAAAATATTTGGACTCTGCTTCTGCTTTAAAACAAGTTAGTGATGTTAGCTGAAATCATGATGCTTTTTACAATTTAATATGACGATAGTGTGATTTAACTCATTATTAGAGACAAGTTTAACCTATTCGATCATTGTTAAGAAAAATTAGTGTATTTTTGATAATTTTTCTTTAATATAAAGGTTACTTATAATTATTATACTCCCTTCCTTTTCCCTTGTTTTAAATGTGCACGTTCGTTAATACACTTCTTCGATGCTAATTTTTTATATTTTGTTTTAGTAAAAAAAAAAAAATTAACAAATTAATGTTTAAACTATTTATTGACACAAATCAAATAAGGCTCCACTTAATAAATCTTTCCCCCTTATATATTGAGACTATTGATTATGTCTACTTTAATAATGTTGTAAAATTTCAAAGGAGGGAATAACATCTCATAACAGAGTTTCACGTACTGTAGAAACGTTTCAGCCCCAAGAAGAAAGTCTCATTGATCCACATGGCCATTGCGGTGGTATGTGGGTTTGTTGGAATTGCATGTCTATTGCAGTTAACGTTATTCAATTACAACATCGCTTATCCCATTTGGAGGTTACTGACCTCCAAAATGCCTATACATTCCAATTATTTTTTATCTATGCCCCCGCTCAATTTCAGGACAAACTTCCGTTCTGGACAATGATAGAAAATCTTATTTCCAACACACCCACTCCTTGGTGTGTCATTGGTGATTTTAATGAAATGTTAAACTTACATGATAAGTTGGGTGGTGTTCCATTGACTCTTAACAGTACATGGCGTCTCACCAATTTTATGACCCGTACTAATGCCATTGATGTTCCTTCCACCTCTACCCCCTTTTCATGGAAGAAACGTCTACCGTCCCAAATTATTTATGAAAGATTAGACAGAGCCTTTTCTAGTGAGGAATGGTTTTCTACATTCCCTAATTGTTTTTTATCCTATGAATATTTTTCTGTCTCAAATCATGCCCCCATTATCCTTCATACGGACTGTCACATCCGATACGGTATCCATCAATTTCAATTTCAAAATTTTTGGACCTCGTACCCAGAAGCAAAAAACATTGTTTCCAAATCTTGGAAACAACGGTTCTCGGGATCTCATTTCTTTTGCATTATGCAAAAACTTCGCGTAATTAAATTCGAGTTTAGACGTTGGGACCTCAAAACTTTTGGAAACTCCCAATGTCAGTTACGTACTAATCATACTAAGCTTCAAAATGTCGAATCTCAAATTCAACTCCAGCCCACTAATTTGCACATTCAGCAACATCTCAACCGTCTTATCAAACAACGAGAACGGTTGCTTGCATTTGGTAAAAAATATTGGGGCCAATATGCCCGTAGACGATGGCTTACCAAGGGTGATCGTAATTCTCGCTTTTTTCACGACTCCGTCAAACAGAGACATCGAAAGTTAGCTATTCTCCGATTACAAAATGATGACAATCAATGGATAGACCAAACGTCCGACATTGCCGACCTCTTTCAACAGGATTACTCTCATCGATTTTCCTCTGATCACTCCTCTACCAGTTTAAATTCTCTACCTTGGATTCCCACTATGATTTTTCCAGAGGATAATGTTATCCTTACGGCTCCTGTCACAGATGATGAAATTAGACAGGTATTTTTTGATATGTCCCCATATAAAGCCCCAGGGTCAGATTGGCCTATAATCTCATATGACCTTTGTAAGGCAATTAAAGGTTTTTTTCATAATGGTATTCTCCTTAGGCAAATAAATCATACTACCCTGACATTAATTCCGAAAGTCGATTCTCCATCTCGTACCTCCCATTTTCGTCCTATCAGCCTCTGTACTACAATTTATAAAGGAATTGCAAAAATTCTTGTGGGCCACCTTCGCCCTTTCCTTAATAAGATTATCGGACCTTTTCAAACTGCCTTTGCCCCAGATAGGGCTATTCAGGATAATATTCTAATAGTTCATGAAATTATGAATATGTTTTCCAAATCAAAAAGTTCAACTGGTTGGTTGGCCCTCAAACTTGATATGGAAAAGGCTTATGATAGGCTTGAATGGGATTTTTTATGGGCTACCCTCCATAGCTTTGGGTTTAATAACCAATGGGTGTCTTGGATTCGAGCTTGTGTTACTACATTCTCTTTCTCTCCTTTTGTTAATGGTCAAACTTCGCAACTTCTTTTCCCAACTCGGGGTATCCGCCAGGGCGATCCCCTCTCCCCTTGTCTTTTTATTATCTGTATGGAGGTATTGGCTCGTAAACTTTCTTTACAGTCTGCCTCTCTTCGTTCCCCTATTGGATTGAAAGTGGCTCCTATTGCGCCCATTGTGCCTTGCCTTTTGTTCGCAGATTATAGCCTTTTATTCTGTAGGGCTACCCCTTCCGCCTGCAATCAGGTTAGATCTATTCTAAATGAATTCATGACTCTCTCTGGCCAACTTATCAATTTTAATAAATCTGCAATTGTGTTCTCGAAAAAGGTGAATAATCCTCGCAAGCGTCAGCTTGCCAGTTATTTTAATATGACCCCAAAACAATTTCTATGCCGTTATTTGGGAGTTTTTTTTAACTCCTCTCGTTTTTCTAAGTCTAACTTTGACCATATCCTTCATAAAGCCGATGCTAAACTTAATATTTGGTCAGCCCAATGGCTTTCTAAAGCTGGTAAGGCTGTCTTAATTCAAAGTAATTTAGAGGCTCTCCCATCTTATGCTATGTCTACGGCCGCTCTCTCTGTTTCGACCACCTCCACCTTAGACCGTATCAACCGATCTTTCTTTTAGAAACAAAGTACTGATAAACCCGGTCTCCCCATGATTTCATGGGATAAAATTTGTCGCCCCAAGTCCCTAGGTGGTCTAGGCCTCCGTAGATCTGACGCGGTAAATAAAGCCTATCTGTGTAAACTGGGATGGAAGGTCCTATCGGACCATGCCAATCTTTGGGTTCAAATTATTCACGCCAAATATCTTCGGCGTATGTCCTTTTTTCATTATCGAGCATAGTCTAAAGACTACTGGATTTGGAAGCAAATTCTTCATATCCACCCTTTTCTTCTACGGGGCATTCGTTGGAAAATAGGAAATGGTGCTAATGTTCTTTTTTGGTTTGATAATTGGGTCTTAAAAGATAGCCTTATTTCACATCTTAATATCGACCTGTCTGATATTTCAAATCCGGACATGACAGTTGATCATTTCATAACCCACGGCTCTTGGAACACTGATTTACTCACTCAGTATCTTCCGCCAGAAGTTTGCCGCACTATTTTAGGTATCCCTCTTCCATCCTCCCCAATTTTGGATGAAACTTGTTGGGGCCATTCCCCTGATGGTCATTTTACTATCAAATCAGCTACATGGACCGCCCATGGCTTTCCTCCTTATTCTCCTAAATGGGATTTTTATTGGCTTTGGAAATTGGACACCAACCCTAAACTACAGATCTTTACTTGGCAATTCCTGCATAACGGCCTCCAGGTTCGTCAAAATTTGGCATACCGAGGATTGCCCCTTTCCCCACTCTGCCTACTTTGCTCCACAGCTGAAGAGTCCTAAGATCACCTTTTCTTGCATTGTCCGTTGGTTCTTCCCATTTGGTCATATATTCAAGCTATTCACTGGATTGCCCCGCTCCCGACCTACCCCTCCCTTCCCACTCTCCTCACTATGCTTCACGACCAGCGGTATGTATCCATTTGCAAAATCCTTCATATCTTATGGAGTATTTGGAAAGCTCATAACAGGTTAGTTTTTCGTAATTCCCAATTCTCTGCAACTAGTTTCTTCACACAGGCTCTGTCCTACTTTCAAGAATGGAAGGCCTGCCTCTCCATAGATAAGTTACACACGATTTATGACTCTAAATTACATGCATCCCCTCCTTCCGCTTCCTCGTTTTTCTGTTGGTCTCCTCCGCCCCCTGGAACTATTAAGCTTAATTTTGATGGTTCGTCAAACAACAATACTGTTTCCGCGGGTGTGGTACTTCGGAACCATCTTGGCGAATGTATCGCAGCCTGTGCTTTTTACTTAGGCAACACTTCTCCCCTTGTGGCGGAAGCAACTGCACTTCGGAATGGTCTTTTATTAGCTCGTCAACTAAATTTTACTTCTATTCACATCGAGGGTGACAACCTAACTGTTATCAGTGTTTTGCAGGGTCGTTTCCGATGTCCTTGGAAAATCCAACTATTGATGGACGATATTCAGACTATTCTTCGGGATTTCACTACAGCCTCCTCTTCGCACATATTCCGAGAAGCCAACCAGTCTGTTGATTATATTGCGTCGCTCGGGCATTGGACCCCTACGCATGTCGATATTGATCCCTTTTTGGAAGCTAAATTTTCTTATTTTTTAGCTATTGATAAGTCAGGTTTTTTCTTCGAAAGTAAGAACTTCTGATTTCTTCGTAACCTTTACTCCAAAAAAAAAATAATAACTTATTTGAAATGATGATCTGAGCTTATTTATCCTGATTTAATCTGTTTTGAGCTTATTTTTTCTTATTTAATCTATTTTGAACAAATTATCTGATTGGATTAAATTTTGACCATACATATACGTTAATCCATAAAGAATAGTATATCATCAATTGAGATCTTATTTTTATAAATGAGTAGTTTTCAAATATGTAAATTTTATAATTCATATATATATTTTTTGGTTAAAGAATTAAAGATAATATAAAATGTTTAAAATGTTGAAATAAAGCTAAGAAACATGAGTTGAAAATATTTTTTTCAGATCTGATTTGAACTTATATAAAAACTATCTAATACATACTTGAAATAACATACATTAATCAGAGCCTTTGCTACAACTCACAAACTAAGAAGATGCTTATAAATTGAGAAGTGCAAAGGGAAGGTTTTTATTTTTATTAACTTAAGACGAGTGAGACACTGAGACATCAATCCCCTACGTTCAGTTTAGTTGTTATAATGTGATCTCATGCTTTTGTTATCTTTATAAATAAATTGCAAAACCTAACATCATTCCTTTTTTGTTGATGAATTATTACACCAATAAGGCAATAAACAACGTAATCAATTTCCATCATACCTACCTTACCTCAACTTTATCTAATTTTTTCTTCAAATAAAACACATTCTCATCCAAAATTACCTTTTCCAACGGTAATGAATGTCAATAGAAACTATAAAAATGTGGCTCATTAACGACGGATACACATTAATGACGAGCCTAAATTCTGTCGCAAATGTAATCACAGTTTTTGAGCTCGTTGCTAAAATTCACCTAATACCTAATCTAAACTCGATCAAAATTGACTAATTCACATTGCCATCTATATGCCTAGTATTTTAAAACACACTCCAAATTATACAATTGTCATCCTTCTCCTTCAATTTCTCCTCAATTTTTTTCTCATTCTGCCTTTGGACATGTGTCCACCTTTATTACTTTCTTCTAACTTACTTTCAAGTTTCAACACCTCTTTGTCATGGAACGACAATTATCCCACTGAATACAAAGCACATATGTAGAAAATGGAACATAAATGAGTCAAGGGTCCAGAAACTTCTGGAAGGTTCTAGAAGGCTTTGGAATAGTGTGAATGGTGGTAGAATATTCTATAAAGGGTGACTCTAGAATATAATGTTCTAGAGTATTCATATAGGAGTATGATATGTCTCTAGAATATTCCAGGATATTCATGAAGCTTTTTGTACATACTTAGAATGTTTCTAGGTTCTTCCACACATGTACATGAGTGTTGTAATAGTGTAGCGAGTTCTAGTTAGGAAATAGTCTAGAACCCTCTATTTGAGGAGGTTAGGAAGATTCTAGATTAGGCATGTAGGAAGGAGTGATGCCTATAAATACCACATGACACTCATTTGTACAGTACAAAGCATTATTGGGGAGCATTACATACATCAAAGCATCTTGTAAGCAATCCTTGAGAGTAATACAAAGCATACTTCCTAAAATACTTGTGTGTATTTTAGAGTGCTCTTTCAACAAACATCTTCCACATCTCAAAGAGGATGAGTGTGAGGATAACTTATAAGGGCACTAGAGGTGTGCCAACGAGTGTAAGTGCTACGAGCTAACGGGAATTGCTCAAGGCACTAACTTCATATGTCAAGGGGACGTTTACTTTGGAGCTAGAACACAAGGGGTGTGTCTTGCTAAGTGTGAGATTTCGTAGGTACAGGGTTAAGTTAAAAGGTATTTGGAAGCCTGACTCGTCTTGCGACGGACTGCAAGGGAGTGTTGCACAGTGCTTGAATAGCTTTGCGGGTAGTCAAAGAGTCAGCATGTGACATCTTGCTCTCCCTTGTAAATAATAACTAGAGTGAAGTGGTGCAAATGCAATGATGCATCTATAATATCAGATTATTAAAATTAATGTTAAGGTTATAGTATGACTATATATATTAATCATCTAATTTCTTAAATGCACTGAAATTTTCTTTAGTGAATTAAAATTAGTAATAAAGTTAGACCTAGGTTTTTGAAAATGGGGGAGTGACATACGAAATCAGACATTAAATAAACATGAAAGTAAAATATATTTTGTTTTAGAAAAAATAATGTATATTGAGTGTACACTAAATCAATGCACAACGAATAAAAGTTACTACAAAAATATTAAAAGTTAAGTTAAATAGATAACATTAATATTTAGATAAGGTAATTTTTAATATGATTGGAATAATCTATATCTGTGTTAAACTAGTTGGTGTACACCTCTTAAAAATGGTGGACTGGTGGTACCGTTGTACTTTTGTGTCAAAGAATAGGAAGATATCTCCAAAAGAAAGTGTGTGAAGGTGGTTATTAGTGATTGGTTACGTAGTTTTATTATTATTTTTTCAAAAAAAATGAAATTAAATTTGGTGTCTCTATTGAGGGTTGGGAAACTTGTGGTTAAAAGTGACTCCTAAAATATATACTTCCTCCATAAACGAATTATTGTATCAAGTGTACTTTTAACACTATTCACATGTTTCACTTTGATCTTAATTTGCCACTTATATACATAAAGAAAAATATAGTCATGTGGGATCCCATTGGATTCATCTCAACTTGTAGTTTATTATTATTTAGTGATTATAATTTTTTAAAATACATAATTAGAGATATTAATCTTCAAAGATTTATCTCTGCATACATAAAAAGTTATTTATTGCAAACATTCATTTATGGAGGAAGTAATAAATTTTATCAATTCAATTTTTGCAACTCTTCGTGTTCCCCTATAATCAATTATATCTTTTCACTTGCTTTCAATTCCAATATGTTTACAGTTTCTTTTTCACTTCCCTATTTAAAATCGTTAATATTTTAATGGCTGCTCACTTTGTCGAATTCCGTAATAATTTCGTTTCTCTCTTATTTTTCCCAAGTTTCAACTTATTATTCTCTCGATTGCTTTGTTTATATTATGATTATATCTTATAATGTTTAATTCATTTTATTGATTGTATTTAATTTGTATTATAATAATATTAAATCTTTTTAGGTTGTAAGTTTATGAATCTTTCAAGAGTTGACTTGATATTGAAGTGTGATAAAATAGTAAGTCTCTTTATGAAACAAACTTGAAGTATATTATATATAATACAAACACAATGCCGATGCTTTTGAATGGGCCCAAAAACTAGTTTACCAACCAAAGTTTTTTTTTATGATAACTCAAGAGTTCAAATTTAAATATGTTTTCAAAACTTTTAGATTGTGCGGAGATATCCAAGAATAGGATCAAATCAGTTAATTGCAATTTTACACATGCTTGCCTTTTGCTGCTATAGTCCTTAGTCTACGTATACTAGTAGAAGTTTTTGATAGAGTATATAACATATTACTGGGCCTCAACTATCAGCTTAAGCTTTTAGTTGAGATGATCCTTTAACATGGTATTAGAGCCAATGTGACACAAAAGTCACGGGTTCGACTCTCTCCTCCGTTCCCTTCTAAGTGAAATTAATTAATTCGCGATGGGTATATAACATATTCCTGAGCCTCAACTGGTCAGCTTAAGCTTTTGGTAGAGATGGTCCTTTAACAGTTTTTTTATGGGATGTATATAGAATAATTCCTTATTAGTACATTTTTTTGGCCTATTAGTCACATTTTGGGAGTTACAAATATATGCTTTATTAATAAGAAACCTATTTGTATGGTTTCTAAAAAACATTATTGATTAGCATCATTTTTTCTTCTTCATAAAAACGTTACCAATAGGTTAATTATCCATTAGTAATCTTTTTTATAACAAATAAACGATAGTAATAGGTTATTTTATTTTACCCCCAACCACTCTCTTTAGTTACCCAATTCCCTCGGCCACCCCTAGCGACACTACACCCTCGACCAACCGTTGCCCAGCACTGCTCGTCCCCTCTCTCTTCCCCAGACACCTCCCTTTTCCTCTAAATAGAAAGGGGGAAAAAGAAAAAAGATAAGTTAAAGAAAAAACAAAGAAACTGAATGTAAGAAACTTGATTAATTAAAATCACAGTAATATACAATACAATAAATTTAGGAAAATAAAAAAATTGTTCTAAAATACTTTGCCCATTTTTCTCGAACCTTATATAATTTATTTTTGTTGTACGATGCATATATTATAATAAACTCATTCAAAACAATAACATATAAGCAATGCAATTGCATAACAATAAATGCATAGAGACCACAAATACAAAAACATGCCTCGTTTGCTTATTATGAACCCTATGGACTGGAAACATGTATTTCTAGTACGTGTTATTTAGGTCATGATATGCAGTTAATTCCTACTTTTTTTTTTGGCAAAGAAAGCAATGCAAATTACAAACATGGATACCTTTCTTGCGTTAACTGCAAGCATATGAGCTATTTGTACTACATCCTTGTTGCATTTGCTAATCCTGCAAGCAAATCTAAAGCTAAATGAGTTATGCCATGAATAATAGACCTAGAACAATAAAAGAAAGAATTGAAATAATGAAGCCCTTTCACGAGGAGTTCAGAATCAGTTTTGATGTCGATTGAATTCCACTTGTTCTTCGCAAATTGAATAGCTTTGAGAGCGGCTATGGCTTCTGGTTGCAATGGAGTCTTAGCATAAATTGGTTCAGCTGATTGAATATTTCTCCCTAGATGATCTGTTGCTCTCTAACCATAGGCAGCTTTCCAAATCTTCGCGTTTCCCTTGTTGCTCTTCCAAGCTCCATCAATTTGAAAAGTACATTCAAATGTGTCTTCCTCTAAACCAGAGCTCCACGAACTATGATGAGTTGGTTGTTCCTAGGCTTGAAAATTCTCTTTGTCTAGTGGCTGACAGAAGGCTTTGTGCCATTGATGAATCTTAGCCTAGATGATCATCATGCACTTGGAAGGATTGGGGGTAGAATTCCTAAAGATGCAATCATTTCTAGATAGCCAAATTCCCCATAGAGTGGCTATGAAGGTAATCCCAGCTTCATTGAAATGGATGCTTGCAAAATACATGAGATAATTTTTGATCCAGGTTTTCAGATCAATGTTATTATCTCTTGCACTGTAAATGCCCAGATTTCCATCTTGCCGTATTTTTTTGAGCAAAATGACAATGTCTGAATAAATGAGCATCTGATTCTGGACAATTGCAGAATGCACAATTACCTTGTACATTGAGTTTCCTTCTGGTAAAACTAGTACACGTAGGCAAGCATCCTTGAATGATCTTCCACAAAAACCATTTCCATCTAGAAGATATGGGGATTTTCCAGAAATAGGTCCAAAAATCAGAATTGGAGAATTCTGATTTAGTTCATTTATGAGTAGTAAGAAAGTTGTATTCACTTTTAACTTGCATCTTCTATTATAGGTTTCTCCCCATTCTATATAATCCTTTGTTTCGTTGTCAAGAATGTAGGTGGAGAGGATAAAAGGAACATCCTCTTTGTGGAAAGTTTGCCAAATAAGGCTTGTCTTCCATGTGCCTGTTTCATTGATTAAATCACTTACCTTATTTGGCAGACTATTCATTGTTTTCATAGGTTGGAGGAGATAGTTAGTATCCACTTATCATGAAAGATGCTAGCATTTGAAGCATTTCCAATTCTAATAATCATGCCTTCTTTTGTTTTGAGTAGAGCATTGAACATGCATTGAATAGACCAGGATGCTTTGCTTGGTAGTTTAGAGTTGTTGTAGATAAGTGAAACAAGGTTGTTTTTCTATTTTTCCCTAATAATTCTGCTTGCTAGAATGTTAGGATTGTCATGGAGTCTCTAAGCTTGCTTGCATAACAAAGCTGGATTTAGCTCTTCAATTCTTTTGATTCCTAATCCCACTTCCTTCTTTGGTGATTAGAGAATGTCTTTACTTTTCCAATATATGGGTTTTTCACTTTTGTGTCAAGATTAGTGCCCTAGAAGAATTCCAAAATGGTTGAGGAGATTTTCTTCAAAATTGTCTTAGGGAGAGAGTACAAAGACATGACATGAGCATTCAACATAGCTAACACCCTAATCTCATTTTTGTTGGAAACCTTTAAGGGTTTCCTGAGAAATCTGATAAATTTAGGATAGAGGAGTGTTCTTATTGAAAAGAACATGGGAATTATTATAATTCACCATTTCACCAGACAAATGACAAAAGTCATCAATGACTTTGTGAATAGCTTTGCAGCTATATGGATTGTCTTGAAAATAAAATAGAGCATCATCTGCAAAAAAATAAGTGTGAGATAGCTTGAGTCCTAGGTGAGAGCTTGATGCCTTTTATAGTGTTATTAGCTTCCAACTGAACAAGCTTTCTTAATAACACTTCCATGCAAAGTATGGAAAGGTAAGGTGACAAAGGGTCCCCTTTCCTTAACCTCACTTTTAGATAAATGCAACCATGACGCTCTCCATTAATGAGAATGGAATATGAGACAATAGAGATACATTCTCTAATCCATTGGATCCAATTTTGAGGAAAATTCATAGCTGCAAGAATGTTGAGACTAAAGTCCCAACTTGCTCTATCATATGCCTTAAAAAGGTCAACTTTCAAAATTGCTTCAAAGATGGACTTTTCTTCTTCTTTCTTATGTAGTTGACTAATTTATTCCCAAGCATAAAGTTATCTTGCACTAGCCTTCCTGGGATAAAAGCATTCACCAAAGAAGTCATGACTTTATTGAATCTTCTATTAAGACATTTTAAAATAATCTTGTAGAAAGTATTGCATAGGCTAACAAGTCTGTAATTTGTGTCAGATTTGGGGGACTTGAAATTGGGGATGATTGTAATGTGGGTTTTATTTAGAGTCTTTAGAATGTGGTCTTCAGAGAAGAAATCTAGGACAACTTCACATACTTCATTCCCTACAATACTCCACTGTTTTTGAAAGAAAGCAGGTGGAAGCCCATCAGGGCCAGGTGATTTATGGGGGTGCATTGAGAAAATGGCCCTTTTAATTTCTGATTTGGAGAAGGGTTTCTCGAGAAAAGTGACATCCTCATGGTAGAGGACAGGGAGGAGTTCAGTCCATGTTTGGGTATCAGGAGGGGGAGTCGTTTGAGAAGTTTGAGATTATGATTTGAACAAGTGTTTGTAGTGTTGGATGAAATCCTTTGCAATAGAATGAGTATTATGAGTCCAATTATTCTCATTGGTTAGGATACCCCTTGATAGCATTACTTGATTTCCTTGACTTGACACTTCTATAAGAAAATCTAGTGCATTGATCACCCAAAGAATCCCATTTTGTAATGGCTCTTTGTTTCCAGTTAATTCCTACTTTAATTTCCCCATTTCCATCTCTTTTATCCTAAAGTTGAATTAACATTCACAATATAAGAGTTTTAGCCCCTTTGATTCTCAATGCATATCGAGCACAATTTAGCAGAAAGTTTGCATTTTGCCTACAAGTGTCAATTCAGTTATGGTTATTCCCAAACAGTTCAGTTTTTATCAATTCAGTTCAAATCAGTTTAATTTTAGAAACAATTCGATTCAGTTCAGTTCAGTTCAGTACATTTTGATTACACTTCGGTTCAGTTTCAGTTGACTTATATCTAAAGTTCAATTCAGTTTATTTCCAGTTTATACGGAAAGCCTTTTAAGTTTTAAATATTAAAAGACTTATCAAAAGTAAATTTCTCCAACTCCTCAATTACAACTAGTGTAAAGGGAAAGTAACGTTCGTATCCACAGAGAACAGATTTATGTTGATTTAATTGTGTTAAAATGTGTTTGGATTATTAAAAGGAAATCACTAATTCCTTAGTGATATTGGTAACAAAGGGGGGAAATTGGAGATTTTAAAGATAAAATAAACTTACGACTAAGTGATTACGAGAATATTCTAGATCTAAAGAATCTTAGGATTCGGTTACAATGACTCTTACTCGGCTCAATGAATTAGACTCTCAATTACCAAACCACTTCAACACTCAATTAATTATCGACAAGAGTAAACTCTTGCAGTCCCCTTAATTAGCTAGACAAGATAAATCGTAAATTGCCTAAAACCCTTGATGTTCAAAGAACACGAAGTGAACAACAACTTATGAATGGAGACACAATAAGAACGCAATTATTTAGAGAATACGCAATAAACAATTAACGTTTAAACAATCTCTACTAAATTGATCACAATAAGAATACGCTTAAGCATGAACAAGATAGTTACTACTCGAGGTTGAACACAATAATCGATTGTGTTCAAACCCTAGTAATGATTTTGTAAAATATAATAACAAGAAAAAGATCAAGCTAAAACATTGAACAAAACCAATAACAATTCATTTATGAGCAAGTAAATAATTGAAGTAATGAAATAGTTTAGAGTCAGAGAATCCTCACAAGAAACGTTTAAGAATCATTGAAACTAATCCGAAGAACAACTTTAAGCTACAATTTCCATTGAGATGCAAGAATTCTTCATTGGTTTAATGAAAGATTAACAAAATTACAAGCTAAACTAATTTGAGTTCTTGAGGAAAACAAGATAGAATTAATGCTAAGAAAGTTATTGAACATGAAAAACTAGATTTTTTACAATGAAAATCAGACTTTATATTTATACTAAACTAAATTATAACTTAGAAATCAAGTGAATGTAGCCGCGTACAAAACAAGCGCCCTCATAGGCGCGTGGCGCGCCCCCTACTTGGATTCCTATTATGACATGGGCGCTGCCACCATAGGCACGGGGCGCACCTTTCTTTGGAATATTACTGTGATATAGGCACTTGCAGCGCCCATAGGCGCGGAGCGCGCTTTTCTGTGGAATGCTACTGTGTCATAGGTGCCAGCGCCCCATAGGTGCGGGGCGGGCCTTCTTCCTTGGCCACTTTCTGCATAATCTTCCTTGATCAGATAGGCGCCGAAAGCGCCCTACCGTCTTCTTCAAAACTTTAACCACTTTTTCAAAGTCCCGAACAAGTCTCGGTCTTCCCAATTAAATACAAAATATGTAAAGAAACACGAGCCTGTAACAACAAAAATAAACTATGTCCTAAAAAGCAATTAAATTATGAAATGCAACACTAAATTAAGTTTCGAGACATAAACTTTCGTTTAAGCTTAAAGTTAATTAATATCACAAAACACGTTCTAAACAGTTACAAACTATACATCAAAATGAGCTAATTGATTAATACAAACTGAACACATCAAATACCCCCACACTTAGTCTTTACTCAACCTCTAGGAAATCAAAAGAGAGTAATAACGAGTCTTACGCCAAAAGTTTGCAAAAACAACTAAACTCTAACAAAAATCCTTAATGAACTTGTTCTAAACCAAACACAATAAAATTATGAGTTTTTTTAGGCATAAGGAGCAAATGCATTAAATTAAAAGAGTATTAAAGTTAGGATTACAGACCGGGGAGGGGTAAATTATATTAGGAAACAAACCCTCCAAATACTTACTAATAATACTAGGATTAGACAATTCAATTAAGCTACAACATTGTTCAGAAGATAAGACTAATGAAATATTTCTGATCAGAGTGGACTTCTTAGTTCCTCCACCTAGTAAGTCAGCTTGCTTGACGACTTCCTTAGGTCTCCACTTTAACTTCATTAAAGGTGGGATCATACTTCGGCATTCCCTGTAAAGATTAATATAGATATCAATGGGAGTTGTCCTACATTTCAGATCATGGATCACTTGTTGTGCATCTGAAATAATGGTTGTGGACTGCCATCCTTCACTTTGTGCCCATTTGATTACTGCTAGGATTGCAAACCCCTCTAGATAGTGTATATCTCTACCCTTTCTCTTTAGGATCAATCCTTTTACCACCTGTGCATTAGAGTTGTAACAAATAACAGCTATACCAGCTTCAAAGTTAGACAAGGAGCAGGAAGCATCAACAGAAATAGTGAAATCAGTAGAAAGGGTGATGGCTGAGGTATTGCTGTTAGGAGGAATAGGTGAAAAAGGAGGGGTAGTTGAGAGGAAGAACTCAGTGATTAATCTATGTGTGTCAGAGCAAAAATTAACCAAGGCCAGATGAACATTGTTCAATATCCAATTATTTCTTCTAATCCAAATTCTCCATAATTGGAATGGGAAGCAAGTGGCCCAAGGGATACCATTGAGACTAGTGTATTGGAAGGTCTCTTGCCAGGTCTCTAGGGATCTAGGACAATCCCTAAAAATATGGTTAATTGACTCTTATTGGGTAGGGAAAAATGGGCAGTGTGAAGGGTGAGGTTAGTTGGAAGGCTGTCCCATGAAATTAACCATAGGAAGTATTTAATCTTTGGAGGGCATGGACAATCCCAGATTAACTCCCATCCTTCCCTAGGGTTAGTGTTTGATTCCCTCCATAGGTCATGGTACAACTAAGTTGAATTGAAATGGCTACCTTTAGTGAGGGAGCAAACTAAAGTGTCAGGCTAATTTGAGAAAGAATTAGTACATTCAATGTGGTGTTTGATGCTAAGTGGGATGTGCATAGTGATCCTTTGTAGGTTCCAATTACCATCATGGAGAATGTCTTTGACATTAATGATATTCTCTTGATGGGATAAAGGTCCCTGCAAAAGATTCCTAAGTGGCCCGATTGGCATCCAGTTCCCCTCCCAAAAGTTAACACATTCCCCATTACCTAAAGCCCAGGTGGTGTACATTGAGAATACATCCCTAACTTTACCCAAATCCTTCCAAATATGGGAGCCTGATTTGAAACTCTTTGGAGTTCTGCCAGAGCAGTATTTTGCCATGATTATATTAGAGGTAATACTACTTTTGGAGTGCAGCTTCCAGCATAGTTTGACCAAGGTAATTCTATTGGTGATGGTTACTGCTCTAACACCTATTCCTCCCTTGCTCTTAGGAGCAGTTAGCCTATCCCAGTTTACTAAATGCAATCTTCTTTTTTCAGCAGAGGAGTTCCAGAAAAAATTTCTGGATGTTTAATCAAGGGAAGATAGGATTGGAGAGGGAAGCATGAAGCATTGCATTTGATAAGAAGGAATATAATTAAGAGTTGAGGTAATTAAGGTGGCTCTACCAGCTTTGGACAAAAATTTTGCCTTCCAAGAACTGAGTCCGGATTAGAGTTTATCAACAATGGGTTTGAGCTGGGTCACTGTTGGTCTCTTTCACTTAGGGGGAAACCCAAGTAAGTATCCAAGTGATTGCATTCCTCCACCCCCAAGGTTACACAGAATTGGTCTCTTGTGTCATGAGGAGTAAATTTTGAGAAATAGATTTGGCACTTATCTTTGTTCGCTCTATGACCTGAAAGGTCTTCAAACACCTGCAGGGTTTCAAGAAGGCTAGACAGGGTATTATTATTACACTGACAAAAAAGAAGCAGGTCATCTGCAAACATGAGGTGAGATATGGAGAAGCTAGTCCTAGGAATTTTGAAAGGATCCCATAGGTGTTGTTCCATGCAGAGGATAAACAAGTAGGGAGAAAGGGGTTCTCCTTGTCTTAGTCCTCTTGAGGGATAAAAAATAGGGGAGTGATTTCCTTTGATCAGGACAGAGGTGGATGTAGAGGTGACACAACTCATGATAAGTGTAATGGAGTCTTCATCAAAGTTGTGCCAGATTAAGCATTTTTTGATGAAGCACCATTCCATTCTATCATATGCTTTCTCTAGGTGTACCTTTAGAGCAAAGAAATGTTTCTTGCTCTTACTTACTCTCATAGAATGGAGGTTTTCTGAGGTAACAATATAGTTGACATCAGTTCCTCTTCCTGGGAGGAAGCTGTTCTGATTGGTTGAGATCAAAGGGTTCAATAAGGGTCTAATCCTCTTGACAAGAAGTTTGGACACTATTTTATAGAAGGTAGTACATAGGCTAATAGGTCTAAACTGCTTTATTGATGTCTTGGGGTTGTCTCCTTTGGGAATAAGGCAAACTGTGGTTCTATTGGCTAGCTTAGGGACAAAAAGGGACTGGAAGAAGTTGTTGACACTAGCCCACAAGTCCTCTTTAATAGTCTCCGAGTGCTTTTGGAAAAAAGTGCTATGAAACCCATCCCAGCCAGGAGATTTGTTAGGGGCAATACTGAAGATTGCTTTCCTAATTTAATTCATGTAGGGGGGTGGCAATGTGGATGGAATGACTCCTAGGATGAGGTAGGCAATCATTAGAGGGAGCAATATCAGAAGTGAAGTGATTTTTGAAGTAATAAACCACATGATTGGTAATTTCAATTGGGTTAACAAGTTCATTACCAACTGAATCAAAGAGTGAATAGATTTGATTTCTTTTCCTTCTACGGACTACTGAATTATGAAAAAACTTGGTATTTTTGTCCCCCTCATTCACTAGTAGAAAAATAGTCATTGGATGCGGGGGTTTTAGGCCCTTTGGATGCGGTTCTGCCCCGCAGCCAATATCGTAGCAGCCATAGGTCTATGACCTATGGCTGCGGTTCCACCCGCATCCATAAGTGACTTTTGGATGCGGTTCTAGCTGGAACCGCATCCATAAGTCCTTTTTTAAAAAAATAAGAATTTTGTATATATAAATATAATTATAATATATATCCTGCAATAATAATTAAATACATCGATATATATATATAAATTACAAATAAAAATGTTGAGCAAACATCTCTAAAACTCAAACGCTTATCAAAATATAACATTCAAACGATTCAATAATGTTTTGTACATACAAAATAAATTCGTAATAAAACATATCACAAACAATTTTATGTAAGAAAACTAGCGCACTTGTCTCGAACCTCACTAATTTCTTGAACAGTGAAATGTCCTTCCCTTGTTGCAGCATCAATAATCTAGGTGTAAGAAAAATAAAAACAAAAAAAAATATAATTGTTAGAACAAAAAAATGACCACGAATACGCAAAAAGTACCAAACTTAGACCACGATTCAATTGCATTATATGGTAACGATACATGGTAAGGTGGTGCGTGGCCAACCACTTGAGCAGTGGGGCATAGAGGCAACGCTGGCTGTGCAACAACCACCACGAGGAGCAATGCCGTTGCAGTTGTGCTGGGCGGCAGCAGCAGAGCTGTGCAGTAGCAGCACCCTGCTGACAGAAGACCTTGCCAGCAGCAGCAGCACACCGACAGCCGTCCTCGCCAGTAACAGCCGCACGCCGGCAGCAGTAGCCATCGCCAGCAGTAGCAGCACGGCGACATCTATAAATTAAAATAGTGAATTTCCTCTATCAACTCTTCTTCCCTTGGGGAGAGAAAAACCCATCACTAAACTTTCTCATTGTTTGACAACTACCATAAGAGTATGAAACCCACCAAAAAAGAAAACCTACTTAAAGATCACTTCCTCTGTAAAAATCAGTTCAATCCTAAGCAAACTGTTAGATATTACACAATCAAATATCATTAAAAGCAAATAAACCCACATGTCTCCAAACTTAGATAGTATAAAAAGAGAAAAGATAAAAAAATGTGCATCTGAATAAGTGAAATACTACATGCACTTATTAGATCTTCCTCTTGGTACAAATATTTCTTTAGTCATTATGGCAAGTTCCTTGGAAAAATAAGTCTTGTCCAATTCATTCTTTGGTATTCAATGGTGATGGAGCTCTTTCTGTCTAGTAGTTGCTAGTAGTAGCATTGGAAGACCCCGGTCTGCAAGAGATGAATGTCAAGAAATATAGCTCAAGTTCAAATATAAAAAAAACTGAAACCAAATCTCTTAGACAAGTTCCTCTAACCAATGTATCTCATTTGAATATCTAAGCTCATAAAGGGATACATCCTATGATAATGGAAATCCCATGGACATGATATATACAACCACGCCTAACAAAGAATGAAACTGAGTTCAAATGGAGTGAATAATTGCTTGTCAACCTAAAATGCTGGTTTAAACATATGTCATTCAAAATTTCCCAGCCTGGAAAACAACACATTCTATGACAATGACTCATAACTTACAGACATGTACAACTATAGTAGCCCAAAAGAGTATAACACTGATGGCAACGTTATGTAACTACAACCTATATTATATGATGTATATCAGATTCAAGTTTCAGCATATAATGTATGAATCTAAAATCACAGTAACAGTAGCTATCAAAAAAAGGTTAGCATTATTCAACAGTCAGTACAACATCCATCAAATTTAAATATAATTACTACCTACTATTATATTCTTTCTTGATTATTTTTTTTTTTTATAATTTATCCCATAAACTTATATAATAAACTATAATGACTAACAGTGTAAAATTAGTGTTGTTATATTGGTTAGTAATAGAACATGCATTTGATGGTTAAAATCAATTAAAACAAATCTGTAAACGTCAAAAATCAAACAAAGCTTATTTTGGAAAGGAAGGTTTAGCTCGTTTTGGAATAGAAGCACCTGGTCAAAGAATATATTTTGGAAATAATTGCTTAGAAATCAATACCCCAATTGAGAGAAAAACTAAAAAATACCCCAGAAAACAAAGCAGGAAAATGAAACAAAAAAAAAAAGAGAATTATTACCTCGTGGTCATCTTCCAAGAGAATGAAAGAACAACTACATCTTTTTAAAGGTGGTAAGATATATATTCATAGTACAACTATTGAAAATCGGATTCTTTTTATTAGATAGACTTATATTCGAGCAAATAAAAGCAAAACATAAATAATTTATGGTAGATTACCTGTATATTTCATGTTAAGATGACATTTTGAAGACAGTTCAGCATCTTTCAATTCTCCTGTAGTGGAGCGCGCGCCGTGCATGTACTATTGCTTAGTCATATTGTGATAGATTAGACCAGATTTGTAAACCCCCTATACGAAACCAGATTATAGATAGAAATAGTTAATCATTTGAGGCATTACAAATAGAACACAAGTATCGACATTTGAGAAATAGAATAGAAACAATGACATGTACTTGGCCTTTGCAAAGAACATAGCTAAAACAAAACTACAATCAACTCTCTGAAATTAAACCTTTCATATTCAATTGCATATTCTTTAAAGTTTAAATCACTAATTACTTACACTAACATCAAATCAATCAAGAATTCCCACTAAACTCTTAATTTTTTCAACACAAGTTCTTAAAGATAAAGATAAAGATTATCCTTAAAGTCACTAATTACTGATACTAACATCAAAAATTCCTAAAAAAATCTTCATTTTTTCAACAAAAGCTCAAAAAGATATAGATAATACCTATCCCCAAATTCTCTATAGCATAGTTCCATAACCTCCAAAAAAAACTCAAAAGAAACAGTGCACACTGGTTGATGGACAAAACAAACCAAATTCTTACTCACAACGATCATCAATTTAATAAAATAAGAGGGTATAAATTACGCTTATAGACAAGAAGGGTAATCACATAAAAATAGAAATTGAAGGGAAATTTATTTAAACCACTGCATCTAAAGTACAATTATAAGGCATTTTAACACTGATTGTAATATAATTTATAAGTAGTTAGTACTTCCAATCTCAAGTAACAATTATCCTTGTCATTTTAAAAAAAAATTTAAAAAAAAGCTCTAAAAAATCCAACTATAGCAAAAAAAAACGCATTGCTTAGTTTTAGTATGGAATGTTTGTAGTCAAAACACCTAACAACTGAAAGGGATCTTCTTTCCAAGCAATCTTATTCACCACCTTATTAATAAAATTAAACCACAATTTTCAACAAAAGAGACCCAAACCAGATTTAAGTCACTAAAACCTAAAATAAAATTTAATAATTGAAAGGAAAAAGGAGCAAAAGATAGACAAACCAAGAGGATCTAAACTAAGTGAAGTTAGAGTGAAATTGAAGGGAAAAAAAAATCAAAAGACAGGAAAATCGAGATGATGTAAACTAAGTGAATTTATACCGGCATTTTCATTCTCTTTGCAAGCCCTTGCCTTTTCATCTCTTCAATCAATCAACTTACAACTTGGACGACGAAAACATGGAGGCGTCTGCCCAAAAAAAGATGCGATGGAGGTCCTTATTACAAACACCGAACCATGGGAGATCTGACTTTCTCACCCAAAATAGAAACCCTAAATCGCCAAAAAAAAACTAAAATTAGTGAAAATTGAACCCTAATAATTAGCGAAAATAGTAGATAAATTGAAAGCATTAAAATAAGAAATAGAAGACACGCATCTCAGGTAAGCAAATGAAACAGAAGAATCATTAATTCAAACCAACACAATTCAAAGATTAACAATTGCAAATTTAGGGAGATTGCTTACTATGATCCATCACAATTTGGAGATTAGCATAAAAAAAAGTATGTTTTAAATCAGAGTTGGTTATGCCAGGGCTACATAAGAAATATGTTCTGGTTTTTTTGGGCCACTTCCGCATAAACATACTTTATATAAAAATCTGATTTAAACCAGAACATACTTTATATACTTTTTTTTAATCTCCAAATTGTGATTTAAACCAGAGCATAAAAAAATAAAACATACTTTATATAAATGGACTAAGGATAGACCCTCATAAAATACATCGACTATTATATAAAACGTATTTGGTTAAACCCAACACAGAGGCTACATATGCCAGGGCTACATAAGAAATATGTTCTGGTTATTGTTGATGACTATTCCAGAAAACTATTCCAGAAAACCAACTTTGTAAACCCAAATCCAACTTTGTAAACCCAGATTCAGAACATTGGTTCATATGAATGCCTTAAAACCCAAAATCAGATACTAGCTCATACAAATAGCACGTATTAGCTATAATTCATCTATTTCCAAATTCGAAACCCTAGCTTTTTGTTCACCAAAATTCGAAAACCTCAACTCGCCAAAAACCATTAACAACAACAATAAACAATTGGAAAATAATAAATAAAAACAAAATCAGAATCAAGTTGAAATTCTCACAATAATTATAAAAGGCGTCAATTTCAGTCTGCGATTTCAATTTGCAAGCAAGAGAATGAAATATGAAAAGAGAATGAAATAAGAATTATAACTTAAATTAAAGTAGATGCTAACCCTAGATTTCAGAGGTGAAAGGGCCGATGGAAGGAGAGGGGCCAGCGTTTGAGGCGATGACAACCACAGCGCCGAAGACAGCAGTTTGAACTTCGAACCACTGCGTGCGAAGGCAACACCAGGCCGACGACAAAGGCAGCAGCAGGGCCATGGCGACGGTGCATACTTGATGGTGGTGCGCTGCTAGGATTCGATGGAGGTAAGTGCGCTGCTAGGGTTCGATGGAAGTGCATTTTTTTTTTGACGAGTGTGAGTGTGAATTGTATAAGTGTGAGTGGTATGAGAGTTAAGCAAATAAAAGTGAAGTTAATGAGGTGCGTTTTTTTTATTATTTTATTTATGGATGCGGTTCTAAAACCCGCAGCCATAAGTTCAAGAACCGCATCCATAAATATTTATGGATGCATTTTTTAGGAACCGCATCCATAAGTACTTATGGCTGCGGTTTTTTAACCCACAACCATAAGTAGTGCATTTTTTAAATATTTTCAGTACTTTTGGATGCGGTTCCAAAAGAACCGCATACAATGTGGCGCAGTATATGTGGATGTTTCTACTAGTGATTGATCCAATTAGCTCTAGACCTGCCTTTCCAGTACTCTTCCTCTGACTTTTCAAGGCTATTGATTTCGAAAGTTAAATTATCTTCAAGCTGCCAGAGGAAGGTATTGAATGGGTCAGTTTCTTGGGCTCTTTGGATTCCCAGGATCCTTTTATGAAGAGTTCTCAGGGTTTTAACTGGATTACCAAACATGTTATCTGCCCAAGGTCTAATTTTCTCTGATAGGGACACCAATTTTGGCATAAAATTAAGGGAGTTGGAACTCCAGAAGTTATCTACAAGGGTGGTAAAGGAAGGGTTGGTGTAACGACCCGACTCGCTTAAATCGGCGCGGAAGAAACCGACGCTCAAAATACTTAAGAAATAAAACTAATTCCTCAAATATTATTATTAAACCACAAAAGTACAAATACCCACAAGTTTGTACATAAACTAGTCCAAAAGTCAAACTAAAAGTACTAAAATACGAGTAACTCCAACCACACGTCAGAGTCTAAACAACGTATAAAAGAGTCCAATAACAACATATAAAATCTATATAACTCCATCACTATCTAAAACAACAGAAAACAGAAAATACAACAGATAATAGTAATAACAACGTCGCTCGCCCAACCCAAAGCTAAGCAAGAGTATCGTTATCAGAAATGCCTGAAAAACATACAACAGTCCACCATCAGTGGCGAGTAACATAACTGACTCACCCTAATGGGAATACACATGCACATAGCATAAATCAAATAAACAATACCATTAACCAAAGTACGAGAACAACCCAAAACGTGAACTCGACTCAAACCAACTTAATCAACTATCTTTGGCGCAATCATTCATATTCTAGACCGGACTGTGCTCGTACGAACGCATCTTACGCATTCGAACTTTCTACTATGCTCGGATTTGAGAATCTTACTCCCAAACCCCATGAAACCAATCTTACTGGAAATCCATGTCCCGTGAAACCAATCTTACTGGAAATTCACAAAGATCACATAGTATGACTCCAACTATCCCAATACCGCGGATGGAATAGGGGCAACGTCTTAACCCAAATACAATGAATCTTACTCAAAGTATCAAGCGTCTAAAAATGAAATCAAGCTAATCTTAATTAATTAATCATTTAATCATGTTATTCATTTTCTTACCTCAACCTAACTAAATTATATTCAAGAATTACCTCAATGCCTTGATTCTTGAAAATAACTAGTTAAAACATCGAAGTTATACTCAAGATTGCCTCTATGCCTTGATCTTGAGTCTAACCAACCTTAATTCATCATTCAATAATCATTCTTTAATCAAATTAGACACATTCTTTAACTTTCTTTATCATTTAAACCATTTTCTTTAACTCCCAAGATTCAACCAAGAACTCATAAAGACTCATCAAGAATTCATAAAGAACTCAAAGAACTCATAAAGAACTCATAAAGAACTCATTCAAGATTCAAGATCTTCAATCAAGAACTCAATCAAGATTCAAGAACTCATCCAAACTCATCAAAACCACACGCATAATCAACATAAAAACCATTCGAAAATCATCCTTTCAATTATCCAAAATTAACCAAACTTTAACACATTAATCATGATCATATTACAACATATAATCAATCATAAAATCATGAAAAACCTTTATCAAAACCTCATTAAATCACTTAAAAAATCAGAATACCAATCATACGTAAAATCATGAACAATCAACAATAAACAACCCAAACATGCATTTAATTCATACTATAAACATAGTATACCAAATAGGTTGAGAAACCATGTTACCTTATTGAAGATTACACACAAATTCAACACAAATATGCAGTCCGGAAACTAACACCACACGGCCCACAACCACGCTCACACGGCACGAACAACACGGCACACTTACACGGCCCCTTTGCACGAACTGCACGGCTGCACCACGCACACACGGCCCACGAGCCTGCTGCACCACCACGGCACACGAGCACCACAGCTTCACACGGCCACTCCGCACGGTTTACCACTCGAACACCTCTCTTGCACGGCCTCAATCACGGCACCACACGGCCACCACTACGAACACCCACACGAGCAAGAACAACCCGGAAAACAACCCAACCAAGTGATCTTGATTGAAATGAATGTGTTTAGGATTGTGTTTGGACACTTAAAGATCAATGAACTTTGAATCTTTAAGTTTTGGGTTAGGAAAAAGATGAACAATTGATGGCTTCAACTATTCAAAAATGGCGTGAGGCAAGGAGGAAGTGGAGGGAGTTTATGTTTGAATTTGATGGCAAGAGCATTAGATGGCAAAGTGGACAAAAATGATCTTAAGGCTCACTAACCACTCCTATTTATAGAAGTTGGTTAAGTGTGAACACAAAGCAAGTGGCAAAACTTGCCATGCACCAAGGAGAGGGCCGGCCATCAAGGGCAATTGGGCCTAAAAATGGGCTCTCGTGACCAATTGGGCTAATTTGCAAAAACCGCTTGACTAATCATGCAATAATCGATTTGGCCCAAAATATTAGATAATTAATTAGAAAATTAAATAATAAAATTCTAATCAATTAAATAAGAAATAACATAAATAATAAAAACTGAAAAATAAATATTTCGAATTAAATCGAAATTATTCACATAAAATAAAATAAATAGTTCAAAAATAAATTTGAACTAACACAAAAATACACATAAATACACATAATGATCGGCAAAAATACCAATAAAATCTGGGTCATTACAGTTGGAGTACCAAAAGGACTCCATTTTGAAATGGGTAACTAGCTCAAAGGTGGTCTGCATTGGTTTTTTGAGGTGGACTAAAACTGGGCAGTGGTCAGAACCTAGCCTTGCAAGGCTTTTTACAAGGTGGTTTAGAAAAAGGTTCATCCAGGCAATATTAGCTACAGCTCTATCAAGTCTTTCAAGGATGGGTTTATGCTTCCTTTTGTTAGTCCAAGTGAATTTGAAGCCAGTATAGCCTAAGTCCATTAAACCACAGTCATACAAGAAATCCCCAAAGGCTTTCAGCCTTCTAGGTTTAGTGGGTTTCCCGCCCAATTTTTTCATGTGGGTTTTCATTAACGTCACCAAACATTAACCAAGGCTTATTCACAGTAATTGCAAAATTTCTCAGATCATCCCATAAATCTACCCGGGATTTGAACAATTCATGAGAAGGAAAACCAAACCAAATGTGAACTAATGATTTCAAAAATTCAAGCATGGTTCACACTATTTACAAAAATCAAATGGGGAAAGAAAGAACAAAAGAAGGTGTTCTTACCAAAGCACTCCGGAAGATGAGATTATGCGGTCTTGAATCAAAAGCAACGAACACTTCTCTTTTCTTTTTCGCTCATTTTGCCTAGGAGCCCTTTTGGGTTTTCATCCTAGCTTTCTCACTCTTTTTTTCATTTTCTTTTTCTTTTCTTTTTTTTCTTTAACCCTCACTCTTTAGCTCTTGTTTTGCATAGGTTGTCATTTCGGGTTTTCAACCTATCGAGCTTTCTTTTTCTTTTTTTTTCTTTTTTTCAATAAAAAGTAAAAGAACCCAAAATTATATACAAGTGAACGTACCCCCACACTTGAGCGACACAATGTCCTCATTGTGGGTTAAACGTTCACCATCTTGTCAAGCATTGGAGGACCGACCGGGAAAAGTGGGTCCTGGAGGCCTCCTCCTCCACTTCTCCCTATGCTTCATTTCCCGCTCAATATCTGTGGTCGGGTCAACAGGGGTACCGTAAAGATGCATGGTGTGCATGGCTGTAATCATGAAAGACATGGGGTACATCACGTTCTCCATCCGGTGCACCTCGTGCCAAAGCGCACCTACCTCGACTTGCAAAGAGTCGAACCGCTGATTGAGGAGATTAATCCCCGGTTGATCAAAAGAAGTAGGGTCCGGCTCTTGCATACGAATTCCACCTCGTACCCGAGGTCTGCGAACAAAGTCTTGTTCACGGTTTCCCATGTTTACACCAACATCACCATCACCATCATCATCTTCATCATCATCATCATCATCATCCTCACCCTCATCATAATCCTCCTCACTGTCACTTTCCTGCCACTCTGGGTTAGAAGGTGAGGATCAGGAAATTCACGCCCAAAAACGTTTTTCAAGTTTTGCTTGTAGGCTAGATCGGGTGGGCAAAAAAATCAGTCGCCCGAGTACATCCCCTGATGGAAGTACGCTGCGGCTGAGGCAAATTCATGTAGGCCTCGTGTCCCGGTCCAAAACGCCAGACAAACGATCGAGGAGTCTCGCGCCGATCGGAAATGTAAATGAAACTCCGAGACTATAGAACCCAATAGGTGAGAAAATCTTCGGGGTCACTCCCGATCCTTCCATCAGGGTATTCAATTTCCTACTTAATCTTCCCCTTCTTCTGCTCCAAATACTCATATATCGGAGTCACCATACCTCCCATAGCTATGGTCCCTTTCTTGCTCTCGTTGATCAAATTGAGGAAAGCATCAACCCACAATTCCGCCCAAAGCGGCTGATCATTTCCCTCGAGAGTCATGCCCCAAAGGGCCTTAAGGGTGGTTAAGGGGAGCTTGTTGGCCTCCGCCTGGCAAAAAATGGGCATTGCTATGAAGCGAAGAGCCGGATAAGGTATGGAGCTGATGAGGGCATTTCGATCAAACTTAAAGAAATGCGTGATCCCTCTGTAGAACTGTTAAGCATTAAAACCCATATGGCTTGTAAAATTATCGATAAGAGAGGACTCCCACCCAAAAACCTCCTCAAGTTCATCATAGAACATTCTATGAGTTTCATCATTAAGGTTGAATGTTATATAGCGAGACTCCTTGCCCATGGGCTTGTTGGGGTCATTACCCTTTTGAAGGGTGGGGAGGAACTCAAAAGTGAGGGAGTAGTATGTGTGAGCATGTTCATTTAGGAAGCCGTCCAAACCAACTCTTCCTAGCAACCTTGTCACAGGTCTGAGAATCCCGTGCCTTTTGAAAGTTCAGTGACAAGAAAAAGCGGTGGCTTGGACTATAATACCCCGTATTTTTGGGGTTAGAATTTTGGTAATTAGTTTGTCTTTCCTGTTGTCTTAAAACAAATTATTTTGAAAACTTTTAATAAATTCCCTATTTTATATTTGGAAAATATTTTAAAAGTTATTTTCTAGGAATTTATGTTATTAATATTTTATAATGTGTAAAACTAATTTTCTTTCTTACGGTTATCTTACATTATCTCCTTTGGCCTCAACCTATTAGGTTCCCAAATCTTCACCTTAAAGCATTTTAAGGTTGTGGACTGACTCAAATTTAATGTTGAATTAATGACGAGTTGGCTAAGTAGGGGTTAGAAGTAATTTTAGTCCTATTTGGAAACCGGACTTGAAAAGCCTTTTCATTTGATTTCTGGTCCATTGATTCAAGTTGAGCCCAACTAAAACTCGAGCCCAAAACTTTTACCTTGCCTTACTCAAAATAGGGCCAAAAGCCCAATCCCATTTGCCACATAAGCCCACACGGCAACATCCCCCTTTTTGATTAATTATTTTCCAAATCTTTTAATTTGATAAGGATTTAGCCAAAAAGCTTATTTTTAATATTTTCTACCTATTTTTAGGAGTTCCCTCAACAAACCAATAGAGTCTATAAAAAAACCCTTCCTACCACTCAACTCACAGAACCCTAAAAAAGAAAAGCCTGAACAAATTACTTTCATTATTCTCTCTCAAAAACAACTAAACACAAAACTCCTAAAGACCTTCAATTCAATTCTAAGATCAAGAAACCAAAAGATTGAAGCAAGAAGCCAAGCAAGACCAAGTCTAGGAATCGAGTATCACGCGGCCAAACCAAAGAGTTCGAAATCTTGTCCATCAATTTAAGGTAATTAGATGTTTTATTTAATTCTAGAATAGATTAGGTATATAATTGTTAGAATATGTCTAGGATTGATTAGAATTGTTTGGAATTACTTTTGAATGGGTTGAATGATCCTTATGAATGTCGAACCATATATGACGATTTCATAGTGTTATTTTGTGTTTCAACATGATTCTATGTATGTTCTATGATTCTTGCCATGATTCTTGATGAATAAATTTGATGAATTGTTGTACATATAAAAACCGAACCTTGCTTGTATTCTTCTTGGATTTTCCGAGTAGTTTAAAATCTAAAAGATAAATCTTTTTATTTTAATCTTGTTCTATCTTTAATTATTAAGTTTTCTTGAATTAACCCTTTTAATTATTTAAGTTCTTGAACTAAAGCATGAATTTTGTTTGATGAATAATGAATGTCGAATGGAAAAAGAATTGTAAACAAATTTTGGTTCGAAATTTTTGATTTAAATTATTAAAGCATGAATTTTTATAAATTTAGCTTAGCTTAATTAGTGATCTTTTGAATTAATTAATCAAAATCTTAAAATTTAATTTTGATTAAGAACATTCGAATTTTAACCGTATGAATTAAGTGACTATTTCGAAAATTAGCACTTCAAATTAAAATTTGAATTTTTATAAAATCAATTTAATTTAAATAGTTTAATTTACAATTATTTATTTTAAATTAATTAATTAAATTCTTTTATTATAGTTATTTATAAATGCCGTTTATTTTGTATTAAACAAAATTGAATTACGTTTAGTTATTAATTAAATTAAGCCTTATTAGATTATGCATTGCCAAATTGTTTGTTTTATTAATTGAGAATTATGAATTGATATGATTATTTAAGTTGTTATTAAGTCTAGAAGTCAAAGTTTGGATGTTTGACTTATAATTGACTAAGTGATAAGTTGAGTTGACTTAGAGTTAAGTTGTAAGTTGGCTAGGAAAGGCTGGGTATTTAAGATGGCCAATATACGTGCCACACCTCCCTTTCTTGGGACTTCGAACATCTCGATACCGATTACGGCCACCTAGTACTCTCGATTATGGTATACTCTACCGGGTTTAAAGAATTGACGGCCGGCATATACTGATAAATTGGGAATTGACGGACAGTTTATGCCGATAATTAAGGAATTGACGGCCGATATGAGCACCATTATAAAATACATAACAAGTAATAAGGTAAGATGATAATGATGATAAGATAATGAAAGATGATGGATTGATTAACTATGAAGTGATCGCCCGTTTAGTGACATTAGGGCCACGAATACGGGTATAGTCGAAGCCATTGCGCCACTGCGGGATGGTGTCAGTTCTGGATCCCAGCGTCCGGGAAGTAGATCTATTGTGGTTGACCCGATGTGAGATAAGGAAAGTTGGGGAACGAGTTCCCTTACGAGCATATGACTGGTCACAGATTAGAATGAAGGAATGAATTTGGAAGATGAATAATTAAGAATCTAGAGTCTTGAGGTGACCCTAGCAAGTGTATAGAATGATCATGGTTTAGATTGATAGAATGAATTGGGAAGTTGATAATTAAAAGTTTAAGAAGTCTAGAGTCTTGAGGTGACCCTTGCAGAAGTGTATGTAATGGTTATGGTTTAGTTGTATGTTGTTCCGCTGCATTGACTGATTGTTTGTTATATTTGAATATAATTGTTTATGTTGACTTATTCGAGTGATTGGGTGATTCGTGTTCTGACTATTATATATTTAATTGTGTTCTACTATTAAGTAGAAGATCTAATTACTCCCCACTGACTGTGGACCCCCATTCCCCTTTCAGGTGATGAAGAAGAATAAGTCGGGTGTTATCGAGGGTTGGGATTCGTGAGCTTGCAAGCGTAGAAGTTTAGCTACTCAATTTATTAGTAGTCCTAGCCTAATATTTAATATCTCTAGCTTGTAATAGTATTTTAGTAGTATAATGAAAACTTTGGGGTATTTCTATTGGATAATTTTTCAAGTAATAAAATGGCTAAGTGTTAGAGCTTCTGCTTTTATTTTAAGTCCTGTTTTATAAGATTTTAGAATAATGATGATTTGTATTGTTGTTTTCTCCGAAAACAACGTTGCTAAAATGCGGGTCGATACATGGACACTGCGTTTTCTTAGCCGGGTAAAAATGGTTTTCTGTGGGGGTGTGAGTCTTTTTAGGTCGTAGAAAGATGTGCCAGAAGAGGCTACATGCTTCCTTTTTCTTGCACCGGAAGTTGAAGCCAATTCTAGTTAAATTTTTGTGGTGGATAAGGGGGTTTGTTGTTGAGAAAGGTGATTTTGTCTTAGAGAGTGGTTGGGGAAAGCTTGCTTGGGCTAAGCAAAGTAGGTGCCAAAATTTGGTAAGCCTTTTACGTCGTTAAAAATAAAAGACTTACCAAAAATAAAATTTGGTAAGCCTTTCTTTGGAATGTTACTGTGACATAGGCGCTGGCAGTGCCCCATAGGCGCGGGGCGCGCCTTCTTCCTTGTCCACTTGCTCTATAATCTTCCTGGATCAGATAGGCGCTGGAAGCGCCCTACCTTCTTCTTCTAAACATTAACCACTTTTCCCAAGCCCCGAACAAGTCTCGGTCTTCCCAATTATATAGAAAATATGGAAAGAAACACTAGCCTGTAACAACAAAAATAAACTAAGTCCTAAAAACCAATTAAATTATAAAATGCAATATTAAATTAAGTTTCGAGACATAAACTTTCGTTTAAGCTTAACGTTAATTAATATCACAAAACACGTTATGAATTGTTACAAACTATACATCAAAATGAGCTAATTGATTAATATAAACTGAACACATCATTATACCCAATCAGTTAAAAGTTCAACGGTTGAACCCAAAACAGTTGTGTAATGCAACAATTAATTTTCATTTTTAGTTCAGATTCTTTCATTTAATTTATATTTTTGATTCAATCAGTCCAGTTCCAATTTATTTCAGTTTATGCCCAATAATTTAAACCAATTAACATTCTCATTAAAATTTGGGAGAAAATGTGTTATGATTTTACGGTGAAAGTTATTATTTTTATTATATTTGAGAAGAGAAGTTAATATTTCTGCCATCCCTAAATTTTTGCCTTTTTGGATGTCCCAAAAGTTTGCTACATTTTCTTTTAAAGTAAATGGCCCCACCCACTCTCTCTTTAATTTTTAGTTTTTACTCTTACCACATATACCCAATATACTTCCTCCGTTCCAAACAAAACGCAACAGTCAACATTTTGCACTATTCACATTATATACTTTGACCAAGTTTTGAGCTTTATACATAATAAAAAATATAGTCAAGTGGGATCTTGTTTGATTCGTCTCGTAAAACACTATCTTAATATCAACTTTTTGTAATTTTTAAATATTCATAATTACAGTTATTAAGGGTCAAAGTAGTGTCTCGGCATGCGTGAAATGTTGACTGTTGTATTTTTTTTGGAACGGAGGAAGTATCAAACATTAAAGAACATAAGAAGTATTGGAATTTACTAAGAAGGAAAACCAATATTTTCATTGGAATTTATGAGGGAAAACCAATATTTTTCATTGGAATTTAAAAGGATAATTTCATATTATCAATTATATTTGGGAGCTAAAGGAGGGAAAACTACCCTTAAAAAGGAGGGAAAACCAATATTTTTATTTGGATTATATTAAAGGCATGAAAATTATTCAATCAATTGCAATTCATTTTTATTATAAATTAACTAGGGGTTAGCATTAAATTTATTCTCAATTTAGTAAATTTTGATTAAAATAATTGAGCCTAACTAGTGCGGTTATATCCAGTTAAATTTTTGTTAAAATCAATTTTGCGTAGATTAATTTCAGTTCAGTTGTAATCAGTTTAGGCCTTTTTCAGTTCAGTTCAGTACAGTTGTTATGTTTTCAATTTTTTTTTCTAGTTATTTTTAGTTTAGATGATTACCACTTTAGTTATGAGTTCAGTTTCAGTTATTCACTTCCAGTTTATTTCAGTTTGCAGTTTAAGTTTTTAGTTCAGTTTCAGTTCATTTAAAAGTTATCCAATAAGTTTTAACCCAAACTGACAGTGCTAATTTTGCCCCTAATTTTAATCTTTCTTGACTTTTTTGGACGCATATATTAGACTTACCCTACATAAACATGCCCAGTTTGATTGTATGAGCTCTATGAACTTGAATCATTAACAAAAATCCAGTTCATTGAAACGAAAACTTTTGTATTTAAAAATAAAGATTAAGTAAATTAATAGGTACCAGCTATTGCACTTTTTCTTTTATAGGTACCACCTTTTGAATATTCACCAGCAACACGAACTATTACATAAAGTTGCAATGATAGGTATGGATGACCTATAAAGTTGCAACGGTATTCAGGTTATATCCCTAGTTTTCATGGCTTATTTTATTTTATTTTTGATTTGTTGTTTTGCATTTTTATTAAATGGGCTGTTTTTATAAGTTGGAATTAATTGGCCCAAATGGCCAATTAAGCCCCATAGGGCCGGTTATCATAGGGGATTATACCCATGATTTGGCTCCTTAATCTATTCCATCCTCTATATATATGGGACTAGAGGAGGATTTGGGACTACCATTCATTTACCACTTCAAATTTCTAGTAAACACTTTACTACTTGATTAAACACACTCTAATCATCATCTTCCTACAAACACCATTACAAACCTATATTTCTCCATCCACATTCTTCAACACAATCCACATTAAAATTCAAGATTCAAACAACATTAAACTACATTTCTATTGTAGTTTAATATTCATCAAATATTTCATTCAAGATCATTGGTTTGGGTTGTTTCCAGGTTGGGTTTGGATAGTCCGTCTGGGTGCTCGTGTGGACCGTGTGTGGCTCGGTGGTGGTCGAGGCTACTCGTGCTGGTGCTCGGCTGGGCTATAGTGGTGCCGTCGTGTGGTGGTCGTGCTGAACGTGCGTCGCTGCGGTGGTGCTGTCGTGCGGTTGCTGTGCGGTTGTTGGGCTGCTGTGTTGATCTTGGTGGTTGAGGTTCGTGTTGGCCGTGTATTGTTGATCGTGAATCGTGTTCGTTAATTGTTCTTTCATCGGTTGATTGTTAAGCTTGCGTTAATCCAGGTAACTATATGTTTAAACTCGAATTTGGTAATTAAGTTGACATAGATTAACATATATAGTATTGAATTGAATAAAATGATGAACAATTCTCATATTTTTGCCATGTTATGTATGTGAAATAATGTATGATTGTATGATTAATTCTTGATTAATTCATGTATGATTTGGTAACTAAAAGTTAATTTAGTAACTTCGATCATGAGTGTTATGTTGTTATGATTTAATAATATTTTTGAATTTATTTTAATTAATTTCGTTTTGGTTATTAGTTTGTGCGTGTATAATAGTTGATGAGTTCTTGATGAGTTTTTTATGAGTTCTTGTAAATACTGACTAGATATATTATGATTAAATAAATGACTTTTCAAGTTGGATTTTGAATTAACTTCTTTCTTGAAGTTATATTTAATTTTTAATTAGTTTTTCTTAATCTTCGATAATTCTTGGTTTTCACGGATAGTTTTGATGAAATCGTGTTTTGGGTCGGTTTGTTGGATTTTCGAACCATATAAGCGGTTTAATTGAGTTTTCGTTGGATTTGGTTAATTCGAAATGTTTTTGGAATTTATAAGTTTTGAATATTGATCTTTATGATCATGTCGGTATTTTCGTATTTTTAAGTCGCCTATCTTAGTAACACATAGGTTGCAAATTTGGGTTAAAGTCGTAGCCGCTGCCCTGTGTTCGATATTTGTGGGGTAGTTCTTGGTCCTAGGGTGTGTTGTCGTCTAGGTTAGTGACACATTGGTTGTTAACTAAGGGGTATTGGCCATTACTTAGACATAGTACTCGCATTGGAGTGCTATGGGATTTGGACGCATTGGTTCGTCCCGACATGTGTTAGGAAATTTGGAAGACGCATAGGTCGACCAACGAGCTAAGACTAGATTGTCGGTTGGTTTTCAAGGTCGCGTTAGACTCTCGGTTTTAAGTCGTATTGGACTGCCGGATTGAACTTTCGAGTCTTTGGTTTTGATTTCAGTTTTCGATTATGATTTCGAGTTTTTGAGTTTTCGGTTTCGGTTTCGATTTTGATTTTGGATTTGGATTTCGGTTTCGATTTTCGAAGAGTTTCGGTTTTGTCTCGGTTTTTCATATATGTTGTATATGTGTATGCTGATCCGCTACGTTGGACGTCAGGTACGTTATTATGTGATGATATTGGTTATGATGATTAGACTATTGTATTGGTTGCTTATTATTTTATTTGAGGATGTTTTGTGTTATGTATGTGGCTTAAATCCCACATTTGGGTTGAACAACCTAGTTACTCGCCACTAACAGTGAACATATCATATATATACAGAGGAAGGATTGGCTAAAAACCAAAAGATGGTTGAAAACCATACATAAAATGGTTTAAATGGTACATTAGAAGTCGCAGGGGTACATTAGATGTTTAAAGGGGTACAAATGGTTTTTAGTGAAAGTTACTAATATTTACAAAGATTGCCATTAGTAATCACAGGTGTACCCCTTTAAGTGTCTAATGTACGGGTTTTTAGGTTGAAAACGTTTTTAGTTGATCCTCTTCCTATATATACATACATATATATATATAGGAACAGGATCATGTAAAAACCTTCTAAGAAGTTAAAAACCTAAAAACTAAATATCTGACCATTGATTTTGGTCTAGCTCATCATGACCGTCGATTTAATATTACAAAAAATCAGAGGAAAAAAAAATCTGTTTTTTTTTAATTTTCTCTTTTCTCTTTTCACTTTTCACACTTGCCGAGGCAAAACTTTGAAGATTAATATCTTTAATTGTGTGTTTGTAAAAATTATAAAAAATAGATATTAAAAAACTACATGTTGAAACGAATCCAACGAGACCCCACATGAATATGTTTTATCTTATGTATAAATCACAAATGATAGTCAAAGTAGACTTTGTGAATAGTGACAAAGTCAAACTGAGTACACTTAAAAAACATAGGTAGTACAAACAAGGGGTACATGTTAATTTGAGGAGGTACATATTAATTTCCAAATTAATTCAAATCTTACATATTAAATTAAGAGGATACATGTTAATAATAGAGGGGTACATGCAAAGATACAAGGGTACATACAAAATCAAATACGAAAAACTGCACTTAAAAATAATCGGAACTTTCCAAAAAATAATGCATAGAAACATACTAAAATAAGAGGGTACATGTTAATAATAAAGGGGTACATGCAAAGATACAAGGGTACATATAAATCAAACACGAAGAATTGCACTTTAAAAAAAATTCGAACTTTATAAAAAAATGCACAAAAACATACTAAATTAAGGGGGTACATACAAAGATACAAGGGTACATACAAAATCAAACACGAAGAACTACACTAAAAAAAATTATAAAAAAATGCACAAAAACATATTAAATTAAGAGGGTGCATGTAAATAATAAAGGAGTACATGCAAAGATATAAGGGTACATACAAAATCAAATATGAAAAACTATAATTTGAAAAAAATCAAACTTTATTAAAAAAATGCACAAAAACCTAAATTTTTGCTTGAAATTTGCGTGGATGAACTAGTTCAATCAAGTAGGTTTTTATAAAAACCTGAGTGAAACTTTTTTTTTTTAAAAAGATGGTAGCTTTGGGTGGTTAGTGTTTTTTACCTCCTTGTGCTTATCTTTAGTTTGACTAGGGACTAGGGAGTACGGACATTGGGGCACAGCAAGAGACAAGTCTTAAGCAAGATTTGGCGCATCTAATAGGTATGCATGGTGGTACTATGGAAGACAAAAGGATGACCTCAAATAATACATGTATCCTATTACTATTTCCCGCCCCAAATAAACTGCTTTACTTTAATTTGATAAAAAGGCTCTCACAATTTTAATTAAAATAGAACCTTATTTTTAGGACGGAGGAAGTAGTTATTCTATCCGTTTCACAATTTTGTTACTTTTTGAAAATTATATGTACGAGAATAATGAAACTATAATTATAATCATCGTTAATTATAAACATGTTTATTACTTTTCATTTTAGGTACCTTAAACATATGCCTAAGGGCTATGTATAGAGTTGAGATTCTCTAGAACTGAGGAGTGGTAGAGTTGGTAGAATTGTGAGAGTGAGAGTTTTTTAATATTTTTTGTGTTACTTTTATAGAAATTATCTTAGCCATTGATTAAAATAACAATCAAAGTGTTAACGCCAAATCTACCAAATCTGGACCCTTGAAGGGTCCAGATTTTAGAAACCTACCAAATCTACCAAAACTCAAAATTTCTGGACCTCATACCTGTAGAGGTCATTTCCGGCCGCATACGTCACGAGTTGTTTTGAATGCTTGTTAACGCCACACGTGAATGTGGTTTAGTAGGAGTCGCCATTGTGAGTTTATACGGTCCACGGACACCGAAGAAATACCAAAGCCAGGGGCAATTGGCCTCATATGGTCGTGCACCAGAGTATGTTTTCGGGGATAGGTTACGAGCCAATCATGCATTGGGCCCGCTCGCCTTTAAGCGGTCTCTACTAGGTCTCTTTTTGTGGTCGTACTGTTATTATTCCCGAATTCAAAGATATCTCCATATTATGTCCTTAAGAGCGCATATTACTAGGCGGGTTTGATTATTACATGTTAGGACGAATTATTGTGACCACTTGGAATTAAGTCAATATTAAAAATCCTAATAATAAATCAAATAAAATATGAATAAAACAAATAATTAAAGAAATTTAATAAAAAAATACAAAAACAATAAATTTGTGCAATTTCAAAGTGTAATCCAAGAATATTTGGTTTGATGTGCTGTTTATAAATAAAACACATATGAATTAATTATATGCGACTTTTAATACTTAAAATAAAATATCATATCAACATTAACAACACTAATTGTAATTTCATTCATAATCAGGTCAGATCTAATATGACTCATAAATTAATCATGGTTATTATCATAATAACTACTTCAATAAATCATTATAAAAAATAAATACCCCAACGACATTGAAACTGAATTTTTTCTATTAAATTAACACATGATAAGAGATCTGATTAATATGAGCCATAAATCATTATGCATCAATATAGAACATTTATAATCTATCGCCGATTTGATTAAAATAACAATCAAAGTGTTAACGTTAATATGACAGACATGAATTTAAGTATTAAAATTCACATAAAACATTCAGATCATCGAACTCCCATTAACCATTATCAAAGACCATCATTTTGATTGATTTATGAATATAACAATAAACTTAAAACGAATGAATTTGAAGTAGAGACTTCAGGAATTGTACCTTAAAATGCCTTTGATCAGAAAAAACCAAGGAAAACCAACGACGATGAATGCAAGTGTTTGATTTGAAGTTGACTGAGTTGATAATTTTGTAATACCCGTAATTTTTTAAGGATTTTCAAAAATAATATTTTCTATAAAGAGGTTTTATATTTTCTAAAAAGATATTTTCGAATTATTTTTCAAAGGTAATATTATAAACAAAGTATTTTGCCGTAATATTATTTTCGGAAAATAATAAATTATTTTTGAATTTGGAATATTTTCAAAATAAATAAATATGTATACATATTTCAAAAATATTATACATATATATATATTGCGAAAATTATTTTATTTTATGGAAAAATACTTTTGGTGATGAATAAAAATATTTTTATGGCTTAGAATTCTATTTTTAAAAGCCGTTTTATGCATGTCGTAGTTTAATTGCCGCATAATTAGAGTATGAGTCAATTAGTCATCATGTAATTAAATCTTGACAACACTCTTCCCTAGGCAAGCTCACCACCACTCACCCCCTTATCCCCTCCCTCTCACACGGCACCACCACCACCCCATCCCACATGGAAAAATTTACTTTTTCCTCCACCCTCCCATTCTATAAGTAGCCCCTTACACCACTCCATCACTACTCACAATTCTCTCTACCATTTTTCCACTTCTCCTCTAAGAAAAGAGGAGTAACAAGTGAAAAAATTTCACAGAAGAATAACTGAGAGAATTGAGTTATTTTTTTGAGGAGGGAGTGAACTTAAAGTAGCCTTCCAGACGTTGAGGTATGCTTCGAAGTCTACCGCTTTCTTTAGCCCCTAGGTTCTTTTCTGCTTAGTCTAGATTAGTTTCTTTTTACACTTTTATTTTAGCATGCTTAATTAGTGTTATGTTATAGCGTAGTTTTAATGTTTTAAAGTTATGCTTATTTATGCTTTAGTAGAAGTTATATGCATGCTTAAGTAGTTGTTTTAGTTATTATTTTAAGGTTGTTTTAATGACGTAAAATTATGATTAATTGTGTGCATAGTAGTAGTAATTTCGCGTGGATGTATGGGCATTCAAGGAATGTTATTGGCTTGTTTTTGAGGGCTAAATGTGATGGTTTTAAAGGCATTTTATGCCAAATATAGTTGCTGTCCAGATTTTTGTAATAGTTAAATCATGCTTTTGTAATTTTCAAAAAATTAAAATAAAACTTGTTTTTGGACTAAGGGTTGTGTACATTTGTTTTAGACCATATATTTTGTGTACCAACTACCCATTAGAAGTCCAAAAGAAGCTTATTTCACTACTACAAAAAACCCTATCGTGTCCCTTCTAACAGGCCTATTGTATCACTTTTGGTCCGACACGATAGGTGCCGACACGATAGGTATCATACCTAGCGTGTCGCCTCCAGGGCGATGCATTAGGCATGTTTATAAGGATTATGCGAGTCGGAATCCCCTGCCCCAAAACTGTGTACCACTATTTGTGCCACCACTTTTGATTGGTCCAAAATTTTACATTTTTTATGTGAGAGTTCCTGACGTGGACCAATCAAAAGTGATGACATAATTAATGGCAGGTAGACTAGTTTCGGGACAGGGGATCCCAACTCGGATTATGCAATACAACTATATAGCACTAAAGCATGTAACTTTTTTAACATTAAATTTTCTTGTGAGTTGTGATTGATCGATCCAGATCTTCAACTATCTTATGCTGGTGTTAGTGTTAAGCAACTGCTGGGCACTCAGGAAAAAACTTTCAAGTTTTGTTAAGTACAGTACAAATCATGTTAACAATAGGAAATGTGTTGACTAGCATCCACAAGTCAAAACACATATAATCTGTGTATGTGTTGACTAGTAAACTAATTATTATGAGGAATAAAAGGGGTAATATTCTGTGAAGTTGGGTTTGGTAGCCTAACACATTGCACATACACTTAGTTTAGTCTTCACTTGTTGCTTTATTTACTTCATTACTAAGTCTACGTGCTTAATTAATAGAAAACAATTGTTATTCAAAGCCACAATTATATCTTATTGTTCAACGTTTGGATAATTCTAGTGCAGTCTTATGACTTCTGACTACTGTAGTGGATGGCTAGTTTTATTTTAAATTCCTAAATCTAATTTAAAATCTTTTTTTAAATACTTTATTAATTAGATTTTTTATTTTACGATTTTTTTCTTCTGATTTTTTTAGAATAAAAACTGATTTTAGAAAAAATAAGAAATTATTTTCCTAAAGAGGCTATCGCATCATGTTTTTAGTTCTAGGTGATGTATAAACTACCTAATGTGTCACCTGTTATGTCCAAACTGATGCATTAGCATACCTAATGCATCATCTATTATATAATACATGATGCGTTAGTTTAAAATGAAAATTGGTAAAGAGGCTATCGCATCATGTTTTTAATTATAGGTGATGTATAAACTACCTAATGTGTCACCTGTTATGTACAAACTGATGCATTAGCATACCTAATACATCATCTATTATATAATACATGATGCGTTAGTTTATAATGAAAATTAGTAAAGAGGCTATCGCATCATGCTTTTAGTTTTAGGTGATTTATAAACTACCCAATGTATCACCTGTTATGTACAAACTGATGCATTAGTGTCAAGCTATCACATCATTTTCGTTTCTAGGCGATGCATAAACATACCCAATACATCGACTATTATATAAAGTATGATGGGTTAGCTTCAAATATAAATTGCAGCATAACCTATCGCATCATGCTTTTGATTGGAAGTGATGCATTTGCCACCTATTGTGTCGCCTATTATGCGATAATTGATGCATTAGTATCAGCCTATTGCATCACTACTTACATTGGAGGTGATGCGTAAACATACCTAACGCATCACCTTAGAGGCGACACGTTAGGTATGACACCTATCGTGTCGGGCCAAAAATGACACGATAGGTCTTTTAGAGGGGACACGATAGGTGTTTTTTGTAGTAGTGATCTAATTATAGTAATTTAAAAAATATTTTTAATTAGATTTAGCAATTAAAAATCATGTAATCCTAACCATCCATTATAGGTAGTAGTCAGTAGTCATAAGACTACGACAGAATTTTCATGAAAGTTTCGGTAGAAATTAAAAAATATATGTTTATTAATAATGAAAATACATGGACCTCTTCTAGTATAATTAATACTTTTAGTATTAAAAATAAATGCAAAGTATCTTGGTGTTCCTTATAGTAGATGGATCCTTGATCAACTTCAATTTCAAGTGTTGCGAGCATTTTACTAAGAAAAGTTTAAGAAGAAATAGCATAATAAAATGACTAGCGAAAATCCTTGTGCTATATTCATATGTAAAAGGATTACATGTGTACAAGGACTGGGGGTTATGTAGAAGGAGTTTGTTTAGAGTTGGACATCATCCAGGCTGGACTTATACAAGGAGTAACGTGGCGCGACATAAATTGGGTTTAGCCCGATATGGGCTCTCTATTGACACAATATGACACATGAGGCACAATAATGGATTGTAAACCGTGCATGAACAATATTTTAAATTTTTTGCTTGCGCTCGATGAGTTGACGTGCTTGCTTGTTCGTGCATCATGAATAAAATTCAAAATGTAATCAATTGAAAAAAAATCCATAAAAAGGTCGATGTTCTTATTAAGGCATGAGACAAAACACAAAACATGGACTTTGCCATGCGCATAGAACATATTTTCTAAACTTGACAAAATTCTAGCATGACACAATCTTCACGTGGCCTGTTATAGCCATGTCTCACTCTAGCACGAGGCATGCGGACCGGACACGGTTGAATATATTTAGAGCATTAAGAATACATTCATGATTATTTATGCTAATTTGTTTGGATATGGTGTAATGATTTAGATAAATAATGATATACGTGTGACGACCCGACTCGCTTAAACCGGCGCGGAAGAAATCGATGAGTCGAATAGTCAGTTCTAACATACTAAAATACTTAAAATTTAAAACAAAACCTCAAAATGAATATATATACTAAACCAAAAGTACAACACCCACAAGATTGTACATATCTAATCCCAAATGTCATATTACTACTACTAACAAACGTAAACTCCAAATATATGTCAGAGTTAGAGAAACACACAAGTATTACAACTATAGTCCAAACTAGGAAATCCATAAAACAACAATAAAAAAGCTAAATAACAATGGCGCTCACCCAACCCAAAGCTAAGCAAGAACCTCATCATCAGAATTACCTGAAAAACAACAACAGTCCATCGTTAGTGGCGAGTAACATAACCGTCCCACCCTAACAGGGATACACATGATCATAGCACAAACCAAACAACTAAATCAAACATACCAACATACATCCAAACATGCGAATCATCATACCATACTACCATCAATCATAAAACAAGTAATCATGCCTGACTCGACTAACTTAACCAACAATTAACAAATCCTTAACTTTGGCGCAATCATTCACATACTAGACCGGACTATGCACGTACGAACGCATCTTACGCGATCGAACTTTCTACTATGCCAGGATTGAGAATCTTACTCCCAACCCCATGAAACCAATCTTACTGGAAATCCATATCCGAAGACAACATAGTAAGACCACCAACTATCCCAATACCGCGGATAGTATAGCGTCAACGCCTTAACCCAAATACTTAGAATCTTACTCTAAGTCTTAGGCGTCTAGTAGCGAAATCAAGCTAATCATAACTTTAAATCGAAGTTTACATTCTTAGTTAATTCTTAAGTTGCATCTTACGCCTTGACTCAAGAAATAACATGTAAACCAACAAACTTGGAACCTCTTATAAAAATCTTTAACTTTCTTTAACCTTTCTTTAATTATTACTAACTTTCTTTAACTTTCAAGACTCAACCAAGAACTCATAAGGAACTCAAAGAACTCATAAAGAACTCATCCAAGATTCAAGAACTTCAATCAAGAATTCATTCAAGATTCAATAACTTCAACCAAGAACTCATTCAAGATTCAAGAACTCATCCCAAACTCATCATAATACACGCATAAAATCATCAAGTTCAATCAATAAAATCATCAACTTCCTAACATCCAAACTTCATGAAACTTGAACATGAACACCATCAAATACAATACTAACATAATTAATCATGAATTTCATATAATCAAGTAGAAAACATCATAAATCATCACCCAAAAATCAGAATATAATCCACACATAAACATGGTTACATAACATCAAAACGGTCTAATCTAACCATTTAATCTATACTATGAATCATAGTATACCAACTAGATTGAGAAAGTATGTTACCTTATTAAGGATTACACACAAATTCAACACAACTTGCAGCCCGGAATTCGAACTACACGGCCCTAACAATTCGCACCCTCACGGCACACAAGCACGGCACGGCTTCACGAACACCACACGGTTCTTGCACACGGCACCACTCGACTTGCACGGCTGCCCACTGCACGGCCACCCCACGGCTGTACCAACTCGAACACGGCTCCACGAACCACCAACCACGGCCAGCACCATCCTCAACTCGTGCCACCACTCGAACCTCACGGAACCTCACGAACACCCACTCGAACAAAGCCCAAACCAAACCCGAACTAGTGATCTTGAATACAAATAATGCGGTTTAGTTTGTGTTTTGATACTTAAATATCAATGGAAGTTGAATCTTTAAGTTTGGGTTTTGAAAAGATGAAGAACAAATGATGGGTTGAAGATGGCCAAAAATGGTGTGTGACAAGGAGACAAATGGAGAGTGTTTGTGTTTGGTTTTTGATGAGCAAATGTGTTGAGGATGGCAAATGAGCAAAATGATGTTTAAGCCTTACTAACTCTCCTATATATAGAGGTTAGTTAAGGTGTGAATGCATGTCAAGTGGCAAAACTTGCCACATAATATGGGGAAAATAACCGGCCATGGCTAGCAAAATGGGCCAAAATGAGCTTTAGATAAATAATTGGGCTAATTGCACTCTTGCATGTTTAATCATGCTTAAATAGCATTTGGCCCAAAAATATTAAATAACTAATTAGAAAATTAAATAATAAAAATTCTAATTAATTAAATAATAGTAAAATAAATAATAATCAATCAAAATAAAATAATTCGAATTTAATCGAAATTATTCACATAAAATAAAATAAATAGTCCAAAATCACATAAATACAAATAAACACACGACAGAAATACCGATAAAATCAGGGTCGTTACAACCTCCCCTCCTTAAAGAAATTTCTGCCTCATGGACGCCTCTGTCTCCCAAGTCGCCTCCTCATGGTGTTGATTTCTCCACAACACCTTGACGAGCTGGACTTGCTTACGCCGGAGGGTCCTCCACAACACCTTGATTTCTCCACAGAATCACTAATATCATTCCAACAAATCGGACTCCGACATTTCCTGCCATACAGGGCCTCGTACGGAGCCATCTCGATGCTGGAGTGATAGCTATTATTATAGGAGAATTCTATCAAATAGAGCATACGTACCCATGACTGATGGTACTCCAGAGTACATGCTCGTAGCATATCCTTTAAAGTCTGGATGGTCCTCTCAGTCTGACCATCGGTCGCCGCGTGAAAAGCGGTGCTCAGCTTCAGCTTCGTCCCAAAGGCTTCCTGAACTGATTTCCAGAAACGAGACAGAAATCTTGGATCTCGATCAGAAACAATCTCCCTCGGAACTCCGCGAAGTCGGATAATATCCTGAGTATACGCCTCTGCTAGACGCTCCATAGACCAGGTCATCTTCATCGGAATGAATCTAGCGACCTTGGTCAACCTATCCACTATTACCCAAATGGCACTCAAACCATTACAGGTAGGTAGGCTAACCACGAAGTCCATAGAAACCGACTCAAATTTCCAGGTCGGAATCGGTAGTGGCTGCAACAGACCTCCTGGTCTCTGATGCTCGATTGTAACCTTCTGACAGACTAAACATCGAGCTACGAACTCTGCTACATCCATCTTCATCTTGGGCCACCAGAATTGGCCCTTAATGTCCTGGTACAACTTGTTACCTCCAGGATGAACAGAGTAGGGCGAGTTATGCGCCTCAGACATAATTCTGTTCCTAAGATCAGAACTGTCCGGTACACACCACCTCCCTCAGAATCGCAGACTACCATCGGAAGGGATCTCGAACCCAACGGCTTTACCTTGTCGTAAAGCCTCTCGAATCCTAGCTAACTGCGGATCATTCTGCTGACCCTAGCGCAATTCCTGAAGCAAATCAGGCTCAGCACTCATCGATGTCAGACGATGTCTGACGGAACCACGACTTCTACTGAAGCTCAAGCGATGCTTACTACTCAGTGCATCAGCGAATAAGTTCGCCTTGCCCTCGCAATAGTTAAGCGTCAGGTCGTAGTCCTTAATAAGCTCAAGCCATTGTCTCTGCCTCATATTGAGGTCTTTCTGAGTAAAGATGTACTTGAGCCTCTTGTGATCCGTGAATACTCTACACGAACCACCATAGAGATAGTTCCTCTAAATCTTGAGCACGAATACCACAACTGCTAGCTCCAAGTCATGCGTGGGATAGTTACGCTCGTGCACCTTCAGTTGTCTCGATGCGTAAGCGATGACCTTCCCGCCTTGCATGAGCACACATCCTAGGCCACTCTTCGAAGCATCACTATAGACCTCGAAATCCTCCTCATCGTTCGGAAGGGTAAGAATTGGAGCAGAGACTAATCTCTGTTTCAACTGCTGGAATGCTGCTCGCAAGCCTCCGTCCAAACGAATCGGATCTCCTTCTGTAGGAGACTAGTCATCGGCCTCGCGATCTTGGAGAAGTCCTGGACGAATCGTCGATAGTATCCGGCCAATCCCAGAAAACTACGAACCTCCGCCACATTTCTCGGGCTACTCCAATCAACCACAGCCTTAACTTTAGCCGGGTCTACCTTAATGCCCTCTTTACTAATCACGTGACCCAGAAATGCTACTTCGCGAAGCCAGAAGTTCACACTTGGAGAGTTTCGCGAACCACTTATTACTACGCAATATCTCAAGTACCACCAGGAGATGCTCCGCATGCTCAGACTCATCTCTCGAATAGACCAAGATATCGTCTATAAATACTACGACGCATTTATCGAGTAAGTGATGAAAAGTCCGGTTCATCTAGTCCATGAACAAGGCTGGCGCATTAGTGAGGCCAAAGGGCATCACCTCGAACTCGTAGTGGCTGTATCTAGTACGAAAAGCGGTCTTCGGGATCTCTTCTTTCTTGACTGGAATCTGATGATATCCAGACCGAAGATCTATCTTCGAAAACACTCCCGCTCCTCGTAACTGATCGAGCATGTCCTCAATCCTAGGCAACGGGTACTTATTCTTGATAGTTACCCGATTCAAATCTCGGTAGTCTATGCACAGGCGCATACTATCGTCTTTCTTCTTCACAAAGAGCACAGGTGCTCCCCATGGAGAAACGCTCGGCCTAATGAAGCCCTTATCAATCAAATCCTGGGGTTGCGTTTTTAACTCTTGCAATTTCGATGGGGCCATCCGGTAAGGTGCCTTCGAAATCGGCACTGTCCCGGGTGCTAAGTCGATATGAAACTCGACGTCGCGCTCAGGTGGAACTCCTGGTAGCTCATCAGGAAATACGTCTCTGAAATCCCTCGCTACAGGTATATCGTCCAATAGACGCTCCTCAGTCAAGTCCCTTACCTGACATAAGTACACCATATCGCCCTTCTGGCGTTGCTTTCTCATCTTCAAGGATGAGATTACCTTTACTCCTTTCTTAAGGACGAACCCAGAGTAGGTAAATCGGTTGCCCTGCAATCCTCGGAATGTTACTGACTGATCTCGGCAGCGAATGATCGCTTGATACTTCGACAGCCAGTCCATACCAAGAATAACGTCGAACTCCATCAGCAGGAACTCCTTCAGACCAGCCGTCGCTTGCTCTCCAGCTATCACGATAGGCACTCCTCGGAACTCACGCTGACAAATAAAATCTTCTCCGGACGGGAGAGTTATAACAGAACTAACAGGAAAGCTGCCACGAAGACTAGACCTCAAGGCAAAACTACTAGCCACAAAAGAGACAGTAGCACCAGAATCAAATAACACTAACGCTAACACACCAGAAACAAGAAATCTACCTGATACGACGTCAGGCTGAACTTCGGCCTCTACCTCGGTCATACAGTAGACTCGGTTTTTCACCGGAGTCTTAGTCAGTGCCGGAAGCTGCTTGATCTCAGTGTCTGGCTTCCTCTCGGGGCAAACTGACGCCTTATGGCCTTCCTTCCTGCAGATAAAACAAGCTATGGGCGAACCATCACACCGCTTCCTTGGATGGAAGTCTCTGCCGCAGCCTCTGCATCTCGAGCCATCAGAACCCTTATTCGAACTCGTGGTCGGAGGGGTACTGCTAGGAGCACTAAATCGAGGCTTCTTAAAAGAAGCTGTCGTCGTCGGAACCTGAGCTCTCTTCCTGCTCGCATCCTCCTCGGCCGTTGATGCCTGAATCTCGAGTGCTACCTCGTAGGGCTGCTGAAATATCTTCGCTCCAATACTGATCACGTGAACGCGAATCCTCGGATCTAGCTTTTTGATGTAGCGCTTGATCCGCTCCTTCTCTGATGGAACTACAGACGTAACGAACCTCGATAACTCCGTGAACTTTTCGGTGTACACCTGAACTGTCATCTTACCCTGAGTAAGAGTAAGAAACTCCTCCTGCTTCTGCCACCGCAACTCGTCGGGGTAGAATCGCTCCTGGATCTTATCGACGAACTCGATCCACGACATCGGATGTAAGGCAAGCATGCTTCCTTAGCTACCTTCCACCAGTTATCGGCCTCTCCATATAGATAATAAGTGGCGATCTGCACCTTCTCGTGCTCAGGGCAAAACATCGCGTCGAAGAGCTTCCCCATCTCGCAGATCCAACTCTCCAGGATAGTAGGGTCGGCAACCCCAACGTAAGTCGGAGGTCGATGACGTCCGATACGGTCGAACGTCGACTGCGTACTAGGCGTATGACGACTATGGTGCGGCAACGTAAGGATCGCCTCCTCGAGCTCTCGTAACCTCTATCGTCCAGTACTCAACCGGCGAGGCGTAGACATGCTGCAACGCAATCAAAACAAAAGACATACCAAATAACAGTGTCAATCATACATCCCCACCACAGTCAAGCACACAAAATCAAGAGAGAAAAGAAATAGAAAAAGATCTTATCCCGGTTTTTCTACCCGAACTCTTCTCCCTTTACTTAATCTTAATTTGGGTTTATCACTCGGGAAAGATAAAGCTCTCAACTCCCGGGTTTAAATCGAATCCTAAAACTTCACTTAAAACCTATTCGGCTCGAATACAAACTGTGACGACCCGACTCGCTTAAAGCGGTGCGGAAGAAACTGACGAGTCGAATAGTCAGTTCTAACATTCTACAATACTTAAAATTTAAAACAAAACCTCAAAATGAATATTTATACTAAACCAAAAGTACAACACCCACAAGATTGTACATATCTAATCCCAAATGTCATATTACTACTACTAACAAACGTAAACTCCAAATATATGTCAGAGTTAGAGAAACACACAAGTACTACAACTATAGTCCAAACTAGGAAATCCGTAAAACAACAATACAAAAGATAAATAACAACGGCGCTCGCCCAACCCAAAGCTAAGCAAGAACCTCATCATCAGAATTACCTGGAAAAAAAAACAGTCCACCGTCAGTGGCGAGTAACATAACCGTCCCACCCTAACGGGAATACACATTGTCATAGCACAAACCAAACAACTAAATCAAACATACCAACATACATCCAAACATGCGAATCATCATACCATACTACCATCAATCATAAAACAAGTAATCAAGCCTAACTCGACTAACTTAACCAACAATTAACAAATCCTTAACTTTGGCGCAATCATTCACATACTAGACCGGACTATGCACGTACGAACGCATCTTACGCGATCGAACTTTCTATTATGCCAGGATTGAGAATCTTACTCCCAACCCCATGAAACCAATCTTACTGGAAATCCATATCCGAAGACAACATAGTAAGACCACCAACTATCCCAATACCGCGGATAGTATAGCGGCAACGCCTTAACCCAAATACTTAGAATCTTACTCTAAGTCTTAGGCGTCTAGTAGCGAAATCAAGCTAATCATAACTTTAAATCGAAGTTTACATTCTTAGTTAATTCTTAAGTTGCATCTTACGCCTTGACTCAAGAAATAACATGTAAACCAACAAACTTGGAACCTCTTATAAAAATCTTTAACTTTCTTTAACCTTTCTTTAATTATTACTAACTTTCATTAACTTTCAAAACTCAACCAAGAACTCAAAGAACTCATAAAGAACTCATCCAAGATTCAAGAACTTCAATCAAGAATTCATTCAAGATTCAAGAACTTCAACCAAGAACTCATTCAAGATTCAAGAAATCATCCCAAACTCATCATAATACACGCATATAATCATCAAGTTCAATCAATAAAATCATCAACTTCCTAACATCCAAACTTCATGAAACTTGAACATGAACACCATCAAATATAATACTTACATAATTAATAATGAATTTCATATAATCAAGTAGAAAACATCATAAATCATCACCCAAAAATCAGAATATAATCCACACATAAACATGGTTACATAACATCAAAACGGTCTAATCTAACCATTTAATCTATACTATGAATCATAGTATACCAACTAGATTGAGAAAGTATGTTACCTTATTAAGGATTACACACAAATTCAACACAACTTGCAGACCGGAATTCGATCTACATGGCCCCAACAATTCGCACCCTCACGGCACAATCACGGCACGGCTGCACGAACACCACACGGTTCTTGCACACGGCACCACTCGACTTGCACGGCTGCCCACTGCACGGCCACCCCACGGCTGTACCAAGTCGAACACGGCTCCACACGAACCACCAACCACGGCCAAAACCATCCTCAATTCGTGCCACCACTCGAACCTCACGGCACCTCACGAACACCCACTCGAACAAAGCCTAAACCAAAACCGAACTAGTGATCTTGAATACAAATAATGTGCTTTAGTTTGTGTTTTGATACTTAAAGATCAATGGAAGTTGAATCTTTAAGTTTGGGTTTTGAAAAGATGAAGAACAAATGATGGGTTGAAGATGGCCAAAAATGGTGTGTGACAAGGAGACAAATGGAGAGTGTTTGTGTTTGGTTTTTGATGAGCAAATGTGTTTAGGATGGCAGATGAGCAAAATGATGTTTAAGCCTTACTAATTCTCCTATATATAGAGGTTAGTTAAGGTGTGAATGCATGGCAAGTGGCAAAACTTGCCACATAATATGGGGAAAATAACCGGCCATGGCTAGAAAAAATGGGCCAAAATTGGCTTTCGATAAATAATTGGGCTAATTGCACTCTTGCATGTTTAATCATGCTTAAATAGCATTTGGCCCAAAAATATTAAATAACTAATTAGAAAATTAAATAATAAAAATTCTAATTAATTAAATAATAATAAAATAAATAATAATCAATCAAAATAAAATAATTCGAATTTAATCGAAATTATTCACATAAAATAAAATAAATAGTCCAAAATAAATTTTGGACCATACATAAAATCAGATAAATACAAATAAACACATGACAGAAATACCAATAAAATCAGGGTCGTTACAATACGTACTATTATCAACTCATTACCAAGCTCAAAAAAAAAAATTCGGTAAAAAATAAGCTAAGTTGCAAAACTTAGGAAAGTGCATAAACACATCATGGACAAAGATTTTTTGGCGTGTCCGCGTAATTTATCTCGCCGGCGACGAAGATGAAACGAAGCTGGAAAACTTTAATGTCGCGCCCTCGCTCCCTGGTCGTGCCCGTGATAATTCTTCAGTAGTTGTTTGAATTAACGGTTTTCTCGGTCAAAGCATGTTGCTTGGTCTTGGAGTGTACTGTAAGTGGTTTTGTGCTTTTACTGAGCATTTGATGAGTGGGTAGTTAAGTTTTGAATTATAAAACAACGTATAATTCATTTCTCTCTACACAATTGCAAAAGATTCAGAGTGTCAGTTTCCTCTCAAAGTTCATCTTCAACCTTCATAAATTACTAAGTTACATTGGGTATTATTCATTGAAAGCGTGAATATTAATGTTTTTTTCTTTGTATCTCAAAAGTAGACATTCGTGATACCCGGGCTTTCATAGGGTCGAAGTTCTGCTTTTAGGAAAGTGAGTACACGGCTTGAAGAGTTTTACTATTAGTTTCATTTTTGTGTCAAAAACCCTATTTACATATAACAGTCTAAAAGCATAATCTTTCTTTTAAAAATGTATACAATCAAAGATTTGACAACTAATTTCTAAAAGTTGGACAAATTCGAGGGTGTCGGGTTTAGAAGATGGAAGAAAAAGATGCATTTTGTTTTGACATCTCTTGGTGTGGCCTATGTTCTGAGTACTCCAAATCCGGCGGAGAAAAAAAACTGAAACTGTGGATGACTACATCTGTAACACCCCAAACTTTTAAAATCAATTAATTTATATTAATTATGTTATATTGTAACTAATGTTTCGAATTATATCTACATAATATTATAATTCAATATTTTGATAAAATTGAGAACTATTCTTATTATGTATGGTTAATTCATTGCTACAAGACAAGGTTAATTCATAAGCTTTATTGTATCAAAATAAGACATTTCAAAAAGGACACAAAATATCTTTAAAAGAATTATATTTTAGGTAATATAAAAAAAAGGAAATCACGTATGGAGTACAAATTTACTCCATGCCCATTCATCTTCAACCTTTGCCAATCCATCTTCTACACCCTCACCATACTCAATCAACCTCAATCAATGATTTCATCTATAAATACCCCCGTTACTTCTGATTTGATTCACACAAAAAAAAACCCAAAACTTCAATCAAAACCTCAATTGAAATTTAAGCAAAAACCCCAAATTTTCTCCTCTCAAATCACCACCACCACCACCAAGCTTCTCCCACCTCCGGCGACCACAACCACCATAACTTCCCGACGCCACGACCACAACTAACCACCTCCCTCCCTCTCTCCACCGCGGCAGCAACCCTGCTGCTCTCCCACGCCCCTCATCCCTCCTTCTCTCTCTCGCCCCTACTCCCCCGTGCACCACTGGCAGGCCGCCAGGCCACCGTCGGCTGCCACTACCTCGCTGCCCCCCTTGTCGCCGCCCGCTGCCGCAGCCCAGAACCACCCCCACGACCCCTGCCTTGCTTTCCCCTGGCTCTGCTTGTTTTGATTATAAGAGGCCAAATTTTGGTCTTTTATTTCCAATCCCAAATAAAACTCCATTATTTGGCCCATTTAACAAAAGAGTAAGTTTGGACAATTATATTTTGTGGACTTTTATTTCTCAAAACTATAACTGACAACAAAATTAATCATGATTAAATAAAGTTATAATATTTTTGAGAATGAGTTATAACTAATTAATAATCTTGTTAATAATACTGTTTTTATTTAATTTTTAGCTATTGCTATATTATTAAACTACTATTATTATGATACTTATATTGCTATATTATTATTATTATTACTATAGTTATATTGCTTTATTATTATTATTATTATTATTATTATTATTATTATTATTATTATTATTATTATTATTACTACCAATATTTACCATATATGACTACTATTAGTCTATTACTAATACTATTATCAATTTATCACTATTGTTAATATTATAATAAGTTTATAAATTTGATTAAGTTTTAAAAGAAGGAATGTATTAAAATGATATTAACAAATGATGAATAATTATCCACTAAAGTATATTTTAAACTAAAGAGGAAATGTACTTTAAAGTTATTTTATAAATTAAATTACTAATTTTATTAATTATTTATACCCCAAGAAGAAGTGGTTCTCGGAGCTTGAGCAGAACGATCCATCGAAAGTAAGGATTATAAGTACTAACTACGGATCGAGCTAACAAATATTGCTGACACCTTCGAACTCTATGTTTATCTTAATGACCTTTACATATTAGTATTATGTTTACAAAGTATTATTTTGGTACCAAATATTGCTGACACCTTCGAACTTTATGTTTATTTTAATGACCTTTACATATTATTATTATGTTTTCAAAGTATTATTTTGGTAACATATATTGCTGACACTCTTGACTTAGATCTGTTTTGCAAATTGTTATTGTTATTATGTTTATAAAGTATTATTTTAGTAATATCTATTGTGGACACACGCAATCCCCTTTGATAATATATTTATGAAATTATCCTGATAAATGCTTTACGACCGGTAATAATATTTCTTATGTATTATTGGATTATGGAATGATTATACGATTTCAAGAATGATTTAAATATATGAAAGTATATATATAAGTATTAACGATCTTTATGAAACACCGCTTTATTATGAATAGATGTCGGATGACACACTTTGATTAATAAGAAATGAAACATGATAAAGAAAAGTGAAAGATAAGGTTCTGGCTGTATATATGTACTTATGTTTCCGTTGACCCATATTGGGTAACGTCTGTTTCCGTTGACCCATATTGGGTAACGTCTGTTTCCGTTGACCCATTTTGGGTAACGTCTGTTTTCGTTGACCCATTTTGGGTAACGTCTGTTTCCGTTGACCCGTTTTGGGTAACGTCTGTTTACGCCTGGTAGGCTTTGTCCTACATCCGGTTTATACTTGCCAGTTACCGTAAATAAAATGGAATAAATGAAAAAGATAATGGGAAATGTTATTTATAATGCTCACATTTATGTGCTTTTAATTTGTCTTAATTATTATGTTATAAGACGTTTACAAAATATTTTAAAATATGTTTTATGCTATTTTAAAGTATATGTTATAAAATTTTTTACAAAAAGGTTTTACGCTATTCTAAAAGTTTCTCTCTGTTTGCAAATAAAATGAATTGAAATGAATTTACGTTGTCAAGGTATTGTGTTACTGGGCTTCGGCTGATGATATTGCTTTTGTTTTTGTTTTAGGTACCGAAGAGGACAACGGGGCAAATTAGTGTGAGGAAAATCAATAAAGTCGCCTTCCTTCGATTCAATAAGTGAACTCTACTAACCTAATTATTGTACCAAAATGTAACTGGAACTATTTTAATTATGTTGTTTTATAACCGAATATTTTAGCTTTTATTATAAGGCTTATGTTTCGTTAATATAATATTAGTAATTAAGTTATGTTATTTTATGCGCCTTGTGTTTCTCAACTAAGAAACACGGCATGTGACGCACCGACTAATTAAGATTCCGCTGCTAATTATGGATTAATTAACTAAATAAAATGGATTAGAAGTCGGGGCGTTACAACATCTGTCGGGGTCATATCCTCAATGGTATGGTCATATCCTCCAAATATTTTTGGGATGTATTGGAAGCCAAATATATGGCCGAAGACGCATATTCCAAAAAGTTTTTAGGTAGTAATTTTAATAATTACAAAATGACTGAATCAAGGCCTATGATAGAACAATTCTATGAATTACAAAGAATTGTTGGTAGCTTTAAACAACATGGTATAAATGTGGATGAAACATTTATAGTGTCATCAATAATTAATAAATTACCACCTAACTGAAAAGAGGTTAAAAATGATTTAAAGGATAGAAAAGATGATATGAACATGGAAAAATTAGCCACGCCCATCTTCGTATTGAAGATGGGATAAGAATGCAAGAAGGAACTAAGGAGGTGACTCCAATTTCTTTTACCGTTAATATGGTAAAAGATGATAAGGCTAAGGATGGTTACAATCCTAAGTGGAAGGGCAATGACCGTTATGGAAATGGCAAAAAGCCACAAAATGATTGGGATATGTCAAAGACACGTGCGTGTTGGGAATGTGGAAAGCCCGGTCCTATGAAAAAGGACTACACCATCTGGAAGAAAAAGATGAGCAACAAAAAAGCATAGAAGGGAAAGGGCTGTAATGGCCACTCCTAAAACAAACAAGTTACTTGTACACAATTTTCACCTAATTCTTTATTGAATTATGTGTGTGTGATTACTGAAATCTTTTGTGTGCAGGATGATTATTCGTGGTATATCGATTCAGGAGCATCAAGACATGTATGCAAAGATCGCTCATTATACAAGTCATTCTATGAGGTCAATGATGGAGAATGTAGACACCTAATTCTGGCACCTCAGTTAGCTCCCAACGGTCTATGATGTATGTACCCTGTTACACAGGTCCAGTCTTGAGCTAGTATGCCAAAATTCCACCTCTTTACCCCTCTCATACCACTCTCACACCATTTACAGACGTTTTAGAGGCTCACAACTTGTTTTGGGATTTTTCGGACATTTTTTAAGATTTATATTAATTTATTTTCATTACTTTTCATGCATAAGGGCATTTTAGTCACTTTACATTACATCAAATAATTTAAATAGGTTAAATACATTTTTCTATAATTTTCGGTAACTTTTCCATAATTTTCAGATTTTTTATATATTTTCTATGAATTTTTGAAACATTTTCCATTCTTATGTGCATTTTAGTAATTTTACACCTGCATCATCAACTTTTTCTCCACTTTTCAATATCACCTATAGTGATACATTATGATAACAATGCAACTTTGGCAAAGGCATACAATCATGTATATAATGGTAAGTCCAGGCATATTGGAGTACGGCATAGTTACATCCAAGGACTTATCAAGGATAGTGTGATCACTATTGATTATGTTCGAACATATTTAAATCTAGCTGATTGTTTTACTAAACCTTTAACTAGATTGATTTAGGATTGGAGCCTGATATTGAACACGAATAAGGGAATCTTAACTTAACGCCCAATACAACGTTGGGTCTTAAGTTCAATAAGATGAAATCCTTTATCTTGATGTTCGGGAACGTGATATTTACATTCTAGGTAAGTTCCATTCCTGTGATGAATAAGGAGGATGAATTTCTTAATAAATCTCTTGACATTGTGCTATTTCATAGGAGCACGTTTTTTAGAGATTTACCTATGTAAGTACAAGGTTTGACCGCTTCAAGAAGCTCGTGGGCGAAGCTTTGATGTACTTATGAATGGATATGGACACTATGGTTGTTATGGTGTCAATTTATATAATGTAATAAAGTAATAGATCTTTTGTTGAGAAGATAAACACTACAAGAGGGGTTGAATTTTTAGTTTGAAAAACTAGTGTAGATTTTTGCGGAATTATAAAGAAACTTAACAAGAAAGAAAAAAACAAGAGATTCTCTGAAACATAGAAACCTTCTTGAACTCACAAGAAGTAAAACTGTGACCTACTCGGGATTTCCTCTTTTATTACATTAAGGGCAAAAACTTAATACAATCTACTCTATCAAGTTCCTTCGTTAACCTGATCTCCCCTTTATGATCAATCCCTCAATTCATCTTCTCTCTCTCTTTCTCTTTTTCTCTTCTCTCTGACTTAACTCTAAGTCACTCTTTCTCTCTTGAGTTCACTCAAACCCAAATCCCCATTACAACTCAAAATTAAATAAAGAACCCTATATTTTGGCAAGAAGAAGACAAAGTAGAATAATTCACTTTAGAATATTAAGTCTATGAATGCTATGTGAATATCGTGAATGCCTTAATGTAAGAATGATGTTTAGGCAGTATTTATAGCGCCAGAATACTTGGAGAGCAAGTCCCACAAACCTACGTCATTACGTCCTACACTCGAGGAGTAATTGGACTGGTGGAACTTGACTGCCAGAACGTGGAACACGTCAAAGCATAACCAAGTCAGCTCCTATAAACACTCCAACTGCTTTTGGCTCCTTAAAAACTGATTGAATAGCTCTAAAAAAGTGTAAAATCAGTTTGTTAGTTCCTAAAATCACTCATCAACCTTTTACTAAAAATCGAATCTTTTAATAGAAAAACCAAAATTATTTTTCAGATTTTAAAACCAAAATTCTGATTTTTATTTTTCTAAAATCATTTTAATGAAAAATATTTAACTTAGTTTTATATAAAGGGACAAAAATATTTACACTTAATAAAATATTTTTTAAACATTATTTAATTATACAATTATATTTTTCATTAAATGTCATTAATCCCATATTTTATATTCCATTGATTAACTTAACTATAATGCCAAAATATTACAAAGACGCCTAAAAATACGTTAGTACAAGATATCTCTAGTTCTTTCAAGCATCTACTCATACGCTCAAGTTTCTCCAGTGAAGTTCCTTCTTCATGATCTCCTCTTGATTAGCTTCAAACATAACGTGCAAGATCTCCAATCTTCATTTAGATCATCATCAAGCTTCCAAGCTACATTCAAGTTAATCTAAAAACCAAAATACTTAAACACACATTTTAAAGTATGAGTTTGTCTAAGTGCAAGTCATCATCAAAACATCAAATATGAAATCCAACAATATTCCCCCTTTTTGGTGGATGACAGACAAACTTGGCAAACTCTAGCCAAAAATAATTAAGTGTTCATATGCTTTAGCAATATTTTTCATTTTTCAATTTTTACTATTTAGTTCTTTTTTTAAAAAAAAAATTAAGAAAACGAATGACATAAAATAAACTTTAAGAAATAAATAACATAAATTAAACCTAGAAATAAAACCATAAATAAAATACTTAACACAAAACTAAAACAAAGGAATAAACTAATAAACCAAAACAACTAAAAACTAAGTTTTTTAAAAACTTCATGAACATACTAACAATGAAAGTTTGCTCACTTTTCCCTCTTTTGCCTTTCATCAAAAAGTTAAGCAAGCACACATACTTCTCAAAACATAGTACCATGGGAACAAAAAGTTAAGCCATGGTCATGCTCTTTCACAGAAATATCAAGTCAAGCACACAAGCAATCCAAAAATGAATAGATAAACAAGGAGCATTCGACATTTAGCATTAAAAGATTAAGCCCATTAGTTCCAAAAATGAGGAAAATAGATAATATCCAAAGAAAGAAAAATAAAAAAAATAGATAATTGTTTATACAAACCTAAATGAATAAAAGTTTAGAAATTAAGGGCTAAGGGAAGTAGGGTTCGGGGATAGGGTGAAGGAACTAGGCAGCAACATCTTCATCATCATCGTTCTTGTGCTCCTCTGCATCTTGGTCTTGACCCTCATCTTCATTTGATTCAAGAACCATTTCTTCAAGTATGTTCTTGAGGGCTTGGTTTCCTTGGCCATTAAGAACCAATCCTTCCTTGAGTTCTTTGGTGAGCAGATCAGTCGACACACTCAAGTTCCCCAGTACAGATTCAATACCTATCATCCTTGAAGACAGATCATTCTGAGATGCCATCATCTTTACTACAATTCTTTTGATGAACTCCAGTTCCTCCAAAACAGAGGCAGAGGAACTGAACCCACCAAAGTGTAGTCCTGTTCCAAGCACCCTCTTGGCAGCAGGTTCCTTCTCATCAGCTTTTTATCATCATCAATGACCACATGAGAGGTTGTAGGTCTGGCACAAGGTTTTGTTGCCAACCTCAAACTCTTCCTCTTCTTCCCTTGAGTGCTTTTTGCACTCCCTTTCTTCTCTTCAACCATTTTCCCTTTTGTCCCTTCTTTTCTTCCTCTTCCTTCTTCTGTTCCTCCCCTTCGACATCCTCATCATCATCAATTGTTTTCACCTCAACCTCTTCTTTCAACACCCTAGCCTTTGGGTTCTTTTTAACTAAAAATTCAGTTTTTTCCATACAAAACATAAAGGTTCCATGTGGAAAGGATACAAGGTTGAATGAAGTGGTTAGTTTGTAGTTTGAGGTGTTCAAAATCTATAACATTGATACTATACCTCTTAAGAAGAGTCATGATGAGGTTCAAATATCCCACATATCTATCATTTTTTATGCAATGGGAGAGGTGTTTGATCATCAAGGAAGGAAAGTTGATTTTGATTTTGTTTTCAAGACAATACATAAGCATAACATCAAGATGGTTTGCCTCATTCCTATGTTGTGAACGAGGAACTATTGCTTGAAAAACAAAATGAAACAGAATTTTTTAAATTGTTGAGAAATTTTTGTGGTTTGTTTTAACAAGTTTGGCCTTTCCACCAATTGATTCGACAATGTCTCCTATTTTTACTCCATTAACATCCTCCATAGCCGTACTTTTAAAGTAAGAATCAAAACCCTCATTAGGGACTTCAAATGCCTCACTCAAATCACCAACATCAAAAACAATTTCTTTCTTTTTGACAACACTCTTGCAAATTCCATCCTCACAAGTAAAATTCGAACAGAATTCTTTCAACAACCCATAAGCTAGCACATTATTATAACAAATACTAAAAATCTTAACCCAACCATGAATTTCAAGTAATTCATCATACTTACTTGCTCTACACCAACCGAGATTATTGCATAAACCTTGCAAGAACTTCTCTGACCTAGCTCCAATCCTTTTCGCAGCCATGGTCTTAGTTTTGGGAATTGGTTCCCCAAGTTCTTCCCAGTCATCTTCGAGTTCCTCTGTTTTCCCTTTCTTCTTTTCTTTCGACTCGACAACCATAACGTTTGGTTTCTCTACTGCAGTTTCATCCACCCTTAGTTCCACCATCTTTTCAGTATGTAAATTGGGACGAGTTTGGGTGTTCTCGTCGGTTTCCATGGGTGAATTTTGTGGGTAGATGGTTTGAATTGGTGACACATCCATTGTAGATCAAGGTGAGAGTAAGTTATGGTTTAGTTCTCTTAGGGTTTGAAAGATTTATGGAGTTCGAGTGAGTGAGTGTGAGTGATGATTGAGAGATTTTTCCATTTATATAATTGGAACAAATGGTCCTTTGAGGTGCTTAGTTTAGTTTTAGATTTTGTGAAAGGGTGTGACTTTACCACTTCTTAAATGATTCTTTGTACCACATGTAGTATTAAAGAGAGAACTCTTTAGATCATTAAATAGGCACAATGAATTCGAATTTCTGAATTTTTGAAATGAAAAGTATGAATTTTTTTTTCATTAAAAATACGGAATTTGTTAATTTGGGGAAAAAAATATATTTTATGGGTTGGATAGACTTAAGAAAAATTTGGACTTTGAAAAGAATAAGTTTACCCAAATTAGATGGAAATAATACAAAACAAATTGGGCCTAATATTTTATCAATTAAAATTATTATCCTTGTCTCACTAATATAATTAATTCAACACTTGCACACAAGAACCAAATTAATCTATTACTTTTTGACACAGTGCAAATACACGTTGATTTTTTGCATGAGATATGTATACTTAAAATAACTAATTAACTTATTTACCTTGGGGGCATGAGTTCCTTCTATTGTAGTGGAATCATCCCAAGTTCCATACGCATCCTTTCATGCTTTTCCCTTGTTAGGGGCTTAGTAAGTATATCTGCAATTTGATTATCAGTCTCACAAAAATTAAGTTTAATTATTCCTTTTTCAACAGTCTTTAAGGAAGTGATGCCTTATATGAATATGTTTAACTCTTCAATGATTAACTGGATCCTTAGAAATGCATATTGCACTTGTGTTATCACAATAAATGGAAATCCAATCAAACTTCATACCATAGGATCTCTTAATTGATGCTTGATCCAAAGAACTTGTGAATAACAAGCAGCAGCTACCACATACTCAGCTTCAGCATTAGATAAGGCAACAGTGCTTTGTTTCTTGGAAGCCCAAGAAACTAGACATGACCCGAGGACCTGGACTGTTCCAGAGGTCCTTTTTCGATTTACAAAATCACCTGCATAATCAGTATCTGTATATCCTATTAATTCAAATGTATCACTTCTAGGTTAGAAGAAACACAAATAATTAGTTCCTTTAAGGTATCTAAAGATCCTCTTAACTGTTGTGAGATGAGATTCTTTAGGGTTAGATTGAAATCTTGCACACAATCCAACACTATAAGAAATATTGGGTCTACTTACAATTAAATAAAGCAAAGAACCAATCATACCTCTATATTTAGTTTGATCCACAGGAGTTCCTTGGGGATCCTCATCTAATCGAGTTCCAACACCCATAGGTGTATGATTAGTTTTAGCTTGATCAAGGTTATATTTTTTCAGATGTTCCTTGACATATTTTTGCTGATGAATTAAGTCCCCCCTCTCTGTTTGCTTAATTTGCAAACCAAGGAAGAAGTTTAATTCTCCTGTCATATTCATTTCAAATTCACCACTCATTAGATCAGCAAAATATTTACAAAGTTCATCATTAGTAGCACCAAAGATTATGTCATCGACATATATTTGGACAACTAATAGATCAGTTCCTTTAGCTTTCAAAGACAGGGTTTTGTCAACCTTTCCTCTTTTAAAATAATTTTGTTAAAGAAACTTTGAAAGTCTTTCATACCAAGCTCTAGGAGCTTGTTTGAGACCATAAAGAGCCTTATCTAATTTAAAAACATGATTAGGAAAATTTTGATTTTCAAATCCAGGTGATTGTTCAACATAAACTTCATCCTCGAGAAATCCATTTAAAAAAGCACATTTTACATCCATTTGATAAAGTTTAAATCCCATAAAATAAGCAAAAGCAATCAACATTCAAATAGCTTCTAACCTTACCTTAGGTGCAAAACTTTATTCAAATTCAATCCCTTCTTGCTGATTATAGCCTTTCACAACAAGTCTAGCCTTGTTCCTTACCATTGTTCCATATTCATCAAGCTTATTCCTAAATACCCATTTCAGTCCAATGACTCTTTCGGATTTAGGAACAGGAACAAGATGCCATACCTGATTTCATTCAAATGCATTTAGTTCCTCTTGCATGGCATTGATCCAATCAGCATCAATGAGAGCTTCCTCATGGTTCTTAGGTTCCATGATGGACAGAAACGCTTGAAAAGTACAGAAGTTCCTCAACTGAAATCTAGTTTGAGTTCCTTTGGAAATGTCACTGCTTATTAGGTCAGTGGGATGAGACTTTTGATGCTTCCAAGGTTTGGGCTGAAAGTCTCTCAAGGGAACTCCAACTTGTGTAGTCTCTACTATAGTTCCTCTGACTTGTTCTGTTTCCCGCTCAGGTTCCTCAGTTATAGCTTCTTCTACTTCAGGTTGAGGAATTTCAGTTTGATTGTGAGGTTCCTCTTCCTGTATATGAATGTTCTCCTTGTGAGAAGTCTTGATTTCTTCATCTGTGTCAACTTTCTTAATAAGATCTATTTCAAAATCATTTTCCTCAAGTTCCTGCAGATTCAAGTGAGTGTTAGCTTCATCAAATATAACATGTAAACTTTCTTCTACAAACATTGAATTCTTATTATAGACTCTATATGGCTTGCTATATGTAGCATAGCCAAGGAATACAACCTCTTCACTTGTTTCATCGAATTTTCCCAACTTTCTTTTACCTTTGTTAAGGATAAAACACCCGCAACCAAAAGCTCTAATGTAAGAAATATTTGGTTTTCTACCCTTGAACAGTTCATATGGAGTTTTATTGGCTATTGGTCTCATCATAACTCTATTAATTATGTAACATACAGTGTTAACAGCTTCTGCTCAGATGTTTCTTGCAAGACCACTAGCTATTAACATTTTCCTAGCCATATCTTCGAGTGTCCTGTTCTTCCTTTCAATAACTCCATTTTGCTTTATAGTTCTTAGGGTTGAAAAGTTATGATCCATACCATTTATCCTACAAAACTCATTAAACTTTGAATTTTCGAAATCTGTTCCATGATCAGACCTTATGTGGATTACTTGGAATCCACTTGTCTTTTGAATTCTGGTTACAAAGGTTTCAAACTCATCATGAGTTTCATCCTTAGTTGATAAGAATATAACCCATGTGAATCTGGAATAGTCATCAACAATAACCAGAACATATTTCTTACCACTTCTGTTTTGGATCCTCATAGGACCACATAAGTCTATACGAATAAGTTCTAAAGGTTTAGAAGTACTAATCATATTTTTACTTTTCAAAGAAGATCTAACCTGGTTGCCTTTCACACATGCTTCGCATACATGATGACCAAGGAACTTGACTTTGGGTAATCCAACAACCAAGTCCTTAGAAGTTAATTTACTCATGTGTGAAAAGCTAGCATGTCAAAATCGTTTGTGCCATAATAAAGGATCATCATCAGTAACACTCAAACATGTAAGGTTGTTCCTTGGGATGGGTTGAGATCCACAATGTAAATGTTCCCCCTCCGAGTTCCTTCTAAAATAACCTTACCATAATTATCATTGATGATCTTACAAACATTAGAAGTGAAACTTATAGAATTAACTTTATCACAGAATTGAGATATACTTAACAAATTATGCCTCAAACCCTTGACCAAAAATACATTATCTATACAGTAGGAAATTGACCTTCCAACTTTTCCTTTGGCAATGATCTCGCCTTTCTTGTCATCTCCAAAGGTTACATTTCCTCCTAGGAAAGTCTCTAATCTTGATTTGTCTCCTGTCATGTGCTTAGAACAACCACTGTCGAGGTACCATGTGTTGTTCCCCCTCACTAGGACCTGCAAAAGAACTTAATGGTTAGGTGGAGGAACCCAGGTTTCCTTGGGTTCCTTAGACAAAGAAACATAATTAATTTTCTTTATCCAGAGTCGATTAGCATTTTTCTCTTGAGCAAGTTCCTTCTTGTCACATGATTTTTCACAATGATCAGTTTTTCCACAAAAGGAACATATCTTATTTCTGGGTAAATCAACATACTTTTTCTGTTTCCTACTATGCTTAGTGTGGACATAACTTAAACCTTCTGTTCTTTTAGTTTGGGCATTCTTAATACACTTTGGAGTAATATACTGACCAGTTCCTTTATTTTTTCTGGCCTCAAGTTCCTTCTCTAATTTAGCCTTTTCCAATCTCATTTCCTCAAGATCTCTCTTGAGTTTTTAGAAATCTTTATTAAATTTTCTAGAGGAAGAACTTGATCCAATTAGGTTAGTCTCCATCAATTTATATTAAGTCAACTCAACATTTGCCAAAATATTTTCATATTTTAATTTTTCAACGAGTTCCTTTAGGTGGAGATTCTTATCAAAGAGATAAAAAAAATTTCCTTGAACATCACTGCGTTGGTTCTTAATCCAAGCACTGTGTTCCTTGCTTACTTCAACAGCTCTAATTTTTCACATTCTCTTAAGTGATTACTGTTGAACCATGTTTGATTTGAATGATGACAAACCAGTTCTCTATACTTGATCTCTATGCATATTTGTGTATGAACAGGTTGAATCAAGTGAGGACTCATCAAGGCAACCATGAAGGCCTTGAGATACTTAAAGATCAGAAGCCAAGAGCTTGGAGTTATTTATTTTTATATTTCTAGGATCTTCTTGTAAAATAGGCTTAGGAAAATATTCTTAGTGTTTTTAAGTAAAGAGCAAAAAGACTTTAAGTTTACATCCAGTGAAGAGAACAGGCGAAGAACAAGCTAAGAACAGGCAAAGAAAAAGCTTGGAACAGTTCCCTTTATCAGATGTAGACTTAGTAGTACTGAGACCACTGTGGGAATAGACCTCAGTATTACGCACGTGATCCGTACAATTATAGTGTTCAAAATTATTTTTGATAATTTATTTGAAAAATATGGATCACTTGTGTTTTGGAAATCTGCCAAATTGATTCACAAAATCAGCTTTGAAATGTACTTGTTTGGACTCTAGTGTACTTTCCACTACATGTAGTGAAAGGAGACAAAGGTCTAAAATAGGTGCCTTTCTACTTGTTTCAGCTGAGCTTGTTTGCACAATTTAGGCAAGTCTCCAAGCACACTTCTAGGGCACGGTTTTTCTTGGCTTATAAAAATAATCTTTGCAAAAACCCTAGCAAGACTTTTGCTCTCCAAAGAAAACCAAGTCATATTTTCTGAGAGTCTATCCTTAGAGCAAAACTATCTCCATATCCATCTTTAAGAGAAAAACTTACGGAGATTTGAGTTTGTAATATTTAAACCACTTAGAGGGAAGTGGTTGGGGAGTGTTCTGTGAACACTGAGTGAACTGTTATAGTTAACAGTTGGAGAATTAAGTGTTACAAAGTTGTAGCATTTAATTGAGTGCGTAACCTTGTTATTATTCTGAGTTGATTAATAATATTGGTGAGAGAGTGGAGGACGTAGGCTTGTTTAGAAGCCGAACCTCGTTAAATCCTTGTGTTCCTACACTTTATTTACTGTTCTTTCGTTGTTCTCACAAAAAGATAAACAAACTTTGAAAACGATTGAAAAAACACACATACTCAATTCAACCCCCGTTCTTGAGTATACATTGAACTTATAATTGGTATCAGAGCCTAACTTCTCAAAAGGTTAACTACCTAGAGGAGCAAGAAAATGTCTACTCAAGAATCAAATAGTTCAAGACTCCCGAAGTTCAATGGCACTAACTACTCTTGGTGGAAGAATTGCATGAAAAATCTTATCATTAGGATAGATTATGAATGTTGGATGATTGTCAAAAATGGACCCACATTCATCCACAAGAAGAATCAGGAAGGGCTCATAGTTCCAAAGTCAGAAGAAGAGTACACAAGTGAAGATTACAAGAAGCTAGAGAAGAATGCAAAAGCAATGTCACTTGTTCAACAAGGAATTGTAGAATGTGAGGTAAATCGAATTCTAGCTTGTTCTTCTGCAAAGGAAGTATGGGATACACTAGAGCTTGCATATGAAGGCAATTCTGAGGTGAGAAGGTCAAAAATTGACATGCTTATGTCAAAGTATGAGGTCTTTGAGATGACCAGGGATGAAAATATAAAGGACATGTTTACAAGGTTCATGACCATTGTAAATGAACTAAAGTCATTGGGAAAGACCTTCTCAAGTGAAGAGTTGGTGAGGAAAATGTTAAGAAGCCTGTCAGGGAAGTGGATGCCCAAGGTTACAGCCATACAAGAAGCAAAGGATCTGACCACACTATCTTTAGAACAACTTATTGGTTCCTTGATGACTCGTGAGATGTTGGTAGATTCAAAGGCTGAATCTGGTTCCAAAAACAAGGAAATGGTCCTCAAAGCAGAGGAATCTGAGGAAGATGAAGATGATATAAGTCTTATGGCCAGAAGGTTTGAAAAATACCTTAGGACAAATTCCAAAGGTAAGTTTGCAAAAGGAAGGAACAGTTCTGGACAGTTCAGGAAAACCAGTTCCAATGCTGGTTGCTTTAAATGTGGTGAAGTGGGGCACAAAATCAAAGAGTGTCCAACATGGAAAAATCCTAAGGGAAATCCTGGAGTCCAGTCTGAGAAGAAGGTTTTCAAAAGAGCTATGCTGGCTGCCGTTTGGGGAGATTCAGAATCAGAGAATGAGGAAGACGAAGAAGAAGCAAATCTCTGTCTAACTGCTTTCACATGCACAGACCAGTCTGAGGTCTATTTGGAAGAAGAAGAAGTTCTCTGTCTCATGGCTGGTGGAAGCAATTCAAATGATAGCCAAGTATGTTTTAATGATTTAAAGGAAAATATGCATAACTTAGATAGAGATGAACTACTTGACTATCTTGAATTCACCATTGATCAATGCATTAGTGTTGGGTCTTCCTATCAGAACAAAAAAAAGAAACTAAAAGAAGAAGTTCGAGATTATGAAATATGTGGTGCTAGATCTGCTAAACGTGAGCTTATTTGTGAAGAACTTAAAGAAAAAATTTCTGAACTTGAAGTAACAGCAGATCAGCATAAAATGGAGCTTGTGACATTAAACTCCAAACCAGTCCCTAAAGAGGATGAACTTTTTGAAAAAATTGAAAAGGGGTTTAATGAGCTCAAGAAATTCATCACACATAATTCAAACTTTGAACTGCTAAAAGATACATGTACCTTGAGTAAATCTGATGTCATACTTGCATATGACCATTTAATTGAAAAACTTGAAGATTTACACAAGGAACATAGTGAGCTTAAGGGTTCTGAAGAGACTGGTTCTCCCACTGCCTTTGATGAGGTTTTGGATGTTTTACATGATGAGTGCATAGCTAAGATATGTGATCTTGAGGCTGAACTCATCCTGCTAAAACAAGAAAACATCAAGAAGACCAGTGACGAACCAGATCCCTCCCTGGTCTCAAGACTACAGGATGAACTTCAAAAGACTAGACTTGACTTAAAATCTTTTGAGAAACAAAATGAAGTTCAACTTAAGAGGCTTGAGAACAAGGAGAATGAGCTAACAGATTGTATGAACCAATTGAACAAAATGTTAGATGCTTAGAAAACCCTAAACATCCTCACATCCCAACCTGGAAATTCTCAAAGGTTTGGTTTAGGGTATTCTGGATCTAGTTCTACAACTGTTCTTGGCAGAGACAACACATGGTTGGATGAATTCAAGAAAGGCAAGTATATATTTGCCAAGGATATGCATGTTTGTACCTATTGTGGTAAGAGTGGTCATGTTAATAACAAATGTTTCACCAAAAAGAAGCATGACAAGAAAAATAAAACCTACACCCAACAAGTGTGGGTTAGGAAGGTCAAGACTGAAAATGTTTGAAAGAACAAGGAACCCAAGCTGGTCTGGGTTCCTAAAACTAACCTTTAGTTTGCTTGTGCAGGTACGAGTGAAAGGAAAGCCATATTGGTATTTGGACAGTGTTTGCTCAAGACACATGTCCGGGGATAAAGAAAAATTCCTTTCACTCACTGCATTTGAGGGAGGGCACGTGACATTTGGTGACAATAGCAAAGGACTTATCAAAGGAGTAGGTAAGGTTGGTAAGTCACTCTCCCAAGCAATTGACAATGTTTACTATGTAGAAGGTTTGAAACATAACCTTTTGAGCATATCTCAACTACGTGACAAGGGAAATAAAGTGAATTTTGAATCAAACACTTGTCACATAGTGAACCCTAAGACAGGGGAACTGGTCTGTGAAGGAACAAGGCATAACAATGTGTATATTACATACTTAAGTAAAATTCCACAGAACAGTACCCTCTGCCTTAGTGTTGTAGAGGATGACCAATGGCGTTGGCATAAAAGATTAGGAAATGTTAGCTTCACTTTGCTCAACAAGTTGAGAACACAAGATTTGGTGATAGGTTTACCTAACATCAAATATGTGGCAGACCAGCTCTGTCAAGAGTGTGCAAAGTGCAAACATGTGAGATCATCCTTTAAACCAAAGAAAGCGGTTAGTTCCTCTAGACCATTTGAACTTGTACAAATGGATTTATGTGGAGCTATGCGTGTACAAAGTAGAAATGACTTTAGTTATGTATTTATCTTAGTTGATGATTACTCTCGTTTCACTTGGACCATATTCTTGAAATACAAAGATGAAACTTTTGATGAATTTGAAATTCTAGTGAAACAGGTCCAGAACAAGATCAATCATCAGTTAGCATCTATCAGATTTGATCATGGATCAGAGTTTGATAATGCTAGCTTCATAACTTATTGTATGGAGCATGGTGTTTCTCACAACTTTTCAGCCCCCTGAACTCCACAACAAAATGGAGTAGTTGAAAGAAAGCATCGCACTCTAGAAGAAATGGCTAGAACCATGCTTCTAGAGAGTGGTATGTCCAAGAAATTTTGGGCTGACGCTGTGAGTACATCATGCTACATACTCAATAGCGTTATGCTAAGACCAATACTAAGAAAAACACCTTATGAACTTCTAAGGGGTCGAAAACCAAACATTGAACATTTAAGGATATTTGGTTGTAAGTGTTTTGTACACAACAATGGTAAGACCAGTTTGGACAAGTTCGACCCCAGGAGTGATGAAGCTGTTTTTATTGGGTATTCTCCTCATAGAAAGGCATATAAAGTGGGATGACAAATTTCACTGGAGTTGAACCAGAGAACACTGCTGAACCAGACCCTCCAACTCCTCCTGAAAACAACAATGGGTCTGGTGCAGCAGAGGCAAATGCTAAACAGGTTGTTGAACTCAGTGACTCTCCTGCCCATCCAACTGAAGATGAAGTGGGAGAGAACATTGAAGAAACTGGTCAGCCCTCTCAAAATGAAAATGAAATAGGGGGAACCAGTACCGACATTGGTTCTAACTTAGGTGACTCAAATGCTGTAAGAAAGAGTATGTTTAAGCAAAGAAGCTCTCATCCTTCTAATCAAATCATTAGTGATTTATCAAAAGGAGTCCAAACTAGAAATTCTGTTTGGAAGAACTTCTGTGCTTACGTCTCCTTCTTATCTCACGTAGAACCAACTGACTATAAGATTGCTTTAACTGATCCTGATTGGATCTTGGCCATGCAAGATGAGTTGAACCAGTTTGAAAGAAATCAGGTTTGGCATCTTGAACCAAGAACCAATGAAATGTCAATTATTGGAACCAAATGGGTCTTCAGAAACAAAATGGATGCCTCAGGTACTATAGTCAGAAACAAGGCCAGGCTAGTGGTTCAAGGGTTTAACCAACAAGAGGGAATAGACTATGATGAAACCTTTGCTCCAGTAGCCAGGCTTGAGGCAATAAGAATCTTAATTGCCTTTGCTGCCCACATGAACTTTAAACTCTTTCAAATGGATGTTAAAACTGCTTTTCTAAATGGTTATTTGAAAGAAGATGTGTATGTGGAACAGCCCCCTGGCTTTGAGGATAGAGTTTGTCCAGATCATGTCTACAAGTTAGACGAAGCTCTTTATGGCCTCAAACAAGCCCCTCGTGCTTGGTATGAGAGAGTCTCTAGTTTTCTTATTGAAAATCATTATGAGAGAGGTTCAGTGGACAAAACTCTATTCTTAAAGAAAATGGGAACAAATCTGTTAGTGGTCCAGGTATATGTTGATGATATTTTGTTTGGGGCTACTAATTATGTTTTGTGTGATGAGTTTGCAGACCTAATGAAGAGTGAATTTGAGATTAGTATGATGGGAGAACTTGGCTTCTTCCTAGGGCTTCAAATCAAGCAAGTGGATGATGGAATCATGATCCACCAACAAAAGTATCTCAAGGAGCTGCTCAAGAGATATGGTCTGCAAGATAGCAAGTCCTATGACGCACCTATTCCTACCTCTTCTAAATTGAGCCTAGATGAGAAAGGAAAAGATGTTGAGGATAAGCTATACATTGGTATGATTGGCTCACTTCTCTACTTAACAGCTAGTAGACCAGATATAGTGTTCTCAGTTGGGTTGTGTGCTAGATTTCAAAGCAACCCAAAAGAGTCTCATCTAAAAGCTGTTAAGAGAGTTTTTAGGTACCTAAGTGGAACAGAGGACATGTGCTTGTGGTATCCAAAGGGAAGTAATTTTGATCTTTTAGGATACACTGATGCTTACTATGCTGGTTTTAGTGTGGACAGGAAGAGCACTTCAGGAATGGCTCACTTCTTAGGTTCTTGTCTCATATCATGGGGATCTAAGAAACAAAATTCAATGGCCTTATCCACAGCTGAATCAGAGTACATAGCTACTGCTTTGTGCTGTGCTCAATTGCTTTGGGATGAATTGAGTATGTGTGTTTTTTAATTGTTTTCAAAGTTTGTTTATCTTTTTGTGAGAACAACGATAGAACAGTAAAAAAAGAGTAGGGACACAAGGATTTAACGAGGTTCGGCTTCTAAACAAGCCTACGTCCTCCACTCTCTCACCAATATTATTAATCAACTCTGAATAATAACAAGGTTACACACTCAATTAAATGCTACAACTCTATAACACTTAATTCCCCAACTGTTAACTCTAACAGTTCACTCGGTGTTCACAGAACACTCCCCAACCACTTCCCTCTAATTGGTTCAAATATTACAAACTTAAATCTCCATAAGTTTTCTCTTAAAGATGGATACGGAGATAGTTTTGCTCTAAGGATAGACTCTCAGAAAATATGACTTGGTTTTCTTTGGAGAGCAAAAGTCTTACTAGGGTTTTTCAAGAGATTGTATTTATAGGCAAAGAAAAACCGTCCCCTAGAAGAGTGCTTGGAGACTTGCCTAAATTGTGCAAACAAGCTCAGCTGACAGAAGTACAAGGGCACCTATTTCAGACCTTTGTCTCCTTCCACTACATGTAGTGGAAAGTACACTAGAGTCCAAACAAGTACATTTCAAAGCTGATTTTGTGAATCAATTTGGCAGATTTCCAAACCTCATTAGTACCTTCGTGAGTGATTTGAAGTAAATCCCAAATTTCCTTTGCATTCTTACATCCCATGACACAGTTGTGTTCATGTGGAACAAGACCACAATGGAGCTGTTTAACATTAAGAGCATTAATTTCCATTTTATGGAAATTATCCTTTTCATATTCGGCTATAGGGTTTGGTGCTACCTCATTGTTTTCATTATTAGTTTTAGTAATTTCATAATCACCAACTTCTATAACACGCAGCTTTGATGAAGATTTGCATCCTATTCTTCTAGTAAGAATAAAAATTAGCTTACCATTAAACATAGGCGGCCTTTGCGTAGAGTATCCTTGTTCGAGTTTTTCGTGGTTATTCATCTTCAATTCCAGGCTCTTCACTCATCGGGGTTTCCTGGTTTCTCTGAGGAACGTAGCTCTAATACCAATTGTTGAGAAGATAAACACTACAAGAGGGGAGTGGATTGTAGTTTGAGAAACTAGTGTAGATTTTTGCAGAATTATAAAGAAACTTAACAAGAAAGAAAGAAACAAGAGATTATCTGAAACACAGAAACCTTCTTGAACTCACAAGAAGTAAAACTGTGACCTACTCGGGATTTCCTCTTTTATTACATTAAGGGCAAAAACTTAATACAATCTACTCTATCAAGTTCCTTCGTTAACCTGATCTCCCCTTTATGATCAATCCCTCAATTCATCTTCTCTCTCTCTTTCTCTTTTTCTCTTCTCTCTGACTTAACTCTAAGTCACTCTTTCTCTCTTGAGTTCACTCAAACCCAAATCCCCATTACAACTCAAAATTAAATAAAGAACTCTATATTTTGGCAAGAAGAAGACAGTGGAATAAAATTCACTTTAGAATATTAAGTTTATGAATGCTCTGTGAATATTGTGAATGCGTTATTGTTAGAATGATGTTTAGGCAGTATTTATACAGCCAGAAGACTTAGAGAGCAAGTCCCACAATCCCACGTCATTACATCCTACACTTGAGGAGTAGTTGGACTGGTGGAACTTGACTGCCAGAACGTGGAACACGTCAAAGCATAACCAAGTCAGCTCCTAAAAACACTCCAACTGCTTTTGACTCCTTTAAAACTGATTGAACAGCTCAAACAAAGTGCAAAATCAGTTTGTTAGTTCCTAAAATCACTCAACAACCTTTTACTAAAAATCGAATATTTTAATAGAAAAACCGAAATTATTTTTCAGATTTTAAAACCAAAATTCTGATTTTTATTTTTCTAAAAATCATTTCAATAAAAAATATTTAACTTAGTTTCATATAAAAGGAGAAAAATATTTACACTGAATAAAATCCTTTTTAAAATATTATTTAATTATACAATTATTTTTTTCATTAAATGTCATTAATCCCATATTTTATATTCCACTGATTAACTTAACTATAATGCCAAAATATTACAACGACGCCTAAAAATACGTTGGTATAAGACATTTCTAGTTCCTTCAGGCATCTGCTCCGACGCTCAAGTTTCTCCAGTGAAGTTCCTTTGACTCTAAAGTTCCTTCTTCACGATCTCTTCTTGATTAGCTTCAAACATAAAGTGTAAGATCTCCAATCTTCATTTAGATCATCATCAAGCATCCAAGCTACATTCAAGTTAATCTAAAAGCCAAAACACTTAAACACAAATATTAAAGTAGGAGTTTGTCTAAGTGCAAGTCATCATCAAATATCAAATCCAACATCTTTTGTGTATAATATCTTCATTATTCCATTACGTTTTGGGTAGTTCAATCGTTTACGACACTATTCCGATTCGGGATTTTGAAATGTGTATGGTACTAAGTGGAAGTTCAAGTGAAGTAACATTTTTATATATGCATTAGATTGGAATTTTGTTGATGATGTTGCAATTTCTTTAATAGTCTAAATGGGGGAGGATTGTTGAATATATTTAGAGCATTAAGAATACACTCATGATTATTTATGCTAATTTGTGTGGATATGGTGTAACAATTTAGTAAAATAATGCTATACGTACTGCCAACTCATTACCAAGATCGGAAAAAAATTTCGGTAAAAATAATCTAAGTTGCAAAACTTAGGAAAGTGCATAAACACGTCATGGACAGAGATTTTTTGGCTTGCCCGCACCATTTCTCTCGCCCGCGACGAAGAGAAAAAAACAGAGCTGGAAAACTTGAATGCCGCGCCCGAGCTCCCTGGTTGTGCCCGCGGCTTCTCGTTCCTACGCGCCCGCGATAATTCTTCAATAGTTGTTTGAATTAGCGGTTTTCTCGGTCACAACACGTTGCTTGGTCTTGGAGTGTGTTGTACGTGGTTTTGTGGTCTCGGTCACAGTACGTGGTTTTGTGGTTTTGTGATTATTTGTCTTTCGGTGGATGACATGTTAATTTTTTGTACTAACTTGGATCGAGTAAATGAGACTAAAGATTTTTTGAAATCAAATTTTGAAATGAAAGATATGGGTGAGGCAGACGTGATTTTAGGTGTAAAAATTAAAAGGACCTCAAATGGCTTCTGGCTCAGTCAGTCACACTACATTGTAAAACTACTTAGAAAATTTGACTCTTTTGATGTCGATCCAGTTAGAACCCCCTATGATCCTAGTTTCCACTTAAAAAAAATAATGGGGCTCCAGTGTGTCAAGCTGAATATGCTAGAGTTATTGGTTCTGTCATATTTCTTATGAACTTCACTAGACCTGACATTGCTTATTCCGTTAGCAGATTGAGCAGGTACACTCATAATCCTGGAGGGCAACCGCTGTACGTCGTCTATTGCACCGGGTAGCGCGGAATTGTCTTTTAGGACAGTGGATTTTCATGACGAGGCAATCGTTTCACATCTGTCAGTTCACGCTTAGCTTCAACAGCTAAGTTAACGTTTTTAATTATTTCGTATGACAATTGGTTGTGCCGATTTAAAGTTAATGGTTTCTAAATTACAATCCCACACTATTATTATTGATTATATTAATTACTTGTTATATAAATAAACTAGATTAGTCCCTTACGATGAACACAGTCTACGTACACAGCAAAACGTTATTAATTTTTATATATACGATACGTCACATTAATCATACTCCGATCAAGTTTGTATTAAACAAACATTTCCAAGGTAAAATATGAATATCTATATGTTGTTGTTGTTGTTATACAAATTAATTTCTTGAACAAATTATTAGTACTTGAACTTGAGTTCTTAAACTTGGTAAATTTCTTATTTACAAAAAAGGGGTTTTAAAATAAAAAAAATATAAATAATTATAATTGAAAATCTAAATAGGCATTGATAGCCAAGGCTGATGAATAGCCTATGCAACCAGCCCTGTTTTACAGGGCCTCATTCTCACTAAGGGCCCAAATTTTTTCACATAATATAAATTAATTGATGTGATGAAACGAACAGCTTTTATCCTTTGGTTTGCTGGTAGTATGCACAATGACACAATGAATGTCTTCCCTTTGTCAACAGTTCTAATCCCGTTAAACACTTTTTTTTCTAATTTTATAACCCCATTAGATTATAATTTCTATTAGAAGTTATTACCTATGTGAACCAAACGAGCTATAAGATTTTGTCGTATTACGATAGTTTGTTGTTCAAAATAGAAGTAGCGTTTCTCGCACCTTGTTGCGCCATTAAAGCATCCAGTCATTGTGCTATGTCACTAGGGCTAATTATTTTTGTAAAAAAGTGCATAACAAGGCTCAAACCGTGAGACGGCCATGGTAGTATGCACAATGGCTGGGGGCCACATTTTTTACTTTAGAACAAGATTATAACAGGGCTCCAAAAAAGATTGAGACGGCCCTGTTGATAGCTTTTACCCATAGGAAATTAAAGGTTATTAAAGAATTAAAATAAAATAAATATGATACCATCAATAGTTGTACAGGAATGTGACACTTTTATAGTTTGAAGGTATGATAAAGTAAGCCCACATTGTTTTAGTATATAGTTAAGTTATAGATATGAATTCTCTGAGTAGTGTAAAGCTCAAGCAATTCAATTGGGGATCCAAGCAAGTTCAATAAAACAAAACCTAATACAAGAAACATGATAAAATGTCTTGTAGGCGGGGAGTAATAACTAACAACTAACCTTCATGATTGAGAACTTGGATCAAATTATCGAGCATGCGTGGGAAATCCAAACTCCAAACTTTTAGGTTGAGATACAAATCTCAATGTCAAGTGCTTGTTGGTTTGTTTGTTTTGTTTTTTTTAAACTTTGATTTATACATATTTCTTTCTTAAAGATTATAACATTCTTAATTTAGTTTCTTAAACGAACAAATTAAAGATGTGAGAACTAGGTAGAGAAGGTACTAGTCGAGCAGGGGTACGTAGAGGGCGTGGAGGTGAGGGGAACTAAGTTGGGTAATTACTTAATTTAGTTTTATTATAGATATAAGATCATATTAGTTAAATATTGTTAGTTGAACTATTTATATATTCATCTTATAAATATGAAGCAATTCACATATGTACCAATAGAATGATATTCACGCTATATACATTAGTTCAATTTGAATGAACATTAGTATAAGGTTTAATAAACATTATTTAAATTTCAAAATTACACCAGTGAACATTAATTCATTGTGAGATACATTTGTATGGCTCACTCAAGATACTCATGGTTGTGCCTTGATTATTTGAATTACATTATTTCACTCTAATTAGCAAAATTCTGGTTTCACCGCTTTAAGTCAAGGTAATTCCGGATGCCAAAGTAGTGTTGTGAGATGCAAATCTTTGTTATTCATTATGTTATTTTTTGTTAATTGGGGTTTGATTTTTTTCTTTTACCAAAAGTTTCCAAGAATAATTAACAAAAAGCAAGGGAATGTATTACTAGATCAGTAGATCATGTTATATAGTGTTCTCCGATTTGGTATTAGTATATTATATCGTGAAGTCTGCACCTAAATTGATTGTGAGCCAAATAACCAAATGACGAGGGGTGCCCAATTTCTAAAATTTAGATATGTAAAACAAATCTAAAATGGCATTATTGTAAATAACTGTAACTTCTACATAGTTATTTACAACAATTGTCATTTTAGATATCTTTTGAACATCTAAAATTTAGGGTGCGTTCGGTACCACTTTTGTTTTGGGGTTTTTTTTTTCAAATCAAAATAAAACAAAACTGTTTTTGGCAAAATTGTTATAAAAAACAACTTTTTTATAACTTAGAAAACCAAAACAGTTTTGTCAAAACACCAAAAAGGTGTTATCTAGGTTTTGTTTTAAAATATGATCTTTTCCCTTCTCATCTCTAACAAGCGTTCATTCTCCCTTATTACGTTATATTTCTCTCATAAAAACAATATATTACATTATATTTTATTTGACATTTTTATAATGATAATTTTTTCTCGGTCCTTTAAACTTTGTTGTAATATTCAATCAATGAATTTATTTTTACTATGCATACTTTTTTGTTATTAACTAGATGATAAAAAAATAATAATAAGAAAAAATTGTCTAGAACTACCAAATAAATGTCGACTTTTGAAAACTACTATCAAATAAAAAAATTGTTATGAAACTACCTAATAAATTAATTTCGACCTTGTAGCACTACCATTTGTCGTGTTTTTTTTCATTTTTATGATGTGATGGCCCCTAACGATTGATTTCCCTCTATTTTTCCCCCAAAAATTCTCGATTTCCCTCTATCTCTAATTTCATCTTTTCTTTTAATATATATTTCAAACTTTTTACCTATAAATGAATCAAAATTCCCCCTTTTTTCTTTGATCCAACTTTCTTTAATCCAACTTTTTTCCCTTGAAGCTTGAGTATGCTTAGCAAAGGAGAAAAATCAAGTAATTTTAGGGAAATAATTAGATAGAAATCAAAATTGGTGGGTCATAATATCAGAAAAATGGAAAAACAAACGGAAAATGGTAGTGCTATCATGTTGAAATTAATTTATTAGATATTTTTATAACAACTTTTTTTTAGTTGTTAGGTTTTTTCAAAAGCCGACATTTATTTGGTAGTTTTGGACAGTTTTTTATTGTAATAATAACAACAATAACATTATAATAATAAGTTAAAACTTATAAATGATACAAGATTTAAATCCAAAATAAAATGAAAACAGTTTGAGGAAACTGAAAATTAAAAACTGAAAACTACTTTTTGTTTTTAAAAAACAAAAAACTGACAAAAAAACAAAACAAAAAATTGAAAAACGAAAATATTGCCAAACGCACCCTTAGCTATCAGGAATCCTCCCCAAATGACGAGAATGAAATTGGGGGGAAAAAACAAAAAATCTGCTGTTAAATATAAACTGGGTGAGCAGCCTTACACGAGCGCAACAATAACCTCAAATCAAAAAGGAGAAAAAGCGGGCAGTTACTGAAGAAGATGTAATTGAACCCAAAAGCTCTGAAATCTAAAACACTGTTGAAAACAATTTCCAATTAGGGCACAGAAAACAACAAGATCCAACTGATTTAATGAAGTTTTCCATATACACAGGGAACAGTTGAAGATAACATTCAACTCATATAGGCTATATATGTTTAGTTCGTTAGCCACACTAACTAACTGTGGATTTGTTGTTCTTAACATTTTATTATCAATTGTTATATGGTGCTCGCCTGATCACCTAGCTTTTTGTGGTCCTGGGAATCTTCATTTTTTAAAAATCTTTAATCTTTATTTTTGTACACTATAATATTTATTTTTTTAACCACAATTTTTTAAAAAAAACTAAAAGCTCCATTTTTTTAAAACTAATTTTTATACTACGGTATACAATACTCCCGGGAGCACATAGAACAATTATGGTCTCTCGCGTCAACGAATCAGTTTTAACAACTAAAATGAATATTCATTTTTTAATACTGAATACTCATTTTTTTATACTAAATATTCACATTTTTTTTAATACTGAATATTCATTTTACCGCAAAAAACAGGAGCTTACATTCACTATGGCAACAATCAAAATGAATATTAATTATTGTATATTGAATATTCATTTTTTAATACTGAATATTCATTTTCTCACAAAGAACCCGAACCAACAATCAATTTTGTACCAACTAAATTTAATATTCATTTTGTTATACTAAATATTCATTTTACCACAAAGAACCTGAATTAACATTCACTTTTGCGATAACTAAAGTAATTATTCATTTTTTTATACTGAATACTAAATATTCATTTTTTTTAATACTGAATATTCATTTATTTTAATACTGAGTACAAGTAAAAGATTACCTTGTGCAGGTAACCATAGAATGTATTTGCAAATTGTTCTTAGAAAAGTGGAAGCGAAGATTTTAGTTGTTATCTACTAATTAGTTTTTTGATACGTAATTAAAAGCAGATACTTTTCACTCTATTTGCATAATAGAATCCTTGAAAGTAGGAAGTCTGTTATTTTATTTTATTTTTTACTCCTAAACTACGTCGTTTTGGTCAGAGACTATAGAAACCTACGTGATCCTGGGACCATATAATAATTTGCGTTTTATTATAGCTGATCAGCAAGATGATTTGTTTCTTATAGCCAGTGGGTTGTGCATGTGAGAAGTTTACTCTATGTCACATTATCATCTCACTCAAAAAACTTAAACCGATGGTTCTTTCAAAATTATGGTATATACAAATATACTCAATTATTTAGGAGAAAAAAAATCTTCTGGCTCACTAATTGTGTCCCACCTAGGTAGCACTGAGTCGGGAACGGGTTCGGAAATAAATACGGATACGGGGAGTGAAAACGGCAAATCTAAAAAAGAATATTAATGGGTACGGCTAATTACAACATGAAGAATTGAGATCATCCCCAATATGGGGAGGAATCCGTCGGGTTCGGGGACGATTAACCATATGAAGTACACATGCTACATAGTGTCCCAATAATTTTAATTGGTTGAAAAAACAATTTTTTGATTTTTAAATTTTATAAGGTGGGCCATAATGATTACTTGAACCAATAAAAAAGAATGGATCACAAATGACACATAATAAGTGGAACCGTAGATTTGAGTCCATTATGTGGGATCCCTTTTAAATTTATTGGACCTGTTTAGTTATCGTGTTTGTTATATTGAGTAGGTCACTGTCTAAGGTTATTTTCGCAGATGTCATTGCTACGAGACGTTGCAGTGTTATTACTTATTTACAAACTTAATTATTTAGATTAGATGTAAAAAAAAATTATATCAAATAGAATATGCAAAAAATTAAAAAATAAAAAAAAATTATAGCAAGGGCTCACAGTTTTTCCCTTAAAAAGGCCTTATAATTTGATTTGCATTTTTTTTTAACATTAGATTCTATAAATTCTGTAATGAAAAATATTACGTATTTTACAAGTAGTATACAAAGTAAATTAATACAAATATAATAAGATCCTATTTTATATACTATTCTTTATAGATTAATGTACTTCCTCCTTTCCGAATTAAACGCAACAAATTATTTTGCACACTTTTATGGAAGAAATTAAAAGGTGTAAATGAGCAAATTAACCACAACAATTTTAAGACACGTAAACGGTCAAACTTTATCAAATTAGTTCAAATTGAAGAAATAGGTTTAGATCAGTAAAAATCAATTAAACAAGAACCATATCTTCAAAGAAATTAACAAACATGGCTCAGAAAATCGAAAATTTTAACTACTATCTTGTTTCTTTTTAAACACAGCGATTTAAAATAAAATAAAAGGCAAACATATCTAATCATTGCGTTAAATAAAAATATTGTCAAATCATTACGATTTTAAAGAAACGGAGTTAATATTTGAAAATAATATCCAAACATGACTCAAAAAACTGAAAGTCCAAATAGGCCCACAGCACAGAACTACAGAAGTACAGAAGCCGTGTTTTTAAAACAACATTGCACAAATCATTAAGCCAACATTCATGCATTCAACACCATAAATGAGTTTTAAGCTGCTTAGTTAATTACTGTACTTTTTTTAGACCAGTCACACAATTTATGTTTAGTATATTTATTTGCATTATAGTATAGGTAGCTTATTTTGTTTTAAAAAGGACTAGGACAAGGAATATTGGACATCCAATTTATGGAGGACATAATCCTTAACTAGAGCTGTCAATTTGGTTAGAAACTGTTAGTTCAACTGCTAACTCAAAGCAAAATGAACTGAATTAACTGAAATGAAATGAAATAAGAACCAAGATCCAAATAACTGATAACTGAAATACCAATTGAAACAAAATGATCTGCACGTAACTAAACTGAAACTGAATTTAATTATGAATTGAAATCAATTGAATTGAAAAAGTTGACTATATAAAACTCATTTAAACTAACCATAACTAAACTGAAATTAATTGTAAACTGTTTGGTTTTGTTACTTATTAATTGAACTGTTTTTAACTTTTCGTCAACAGAAACGAAATGACTTATAAACTGTTTGGTTTTGTTAGTTAACTAAACTACTATTAATTGTTGTTCAACTAAACCAAGATGACTTATAAACCGGTTTAAACTATTTTAACTATTGGTTAATGATAGACGCTATTTACGTCTCATTATTTCCCTCGATTTTAATGCTTTTGTCAATTATTTACATGCATTTCTGGCCTTATTTGATAACTCTTGCTCTTATTGATGATTTTTCTGGATTATTGCGAATTTGAGTGATTTTTGGTGTTTTCATTGAGGTTTTTAGTTTAAAGTTGAAAATGATTTGGAATATTATTTGTTTGCAATGTTTTGTTGAATGTCAATTGTGCATGATTCCCTCTATCCCTGTTGTTTTCTCTTATTAGTTCATACCTTTCTTAATTATTCCGGAGACTAGTTTAATAGTCAATAATTTAGTTCCCTTTCTTTATTCATAATTCCTTTTTTTTTTTGTTAAACTACTCAATCGGTAGAGCTTAGGGTTAAAATACTAGCTTCCCTGTGGATTCGACCCTTTCTTTTCTATATTACGTATTAGTTAGATTTGGGTTTTAACTTTGGTTTGGACCTTAGAAGTAACGAAACTAGGAACCCAATCAAGTTTTGGCGCCGTTGCCGGGGAAGTAACAAAATTTTACCTTATTTCCTCTTGCAACTTGAGTTGTTGTTTTTTTTTTTTTTTTTTTTGATTTGTTGTCATTGCTAACCTGTTACTTAGTTTTGAATGCTAAGGAGATCGCAGGGACCACCTATTTATCCTCTTGATCTTAACTTGAAAAGACTTTGCGGAGTATTCGTCAGTACAACAAAGAAGAGAGTGAGGAGTCATTCTCCTTGTCTGAAGAAAGTGATAATATGGCGGGCGATAATGTCAATGCATGAAAGGCTATTTCTAAACTTTGGCAGTCCATCAGATTATGAGCTTACAAGGGGTCTCCGTTTACCTACAACGGATTCAAATTTTACTATTCATCCTCAATATATATACAAGAATGGTGCAGGCTGCGTAGTTTTCTGGAAGTCCGAGCGAAGACCCTATTGCACATCTAGATCGGTTTCTTGAGCTTTGCGCTATGATACAAACGAACCATGTTCCTCAATAGTACATAAGGATGCATTTATTCAGGCAGTCTCTAACAGGAAGGGCTAAACACGTGGCTTAAACATCTTAAGCCCAACTCTCTGACTACATGGGTGAAAGTTGCAAAGGCCTTCCTTAAGAAGTTTATTTCTGAAGAAAAGACTACAGAACTCAGGAGAAGGATATCATTCTTTGAGAAAGATCCTGATGAATCACTAGGAGAAGATTAGGAGAGATTCAAAGAGCTTGCCCTAATCATGAATTTGGACGACCTTTACTAATGCGTTTTTTCTATGATGGTCTGGAACCTATTTCTCATGCTAACCTTGGCGCAGGAGCAGATGGATAACTTATCAAGGTACCTCAACCTCAGTTGGAGGACACTATTGAAGAGGTTGTCAGAAACTACTCATGGGGTGGTAGGAGACGCAGTCAGGCTAAGAAGGGTGCTAAGTTCGGGCAAGATCAAGAATCTCTTAAATTATTTATGGAATTGCTGATAGAAAAGAAGATGTCAAAGGTGCAAGGGGTCTTATCCCAACCAGTCAGTGCATTTTCCTGTGAGATTTGTGGAGGCACCAACCATGACACATCTTATTGCGGGGGTCTAAACCCCGAGCATGTTGCAGCCATGGGGTACCTCCCTAATAAAAGAGATAACTGGCAGGTCTGAATCCGGGGTTCCAAGGCAACTACAATTAGAGGTCTAATGATTTAGGGGGTCAAGGGCACTATGTTCCACAAGGGTATGGACCTAATGCTAATCAGGCAGGAAGTTCAACTCAAGGGGCGCCCTATGTACATTCTAATGCTAGAGGGAATTTCACTAAGCAAGTATTGCAAGCACTGATTCCACAGGGCATACAGTCAAGGTCCTCCTTCATCTGACATACTACTCATCCTCGATTAGATCATGAATCTCAATCAACAGTTCAACCAGAAGGCTAATTCCCATCAAAGAATGATTGATACTCAAGTGGCTCACCTTGCTGAGAAGGTTTCTTATAACTTTCCAATGAGAAACTTCCTGGGCAACATGTTCCTAATCCGGCGAATAACCACCATTTCATGAAAGCCATTTCTCGAAGATCAGGGAAGAATTGTGAATCTATAACATAGGATGGCACATCAAAGGCGAAAGAGAGAACAATTGACACTAGTGATGAGCATAGAAATGAGGATGAGATCGAGATTGAGAAGAATAAGGATGCTCCTGTGGAATCCGCACCATCAAAGTATGAGGCTCCAATTCCTTATCCATAGAGACTTGTTGAAAAGAAACTGAATGAAAAATATAACAAGTTTATGACTATGTTAAAGGGACTACAAGTGAGCATTCCATTCCTTGAGTCATAATCCGGGCCATTCTAGACTGTTCTCGAACTGTTTTCGGGTTTTTCAGACTATCTTGAAAAAATACGCTAAAAATGCTAAAAAAATATGGAAAAATTCAAGAAAAATATAAATTAGTGAAAAGTGGAGAAAAAGTTGACGATGCAAGTGTAAAATTACTAAAATACCCCTGAGAATGGAAAATGTTTCAAAAATTCATAGAAAATAGATAAAACTCGAAAAATTGTGGAAAAATTACCAAAACTTCTAGAAAAATGTAATTAACTTAGAAAAAATATATAATGCAATGGAAAGTGACTAAAATGCCCTTAGAAAATAAATATGCATGAAAAATAATAAAAATAAATTAATAAAAATCCTAAAAAATGTCCGAAAAATCCTAAAACGAGTTGTGAACCTCTAAAACGCCTATAAACAGTGTGAGAGTGGTATGAGAGGGGTAAAGAGGTGGAATTTTGGCATGCTAGCTCAAGACCGGACCTGTGCAACAGGGTACATTCATCATAGACTGTGGGGAGCTATCTGAGGTGCCAGAATTAGGTGTCTACAGTTAGCCCCCCCTTCCCCTTTGACCGAGTGTGGAGAGACGAAGGTCAAAGGTGCGCTACGCGACTTATGTGTGCTGATCTTAAAGGAAATAACTAATGAGCTAACCCCTTTGAGACCGGTGCAACTTGATGTTATAAGTGATGTTCAAAAGCCACTTGATTTGACAATCAAACAAGCATGCAACAAGTAAACACAAAAACATGTAATCACGCAGCAAGAAATGCAGTGAAGTGTAAACAGTGAGAAGTGTCAACAATGAAGTGATAGATATGATTGAAAATGAGTGGCAAGGTCAGAATTATACCACGTAATCCTGTGAAGGTCGGGTTTATTACAGGAAAAGAGTCTGAGTCGGCGTCGGCGTCGGTGTCGGTGTCGGCGAGTGTGAAGGTCAGATTTATCGCACGAAGAAGAGTGGCAAGGTCAGATTTATGCTACGCAATCCTGTGAAGGTCAGGTTTATCACAGGAAAGGTGTTTGGGTCGGTGTCAGCGTCGGTGTCGGTGTTGGTGTCGATGTCGGCGAGTGCGAAGGTCAGATTTATCGTACGAAAAAGAGTGGCAAGGTCATTTTTATGCCACAATCCTGTGAAGGTCGGGTTTATCACAGGTAAAGAGTCTGGGTCGGGTTCTGAATCGGTGTCTGAGTGAGTGCGAAGGTTAGGTTTATCGCACAAAGGAGTTGCAAGGTTAGATATATGCCACGCAATCCTGTGAAGGTTAGGCTTATCACAGGTAAAGAGTATGGGTCGGTGTCTGAGTCAGTGTCTAAGTGAGTGCGAAGGTTAGGTTTATTGCACAAAGGAGTGGCAAGGTCAGATTTATGCCACACAATCCTGTGAAGGTCAGGCTTATCACAGGTAAAGAGTCTGGGTCGGTGTCTGAGTCAGTGCGAAGATCGAGTTTATCGCACAAAGGAGTAGCAAGGTCAGATTTGTGCCACGCAATCCTGTGAAGGTAAGGTTTATTACAGGAAAAGTAAATTGATTCTGAGTTTGAACTGGAAATTGTAGTTATATGAGCTTTGACAGTGATCTAGGCTAGTAAGAATACTTTGGTTTAGTGTCGGTCTGGGCAAGATTGACTTACAAAGGTCTGGGATTATTGCAACTTAGGATGATGCCCATGCAAAGGAGGAGACAGGATAACTCAATGCCTTGTCACGGGGTGCTAATGGGAATGCCATGAGGGCGACTTATGATCAGAGGTTGTCTTAAACACGGTGCTTGACCTAGACACGGAGTTTGACTCAATTTAAACTGGGATGTGAAGAAGAAATGGGGTCCAAGGAAGGAGTTCCTTGACTTCATCTTAATGAGATAGACCTGAGACGGTTAGATCATAGAAACAGAGGAGCCCCCCAAGTGAAGAATGAGGACGATGTTGTGAAGAGACAGGAGCAGGGACAACATGGTGATGAGCCCCCAAATATAATGTGCTAACCCTTAGTAGAATTAGGTGGCTTTACCTCCTGGAGAGTTTTGTCAAAGTGTCTTTGAAGGCAATCAAAGAATGGGATAGTGTTCGAAAAATAGAAAGGCCAGAATTTTGTGACTTAAGGTTGAAAATGGATGTGGCTAAGATGTAAGGTTGGTTAGAAATGCGGATTCAAATTTGAGTCTATGTACGGGTCAAAGACTAGAAAATGTTATTGTTGAACTCTTAGCAGGTAGAATCACTCGGCAGCTAGGCTTCATTTGATTTTTTATTAATGTGGTCGGACCTCGAGTAGAGGCTTCGTACGTATCCTTGCGGAATCAGACAATCAAAGTTCTGTGGGCCTGATTTAGAATTTATTTATTTATTTTTTTTTCATTTTTTCCCTTTCTTTTTCTTTCTTTTTCTTTTTTTTTGTCTTTTTTTAGTCCTTTCTCTTTTTTTTTTTTTTTGCCTTGACTTTTGGTTGAATGAGGTTGCTATCTTTTGTTGCTCTGGACAATGCTTTCAAATGATCTTTGACATTTAACCCCCTTAGGTGCGAATGATCCTTGATTATGAGTGTTGCCATTTAATCTCGTGTACTCCATTATGAATTGTAATTGAGTTGGGCCTGGGAATTGATTTCTTTATTTTGAGGCCATTACACCATTCTCCAAATATGACTTTCCATTGATCGTTTGAAAGCATGTCCTCGTGAGGTCGTGTGTGAAAGTGATTGTTGATATTGCATGTGAGGTCAGTGTGTGAAAGTGTAGTGAGGTCAGTGTGTGAAGGTGTCAGTTTTATTAATTATTCAATTGAAGCCGTGTAAGTGACCGGACCTGTATAGAGTTGGAAAAAGAAAATGCATCTTTTTTATTAATATTTGGAAAAGGCTTACATATGAGTCTGCTATAAATAAGATAAATAAAAAAGTACATAGACTCAAAATGATAGAAAAATGACACTGGCTAGGAATGAAGACTTCTTATTGACTCAAAACTTGGAGGGCCGCACGGATCGACAATCCATGCCTTGAAACTGCTCACGGTAGGGGATTCTTCTAGATGCTCAGTTTCTCTTTTGCCCCAGGTGGAATCGGAACACAACCTGCGTCGATCATGTCCTGGACCTTATGTTTTAGTGACCAACAGTCAGATGTATTATGACCCTTGCCCTGATGATATTTGCAATAAGCATTAGCATTCCATTTCTTTGTCTTCATATGCTCGGGAGGATCCGGAATGAGCCCAACTAGTGACAATACCCCGTTGCTAACCAACCTGTCCAAAGCTTGATCTTAAGTCATGCCCAAAGATGTGAAAACCCTTTGTTGCCTCTGTGGTCTAGGATTAGTGGAAACTGAATAGGCTTCGGCAGAGACATTATCGATGTAGACTGGGTTAGCTTGGTTTGTGGAAGGTGAAGATGAGGAGTTACCTTTCTTATAGAAACCTCCTTTTTTTTTTCTGGGCTTAAAGTTCTTCTTCAACAATAAGCCCAACTTGATGCAGTTATGAGAAGGAGGTAATGGGCTGGAATTTGAGGGGTTCTTAGTATTTGGGTTGAAGGTTCCTGATCACGATTCAGACTTGATCCTCCTTGTTGGGTCGGTTGGACATCTGAGCTGCCTTTTCTCTCCAGCGATTCAAGAAAATAGAAAAGTCCTCTCGGTCACCTTGCTTCGTGGCCTCAAGCTCACGAAGGTTGACCAGGAGCTGGGTGTAGCGACCCGTATTTTATCAACGTTGTTTTCTAAGAAAACAACAATACGAATAAAAATTATTCTAAGTTATAATTCCAAAATTAATGAAACAACAGAAGCTCTGAACTTAATTCAATTTATTAAATAAAACCAATTAATAATGTCCAATATAATTTAAAAATCCATACCATAGTCCAATTTTTCACTAGTGGAAAAATGGCTTATTGGAACGGGCAAAAAGGGCTTATTGTAACGGTCATTGGCCGTTACAATTGCCCCCGTTACAATAAGTAATATTTATTGTAACGGGCTACGACCGTTACAAAAAGTGGACTTTTTGTAACGGGCTTAATCATGCCCGTTACAATAAGTACACTTTTTGTAACGGTCATTTCTGAGGCCCGTTACAAAAAGTCCATTTTTTGTAACGGGCAAGGGTTATGCCTGTTACAATAATTGGACTTTTTGTAACGGGTATGTCTTAAGCCCGTTACAAAAAGCAGAGGTTTTTAATAAAAAAAAATTATATATATATATACATTATATAATATGTATGTATATATATGTACATACATAGCCCCCCACCCCTACCACTGCACCCCCCCCCCCCCACTACAGCCTGCCACGGCCCACCCCCTGCCACTACAGCCACCCACCACAACCCTGTCACTGCAGCCCCCTGCCCCAGTAGGCCCCCACCCCTACCCCTGCAGCCCCCACCTCACACCCTGCTTATGCAGCCCCCTCCCACCCCCTGCCCCTGCAGCCCCCCAGCCCCACCCTCTACAGCAATGGCAGAATTATTTTTCCCATCTTGTAAAGCCAAGCAAAATATGGAGTATATTCTACCACTTCAACACCAATGTGAAGAGACATTAATGTCAGAAAGTTAACAAAATATCAATACCTCATAAACCAAAGATGAAAAATCAGAGACCATCAAAATCTGCACTTTTCATATTTACAAGGCTATTTCTTGAACAATAGAGATTCCATTTTACAACATATGACAGCTACCTGTAAAATTTTACAAATCTAGAATGAGATAAATTTGCAATACAACACTAAAATATTTCATTCCTAGGATATCAAAGTTTCAAATACAACATTATCATTTCCTATCAGGCAGAACAAAAGTAGTGCCAGTTAAATTGGAGGTTAATCGATGCTCATGGAAGATGACCCCTGAGTCAAATTCCTGAAAGCACTCTTGGGCTAATCATTAGGCACATTGAATGTCTAGCTATGACCATAGGATGAGAATGACATTTACAATACATTGACAAGAAGATTCACCTGCATAAAAATAGAGTTAGTTGATAAAAACCATACGTTGGCAAAATTGGAAAAATTTTCAGTTTAAATTGACATAATACTAAAGAAACATTAATAAAACACATTAAATTTATATAAACCTTGTCTGAAAGTTCCTACAAAAAAAAATGCTATTAGCAACAACTGTAAAAACGCAAGGAGTTTCACGGATAGATTAACATATTAGTAATATCAAGGCAAAGCAATATTCATAATTTATTAATACAGCCATATGTAATACCCATAATTTTTCAAGAATTTTCAAAAATAATATCTTCTATAAAAAGGTTTTATATTTTATAAAAGAGCTTTTCGAATTATTTTCAAAGGTATTTATTATTAAAACGAAGTATTTTGCCGTAATATTATTTTCAGAAAATAATAAATTATTTTTGAAGTTGGAATATTTTCAAAATAAATAAATATGTACTTATATATTTCGAAAATAATATATATATATTGCGAAAATTATTTTGTGGAAAAATATTTTTTGGTAAATAAAAATATTTTTATGGATTAGAATTTTATTTTTAAAGGTCGTTTTATGCATGCCATATTTTATTTGCCGTATTATTAAGTGCTTGGTCAATTAGTCATCAAGTGTTTAATGCTTGACAACACAACTCCCGAGGCCACCTCACCACCACACACCCCTCCCTTATCCCCTCCCACACGGCCCTCATCCACCACCACACACCACTTTGTCCCACATGGAAAAATTTAGCTTTTCCCCCACCCCTCCATCCTATAAATAGCACCCTTCACCCATCACTTCTCCTCACAATTCTCTCAACATTTCTTCCACTTCTCCTCTAAGAAAAGAGGAGTAACAAGTGAAAAGTTTTCACGGAAGAATAACCAAGAGAATAGAGTTTAATTTTCTAAGGAGGGAGCGATCTTAAAGTAGCCTTCCAAACGTTGAGGTATGCTTCGATGTTTACCGCTTTTTTTTAGCTCCTAGGTTCTTGTATGCTTAGGATAGATTAGTTTATTTTTACGCTTTTGTTTTAGCATGCTTAGTATTATGTTCTAGCGCAGTTTTAATGCTTTATAGTTATGTTTATTTATGCTTTAGTAGAAGTTATATGCATGCTTAAGTAGTTGTTTTAGTTATTGTTTTTAAGATTGTTTTGATGACGTAAAATTATGATTAGTTGTGTGCATAGTGGTAGTATTTTTTTTTTTGTGTGAATGCATGGGCATTCAAGGAATGTTTTTAGCCATGTTTTTGAGGGCTAATGTGATGGTTTTAAAGGCATTTTATGCCAAAAATAGTTGCTGTCCAGATTTTTATAATAGCCTAATTATGCTTTCGTTATTTTCAAAAATCAAAATAAAACTTGTTTTTGGGCTAAGGGTTGTGTACATGTTTTTTAGACCATAAAATTTGTGTAACAAATACCCATTAGAAGTCCAAAAGAAGCTCATTCATTCTATTTACAAATTCTGAAATTTTCGAAAATATACTCTCACGGATTGAAAATATTATTTCAGATTTTCGAAATTGTACTACGTATTTATATTATGATTTTTACAACTTAAAATCTCCAAATGTTTTATGTAACCTTATTTTACCATTTTTGAAAATTATTTAGTATATATATACATACATATTTTCGAAGAATGTGTTTATGAGTATATTATTACTCTTTCGAAAATTTTCTCCTATGCACATGATTTCGAAAAGCTTGACGCTCTTAGCAATTCGATTGTTGTTAGTTCAATGTATACTCAAGAAGGGGGGGTTGAATTGAGTATGTGTGTTTTTTCAATCGTTTTCAAGCTTTGTTTATACTTTTGTGAGAACAACGAAAGAACAGTAAGTAAAGAGTAGGGACACAGATTTAACGAGGTTCGGCTTCTAAACAAGCCTACGTCCTCCACTCTCTCACCAATATTATTAATCAACTCAGAATAATAACAAGGTTACACACTCAATTAAATGCTACAACTATGTAACACTTAATTCCCCAACTGTTAACTCTAACAGTTCACTTAGTGTTCACAGAACACTCCCCAACCTCTTCCCTCTAAGTGGTTCAAATATTACAAACTTAAATCTCCGTAAGTTTTTCTCTTAAAGATGGATATGGAGATAGTTTTGGACTAAGGATAGACTCTCAGAAAATATTACTTGGTTTTCTTTGGAGAGCAAAAAATCTCTTAGGGTTTCTTGCAAAGATTGTATATATAGGCAAGGAAAACCGTCCCCTAGAAGTGTGCTAGAAGCTCCCCTAAATTGTGCAAAAGGATCAGCTGACACAAGTGTACAGTTACCTGTTTCAGACCTTTGTATCCTACCACTGTTTGCAGCGGTTAATACCCAAAAGTCCAACAAGTACATTGCATTTAATGAGCTGATTTTGCAAATCAATTTAGCAAATTTCCAAAGTACAAGTGATTCAAATTTTTCAAATAAATTTTCAAAAATGATTTTGAACTCGAAAATCTGTACGGATCACGTGCATAATACTGAGGTCTGTTCCCACAGTGGTCTCAGTACTACTAAGTCTACATCTGGTAAAGGGAACTGTTCCAAGCTTGTTCTTTGCCTGTTCTCTTTACTGGATGTACACTTAAAGTCTTTTTGCTCTTTACTTAAAAACACTAAGAATATTTTCCTAAGTTTATTTTACAAGAAGATCCTAGAAATATAAAAAGTAAATAGCTCCAAGCTCTTGGCTTCTGATCTTCAAGTATCTCAAGGCCTTCATGGTTGCCTTGATGAGTCCTCACTTGATTCAACCTGTTCATATACAAATATACATAGACATCAAGTATAGAGGACTAGTTTGTCATCATTCAAATCAAACATGGTTCAACAATTTTCCCCTATTTGATGATGACAAACCATGAAGTTCCCCCTGAGAACAGTAACCAATTGTTTCAAAATAAAACAACTGTTCAGAGAAACTGGTCTTGCACTGTGCCTGTAGTTAGATTCATAATCTCAGAGAATAAAAAATACACAAAAGACTAAAGCACAATTAGACTGATTACAATGATCAGTCACTCATCACATTACTCAATTTATTATTGAGTTTTAGCATTAAACCTGTAACCTGCAAGACTTATCAGTTATCAAATGTAGCAAGAGAAATTTCAATTTCACTTGGAAGAATTTGTTCCAGTTGGGATGGATAGGAGAACTTGATCTGAATTCAAGATACTCCTAGGCAAAAAGCAGTTGGGCCATCTCTTAACAAGGTCTGAACCTTGTTCAAGTTGCTACAATTGATACTAGGAACTTCACCTGTCCTATTCCCCCTTTTAGCATCATCAAATGACAAAAACAATCACAGCACAAAAATTATGAGAAGGCAACAAGTAAAGTCATAAGCATAATATACACACAGAATTCTAGAGATGCTGTCCCAAATGTGAGTACCTGCAGCTCACAATCCTAAATGTTCAAGTGCACACAGAAGTTAAGAAAATATACAGACCAGGACCATTCTGCAGAGAAATTGTTTAGCAGAAATGGTCAAAAACTAAAGATAGAAATTGTTCAGAGAAACCAGATAAATGAAAGTTTGAGATCAATGTTAGTAGGGAAAGGGGGTAGGCTAAGAAGAAGTGGAGTCAGCATCATCATCAGAATCCTCAGTAGAATCCTCATTCTCATTTTCTGCACTCTCTTCATGCTGCTTCTTCTTGACTTGGGCATTGATGGGAACTGGTCTCTTAGTGGTCTTGGGCTTGAAGCTGGAAGAGGAGGCAAGCTTTTCTTCATGGGAGTCCAGTCGTGCCGATATGTTCTTTATAGATCCATCCAGAGAAGTACACAGAGTATTGACACTAGCCATCATCTGTTGCAGTAATTCCCCATGTGTCTGCACCTGTCTGGACAATGACCCAGTAGCTTCCTCAGATCTGGAACTGCTTGTCCTTCTGGCCCCTGTGATCCTGACTTCATCCTTCATTTTGAGCATGCCACCCTCAAAGGTCATCCCCTTCTGACCTAGGATCTGGTTGGTGAGGATAGACATTTTCTTGACCTCACCACTCAGATGAACCTTTCTACTTTGGAAAACCAAAGTAAGCCAGGCACTATAGGGTAGAGAGTGGTTGGACCTTTCCAGAATGCTAACCATGTGAGCTAGCATCCGACCAGGGAGACTCAACTTAATTTTCTCATATAGACAGTAAATGATCACAACATCCATCTTCCTAACATCCATTCTGCCCTGAGCCTTGGGGAGTACTATCTTAGAAGCAACTGTATGGAACAGCCTCATTACTGGTTCCCTTAGTTGGCCAATAACATAGCCACAACCATCACTTGGAGAACCAGTAAAGAGAGTGGTCTGTATGTATTCTGTACTAACCTCAGGAATAGTTGGCCAGTTGTCCTTGGAATAATCACAGAACCCACCCCTAGGCACACCTAGTACCTCCCCTAGACTCTTCTTTGAAAGAGTGATGTCAACCCCCTCGAACTCACTCCAGACCTTCCCTTTGTCTAACTTACCTAACTTTGAGTAAAACTCCTCAACACAAGTTTCAAAAACATCTAACCTCTTGTCGAACAGCCCTTCCCAACCCTGGAACTCTATGGCCTCTTTAAATTCGCCTAAAAATGGTTGACTCATCCAAGACATGGGACATGAAAAACCAAATAAGACACTCCTACCACTTAATTCATACAATGGTTCAGAAGTGGTCTTACCTTTCTTCTTGGCAGGAGTCTTTTCAAGGCCAGAGGCAGCTTTCCTCTTCTTTTCTGCTGGAAGTTTAGTTGCAGGCTTGGGGCTCTCGGAGGCTTTGCTCTTCTTGGCAACACTCTTCATCCTTTTCTTCTTTTTCTCCTTCTTTCCCTCTGGAACCTCTTCAGCAGGTTCCTTCTTAATCTCTTCCTTACCAATCCTTGACCTCAAAGGCCTTGTCCTCTTCCCTGTCTCCTTTTCCCCCGGAACTACACCTGTAATTTCAATTTCCATGTCCTCTGCTTGTGTCCCTTCATCCTTCTCCTCTGTTTCTTCCTTCTCTGCCTCTTCTTTCTCCTCAGTGCTTGGCACTGGTTTCCGTGTGGTCTGTGGTGATGGTGTAGGTGTTTTTTCTAATGGTGGAGAAGGTATTGGGGTTGTTTCTTTTTGTGGTGGAGAGGGTGGTGGAGTTTTGGATTTTGGTGGTGACGGTGGAGGAGGAGTTTTGGCTTTTGAGGGTGATGGTGGTTTTAGTGGAGGTGAAGATTTTGTACGCTGTGAAGAGAGTTGTTTGGGTGATGGAGAGGGTGATTTCTTAGATGGTGATGGTGTTCTCTGAGGTTGAGGTGGTGGTGATTTTGGTGAAGATGGTGGTAATGATTTAGAGCTTGGTGGTGGAGAAGACTTCTCTTTTGACTGACATACATCCTTCGATTCAACTACTGTTTCCTCAGTGGCTTGATCCTTAACCCTTTTCTGCTCTTGTTCTTCTTTGTGGTGTTCAGTAACCACAGCAGTACCTAATTCCTTCTCGATCTTAGAAGGTGTGAAGCTAGGAGACTGACTTAATCCTCTAGTGTTCTTCTTTGAAGCTTTGTTCTTCTTTCTTCCCATTTTGATTTTATCAGCAAATTTGATGAATGAGAGAGAGAGAAACTGAATTCGAGTTCTTGAAGAGGATTTTGATGATGGTGCTTAGGGTTTGAGAGAGAAGATTAATTTTAAGAAAGAGAGACAATTAGAGAGAGAAATCGGTGTGAAAGATGAATTAAACTGATTACAAAAGGCAGTTATTAGAACAGTTAAGGTAGAAGTTACTTTACACTGTTCACAACGGTCATGTGTCAGAACAATTAAATCCTCAAATTCAAAGTTGAGGGTTCAGCAATAAACTGACATAACCGTTGTAAGGGACTGGTCTGACGATGGTCTGACGCTGATCTGTATATATTAAAAACTTAAGGTATCTTTCAGTTAGGCAACTTAGAGACACCACACATTGGAACATCATGAACATAAGAATTTTGAGACCACTTGCATAAATGACATTTAAGAGTTAACCAACCCTGCTTATTAACACTAATGATTAAAAAGTCAAACATAGCCAAAAAGGGAAAGATAATTCCTAAGGAACTAGGATCTAATCCTTACCATACCAAGTAATGTGCGGAGTTTAACAAACACCACAACAAGAAAATCTCGTTCGCCCGACCGATTTTACCGACCGCCGGTTTCTTAGTCGGCAAATACCGACCGTCCCCGACTGAACACAGTCGTTAAATTTTTTCCGACCTTCAACACGGTCGGAAAAAAATTTCCGACCGACGAGACGGTCGGAAAATTTTCGAGCTATTTTAAAATTAGAGTCGTGATTTTAAACCCCAAAACATTCGAAAATCTCTCACTCAATCTCTCTCCCTCCAAACGTTCGAAAACCCGACGACCCAAACCCTAACTCTCTCTCTCACCTCCGGCCACCAAACGGCCGCCGCACCTCCGGCCGCTCTCTTTCTCCTTCTCTTTCTTTCTTTCTCCTTCTCTTTCTTTCTTTCTCCTTCTCTTTCTTTCTCTTTCTTTCTCCTTCTCTTTCTTTCTCCGGTGTTCGATCTGTTCGCCGCCTCCGCTGCCGGTCCTCTTGTGCCGCCGCCGTCCCTCCTGTGCCGCCGCCGTCCTCCTCTGTTTGTGGTTAGGGTTTTTTTTTTATTTTTTTTATTTTTGAATTTATTGAATTGTGTGTATTTGTATGTATGTGTATGTATGTGTATGTATATGTAGGTATGTGTATGTAAATGTATGTATGTGTATGTATATGTATTATGTATGTATGTAAATTAATTTTTTTTGTTTTTGAATTTATTGAATTATGTGTATTTGTATGTATATGTATTATGTATGTATGTGATTTTTTTTGTTTTTGAATTTATTGAATTATGTGTATTTGTATGTATATGTATTATGTATGTATGTGATTTTTTTTTGTTTTTGAATTTATTGAATTATGTGTATGTGTATGTATTATGTATGTATTATTTATGTATTGTTTTACTTTGAATTTATTAAAGTTTTATTGATTTTTTTGTCCAAAAATTTCTATGCATATGTATTTATTTATGTATTTGTATGTATGTTAATGTATTATGTATTTGTATGTATGTCTATGTATGATTGTTGGTTGAAAGTTGAGTTGTATTTATTTTCAAATACAAAATTGCCTTTGTATTTGATTTATTATGAATCTTTGTAATTGTTGTGAATGAATACAATTAAAATAGAACTAAATATGACTTAAACATATATATATATATATATATATATATATATATATATATATATACATGTGCATTAGATAAGAAAGCTTTAAGAAGAATTAAGAAAGGCTAAAATAAGATAAGAGTGAAGGATGTTTGAATGCTTTGAACTGATATTTGTTAATGGCTTAGAATAGGCATAATCGAAATGAAAAGGAAGGAGCGTGATTGGATGTACAAGAGACACGATAAGGACCACAAACTTCGGGATGAGTTCATCCAAGGGGTGAATGAGTTTGTTGCGTTCTCTCAGCAGCACCCCGAGCTTAATGATAGGGACAAGATAAGATGTCCGTGTGTTCGGTGTAAAAACTTGAATTACTTGGATGTGCCCAACGTAAAGGTACATTTGTATAAGAAGGGGTTCATTCCGAACTACTATGAATGGTTATGTCACGGTGAAAGGGTGAGTATGGAGTCCACCTCGTCTCCTACTCATCCGAATCCTTACCGGGAAATGGTTGTCGATGCTTTTGGGAACAACGTGGACCCACCATCCCTTGAGGAGGCAACTTCGGCTGAAGAAGAACCAAATGCGGAAGCGAAGATGTTCTTCGACTTGCTCAAGGCAGCCGAGCAGCCTTTGTATGATGGTAGCAACATCTCTGTGTTGGAGATGGCTTCTAGAATGATCAATTTAAAGTCTGAGTACAACTTGCCACTCAGGTGCGTAGATGGTATTGGGTCATTGGTGAACGATGCGCTCCCCACCACCCAAAAAACTAAGTGTAGCACCTATTACGACAGAACGAAGGTACTCAAGGGATTAGAGCTTCCTCACGAGAAGATACACGCATGCCCGAATGGATGTATGCTATTTTGGAAGGACGATGCTGAGCTTGATAAGTGTCGTCATTGCGGGTCGAATCGGTTCAAGAAGACTTCGAATGACAATTTGGTTCCAGTAAGTTTTTTGGTCTACTTCCCAATAACACCACGATTGCAAAGGATGTTTGCTACTAGGAACATTGCTGAGGCTATGACATGGCATTCTGAAAATCGTCGAGGGCAAGGGAACATGGCTCACCCAAGTGACAGTGAAGCGTGGAAGCACTTCGACAGGACCTTTAAGGACTTTGCGTCCGAGCCTCGAAATGTTAGACTTGGGTTGTGCACTGATGGTTTTTCCGTTTTTGGGAAGTTTGGAAAGCAATACTCTTGTTGGCCTATTTTAACAACACCTTACAACATGTCACCGTCCATGTGCATGAAAAAACCTTTCATTTTCCTTTCCTTGCTTATCCCTGGGCCAAAAAATCCGAAGAACAATTTGGATGTCTACATGCAACCTTTAACTGATGAGTTGAAGCATCTATGGTCGGTTGGATCATTGACTTACAACATCTCAAAGAAGCAGAATTTCAATCTTCGCGCAGCCTTGTTGTGGACTATCAGTGACTTTCCAGCATATAGTATGCTGTCAGGTTGGAACACGTTCGGTAAAAAGGCGTGTCCATATTGAATGGAGAAAAGCAAAGCCTTTTGGCTACAACATGGTGGCAAAGTATCATGGTTTGATTGCTATCGTCAGTTTTTAGACTCCGACCACTCCTTCCGAAAGAATAAGATAGCTTTTTGTAAGAACAGAGTTGAAAATGACTCGGCTCCTCATATCATGTCAGGTGAGGAACTGTGGCAGTGTGTGAAGGACTTACCGAAAGCAACTGATGGTCCTGATGCTTTGAAGCAATTGAAGAAGAAAAAAATGGGATGGGATAAGAAATCTTGTTTGTGGGACCTGCCGTATTGGAAGGATTTGCTGCTTCGGCACAACTTAGACGTTATGCATATTGAGAAGAACTTCTTCGAGCAGCTCATCCACACAGTGATGGCTGTGAAAGACGAAACGTCTGACACTGTAAGTGCGAGGAAAGACATGAAGAGTGTCTGTAGGCGTCGAGAGTTGGAGCTTGTTGATGATGGTAAGGGTAATGAGCAGATGCCCAAGGCACCTTACGCACTTAACAAGGAGCAGACGAAGGTGTTATGTGAATGGATCCGAGACTTGAGGTTTCCTGACGGGTATGCTTCGAACTTAAGCCGATGTGTTGATAAAAAAAAAAATAGGCTCCATGGAATGAAGAGTCACGATTGTCATGTATTTATGGAGCGGTTATTGCCTGTTTGCCTAAGAGAGTTGCTCCCCCTTCATATTTGGAAGGCAATTGTTCTTACGCACCTTACGCACTTAACAAGTGCACTTCCCTGCTCAGGGGTTTAGTGAAAATATCAGCCAATTGTTCTTCAGATCTGCAAAATTCAAGATTCACATTCCCTTTTTCAACATTGTCTCTGAGAAAATGATGTCTGATTTCAATATGTTTGGTTTTAGAGTGCTGGACAGGATTTTTGGAAATGTTTATAGCACTGGTGTTATCACACAATATTGGAACACTTCCGGAACAGACCCCAAAATCCTTAAGTTGTGTCTTTATCCAAAGCAGTTGAGCACAGCACAAAGCAGCAGCTATGTACTCTGATTCAGCTGTGGATAAAGCCACTGAATTTTGTTTCTTAGATCCCCATGAAATGAGACAAGAACCTAAGAAGTGAGCCATTCCTGAAGTGCTCTTCCTGTCCACACTAAAACCAGCATAATCAGCATCAGTGTATCCTAAAAGATCAAAATTACTTCCCTTTGGATACCATAAGCACATGTCCTCTGTACCACTTAGGTACCTAAAAATTCTCTTAACAGTTTTTAGATGAGACTCTTTTGGGTTGCTTTGAAATCTTGCACACAACCCAACTGAGAACACTATGTCTGGTCTACTAGCTGTTAAGTATAGAAGTGAGCCAATCATACCTCTGTATAGCTTATCCTCAACATCCTTTCCTTTCTCATCTAGGCTCAATTTAGAAGAGGTAGGAATAGGTGTGTCATAGGACTTGCTATCTTGCAGACCATATCTCTTGAGCAGCTCCTTGAGATACTTTTGTTGGTGGATCATGATTCCATCATCCACTTGCTTGATTTGAAGCCCTAGGAAGAAACCAAGTTCTCCCATCATGCTCATCTCAAATTCACTCTTCATTAGGTCTGCAAACTCATCACACAAAACAAAATTAGTAGCCCCAAACAAAATATCATCAACATATACCTGGACCACTAACAGATCTGTTCCCCTTTTCTTTAAGAATAGAGTTTTATCCACTGAGCCTCTCTCATAATGGTTTTCAATAAGAAAGCTAGAGAGTCTCTCATACCAAGCACGAGGGGCTTGTTTGAGGCCATAAAGAGCTTTGTCTAACTTGTAGACATGATCTGGACAAACTCTATCCTCAAAACCTGGGGGCTGTTCCACATACACATCTTCTTTCAAATAACCATTTAGAAAAGCAGTTTTAACATCCATTTGAAAGAGTTTAAAGTTCATGTGGGCAGCAAATGCAATTAAAATTCTTATTGCCTCAAGCCTGGCTACTGGAGCAAAGGTTTCATCATAGTCTATTCCCTCTTGTTGGTTAAACCCTTGAACCACTAGCCTGGCCTTGTTTCTGACTATGGTACCTGAGTCATCCACTAGCCTCAAGCCTGGCCCTTTTTCCAATAACTGACATCTCATTGGTTCTTGGTTCAAGATGCCAAAGCTGATTTCTTTCAAACTGGTTCAACTCATCTTGCATGGCCAAGATCCAATCAGGATCAGTTAGAGCAATCTTATAGTCAGTTGGTTCTATGTGAGATAAGAAGGAGAAGTAAGCACAGAAGTTCTTCCAAACAGAATTTATAGTTTGGACTCCTTTTGATAAATCACTAATGATTTGATCAGAAGGATGAGAGCTTCTTTGTTTAAACATACTCTTTCTTACAGCATTTGAGTCACCTAAGTTAGAACCAATGTTTGTACTGGTTCCCCCTATTTCATTTTCATTTTGAGAGGGTGGACCAGTTTCTTCAATGTTCTCTCCCACTTCATCTTCAGTTGGATGGGCAGGAGAGTCACTGAGTTCAACAACCTGTTTAGCATTTCCCTCTGCTGCACCAGATTCATTGTTGTTTTCAGGAGGAGTTGGAGAGTCTGGTTCAGCAGTGTTCTCTGTTTCAGCTCCAGTGAAATTTGTCATCCCAATTTCAAAGCCTTCATCATCATCTACCTGCACAGGCTTGTTGAACATGTTAGTTTCATCAAATAACACATGGATACTCTCTTCAACACACAAGGTTCTTTTGTTGAAAACTTTATATGCCTTGCTATGAGGAGAATACCCTATAAAAACAGCTTCATCACTCCTGGGGTCGAACTTGTCCAAACTGGTCTTACCATTGTTGTGTACAAAACACTTACAACCAAATATCCTTAAATGTTCAATGTTTGGTTTTCGACCCCTTAGAATTTCATAAGGTGTTTTTCTTAGTATTGGTCTTAGCATAACCCTATTCAGTATGTAGCATGAAGTACACACAGCATCAGCCCAAAATTTCTTGGACAGACCACTCTCTAGAAGCATGGTTTTAGCCATTTCTTCTAGAGTGCGATTCTTTCTTTCAACTACTCCATTTTGTTGTGGAGTTCTGGGGGCCGAAAAATTGTGAGAAACGCCATGCTCCATACAATAGGTTATGAAGCTAGCATTATCAAACTCTGATCCATGATCAGATTTGATAGATGCTAACTGATGATTGATCTTGTTCTGGACCTGTTTCACTAGTATTTCAAATTCATCAAAAGTTTCATCTTTGTATTTCAAGAATATGGTCCAAGTGAAACGAGAGTAATCATCAACTAAGACAAATACATAACTAAATCCATTTCTACTTTGTACACGCATAGGTCCACATAAATCCATGTGTACAAGTTCAAATGGTCTAGAGGAACTAACCACTTTCTTTGGTTTAAAAGATGATCTTACATGCTTGCACTTTGCACACTCTTGACAGAGCTGGTCTGCCACATATTTGATGTTAGGTAAACCTATCACCAAATCTTGTGTTCTCAACTTGTTGAGTAGAGTGAAGCTAACATGTGTAACGACCCGACTTTTTAGACTGTCGATTGACGAAGGAAATCGACATACGGATCATTACTTAACATTAAACTTAATATTAATTAAATATTCAAAAACTAAGGCATCTTTTATTAACTGAATAACGTAAAATCCAAAGGTCTACAAAAGTGAATACTGAAATTACATAAATTAAATATGTTTTCCCAACAGGCTGGGATAACTACTAGCATAAATTCTTATTGAAAAATTCTAAATAAACTAGGGTCAAACTACAGATCTCAGCCACACAAAGCCCAATCCAGCGTAAGCCCGTTCTAAGCTGCTGCATCATCACCTGAAACTGGGGGGGGGTCCACCGTCAGTGGCGAGTAACTAGGCTGTCCCGCTTAAATGAGGGACCGCTAACCACATAATAGCATAGAATCGTACATGAAATCCATATGCAAACATATAACATTTCATACAAAAATACATACATAATACGTACAAAAATACGTATAAAAATACGTATACAATACGTATAAAAATACGTATACAATACGTATAATAATACCTGCAAAATACGGTTAGAAATACGTACAAAAATACGTATAAAAATACGTATACATTACTTATACATACAATATACATTTACAATACATACGACGTACTTATACTTATACAGACGTACACAGCGGAAGATTTATACATAACGTCTAATACATTCCATTTCATTCTTACCTTATAATATAAATATGCATATAACTTAGCTGTCTTTATATCTTAACATATCATACTATATCATATCTTAACATAACATAACTTATTATATTATCTTAACTTCTTGGCGGACCGGTCTTTATAGCTCGTAGTGAACCTTTGCGTCCACAACTTTCCTAAAACATGCCGGGGTGAACCTTTGCGTCCCACCCGTAGCCCTCCTTTGCGAGAACTAAGCCTAAGCTATGGCCATAACCCCTAAATAGCCCTCCTTTGCGAGAACTACCTAGACAACTACATATCTTAGAATCAAGAACTGCGCAGATACCGCAGTCTGGCAGTGGCAACGACTTAACCCGATTGATGACCTTTGCGCCATCGCAGGGGCATCCTATCTTATTAACCCGATTAATGACCTTTGCGTCATTGCAGGGGCGTCCTTAACTTATTATCTTTCTTATACTTGGAAGTACTAGGTGACCGTAATTGGAACCGAAATGTTCGAAGTCCCAGGAAAGAGAGGTGCGGCACGTATATTGGCCATCTTAAATACCAAGTCTTTCCTAGCCTGAGATCGAAACAAGTCAATATCCTTTTACTTTGTTTCCTTTCCTTCCCTATTATTATATTATTATACCTTCCTTCTTATTGCAACTTATCCACTTCTTTAATGACTAACAAAATAATAATAATAATAATAATAATAATAATAATTTACCCTTTTGTTATATTATTACTTTCCTTCATATTGTCACTTATCCCTGATAATTCCTTTACTTATAATAATTATAATAATTCCTAAAATTACTTCCTAATATTATTATAAGTCAAAAATCAAACTTAAATTGATCAAAACAAAATAGGACCACACGACATTTATGAATAATCAGAATTAATTCTTTAAAACAATTAAACACAATCATCTATAATTAATAAATTAAACTTAATAATTAACAAATAAATCATACTTAAACATTAAATCATCAAGATTAATTATACAACCAAGATCCAGATAAACACTTCTTGGACATATTATCAGACGGCATTTTAGGGAAAAAGAAAATAACAAGAAAAATTTCAAGAATTGAAGAATAACTTGTTTTAATAATTTAATCACACTATTTTACACAATGTGATTTAAGAATTAAATTAAGAACGACCGTCTAAAGGTATCAACTAATCTGGAAATTTTTATGGAAGCTAAATATAGGTTCAAGGTTTAACGTGCATAAATTTAGTTAAAAAATAACGTCATTTACTATTTTTAAGGAATTTTATAACTAACAAATCAGATTAGGCGGAATTCAGTTTCAGATTTTTCTGCCATAGCAAACGATCTTTAAAAATTACGAAAATTTAACACAAGCTGTAAAACACTATTACTGACTTCCACCTAAAATTTCGTAGCCATCCGAATTGATTAGGTGTCTTGAATAATTCGTAAACTAAATCTGGACAGTTTTACCGGTATGAAAGATTAAATTATTTCAAGCAAGAAAAGGACAAATTTTGCCACGAAATAAATCATGGTTCATAATAAAACAGTAAAGAAACTCCCACAAAAAATTCATCAAGAAATAAAAAGATTTGATTAAGAAATAAATTCATACAAATAATTATTATACAATTAAAGATTTCAAGAAGCTACATAAAATGATCAAGAAAATTTCATAATAATTCATCACATGGTTCGAAATTCTTAACCTTAACATGATACTAATTCCTTTAATTTCCTAACCGTTTTCATGATTTAATCCTAATTAACTATGTAATTAACTAACCCAAATCTAAGAGGAAAAGTCTAGTTACCTTTAAACGCTAAAAATTCCAAGGAAAAATTCACCACTTTGGTGAATATAGTGCACAGCTATTTGAGAAAGGAGAGGAGGAAATAGGGTTAAAATAGACAAAGAATTAATAATATGTGTTAAACAAATTAAATGGAATAATAAAAGGAAATTAATTAAGGGCATTGTAACAATTGGGCTCGGGTTTTGGCAAGATAAAAAGGAGAGGTTAAGGCTAGGCTCAAAATAATTAGATTGATACACAAAAATAATAATTAATTAAATAATAATCAATTAAATAGTTAATTAATTATACATTTAATTAATAAATAAAATTTTTAAAATATCCCAAATTTTCGGGGTATTACAACATGTCCTAATCTTTTATGCCAAAGCCATTGGTCATCCTCTACAACACTAAGGCAGAGGGCACTGTTCTGTGGAATTTGACTTAAGTATGTAATATACACATTGTTATGTCTTTTTCCTTCACAGACCAGTTCCCCTGTCTGAGGGTTCACTATGTGATAAGTGTTTGATTCAAAGTTTACTTTATTTCCCTTGTCACATAGTTGAGATATGCTCAAAAGGTTATGTTTCAAACCTTCTACTTAGTAAACATTGTCAATTGCTTGGGAGAGTGACTTGCCAACCTTACCTACACCTTTGATAAGTCCTTTGCTATTGTCACCAAATGTCACCTGCCCTCCCTCGAATGCAGTGAGTGAAAGGAATTGTTCTTTATCCCCGGACATGTGTCATGAGCAACCACTGTCCAAATACCAATATGGCTTTCCTTTCACTCGTACCTGCACAAGCAAACTAAAGGTTAGTCTTAGGAACCCAGGCCAGCTTGGGTTCCTTGTTCTTTGAAACATTTTCAACCTTGACCTTCCTAACCCACACTTGTTGGGTGTAGGTTTTATTTTTCTGGTCATGTTTCTTTTTGGTGAAACATTTGTTAGCAACATGACCACTCTTACCACAATAGGTACAAACATGCATATCCTTGGCAAATATATACTTGCCTTTCTTGAATTCATTCAACCATGTGTTGTCTCTGCCAAGAACAGTTGTAGAACTAGATCCAGAATACCCTAAACCAAACCTTTGAGAATTTCCAGGTTGGGATGTGAGGATGTTTAGGGTTTTCTGAGCATCTAACATTTTGTTCAATTGGTTCATACAATCTGTTAGCTCATTTTCCTTGTTCTCAAGCCTCTTGAGTTGAACTTCATTTTGTTTTTCAAAAGATTTTAAGTCAAGTCTAGTCTTTTGAAGTTCATCCTGTAGTCTTGAGACCAGGGAGGGATCTGGTTTGTCACTGGTCTTCTTGGTTTTTTCTTGTTTTAGCAGGATAAGTTTAGCCTCAAGATCACATATCTTAGCTACGCACTCATCATGCAAAACATCCAAAACCTCATCGAAGGCAGTGGGAGAGCCAGTCTCTTCAGAACACTTGAGCTCACAATGTTCCTTGTGTAAATCTTCAAGTTTTTCAATTAAATGGACATATGCAAGTATGACATCGGATTTACTCAAGGTACATGTGTCTTTTAGCAGTTCAAAGTTTGAATTATGTGTGGTGAATTTCTTGAGCTCATTAAACCCCTTTTCAATTTTTTCAAAAAGTTCATCCTCTTTAGGGACTGGTTTGAAGTTTAATGTCTCAAGCTCCATTTTATGCTGATCTGCTGTTATTTCAAGTTCAGAAATTTTTTCTTTAAGTTCTTCACAAATAAGCTCAAGTTCAGCAGATCTAGCACCACATATTTCATACTCTCGAACTGTTTCTTTTAATTTCTTTTTGTTGTTCTGATAAGCAGACCCAACACTAATGCATTGATCAATAGTGAATTCAAGATAGTCAAGTAGTTCATCTCTATCTAGATTATGCATATTTGCCTTTAAATCATTAAAACATACCTGGTTGTCATTTTCTGATTCTGAATCTCCCCAAACTGCAGCCAACATAGCTCTTTTGAACACCTTCTTCTCAGTCTGGACTCCACGATTTTCTTTGGGATTTTTCCATGTTGGACACTCCTTGATTTTGTGCCCCATTTCCCCATATTTAAAGCAACCAGCATTGGAACTGGTTTTCCTGAACTGTCCAGAACTGTTCCTTCCTCTTATAAACTTACCCTTGGACTTTGTCCTAAGGTATTTTTCAAACCTTCTGGCCATGAGACTTATATCATCTTCATCATCCTCAGATTCCTCTGCTTTGAGGACCATGTCCTTGTTTTTTAAGCTAGATTCAGCCTTTGAATCTACCAACATCTCATGAGTCATCAAGGAACCAATAAGTTGTTCTAGAGATAGTGAGGACAGATCCTTTGCTTCTTGTATGGCTGTGACCTTGGGCATCCACTTCCCTGATAAGATTCTTAACATTTTCCTCACCAACTCTTCACTTGAGAAGGTCTTTCCCAATGACTTTAGTTCATTTACAATGGTCATGAACCTTGTAAACATGTCCTTTATATTTTCATCTCTAGTCATTTCAAAGACTTCATATTTTGACATAAGCATGTCAATTTTTGACCTTCTCACCTCAGAGTTGCCTTCATATGCAAGCTCTAGTGTATCCCATATTTCCTTTGCAAAAGAACAAGCTAGAATTCGATTTACCTCACATTCTGCAATTCCTTGTTGGACAAGTGACATTGCCTTTGCATTTTTCTCCAGCTTCTTGTAGTCTTCACTTGTGTACTCTTCTTCTGTCTTTGGAACTATGAGCCCTTTCTAATTCTTCTTGTTGATGGACGTGGGTCCATTTTTGACAATCATCCAGCACTCATAATCTATCCCAATGATAAGATTTTTCATGCAATTTTTCCACCAAGAGTAGTTAGTGCCATTGAACTTAGGGAGTCTTGAACTGTTTGATTCTAAAGTAGACAACTTCTTGCTCCTCTAGGTAGTTAACCTTTTGAGAAGTTAGGCTCTGATACCGATTGTTAGTTCAATGTATACTCAAGAAGGGGCTGTTGAATTGAGTATGTGTGTTTTTTTCAATCGTTTTCAAGCTTTGTTTATACTTTTTTGAGAACAACGAAAGAACAGTACGTAAAGAGTAGGGACACAAAGATTTAACGAGGTTCGGCTTCTAAACAAGTCTACGTCCTCCACTCCCTCACCAATATTATTAATCAACTCAGAATAATAACAAGGTTGCACACTCAATTAAATGCTACAACTATGTAACACTTAATTCCCCAACTGTTAACTCTAACAGTTCACTCAGTGTTCACAAAACACTCCCAAACCACTTCCCTCTAAGTGGTTCAAATATTACAAACTTAAATCTCCGTAAGTTTTTTCTCTTAAAGATGGATATGGAGATAGTTTTGGACTAAGGATAGACTCTCAGGAAATATGACTTGGTTTTCTTTGGAGAGCAAAAGTCTTCTAGGGTTTTTTGCAAAGATTGTTTATATAGACAAGGAAAACCGTCCCCTAGAAGTGTGCTAGAAGCTCCCCTAAATTGTGCAAAAGGATCAGCTGACACAAGTGTACAGTTACCTGTTTCAGACCTTTGTATCCTACCACTGTTTGCAGCGGTTAATACCCAAAAGTCCAACAAGTACATTGCATTTAATGAGCTGATTTTGCAAATCAATTTAGCAGATTTCCAAAGTACAAGTGATCCAAATTTTTTAAATAAATTTTCAAAAATGATTTTGATCTCGAAAATCTGTACGGATCACGTGTGTAATACTGAGGTCTGTTCCCACAGTGGTCTGAGTACTACTAAGTCTACATCTGGTAAAGGGAACTGTTCCAAGCTTGTTCTTTGCCTGTTCTCTTTACTAGATGTACACTTAAAGTCCTTTCGCTCTTTACTTAAAAACACTAAGAATATTTTCCTAAGTCTATTTTACAAGAAGATCCTAGAAATATGAAAAATAAATAGCTCCAAGCTCTTGGCTTCTGATCTTCAAGTATCTCAAGGCCTTCATGGTTGCCTTGATGAGTCCTCACTTGATTCAACCTGTTCATATACAAATATACATAGACATCAAGTATAGAGGACTGGTTTGTGATCATTCAAATCAAACATGGTTCAACAACCAGAAATGGTCAAGACCTTCATCTCCAATCTACAGCCAAAGTACCAGGATCACCTCAAGTACTTAGGCCTCACCACCTTCCAAAAGGTCTATCACATTGGAGTAGACATAGAGGACGATCTGCTAAAGGGTGATACGTCATGCTCACCAGAATTCGATGAGCAATAGCAGCATCGGCACACCCCACTCCCAATCAAGAGTCAGTCAGGGTTGTTTCTTTAGGTTGAGTCGGAGAGTCCGTTCACCTAGATATTTGCATTTCTTTTCTTTCTTTTTCGAGTCTATGTCATTAGGAATTTTCTTTCCATTTATAGCCTTGTAATTTCATTGACATTAATAAAATTCTATTTTTTTTTATTTATTTTTAGCCTCACTTTTAATTATTGCTTTTAACTCTAACATAATTTACGACCTCAAATTTTCATAATCAATAAAATTGAACATAATAAATGGACATTGCCGGAGAGGCCTTCTTTTCTTGAACTCCACAAAAATCATCAACCCTTTCCCAATACCTGTATTAATTCAACCCCTTGCAGTCCTTTGAGTCTTAAACACAAATAAGTCTACTTTCTTTCCTTACCCACACCTATCTCACCCATGGGATCAAATGGTGCGTAGGAAAAGACATGTGCCTAAAAAAAAAAAAAAGAAGAAATAAAATTCATACTCGACACACAACAAACATAGAGGGGTGACTAGAAGCCAAGCCAAACGCACCCAGGTCGGTTTCAGGAACACCCACATCACAAGAAAAACTAGATCCTCCCGCTCAACTACCCTTGAAATGTCAAACCCTGAAGCCCAGTTCCCAGCCATCATGGTCAAACTTGAAACCATGAACAACAAAATTGAAGCCCAAGAAAAAGCCATTGAAGAAATAAGAAATCAACCACAACCACAACCACAACCTGAACCTGAGCCAGAGCCAGAGCCAGAGCCAGAGCCTGAACCACAACCACAACCACAGCCTAAAATCGACGCTGAAAAAAGGGTTGACCAACTTGAGGAGATGGTGAAGAAGCTAGTCGAACTGTCGGCCCATCAAGGACCCAACACTTTAGACTATGAAATTAAGGGGAAGCTACCAAAGAAAGTAGTTTTGAGCGACCTTCCTAAATTCAAAGGGGTTGAAGATCCCGAAGACCAGCTCCGCACCTTCAATGTCACCATGGCCCTCAAGGGGATGGGTAAGGACACGTTTGCTTCGGTGTTTCCCCTAACCTAGGAGGCGCACCCCTCTAAATGGTTCAGGACCTTGAACAAAGCCAAAGTTGATGATTGGGAATACATCAAGGAAGAATTTCTGAAACAATACCGCTATAACTCCCAGTGTAATACCCCAAAATTTTTGGCTACTTTAATTTTTTTTAATTAATTAACTATTTAATTTATTAATGTTTAATTAATTAATAATCTAGCACTTTAGTATCCTAATTATTTTAACCTTGCCCAAATCTTTTACCTTATCATGTCCTAACCCAAGCCTAATTTTTCCTCACCCTATCACCTTACAGCTATTATTGGGTTTTATTTCCACTTAATTGTTTTATTTTATTTTTCAACCTAAAATACTAACTATATCTATTTTGACCCCAACTAAAACTCTCACCCTTTGTTCTCCTAAACTCACTACTAGATTTTAGGAAGCCAAAAACCCCTCCTTATGATACTTCACGGCCCCCTTGCTATTTCTCATTCAATTATTTAATCCCCTTTTCAACCTAAAATATTAATATAGATCTACTTTGACCCTTCCTAAAAATCCTATTTTTATCCTAACTTCTCCTAAAATTTAGAAAACCAAAAAGAACCCCCTTTGCTTATGAGTCCACACAGCCAACACCTCCAAAAAGGGAACAACTAATATAATTCTATCTTTAAAACTTTGATTGTAAAGAGAACTCATAAAAATCTTCCAAAGACCCTTTTTTCTTGAATTCAACCTTCAAAGATTGAAGTAAGGAACCAAAGGACACCCACAAGAATCGTGAAGCCACTCGTCCAAACCAAGCCACACGACTCATCTAGGCTCTTTGATCTTCTAGCAAGGTAATTATATTGCTTTTATTTAATTGGTATAATAGATTAGTGATATAATTCTTAGAATAGGTTTAGAACTACATAGAATTGCTTAGAATTGTGTGAATAATATTTTGAACTAATTGTTAGTATGCTAGGGTGAATGTCCAGTGGTTCCCTCATAATTCTAAGATATTACATTAAGTTATTTACATGTTCTATCATAATCCATGCTTGTTCCATGATTCTTGTTAATTAGAATTGATGAAAGTAATTAATAAATGATTATATGTGTTGTTCGAATGTGAGCCGAGTATTTTATATATTGTTCGAATATTTTCCGTGATGAAAACTCGATCTTTATGTTAAAATCTTGATCTATTATTAGTCTTTAATGATAATCTTGAATTAATTGTTAATCTAGCATAGTTCTTGAAACATAAAAATTTAATCTTGATTATTCTTTTGCTAAAACCATGTGATAGTCTACTTTAAACAATTTATACTCGAAAATCTTGAATAATAGAGCAAAGTACTAATTTTTATTTAACTAATCTAGTATTATAAATTAATCTTGATAATTCTAGAATTTGGAAAGAAAGAATTAATTTGTGTTATTTCTATGTAAAAGCCGAGTGGAATATTAAAAATAAAAGAGTGGATTTTTACTTGTTTTCTTGATAAAAGATTAGGTTTTGAACTTATTTTTGAAATTATTTTAATTAATTAATTAAAGCTTGTATTTTGGTTTGAATAAAATTGAATTCTTTGACTAGCTTGGTTCGAATAGGCCATGTGAAAGGGAGGAATAAAAGACTAAATTTGTATGGTTCAATAAATAAAGAGACTAGAATTTGATTAGGCCTTTGAAATCATTTTTGCTAGATTAAACTTGTATTTTATATTGATGATTGAATTGATTATATGATGTACGATGATGAATTCTTATATGATTGTTATTACAAAGGGCCGTGTAACCGTGGTAAGGATTGGGTAATATTTCGATTTCTGAACTTATGTTATGATTAAATAATGTTAATGAATTATGATTGTTGCATGCCTTTGTGTATGAACTTGTTGAATTGAATGAATATTGTTGAATGATGTATTAACGTGTGGTGTTGGTCAATGTCGAGTATAATGAGTCCTGGTCTAGGTTTTTGAGTCATTAAAGGTTGAACTAGAATTGAATAGAAGTCAAGTCTTGTTAAAGAAAGTCAAATGGTGAACTAGAAAGTGAACTTGAAAAGATATTAAACTATGAAGTGACCGCCCATCTAGTGGCTAAAGTGCCATGAACATGGGTATAGTCGAAGCCACTATCCCTTATGCGGTTTTTGGGGCAGTTCTGGATCCAAGTGCTCGGGAAGTAGATCAAAAGTGGTTAACACGGCATGAGACAAGGAAAGGGGGAATGAGTTAAGCTTTTCCCCTACGAGCATATGACTATGTCACGGATTAGCACTTGAATTGAGCTAGAACTTGAATGTCAATAATGGAGTCTAGAAGTCTAGAATTAGATTAAGCTTGTCTTGAGAGTCTTGGTTGAATATTCTATTGTGATTTGTTTCCACTGCGTACTTGAATTTGAATGTCTTTGAAGGATTTTCCTGTTGACTTGTTTGACTGTTCTGGTGATCAATTCTAATTATTATGTTCTAATTGTGTTCTAATGATTAAGTAGAACAATCTAATTACTCCCCACTGACTGTGGACCCCAAAATCCCTTTACAGGTACGGAGGAAGAATGATTTGGGATACATAAGGGCTGGGATTGTGAGCAAGCGAGGATTGTAGATTATTACTATGTCTTTTCTAGCCTTTGTAATAGTATTTTAGTGGACTTTTCGTAGTTTGACAACAAACACTAGTAAAAAAATCATTAATTGTAACCCCCTAATTGTAACTTGCCTTAAATTTGTTAGTTACAATTAAGGTTTTTGTAACTGGCAGTATAAAGGCCCGTTACAATAAGTCATAAATATTACTTAACAAAACAGTTATTGTAACAGGCTTAAGCCTGCCCGTTACAAAAAAACCCCATTTTGTAACGGTCTAGTTTTAGCCCGTTACTAAAAGGTCGTTTTTGTAACGGGCATATTTAGGCCTGTTACAATAAATACCTAATTTTTTTAACAGCCAAATCCAACAGGAGTTATTGTAACTGCCTTTTACTTTGTTCGTTACAATATCTCAACGCCCCAAATAAATTTCCCAACAATGATTTAGTGCCTCATTTTCATTCATTCATTCAACTCAATACCAAACCCTAAGTTATTCACGACTCTGTTTCCACTCTCTGCTGCTCGTCTCTCTCCACCACTGGCTACCGACGACCAACTAACCCACTCTATCTACTCCCCTGTCGTTCGTCTCTCTCTGCTCCCTTGTTGCTATTTGTGGCTCTTCTCCTGCCCTGGCGTTGATCGTCGCACCATTCACCATTGTAGCAACATCATCACTATGTTTCACTAGTGTCACCATTTATCAGTGACAGCACTGACGATCAACTGCGTGACTGCAGCAATGACCAACACCCCTCTTCCTTTACGACGTATAAGTCTTTTGAAGGTTTGAAAATTCTTTCTTTTTCCTCTAAATCTTGTTATTGGCTATTGTTTTAGGTTTTAATTGCCGTAAAAATTTTAGTTTTTTTTGGAGAAATTCCAATTTTAGGGCTGGAATTTTTGTCTTAAAAATTTAGGTTTTAGGGTTATGGGTTCAAAGCTGTTGTGTAGGGATGTTTGGGATTGTTTGCTGGTGCTATTGTTCATTAGCTTTACTTGATTGTTGCTCGAGTGTGTTTATTAATGTTCAATCAGAAACTTGCAAATCAAGTGTGTTTTAGGTGGGAATGTTCAAACTTGCGATTATTTTGTTTTCTGAATTTTTGAGTTTGTTTATCTTGCTAAGTGTTTACCTTCATTCATATCTCTATTTTTTAAGATGGATGATCTTTTTTTGAGGAAATAAGCTGGATTAATGAAAACTGAAACTTTATATATTATAATGAAGGTATGTGTTTAGTATAAAATTTGACAGAATTGCATCAACTAAGCATTTTATCTTCTATTTGCATAGTGATGAATGTACTTAAGTTATTTTCTGAAGTCTATAATGTACTCCTTTTTCTGTTTGTAGAATTCATGTATTTATGAGTCATAAAACTAGAATTATCTTGAGTTTCATTACTTTCATTCATACAAATTATTACATTCGTAAGTGTTGATCTAATTAGATAATTTCATACATGAATGAGTGAAGTTTAATCCCTCATATATGGCAAGGTTTATTGAAGAAATTTATTGTTAATAATATTTCAAAATGGCACTCAGATATGAATATAATGATGGCAAATTGCAAGTTACATATCATACTATGATGAATCATGCCAAAGTTTCATGACAAGCCAAAGTCTATAACGTACTCCTTTTTCTGTTTGTAGAATCAGATGTTGGTAAACTAATTTTTGAGTTTTGGTACTTATAATTTATGCTAAACTAATTTCATATGCATGTTGTGTGAGTTACACAAGGGAATTGAATTGGTTGATTAATTATGCTGTTTATGGTGCTGGTTGATTATTAATTAATTTCTTTTGCTAGGTTATTCTTGTCAGAAAAATTTTACCATATCAATTGACTTTTTTAAAAAGAGGATTGCCTGTATGGTGTAACAGCCCCGGAAATTCGGACCTTTTTCCTTCCTTTATAAAACTTAAATTTTACTAAAATCATAGCCCGAATTTCTAGAGTTGCTACTCGTACACCCACCTCTGATAAGAAATGGGTATACGAATAAGTAAAAGCAGGATCGTAATGTTTTCAAATTCCAAAATGGATTTCATTCATAAATACTAAAGTCGTACAATGTTTAAATCCAAAACATTAAGAGTTAAAACAATTTATTACAAGATGTTCTGCTAAAGCATAAAGCCTATGATCAAAGGGTTTAGCTAGTTCCAACAGAGATTCCTCATCAGCCTCAAACAAGTAAGCCATCCTTAATACTCACCTGCACAAAACCCCGAAGGAAAAACAACAGACAAACAATAACACAAAAATCAGAAAAACTGAGTATGATCGACTCTACCCCGTAAAACGGTTTTAGTTTATAAACAGTTGACACACAAGAGACATAGAACATCAGCTGAACCAATATTTATCCAATTCACAAATTTCTAGAGCATTTATTATTCAAGATTATTTATTTGGGAAAGTGAACGCGATAGGGTCTGTTTCATCCCGTCACGCACTTTTCGGCCTGGCCTGCAGCTTGTCGACAGAGTGTCCCGAGTGTATACACCCCTCAAAGAACTAATGCGTATCCGCAAGTGCGCGCCAGAAGTTCAGGAGGATGACGAAAGCAGATTATAACGGTTACAAAGATTCAACGACGATTCAACACATGTCCGACCTATTGCGTGTCCACCACAACAATAGGCCCACATTGGGTACTCCCCAATGATACACCGTTCATCACCCTAATAGGTCGTCACCGTTCGGGCTACTTTCCCTTTGAAGATTGTTTCACTTTAAGTTTAGGTTCATTTGGTTTAGAAAATCATTTGAGTGAGAACAATAACCTCAAAATAAATCAATCAAACCAAAATTCCGCACTTTAAGAATTCTCCTTGAGAATCAAACCATAAGGCAACTTGCCAATCCGAATTCAACAATTCAATAATTCATCGTTCATTCTTAGACACTACTTATACTCCTTAAATCAAAGCAAGTTCAAATATTCACCAATCCATAACCAAATTCCATGACGTAAATAATTCATTAAACAATTATTGAACCATGTTTGATTTGAATGATGACAAACCAGTCCTCTATACTTGATGTCTATGTATATTTGTATATGAACAGGTTGAATCAAGTGAGGACTCATCAAAGCAACCATGAAGGCCTTGAGATACTTGAAGATCAGAAGCCAAGAGCTTGGAGCTATTTATTTTTTATATTTCTAGGATCTTCTCGTAAAATAGACTTAGGAAAATATTCTTAGTATTTTTAAGTAAAGAGCGAAAAGACTTTAAGTGTACATCTAGTAAAGAGAACAGGCAAAGAACAAGTTTGGAACAGTTCCCTTTACCAGATGTAGACTTAGTAGTACTGAGACCACTGTGGGAACAGACCTCAGTATTACGCACGTGATCCGTACAGATTTTCGAGTTCAAAATCATTTCTGAAAATTTATTTCAAAAATTTGGATCACTTGTACTTTGGAAATCTGCTAAATTGATTTGCAAAATCAGCTCATTAAATGCAATGTACTTGTTGGACTTTTGGGTATTAACCGCTGCAAACAGTGGTAGGATACAAAGGTCTGAAACAGGTAACTGTACACTTGTGTCAGCTGATCCTTTTGCACAATTTAGGGGAGCTTCCAACACACTTCTAGGGGACGGTTTTCCTTGCCTATATATACAACCTTTGCAAGAAACCCTAAAAGATTTTTTGCTCTCCAAAGAAAACCAAGTAATATTTTATGAGGGTCTATCCTTAGTCCAAAACTATCTCCATATCCATCTTTAAGAGAAAAACTTATGGAGATTTAAGTTTGTAATATTTGAACCACTTAGAGGGAAGTGGTTGGGGAGTGTTCTGTGAACACTGAGTGAACTGTTAGAGTTAACAGTTGGGGAATTAAGTGTTACATAGTTGTAGCATTTAATTGAGTGTGCAACCTTGTTATTATTCTGAGTTGATTAATAATATCGGTGAGAGAGTGGAGGACGCAGGCTTGTTTAGAAGCCGAACCTCGTTAAATCTTTGTGTCCCTACTCTTTACTTACTGTTCTTTCGTTGTTCTCACAAAAGTATAAACAAAGCTTGAAAACGATTGAAAAAACACACATACTCAATTCAACCCCCCCTTCTTGAGTATACATTGAACTAACAATTGGTATCAGAGCCTAACTTCTCAAAAGGTTAAATACCTAGAGGAGTAAGAAGATGTCTACTCAAGAATCAAACAGTTCAAGACTCCCCAAGTTCAATGGCACTAACAATTGGTATTATGAGTGCTGGATGATTGTCAAAAATGGACCCACGTCCATCAACAAGAAGAATCAGGAAGGGCTCATAGTTCCAAAGACGGAAGAAGAGTACACAAGTGAAGACTACAAGAAGCTGGAGAAAAATGCAAAGGCAATGTCACTTGTTCAACAAGGAATTGCAGAATGTGAGGTAAATCGAATTCTAGCTTGTTCTTCTGCAAAGGAAATATGGGATACACTAGAGCTTGCATATGAAGGCAACTCTGAAGTGAGAAGCTCTAAAATTGACATGCTTATGTCAAAGTATGAGGTGTTTGAAATGACTAGGGATGAAAACATAAAGGACATGTTTACAAGATTCATGACCATTGTAAATGAACTAAAGTCATTAGGAAAGACCTTCTCAATTGAAGAGTTGGTGAGGAAAATGTTCAGAAGCCTGTCAGGGAAGTGGATGCCCAAAGTAACTGCCATACAAGAAGCAAAGGATCTGTCCTCACTATCTCTAGAACAACTTATTGGTTCTTTGATGGCTCATGAGATGTTGGTAGATTCAAAGGCTGAATCTAGTTCAAAAAACAAGGAAATGGTCCTCAAAGCAGAGGAAACTGAGGAAGATGAGGATGATATAAGTCTTATGGCCAGAAGGTTTGAAAAATACCTGAGGACAAAGTCCAAGGGTAAGTTTGTAAAAGGAAGGAACAGTTCTGGTCAGTTCAGGAAAACCAGTTCCAACATGGAGTGTTGCTTTAAATGTGGTGAAATGGGGCACAGAATCAAGGAGTGTGCAACATGGAAAAATCCCAAGGGAAATCCTGGAGTCCAGGCTGAGAAGAAGGTTTTTAAAAGAGCTATGCTGGCTGCAGTGTGGGGAGATTCAGCATCAGAAAATGATGAAGAAGAAGAAGAAGCAAATCTCTGTCTAACTGCTTTCACGTGCACAGACCAGTCTGAGGTCTGTTTGCAAAAAGAAGAAGTTCTCTATCTCATGGCTGGTGGAAGCACTTCAGATGACAACCAGGTATGTTTTAATGATTTAAAGGCAAACATGCATAATCTAGATAGAGATGAAGTACTTGACTATCTTGAATTCACTATTGATCAATGCATTAGTGTTGGGTCTGCTTATCAGAACAACAAAAAGAAATTAAAAGAAACTGTTCGAGAGTATGAAATATGTGGTGCTAGATCTGCTGAACTTGAGCTTATTTGTGAAGAACTTAAAGAAAAAATTTCTGAACTTGAAATAACAGCATATCAGCATAAAATGGAGCTTGAGACATTAAACTCCAAACCAGTCCCTAAAGAGGATGAACTTTTTGAAAAAATTGAAAAGGGGTTTAATGAGCTCAAGAAATTCACCACACATAATTCAAACTTTGAACTGCTAAAAGACACATGTACCTTGAGTAAATCCGATGTCATACTTGCATATGTCCATTTAATTGAAAAACTTGAAGATTTACACAAGGAACATTGTGAGCTCAAGTGTTCTGAAGAGACTGGCTCTCCCACTGCCTTCGATGAGGTTTTGGATGTTTTGCATGATGAGTGCGTAGCTAAGATATGTGATCTTGAGGCTGAACTTATCCTGCTAAAACAAGAAAACACCAAGAAGACCAGTGACGAACCAGATCCCTCCCTGTTCTCAAGACTACAGGATGAACTTCAAAAGACTAGACTTGACTTAAAATCTTTTGAAAAACAAAATGAAGTTCAACTCAAGAGGCTTGAGAACAAGGAAAATGAGCTAACAGATTGTATGAACCAATTGAACAAAATGTTAGATGCTCAGAAAACCCTAAACATCCTCACATCCCAACCTAGAAATTCTTAAAGGTTTGGTTTAGGGTATTCTGGATCTAGTTCTACAACTGTTCTTGGCAGAGACAACACATGGTTGAATGAATTCAAGAAAGGCAAGTATATATTTGCCAAGGATATGCATGTTTGTACCTATTGTGGTAAGAGTGGTCATGTTGCTAACAAATGTTTCACCAAAAAGAAACATGACCAGAAAAATAAAACCTACACCCAACAAGTGTGGGTTAGGAAGGTCAAGGTTGAAAATGTTTTAAAGAACAAGGAACCCAAGCTGGCCTGGGTTCCTAAGACTAACCTTTAGTTTGCTTGTGCAGGTACGAGTGAAAGGAAAGCCATATTGGTATTTGGACAGTGGTTGCTCAAGACACATGTCCGGGGATAAAGAACAATTCCTTTCACTCACTGCATTCGAGGGAGGGCACGTGGCATTTGGTGACAATAGCAAAGGACTTATCAAAGGAGTAGGTAAGGTTGGCAAGTCACTCTCCCAAGCAATTGACAATGTTTACTATGTAGAAGGTTTGAAACATAACCTTTTGAGCATATCTCAACTATATGACAAGGGAAATAAAGTGAACTTTGAATCAAACACTTGTCACATAGTGAACCCTAAGACAGGGGAACTGGTCTGTGAAGGAACAAGACATAACAATGTGTATATTACATACTTAAGTCAAATTCCACAGAACAGTGCCCTCTGCCTTAGTGTTGTAGAGGATGACCAATGGCTTTGGCATAAAAGATTAGGACATGTTAGCTTCACTCTGCTCAACAAGTTGAGAACACAAGATTTGGTGATAGGTTTACCTAACATCAAATATGTGGCAGACCAACTCTGTCAAGAGTGTGTAAAGTGCAAGCATGTAAGATCATCTTTTAAACCAAAGAAAGTGGTTAGTTCCTCTAGACCATTTGAACTTGTACACATGGATTTATGTGGACCTATGCGTGTACAAAGTAGAAATGGCTTTAGTTATGTATTTGTCTTAGTTGATGAAACTTTTGATGAATTTGAAATTTTAGTGAAACAGGTCCAGAACAAGATCAATCATCAGTTAGCATCTATCAGATCTGATCATAGATTAGAATTTCATAATGCTAACTTCATAACCTATTGTATGGAGCATGGTGTTTCTCACAACTTCTCAGCCCCCAGAACTCCACAACAAAATGGAGTTGTTGAAAGAAAGAATCGCACTCTAGAAGAAATGGCTAGAACAATGCTTCTAGAAAGTGGTCTGTCCAAGAAATTTTTGGCTGATGCTGTGAGTACATCATGCTACATACTCAATAGGGTTATGCTAAGACCAATACTAAGAAAAACACCTTATGAACTTCTAAGGGGTCGAAAACCAAACATTGAACACTTAAGGATATTTGGTTGTAAGTGTTTTGTACACAACAATGGTAAGACCAGTTTAGACAAGTTCGACCCCAGGAGTGATGAAGCTGTTTTTATAGGGTATTCTCCTCATAGCAAGGCATATAAAGTTTTTAACAAAAGAACCTTGTGTGTTGAAGAGAGTATCCATGTATTGTTTGATGAAACTAACATGTTCAACAAGCCTGTGCAGGTAGATGATGATGAAGGCTTTGAAATTGGGATGACAAATTTCACTGGAGCTGAACCAGAGAACACTGCTGAACCAGACTCTCCAACTCCTCCTGAAAAAAACAATGAGTCTGGTGCAGTAGAGGGAAATGCTAAATAGGTTGTTGAACTCAGTGACTCTCCTGACCATCCAACTGAAGATGAAGTAGGAGAGAACACTGAAGAAACTGGTCCACACTCTCAAAATGAAAATGAAATAGGGGGAACCAGTACAAACATTGGTTCTAACTTAAGTGACTCAAATGCTGTAAGAAAGAGTATGTTTAAGCAAAGAAGCTCTCATCCTTCTGATCAAATCATTAGTGATTTATCAAAAGGAGTCCAAACTAGAAATTCTGTTTGGAAGAACTTCTGTGCTTACTTCTCCTTCTTATCTCACATAGAACCAACTGACTATAAGAGTGCACTAACTGATCCTGATTGGATCTTGGCCATGCAAGATGAGTTGAACCAGTTTGAAAGAAATCAGGTTTGGCATCTTGAACAAAGAACCAATGAGATGTCAGTTATTGGAACCAAATGGGTCTTCAGAAACAAAATGGATGACTCAGGTACTATAGTCAGAAACAAGGCCAGGCTAGTGGTTCAAGGGTTTAACCAACAAGAGGGAATAGACTATGATGAAACCTTTGCTCCAGTAGCCAGGCTTGAGGCAATAAGAATCTTAATTGCCTTTGCTGCCCACATGAACTTTAAACTCTTTCAAATGGATGTTAAAACTGCTTTTCTAAATGGTTATTTGAAAGAAGATGTGTATGTGGAACAGCCCCCAGGTTTTGAGGATAGAGTTTGTCCAGATCATGTCTACAAGTTAGACAAAGCTCTTTATGGCCTCAAACAAGCCCCTCGTGCTTGGTCTGAGAGACTCTCTAGCTTTCTTATTGAAAACCATTATGAGAGGGGTTCAGTGGATAAAACTTTATTCTTAAAGAAAAGGGGAACAGATCTGTTAGTGGTCCAGGTATATGTTGATGATATTTTGTTTGGGGCTACTAATTCTGTTTTGTGTGATGAGTTTGCAGACCTAATGAAGAGTGAATTTGAGATGAGCATGATGGGAGAACTTGGTTTCTTCCTAGGGCTTCAAATCAAGCAAGTGGATGATGGAATCATGATCCACCAACAAAAGTATCTCAACGAGCTGCTCAAGAGATATGGTCTGCAAGATAGCAAGTCCTATGACACACCTATTCCTACCTCTTCTAAACTGAGCCTAGATGAGAAAGGAAAGGATGTTGAGGATAAGCTATACAGAGGTATGATTGGCTCACTTCTCTACTTAACAGCTAGTAGACCAGACATAGTGTTCTCAGTTGGGTTGTGTGCAAGATTTCAAAGCAACCCAAAAGGGTCTCATCTAAAAGCTGTTAAAAGAATTTTTAGGTACCTGAGTGGTACAGAGGATATGTGCTTATGGTATCCCAAGGGAAGTAATTTTGATCTTTTAGGATACACTGATGCTGACTATGCTGGTTTTAGTGTGGACAGGAAGAGCACTTCAGGAATGGCTCACTTCTTAGGTTCTTGTCTCATATCATGGGGATGTAAGAAACAAAATTCAGTGGCCTTATCCACAGCTGAATCAGAGTACATAGCTGCTGCTTTGTGCTGTGCTCAATTGCTTTGGATAAAGACACAACTTAAGGATTTTGGGGTCTGTTCCGGAAGTGTTCCCATATTGTGTGATAACACCACTGCTATAAACATTTCCAAAAATCCTGTCCAGCACTCTAAAACCGAACATATTGAAATCAGACATCATTTTCTCAGAGACAATGTTGAAAAAGGAAATGTGAATCTTGAATTTTGCAGATCTGAAGAACAATTGGCTGATATTTTCACTAAACCCCTAAGCAGGGAAGTGTTTGTCAAACTTCGCACATTACTTGGTATGGTAAGGATTAGATCCTAGTTCCTTAGGACTTATCTTTCCCTTAGTGGCTATGTTTGACTTTTTGATCATTAGTGTAAATAAGTAGGGCTGGTTAACTCTTAAATGTCATTCATGCAAGTGGTCTCAAAATTCTTATGTTGATGCTGTTCCAATGTGTGGTGTCTCTAAGTTGCCTAACAGAAAGATGCCTTAAGTTTTTAATATATACAGATCAGCGTTAGAACATCGTCGGACCAGTTCCCCACAACGGTTATATCAGTTATTGCTGAACCCTCAATTTTGAAATTGAGGAGTTAAGTGTTCTGACACATGACCGTTGTAAACAGTGCAGAAGTTACTTCTACTTTATCTGCTTGAACAACTGCCGGTTTTCTCCATTTTAATTCACTCTTTCATATTGATTTCTCTCTAACTGTCTCTCTCTCACTAAAAGTAATCTTCTCTCTCAAACCCTAAGTATCATCATCAAAATCCTCTTCAAGAACTCAAATTCAGTTTCTCTCTTCTCTTCATCAAATCCGCTGATCAAACCAACATGGGAAGAAAGAAGAACAAAGCCTCAAAGAAGAAAAGTAGAGGATTAAGTCAGTCTCCTAGCTTCACACCTTCTAAGATTGAGAAGGAATCAGGTACTGCTTTGGTTACTGAACACCACAAAGAAGAACAAGAGCAGCAAAGGGTTAAGGATCAAGTCACTGAGGAAACAGTAGTTGAATCGAAGGATGCATGTCAGTCCAAAGAGAAATCGACTCCACCACCAAGCCCTAAATCACTACCACCTCAACCTCAGAGAACACCATCACCATCTAAGAAATCACCCTCTCCATCACCCAAACAACTCTCTTCACAGCCTACAAAATCTTCACCTCCACTAAAACCACCATTACCCTCAAAAGCCAAAACTCCTCCTCCACCGTCACCACCAAAATCCAGAACTCAGCCACCCTCTCCACCACAAAAAGAAACAACCCCATTACCTTCTCCACCATCAGAAAAAACACCTACACCATCACCACAGACCACACAGACACCAATGCCAAGCACTGAGGAGAAAGAAGAGGCAGAGAAGGAAGAAATAGAGGAGAAGGATGAAGGGACACAAGCAGAGGACATGGAAATTGAAATTACAGGTGTAGTTCAGGGGGAAAAGGATACAGGGAAGAGGACAAGGCCTTTGAGGTCAAGGATCTGTAAGGAAGAGATTAAGAAGGAACCTGCTGAAGAGGTTCCAGAGGGAAAGAAGGAGGAAAAGAAGAAAAGGATGAAGAGTGCTGCCAAGAAGAGCAAAAGCCTCCGAGAGCCCCAAGCCTGCAACCAAACTTCCAGCAGAAAAGAAGAGGAAAGCTGCCTCTATCTCTGAACAGACTCCTGCCAAGAAGAAAGGTAAGACCACTTCTGAACCACTGTATGAACTAAGTGGTAGGGGTGTCTTATTTGGCTTTGCATGTCCTAAGTCTTGGACGAGTCAGTCTTTTCTAGAAGACTTTAAAGAGGCAATAAAATTCCAGGGCTGGGAAGGCTTATATGATAAGAGGCTAGATGTTTTTGAAACTTGTGTCGAAGAGTTTTACTCCAAGTTGGGGAAGTTAGAAAAGGGGAAGGTCTGGAGTAAGGTCGAGGGGGTTGACATCACTCTTTCAAAGAAGAGTCTAGGGGAGGTACTAGGTGTACCTAGAGGTGGGTTCTGTGATTATTCCAAGGACAACTGGCCAACTATTCCTGAGCTCAGTACAGAACACATACAAACCACTCTCTTTACTGGTTCTCCAAGTGATGGTTGTGGCTATGTTATTGACCAACTAAGGGAACCAGTAATGAGGTTGTTCCATACAGTTGCCTCTAAGATAGTACTCCCCAAGGCTCAGGGCAGAATGGATGTTAGGAAGATGGATGCTGTGATCATTTACTGTCTATATGAGAAAATTAAGTTGAGTCTCCCTGATTTGATGCTAGCTCACATGGTTAGCATTCTGGAAAGGTCCAACCACTCTCTACCCTATGGTGCCTGGCTTACTTTGGTTTTCCAAAGTAGAAAGGTTCATCTGAGTGGTGAGGTCAAGAAAATGTCTATCCTTACCAACCAGATCCTAGGTCAGAAGGGGATGACCTTTGAGGGTGGTATGCTAAAAATGAGGGATGAAGAGAGGACCACAGGGGCAAGAAGAACAAGAAGTTCTAGGTCTGAGGAAGCTACTGGGTCATTGTCCAAACAGGTGCAGACACATGGGGAATTACTGCAACAGATGATGGCTAGTGTCAATGCTCTGTGCACTTCTCTGGATGGATCTATAAAGAACATATCAGCACGACTGGACTCCCATGAAGAAAAGCTTGCCTCCTCTTCCAGCTTCAAGCCCAAGACCACTAAGAGACCAGTTCCCATCATTGCCCAAGTCAAGAAGAAGCAGCAGGAAGAGAGTGCAGAAAATGAGAATGAGGATTCTACTGAGGATTCTAATGATGATGCTGACTCCACTTCTTCTTAGCCTACCCCCTTTCCCTACTAACATTGATCTCAAACTTTCATTTCTCTGGTTTCTCTGAACAATTACTCTGGTTTCTCTGAACAATTTTCATCTTTAGTTTTTGACCATTCTGCTAAACAATTTCTATGCAGAATGGTCCTGGTCTGTATAATTTTTAACTTTTGTGTGCTCTTGAACATTTTGGGATTGTGAGTTGCAAGTACTCACATTTGGGACAGCATCTCTAGAATGCTGTGTGTATATTATGCTTATGATTTTACTTGTTGCCTTTTCCTAATTTTTGTGCTGTGATTGTTTTTGTCATTTGATGATGCCAAAAGGGGGAATAGGACAGGTGAAGTTCCTAGTATCAATTGTAGCAACTTGAACAAGGTTCAGACCTTGTTAAGAGATGGCCCAGCTGCTTTTTGCCTAGGAGTATCTTGAATTCAGATCAAGTGCTCCTATCCATCCCAACTGGAAGAAATTCTTCCAAGTGAAATTGAAATTTCTCTTGCTACATTTGATAACTGATAAGTCTTGCAGGTTACAGGTTTAATGCTAAAACTCAATAATAAATTGAGTAATGTGATAAGTGACTGATCATTGTGATCAGTCTAATTGTGCTTTAGTCTGTTGTGTATTTTTTATTCTCTGAGATTATGAATCTGACTACAGGCACAGTGCAAGACCAGTTCCTCTGAACAGTTGTTTTATTTTGAAACAATTGGTTACTATTCTCAGGGGGAACTTCATGGTTTGTCACCATCATATAGGGGGAAATTGTTGAACCATGTTTGATTTGAATGATGACAAACCAGTCCTCTATACTTGATGTCTATGTATATTTGTATATGAATAGGTTGAATCAAGTGAGGATTCATCAAGGCAACCATGAAGGCCTTGAGATACTTGAAGACCAGAAGCCAAGAGCTTGGAGCTATTTATTTTTTATATTTCTAGGATCTTCTTGTAAAATAGACTTAGGAAAATATTCTTAGTGTTTTTAAGTAAAGAGCAAAAAGACTTTAAGTGTACATCCAGTAAAGAGAACAGGCAAAGAACAAGCTTGGAACAGTTCCCTTTACCAGATATAGACTTACTAGTACTGAGACCACTGTGGGAACAGACCTCAGTATTACACACGTGATCTGTACAGATTTTCGAGTTCAAAATCATTTCTGAAAATTTATTTGAAAAATTTGGATCACTTGTACTTTGGAAATCTGCTAAATTGATTTGCAAAATCAGCTCATTAAATGCAATGTACTTGTTGGACTTTTGGGTATTAACCGCTGCAAACAGTGGTAGGATACACAGGTCTGAAACAGGTAACTGTACACTTGTGTCAGCTGGTCCTTTTGCACAATTTAGGGGAGCTTCCAGCACACTTCTAGGGGACGGTTTTCCTTGTTTATATAAACAATCTTTGCAAAAAACCCTAGAAGAGTTTTGCTCTCCAAAGAAAACCAAGTCATATTTCCTGAGAGTCTATCCTTAGTCCAAAACTATCTCCATATCCATCTTTAAGAGAAAAAACTTACGGAGATTTAAGTTTGTAATATTTGAACCATTTAGAGGGAAGTGGTTGGGGAGTGTTCTGTGAACACTGGGTGAACTGTTAGAGTTAACAGTTGGGGAATTAAGTGTTACATAGTTGTAGAATTTAATTGAGTGTGTAACCTTGTTATTATTCTGAGTTGATTAATAATATTGGTGAGAGAGTGGAGGACGTAGGCTTGTTTAGAAGCCGAACCTCGTTAAATCTTTGTGTCCCTACTCTTTACTTACTGTTCTTTCGTTGTTCTCACAAAAGTATAAACAAAGCTTGAAAATGATTGAAGAAAACACACATACTCAATTCAACCCCCCCTTCTTGAGTATACATTGAACTAACACTGGTTCAGCAGGAGTAGTGACCATTTGGGCTGCAACTTGCTTCCATCTTGTCAAATAAGCAGTGAACCCTTCTTTCTCACCTTGCCTCAAGATCTCAAGTTCTCTCATTGAGGCCTGGGCTTGGATGTTTCCCTTGTAACGGGTCATGAATGCATGCACAATGTCTTCCCATGTAGATGTGTCCTTTTCAGAAAGAGAGTAGAACAGCTTCTGACAAATTGGTTCAAGTGAGAGTGGAAAGGCTGTAGGGAATAGTGCTGGTTCAATACCCTTAAGGACCATGGTGGCTCGGAATCCTTTGAGGTGATAACGAGTATCATCTGTGGCCTTAAACTTAGGGAGATCAGTGCTTGAGAATTCCTTTGGAAGCTTGGAGGAAAGGTTGGGGTCAATAGAAATTGTTTCTTGGTGGAAGGCGGGGTCTCTTGTTTTCTGGACATATCATGGATGAGCTTGGGGTTTTTTCTAGATCGCTGGCCTTGGCCTGGAGCCCTTCGATTAAAACGGTCAATTCATCGACACGCTTAGCGAGCTGTTTGAGTTGGTCCTCTTGAGTGGCCATTTGTGGAGTTTGGGTTGCGAGCTAAAGATAAGGGCTTGAGTGATGTAAGTTTGGGATATGGGCTTGAGTGATGGGCTTGAGTAATGTAGGATTGGAATATGGACTTGAGTGATGTAGGCTTAAGATATGGGCTTAAATGATGTAGGCTGGGTATGGGCTTAAGTGATGTAGGCTGGGTATGGACTTAAGTCTTTTGGGTTTGGATGAGTTTGAGTGAGGCTGGGGTGGTGTTTAAATGAGGTGAGGTAAGGTTGGATTGGGCTTGAGGCTTGCTCGGACCTCAGCTATGCTTTGGATTGAATGTGAACTATTTAGACCGCTCTGAACTGAAAGGAACCAAAATTTTTAGTGAACCCCCTTGATCATTGTGATATGGATGCAAATGTGGATGTATATGCATGTCCTAATTTTATGGTCATCTTCCCTAAAATGCATAAATGCAAGGTGCCATTTCCATTTTTATTTTACCTTTAAAAAAAAAAACTTTTTGAATTTTTTATTTTTTGAATTATATAATTTTTTTTGAACTTTTTTGAATTTTTTTTTTTTTTTTTGGAATTATTTTTTTGAATTGAAAGGGAACCAAAATACATGAAATATGCAATGTATGTGAATGGAAGTGCCTAAATGAGGAGTGGGCCTAAGCCCAATTAAAGGAACGACTAAAGTTTTGGGCCGAAACCTATGGTCAAACTAAGGTCAAAGCCTATATGGACTACATGCAAGGACACTAAGGCCCAACATTGTGAACTATATGCACTAGAAGATGACCATGACTATGTGAATTGTGAGTGAATAGTGAAAATTAAAATGGCTAGAGCCCACCAAAAAAAATAAAAAATAAAAAATATGCACACATAGTCACACTAAAAAGATACAACATGAGTGGTCTTCTATAAGGTCAGTCCTGGGTGGTCACAAGGTACCATGGCTAAAGAGAAACTAAACCGATCTAGTCACTCTTCAAATTGAATGACACACGATTAATAGATCTCTTATTATGATCTCATCGGGCATGAGAATCACGCGCCATGGCTGTGATGGGCCGGTTATGATTATTGAGGTCGGGCACCACAAGTAACCATAATCAAACCCCCCTTGGTCGGTCTCGAGCATAGAACATGCTCATATGAGACAAGGTCCTATAGTGTGGCACCTATTCGTAGGGCCACATGCAATATGCCTAGAAAAATTCGGGAATGATAATAATAAGACCACGAGACTTTTCAAGTTTGTCCACACCACTAAGGAGTGATATTCCCCAGCGGAGTCGCTAAACTGTAGGGGTCGTTTTTACCCGGCCGCCTACGTCTCACGAGTTGTTTGGAATGCTCGTTAACGTCGTATGTGAATACGGACTAGTAGGAGTCGCCACCATGCGTTTTATACAGTCCACGGACACCGAAGAAATACCAATGCCAGGAGCAATTGGCCCCATATGGTCGTGCACCAGAGTATGGGTTCGGGCACAAGTTACGGGCCAATCGTGCATTGGGCCCGCCCGCCTGTAAGCGGTCTCTACTAGGTCTCTTTTTGTGGTCAAATTATTATCAATCCCGAATACATAAATATCTCATATTATACCCTAAAGAACGCATATTACTAAGCGGGTTTAATTTATTTACAAATCAAAACTAATTTTATTATGACCACTTAAAATTAAATCCGTATTAAAATTCTAAGAAAATAAAAATCAAATAAAACAAGAACAAAATACAAAATAAAATAAATAAATAAATAAAAGTGATAAGAACATGAAAATAATAAAAATACAAATAAAAAAAAATAAGTGCAGGTTCAAAGTGTGTTCCAGGAAAAGTGGTTCGATGTGCTGTTTAACCAATAAAAACATAAATATGAAATAATTATATGATGAGACTTTTAATACTTAAAATCAGATATCATATCAACATTAATAACAATAATTGTAATTTCAATCATGATCAGACCAGATCTACTATGACTCATAAATTAATCAAGATTATTATCATGATATTAATTATTGGAAATATTAAATTTAATAAATAAACCATTATATTAAAAAAAAATTATCAACGACATAATAACTGAAGTTTTTCTATTAAAATAATATATGATAACAGATCTAATTAATATGATTCATAAATTATTATGTATCAATATTGAAAATTTACAATCAATGGCCAATCAGATTAAAACGACAATTAAATATTAACATTAATATGACAAACATGAATTTAAGCACTAAAATTCACAAAAAACATTCAAATATTTAAACACATTAACCATTATCAAAGATCATCATTTTCAATGATTTAAAAATATACAATAAAATTAAAATGAATAGATTTGAAGTAGAGACTTCAGGAATTGTACCTGGTAATGCATTGATAGAACAACCAAGGAGGGATCAACGATGATGAACGCAATATGCTTGTTTGAAGTTGGTTGAGTTGGTGATTTGTGATGTGTTTTATGATGTTTTGAGGGTTGTTTGATGGGGGAGGACCAGAGCTATTGGCCCGTAACCTGTCCCCGAACCCATACTCTGGTGCACGACCATATGGGGCCAATTGCTCCTGGCATTGATATTTCTTCGATGTCCGTGGACCGTATAAAACGCACGGTGGCGACTCCTACTAGTCCGTATTCACATACGGCGTTAACGAGCACTCAAAACAACTCGTGAGACGTAGGCGGCCGGGTAAAAACGACCCCTACAATCACGAAGACCGGTAACTTTCCCTTGATCGAAGGCCCAACTTTCGTGGTGCTTCCATCAATCGGGCGAAGGGAGTCATCACCCACGTTCACCTTTCGGTCCTTAGGTGGGGATTCTCCTATGAATCTAATGCTAGCTAAACATGAGACTTAACATCAACAAACCTTCGGTACCGACATTAACCCAACCAACACTAAGAAATGACTAAAACATAAACATGGAGGATTTTGAGAGGTTTCACCCCAAACCCTAGCAATGAGACTACTCACACATGGCTAGAATAATAAAAGAAAACATAATGAACATATTAAAAACAACACCAAGCATGAAAATAACAACAAACTATGAATTTAAGCAATATTCAATCACAAAACATCAAGCAATAATTAACTAAATGTAAAAATAAAGGAAGGAATAGAGAAATGCTACAAATGAAGCTTCATTATCAATGAGTAGAACAAATGGATGATCAATGTAACTTACAAACCAAAAGCTTTAACTTCTAAAATAAATCTAAAGCTTGAACAAGAAAATCTATGGAAATTTGGAGAGAGAAAGGAGAGAAAACTAACATAAACTAGGTTAAGTATATGGAAAATGTCATAAATGTCTCTTTTTCTACAAAAAGGGAGTATAAAGGTCTATATACCTCCCCAAAAAATAAAAAAAAATAAGCTAAAAAAAATGAGCAGAGGCATTTCAGCGGGCGCTGAGGTAATGACAGCGCCCGCTGACACCTATAACAGTAGGTTTGCAGGTTGGAAGACTTATGGCAGCGGGCGCTGAGTTAGGGTCAGCGGCCGCTGCCAATCCTTGGGGTGCTACTGCCTCAAAACAGGGGAGGGGGACAGCGGGCGCTGTTTGGGAGTCAGCGGCCGCTGTTCTTCTCTTTGTTCTCAAATATGCCACCCAGCTTCATAATCAGCGGCCGCTGCCTTGGCCTAGATAACCTTCTGCCTTTTTTCTTAGAAAATGCCTTGAAACAAATAAATCATCTCAGCGGACGCTGAGGAATTCCCAGCGCCTGCTGGGACCTTCTTGGCTCCAACATTGGCAAATGACTGTGGCTTCCTCGAGGTTCCCGTCTTGCCTCCTCTAGTTCCGAAATAGACTTGGGACCTGCAAAATGGGAAGAAAACGCAGAAACAAAGCAAAATATAGGAAATCACATAGAAAAAGGGGAAGGGAACTACCGAAACAAAACTAAACAAAAAAGCCTAAAAAATTTAACAAAAACTAAATAAAAAATAGAAAATAAATTAATAAAAACTACGAAAAATACTAACTAAATACAGACTATCAAACTCCCCCAAGCTAGCTCGTTGCTTGTCCCCAAGCAACTACTACACGAAGAGTTCGAAAAATCCCTCAGGAGAGGAATTCTACAATGGACTAAGGACTCCTATTACAGCCTTAAGGCGCACAAATCCCAATGCGAGGAACTAACTAAACTAAGGACTGAAACCTTTCACACATTAGAACCTTAAAGGACTACGAGGTATCCAAGCCTAAACAACCTAACAACCGTCAAACACCCTTGAATAATCTCAGCCATAAGTCGGTGGCGGGAAAAATACTACGTGAGGGAGTCATGAAGAACAAAGGAAAGGACACTCACGTCTCGCCGGAGTTAGCGTCTCTCGAAATTAGACAAGTGATGCCGCATACCAAAGATGAGACCTTTCGAGAACATGAAATCAATAGGGCTTAAGATCATAGCATCTTACATACAAGGTCCAAAACTACAAATAGTTACCGACCGACTGTTAGGATAAATTACAATAGGACACTAGTCGGCTAAGAAAACTACTATCTCCTTCTCTAATTATGCATTTATTTATTTATTTTTGTTAAAGAAAAAAAAAAACAAGCGTATAACAATTAGAACTAAAAACACGACATAATAAACATAATTAATTAATTATTTTATTTTATTTTTTTTCTTTTTAGAGAAGGAGTTACAATACTCAAATTTACACTATTAAAAATTTACAAGGACCGAAAATAAAACTTGATGCTATGACGTAAGATGGTGCCTAAATCATGTTACAAGTCTCGAAAGAGCGGTAGCAACTCACAAGTCAAAAATCAGAGACAAAAGAAACAGAAAAACTAAAACCGACGAGGGATACAATGCGACGCTCAGAAATGAATAACCCTAAAAGGGTCTAATTAAGGCAGGAGCTCGAAACCTCACCTAGGTTCAAAAACCACCGACTCAGGGTCAACTAAACAAGGGACAATCTCGTACCACAAACCGACTTGGATACACATCTAGTCCTAAAGGGTTCTCCTAAAAGGGAAAAGTATTTTATCTTAAGAGTTAGCAAAAAGCATTGAAAATTGTGTGGACTCGAGACTCTAAAGGAAGGAAAAGTCCCTATAAGGATTCCCCTAGTTTCGTCATCGGGAGACGACTAAATCTAGAAAGATAAAAGGGATAAAAGAAAATAAACTACGAAAATAAGCTACATGCAAAAATGGAGAAAAATAAAAGAAAATAAACTAGTATGCAAAAACTAATAAAAAGAAACTAAGGAAAATAAGAAAAGAAAAATAAACTACGAAAATGAACTAGAATGCAAAGCATTAAAATGCATTTAGATTTTCAAACGGGAGCAAGACCTGGATATCACCCCAATGACCACTATATATCACACACACTAAGAAACACAACCACGAACAAGCACAATCAAACATACCCCAAGAGCAGCTCCCCGAAGCTAGCTCCTCTTTCCCAAGACCACGACTAAACCCCAGGTTCACTTAAATACAAGTGAGAACTTACCTATAGAGGACATGATTCGGTTTGTCGGGAAACCTGTCGTCTAGGTGCACCATTGACACTATTAAAGCGTCTTTAACGCTACCGAATTCATGCCTCGATCGAGGCTCTAGTGCTTCACCCTCACTAGCTACGGGTCCAAACAACAAAAAAAGTAACTGGACCCAAAGGGTCTAAACCCCCCCAAGCTGGAACGAAAGCACGGTCCCGAGGCTATGGGTGGAGAGGTCTAGAGCTCGGGGTCATCCTGAGGGGGGGGGAGGGAGGGGTGTCGGAAGAAGTGACCTTCCGACACGTGATAGTCGTACATCTGGTCAGTTTGTATAGGGAGACGGTTCAAGTCAGAACGCATCTCCATAATGTTGGCATTAATGGACGCATGAGCAGCGTTTTGATGCTGGGATAGGGCCTCAAAGGCGGCCGCAAAGTCAAATTGCGGCTGGGGTGGGATGGGTTGTGCATGTGGTGGTTCTGGTGCTGGTTGTTTGATTTCCTCAACAACAACAGCCGGGGGCCCTTGAAATAAATCTGCATCACGCTGGGCTACGGGTTCCGCGGGGATTATGTATGGGTTATCCCGATCAAACCTGGTTATCTTGGGATTGGGCAAGTAATAGTGGTGTCTCCCGCGGACCAGGGCACTTTGTCTGCCTTCCCGACTGGTGTTCTTAATGAAAGACTGGTTGAGGAAATCGTACTTATCAAAATATCGGGTTTCAAAAAAAATTTTCAATTGATCAATGAATTGCGAATACCCCAGTTTCCTAGCTATGATCGTTACAAAACCTCCTAATGTGATGTCGGCGGTCATTTGGGGGTCTCTTGTTTGGGCAAGCATACGCTTGACCAACAAGTGACCCGTGTTCACCTTACCCAATGGGGATGGAGTTGTTGCTAAGTAAATACAAAGCAACTCATCCTTGTTGATCTTCCCAACCTCCTTTTTGGAGAAGATTGAGTAGGTCAACAAGCGATGGAAGAGTCGGAGGGCAAGGTGATGGATTGCGCTGGCAACCGCCCATGTAGAGTCAAAACGATCCTCACCCGTAATCACATGCCAAAAGGCAAGCGGGTTAAAGTCAGGAAAGTTTTTTGGACTAAAATCAATAATGGGGTTGGCCGGGTCACATCCGATAAATTCGTTTAGCTGGGAAATTGTAATGGTATGTCGATCATTGAACAATCGGAATGAAAGTTGGTATTCCGGTACGTTAGTGGTGGATGATACCTTAGTATAGGTCAATGTGCTAAGGAATTCACAGGCCAACGGTGGGTATGTGTAATCAGCCATGTTGGGGTTAGTCAAGTTCTCCCACCCAAAGTTTGTGAACAGGGTTTGCATTTCCCTGGTGATCTGTAGTGCCTAACAAGGGCGTGCATCGTAAAATCGGGTAGGGCGAAATGTTCGCCTCAACAGGTTATCATATTTGGCCCGATTGGCCTGTGGAATCCTAATGGCTGGTGGTGGTTGTGGTGGTGCATCATCATGTTGGTTTTGGTCTGAGGTACCGGGTCGGTCATTTCTTTTCTTTTTGCAGGGCTCAGACATGACTGATCAAATTAGGGCCGAAAACTAACTAAAAAAAATAAAATAAAATAAAAAATTCAGCTAGATTACTTCCCTAACCAGTCAATGAACAAGAGGCCTAAACCCAAGTGCCTCAAGTTCACAAAATCACAACAGAGAAAAATAAATTCACCAACACAAATCCAAGTCTCAAAATTCAACAAACACAAAATAAAACAATAATCTAAGACTACTATTAGAGACTCAAGAATTCAACAAACAATTGCAAAGTATAATGAAAACCTAATATTCGAACTGAGTTTATAATAACAAAGCTAGAAAATTAGGTTTTTAGAAAATACCCAACTAGAGTATGAAAATACTCTAGATCAATCTCCTTGTTGTTGTTGTTGATGAAATGAGCCAAAAGCAACCAAGATTTGTGTTGCTCGTGTTTTTTTCAACCCTTTTTTTTGAAGAAATTCGAACCTAGGGTTCGAATTTTAGGTGAGAAAGTGAGAGAGAATTGTGATGGGATGGGAGAAATGAAGTAATGGAGTGATAATGAAGATGAATGATGGAGATTTGAGTGAGTTTGAGTGAGATTTGAGTGAGTTAGAGTGTTTTTGGGAGTTAGGGTTTGAGAGAGAATTCGTGTTTTTATGTTTTGTTCGTGAAAAACTGACGAAATCTGCCTGCAGTTCTTTTATATTATTCGCTCTCAGCAGGCGCTGACTTAAACCCAGCGGCCGCTGACCATTTCTAAAATGATTCTGGAAATTTCAACAGAGCCCATCAGCGGGCGCTGATTTGTTTTCAGCGGGCGCTGCCCCTCTTCAAACAAGTTACTGCCTTTAACATGAAACTCATCAGCGGGCGCTGAGAATGGGCCAGCATCCGCTGGTATCATTTTTCTGGCTACTGGAAAAATGGTACATGTGTCACAGCGGGCGCTGATAATGGGCCAGCACCCGCTGCTATCAATTTTTTTTGCTACTGAAAAAAATGGACATGTTTCTCAGCGGACGCTGAAAAGTGGCCAGCGCCCGCTGCCATCAATTTTTTTGCTACTGGAAGAAATTTGGTATGGTGCCAGCGGGCGCTAATGTAAACTCAGCGGCCACTGCACCTGACCTGTAGCCATTTTTTTGCAGCAAATTGAAGTAAAAAAATTTCACCAGAATTTCAGTTTTAGCACACTTTCTCTTGATTGCATCCTAAGGGATACATCAACATGTATAGTGGCCCAAAGGGCCAAAATCACACTCGTTGATGTATTCGGAAGTTGCAATCAAGGAAATCCCTCGCTTTCTTTTAAACTCACTCATGATATTTTTTCTCGAGTGCTCCCTTTTTCTAACACACATTCATGGACATATGTAAAGATCACATATATGCACAAATGTGTGAAGGCACTACTCCCCCCTTTTTTTTTTTACAATGCAAGGAAATAAACTATCCTAAAAAGCAATAAATTCAGGGTTGCCTCCCACAAGCGCTTATTTAACGTCCCGAGCCTGACGAAATGACCGAGTCGGCCCTACTCCTCGACGGGAGTAACATCAAACTCGTCTATGTGAATCACAAGGGAAGCTTCCGGAGGTTGGCCTCCATAGTAGGCTTTTAAGCGTTGCCCATGCACTTTGAAAGGGGCGGTTCCATCATTTCCAATCTGAACCGCTCCGTAGGGGTAGACTTTCCGAACCGTAAAGGGACCACTCCACCTCGACTTGAGCTTTCCGGGGAACAACCTAAGCCGAGAATTGAATAATAGGACCTTGTCCCCTTCATGGAACTCCCTATGGAGAATATGCTTGTCATGCCAAGACTTGGTGCGTTCCTTGTAGATTCGAGCATTTTCGTATGCATCAAGCCTTAATTCCTCAAGTAAATGCAGGTCGAGCATCCGCTTCTCCCCCGCTGATTGGAGATCGAAGTTGAGTGCTTTGATCGCCCAATGTGCGCGATGCTCGAGCTCGATGCCATAGACCAACTTGTAAGGGGTTGTGCCTATGGGAGTCTTATATGCTGTCCTATACGCCCAAAGAGCGTCATCAAGCTTAGTTGACCAATCTTTTCAAGACCGATCAACGGTCTTTTCAAGGATCATTTTAATTTGCCGGTAAATTTCTGCTTGCCCGCTCGTTTGAGGGTGATAGGCCAAGGCAACCTTATGCTTAACACCATATTTTGAAAACAAGGATTGGAGTGTCCGCTTGGCAAAATGTGATCCTCCATCGCTAATGACAGCTCGGGGAACACCAAACCTCGGGAAAATGATAGTTTTAAACAACTTAATAACTACCATTGCATCATTGGTGACCGAGGCAATGGCTTCCACCCATTTAGACACATAGTCTACCGCGACCAAAATGATGTATTGGTTGCCATAAGATGAGGGAAAGGTTCCCATGTAGTCGATGCCCCAAACATCGAAGATTTCAAGTTCAAGAATGCTGTTAAGGGGCATCTCATGACGGTTAGAAATATTGCCGGTACGTTGGCACCGGTCACACGCCTTCACCATGCTCCAAGTGTCCTTGAACATGGTAGGCCAGAAAAACCCAGATTGCAAGATCCTTGATGTAGTCTTGTCAGCACCCATGTGTCCTCCACAAGGGGAAGAGTGGCACATGCTAATAACACTTGCAATCTCATCATCGAGGACGCACCTCCGGAAAAGTACATCAACACCTCTTTTGAACAGAAGAGGGTCGTCCCAATAGTATTGACGAACGTCATGCAGGAAACATCGCCTTTTTTGATACCCCTAATCGGAGGGCATAATCTCACAAGCAAGATAGTTAACAATGTCCGCATACCAAGGAGCAGGGATTGCCAAGTCAACAAGGAGGTGGTCATCAAGAAATCGTTGATTGGAATGACCTCACCCTCCTCACATAAAGGTAACCGAGAGAGATGGTCGGCTACAACATTTTTAGCCCCGGCTTTGTCTCGGATTTCAATATCAAACTCTTGTAGCAACAAGATCCACCGGATGAGCCGAGGTTTAGCGTCTTTCTTGGCCATTAAGTACTTCAAGGCTAAGTGGTCGGTGAAGATTATGACTTTGGAACCGACCAAGTAAGACCTAAATTTTTCCATGGAATGGACAATTGCAAGAAGCTCTTTCTCAGTAGTGGCATAATTGCGTTGAGCTTCATCTAGAGTCTTGCTTGTGCAGTAGACGGCATGCAACTTGCCGTCCTTCCGTTGTCTGAGCACCGAACCTACAGCATAGTCCGATGCATCGCACATTAGCTCAAAAGGAAGCTCCCAGTCCGGGGGCTGAATGACAGGAGCAGTAACGAGAACTTGTTTCAGTTCCTGAAATGCTACACAACAATCATTAGAAAACACAAAAGGGGCATTCTTATGCAACAATTGAGTCAAGGGCTTGGACACTTTTGAAAAGTCTTTTATAAAACGGCGGTAAAAACCCGCGTGTCCAAGAAAACTCCTAACCCCCTTGACAGTGGTGGGGGGTTGGAGACGGTCAATGACATCAACTTTGGCCCTATCGACCTCGATGCCCCTAGATGATATTACAATTCCGAGAACAATGCCCTCTTCGACCATGAAGTGGCATTTTTCCCAGTTTAGAACCAAGTTCGCCTCTTGACACCGTTTCAACACATTCACCAAGTTAGCAAGACAAGTATTGTAATACCCCCAAATCTCCCTCTACGAAAATAATAGAATAATACATATAAAATACCGTAGAGATAGACTTGGGCGTATTACCGCCACGTGATAACGTAAGGCTATACTTGACTACAACTTTGCAGCGGAAGTTAAAGGTACTTATTATTAAATGCGATAAAATTTGTGTCAAAACATAATAACTTAAAAATAAAAATTAAAACCCTAATCTAGGTGAATGACGTCCTTGCCCCTGATGCAACATGTAATCCACTTTGATCATCAACACCTAGCTACTTATCAATAAATGATAAGTAGGGCAAAGCCAAAACAAAATAAAGTACGGGTTAGCAAAATATGCTAAGTACGTAAAATGCAAGATAAGTCGAAATAAACTTTATTTAATAAACATGCTTTTTAAATACTCAAGTCATATTATATGAAAACAATTATTTATCCAAGATGATCATTTTCCAAAAATATTCCAAACCATTAATACTGAATGTAAATATTCAAATATTGAAAATAAAATTTTCCTATACCCCAAATTCCTCCTCTAAGTGTGCACACCCCCCAAGTTAGTATCTTTCTGTATAAAGGCTATCCTTGAGGAAAGACTAGGTCATACAAAGTCCATAGTCTTATCAGCCAAATCCGCATAGTGGGATTACAAAACAATAAATAAACTTATAAAGCTTATGGGGTCAGCAAAATATTTTTAATATAATAAGAGTTGAGTATAAAGAAAATATACTCTTACTTGTAACTTTCCAAAATTCCTTATTTCCTTAATCTTTCAAAATGATATGATAATATCAGTAAAATATTTAGTTATTCCAAATCTTTAATAGAATATTTTCTATGATATTATTTTCCAAAATATAATAAGATTCAAATCTTTCCATAAAGCATTATTTTCAAAATATAATAAGATGATTCAAATCATAAATATTATTTTCAAAATCTAGAAATTTCATGACAAAAATATAAGGCTAATAAAATATAAAATAATTTTGTCATCAAACTTTAAATTAACATAATACAAAAATTAATTGAATCATAAATTATATCATGTATCATATAAGCACGTAGCAATCATGTAAACACTTTAATAAAGTATCTAGCCACTTAACGTACATTGATCTAAGCAAAATTTATTACGAAGCTTAAGAGAAATCGCGAATCAACACCCTACACATAAATAAATAACAAGACTCACTATATGTGCATGAACTATATTTAATTTTCATAAATCATATCTTAAATTTCCTATTTTTTTTATACTTTAAAAGCATTAAATTATTTTGTTTATTAAACCGTAACAATAATGATAATAATAATAATATGTAATAATAAAAATAGTAGTTTTAGGTAGAGAGAAAAACCGAAACAAGAGGAGAGGAGGAGGATAGCTAGGTGGCCAAGGGTGGCTGGATGTGGCTCATGGTGGCTGCCGCCAATAGTGGTGGTGGTGAAAGCCAAGAGAAAAAAAGAGGAAATCATGAGTTGTAATCTTATAAGAAAATAGGCAGAAACTTTAAGAGGCCATAACTCCTTCGACATGAGTCCGAATCGGGTGATTCTTTAGCCTAACCTCAATAAATTTTCGAGAGGAACAATCCGTCGTGAAACAGCAATTTTAAAAAATGACTACAAGTGCCCGAAAATTTGCTCTGAACTGAATGGGGTATAAAAGCTACTAAAATAGAAGAAATAATTTGTGGAAAAGAAGGGAGAAGAAAAGAATATTTTGAGTGTGTTTGTGAGATTGGAGTTGAAGGGGGAAGATGATTTGTGGAGTTGGTGCAATTTGTGTTATGAGATTGGAAGGGTATTTATAGTGTTTAGGGTTAGTGTAATATGATAGGTTTTGAAGATAGTGAAAATATTAGGGTGATCATAATATATTACAATAGCCATATTTTGGAATGATTTTTGCTTGGAGGCTAAGGAGAATATTATCAAAGGAGGTTGGGGATATTAGAGTGATCATGGAATTTAATTAAAGAAGTGAAAAAGATTTAATTATTTTATTTTATTTTATTTTATTCCTTGCCGTGAGATTCAATGGCTTGGATCAAATTTTGTTTTTTTTTTCCCTTTTTGTCTAGCTAATTGGTCTTTTGGGTTTTAGTTTGGGTTTTTAGAAATTAGAAAGTAACATTTGGGCTTAAAATACTTTTTCAATAAAATCAACTTAATCATAAGATCATTGTAATTTATGAAATAAGGCTTATTTAAAATATACGAAAATCACGTGTATGTATATGAAATTTCGGTTTTTTATAATTTAAAACAACATTTTGACTTGAACTTTTATGTCTAAAATTTAAATAAATAATTTTAGTAGTATAAAATATATTAATTAATTATAAAATATTTATCCAATATTACAGGGCATTATAATCTACCCCCTGTAAAAGAAGTTTCGTCCCGAAATTTAAGGAATACGTTTAAAGATTTAGTTTTATGTTCGATTCATGCACATCCTAACCCGACTCATAAATGACAACTTTTACTAAAACAAATGACTTAAAATACCCAATACTGACTCAAAAAGAAAATGCGCGAAACTCTACCGCACTCTACCTCCCTTAAAAGGAGTTACACCCTCGTAACTCGATTAAGACAAAGCCAAGAGGTGTAAGACTCAAGTATTCTTCCATAGCTTTGAAAACTCTTTCGACCATGACATAATCTTGGACCAAATCTCACTACAAGTATCTGAATAAGAACAATAAAGATCGTATCCTCTATCTTGGTTCCTTACAAAACAAGGTTCATAATTCTTTGGCCTCAATCAACTTATAATAATATAGTGATTGTCATCATTTTGATCTCATATTTTGACCAAAATCTCAAAAATATCTCAACGCTTAGAAGGCAATACTGCTAGTACACACATATGTACTCATTCCATCCCAAAGTAATATTATTAACTCTAAGACCTCAATATATACTTCATAAATTAAAGTTACAATACCCTTAAAACCCTAGCAAAATCATATGGTTACTTATATACAACAAAAGTAGAAAGATACTTAATTCCAAACAAATCATATAATGATTAACATTCATACAAGGGTAACATGTAAAACCATATAATTCCACATATACTAATTGGAAATATCATACAAACAACTCCAATAATACAACTATGATTTCACAAAATTTTGTCTCATTAATTCAAATATTTACACTTTTCATTAATTATTAAACTAAGTAAGAAGATCGATAATTTTATAATGATGAATTACTCATTAATCAATTATTTAAAATGGTTTATAAAGAAAATTTATTTGAAAAGGTACGTATCATTTGAGAAATACTTAGAAACTTAAATGTATACAAACTAAGTACCATGACGTATAAGTTTAAAAAATGGATTTCTTTAAATATGAAGTAGTGATCTTAAATCGAATGATATATATTTAATATTGAAAAATATATGATTTGCTTATAAAAGTGATTATTCTGGAAAATAACTATTAACACAAGAAATTACAAAATAACGAGTAACATAAAGAATTATAAGATTCTCTTTTTGAAGACCCAGTTTCATATACTTGTAGTAAAATACGTGACCGAGAAAAAGATTTAGATATGTATTAGTTAATGAAAGAAACAATAACCCCTATGAGTATCAAGTGTACTATAAAATAAATATCACTCGTCGATCTTGATATGCTTAACTCTTATGGATTGATAAAATATCGTTCCGCCGATTTTCACAATTTTCCCAAAATTTTATTAACCATGGTATCACAACCTTAAATTTTCAATTATTAACTTTTGGGTACTCTAAGAAAAATAACACTTCCTCATTTAAAGCTTTAATAAACCGAATTCTTCAAATTTACTCTTATAATTCATGCTTATGTTCGAAACAACCCCTTTTTACCCTTTAGACCACAATATTTGATATCCCCAACATATTTAATAGCTTCTCTCAAACTCAAAATAATGTTGCTATTGTCAAACCATTAGGGTATAACCTTTACTTTGAATATTACTGATATACCTTTAATCAATCCCTAACTGACTTCATGATATTATTCAACAGAGTATTATCTTCTTGAAATGGCATTTACTTCCGAACAAATTTCTTTCTTTTAGATATTACTCATTCATATAATCTCATTTTCAACATTTGACTTTGAAATCCACTAACCTTGTATAAATGTTCCCAAATTCAATTCTAAGCCCTTAACAATCCACAATGTTACCTTAAATACTTATAATGTTTCTTAATATATAGATAACTTGCATTGTCTCCTCAAAAAAATAGACATAAATTACCACAAAATATCATAATTCAAACCTCTCAACAATGTATCATATGAAATCTTAAATTTTTCCTTGTTACTTGAGATATCTTCATTCTTCATGCCCAATTAACTTGATACATTTCCCTGATATCATAACATTTGGTAATAATAATAATATACCTCAAAATCTCGATTCATATTTACATTTAAACCAATCAAAACGGCTCCTTTTTGTCTCACGATATTCATTGATGGATTCTTTGAAACTTAACACTCCACTAATTCATCAAAATTGACCACACATAAACTTTGAATAGTGCGAATAAAACACTTTATATCACATAAGCAATTATGTCATATAAGGTACGACAGAGTAATAAAGTATAATAACATATGCGTATTTCGTAGTAAAAATCATTCCTTAAATAAGCAAGACAATTCAATATATTAGAAATTCACATTCATCCTCAAATACAATTTTAATCCGTAAAGAAACATTATAATTGCTTTAACATATTTTCATATATTTCCAAGAAAATAAATAAATAAATACATCCACAAAATTCCAACCAATTCCGCAATAGGAATACATATAAAAATTAAGTTCTTAACACTAATAAGTAATAACTTATGGATTCATATAAGTAATGTTTATACACACGGCTTTCACATAAGTTTCCATAATTTCAATTTTCCACCTGAAATATGAAAATGTACATATTCCATATTGAAATTTAAATTCAATAATATTCAGCACATAATTTTAATTCACAAATTGCACATGAATTTGAAAATCGAAATACTTTAATAATTCAACCTGTTCTCTGAGATATACAAATAGTGTGACCTATCTGAACTTTAATAAACCTTTAACAAATGTAAACAATAGTACCAACCTTCCGATCGTCAGAAATTTTCGGTCTAATGACTGAAAATAAGATCTTTATAAGTATTCAATCTATTATTATTGGTTTCAACTTAAGGTTCACTGATCTTTGGTGGCTTAAATAGTAGCTCAACATCTTATGGCTCTTCTCATAACATTGATACTCTCGATGACCCACTTTTCGACAATCACAACACTTAAATGGTTACCTTCTTAATATTTCACAAGGTGGTTCTTCACAATTACGTAGAAATATAATCTCTTAGATTTCGATCTCACCATTTTCTCAACCCTCACTTCTCCATTGTAATTATCAGATAGCCTTCAACTAATTTCTCAACTTTCCCTCATCCAATAGAGTTCTTATTTATAGAAAACTTCTTAATAGTAATTACACCTCCTTTCTCCACTGTTCTTTCTTTAATCCCTTGTTGATGATCTTTAGTTCAGTCTCTCATTTCTTTATCCCATATAAATTGGCTTCTTACTCACATCTTTATCCAAAAGTTAACTCATCACACTTTCCTTTAAAGGGTCAAGTCAAAGCTTGCAAAAATTTGTGTGCCTTAATGACTCTTGTGGGTATGCAACTTTAGGTGTAGACCTCACCAATTATTATTATTTATTTATTTATTTTTACTTTTATAGTACTCCGAATGGACAAGCTCCTTAATTATCTTAAAGTTCATAAACCCCATATACTTTTGTAATACCCCAAATCTCCCTCTACGAAAATAATAGAATAATACATATAAAATACCGTAGAGATAGACTTGGGCGTATTACCACCACGTGATAACGTAAGCCTATACTTGACTACAACTTTGCAGCGGAAGTTAAAGGTACTTATTATTAAATGCGATAAAATTTGTGTCAAAACATAATAACTTAAAAACAAAAATTAAAATCCTAATCTAGGTGAATGACGCCCTTGCCCCTGATGCAACATGTATTCCACTTTGATCATCAACACCTAGCTACTTATCAATAAATGATTAGTAGGGCAAAGCCAAAACAAAATAAAGTACGGGTTAGCAAAATATGCTAAGTACGTAAAATGCAAGATAAGTCAAAATAAACTTTATTTAATAAACATGCTTTTGAAATACTCAAGTCATATTATATGAAAACAATTATTTATCCAAGATGATCATTTTCCAAAAATATTCCAAACCATTAATATTGAATGTAAATATTCAAATATTGAAAATAAAATTTTCCTATACCCCAAATTCCTCCTCTAAGTGTGCACACCCCCCAAGTTAGTATCTTTCTGTATAAAGGCTATCCTTGAGGAAAGACTAGGTCATACAAAGTCCATAGTCTTGTCAACCAAATCCGCATAGTGGGATTACAAAACAATAAATAAGCTTATAAAGCTTGTGGGTTCACCAAAATAATTTTTAATATAATAAGAGTTGAGTATAAAGAAAATATACTCTTACTTGTAACAATCCAAAATTCCTTATTTCCTTAATCTTTCAAAATGATATGATAATATCAGTAAAATATTTAGTTATTCCAAATCTTTGAATAGAATATTTTCTATGATATTATTTTCCAAAATATAATAAGATTCAAATCTTTCCATAAAGCATTATTTTCAAAATATAATAAGATGATTCAAATCATAAATATTATTTTCAAAATCTAGAAATTTCATGACAAAAATATAAGGCTAATAAAATATAAAATAATTTTGTCATCAAACTTTAAATTAACATAATACAAAAACTAATTGAATCATAAATTATATCATGTATCATATAAGCACGTAGCAATCATGTAAACACTTTAATAAAGTATCTAGCCACTTAACGTACCTTGATCTAAGAAAAATTTATTACGAAGCTTAAGAGAAATCGCGAATCAACACTCTACACATAAATAAATAACAAGACTCACTATATGTGCATGAACTCTATTTAATTTTCATAAATCATATCTTAAATTTCTATTTTTTTTTTATACTTTAAAAGTATTAAATTATTTTGTTTATTAAACCGTAACAATATTGATAATAATAATAATAATAATATGTGATAATAAGAATAGTAGTTTTAGGTTGAGAGAAAAACCGAAACAAGAGGAGAGGAGGAGGATAGCTAGGTGTCCAAGGGTGGCTGGATGTGGCTCATGGTGGTTGCCGCCAATAGTGGTGGTGGTGAAAGCCAAGAGAAAAAAAGAGGAAATCATGAGGTGTAATCTTATAAGAAAATAGGCAGAAACTTTAAGAGGCCATAACTCCTTCGATATGAGTCCGAATCTGGTGATTCTTGAGCCTAACCTCAATAAATTTTCGAGAGGAACAATCCGTCATGAAACAGCAATTTGCTAAAAATGACTATAAGTGCCCAAAAATTAGTTCTGAACTGAATCGGGTATAAAAGCTACTAAAATAGAAGAAATAATTGTGGAAAAGAAGGGAGAAGAAAAGAATATTTTGAGTGTGTTTGTGAGATTGGAGTTGAAGGGGGAAGATGATTTGTGGAGTTGGTGCAATTTTTGTTATGAGATTGGAGGGGTATTTATAGTGTTTAGGGTTAGTGTAATATGATAGGTGTTGAAGATAGTGAAAATATTAGGGTGATCATAATATATTACAATAGCCATATTTTGGAATGATTTTTGCTTGGAGGCTAAGGAGAATATTATTAAAGGAGGTTGGGGATATTAGAGTGATTATGGAATTTAATTAAGGAAGGAAAAGATTTAATTATTTTATTTTATTTTATTCCTTGCCGTGAGATTCAATGGCTTGGATCAAATTTCTTTTTTCTTTTTTTTCCCCTTTTTGTCTAGCTAATTGGTCTTTTGGGTTTTAGTTTGGGTTTTTAAAAATTAGAAAGTAACATTTGGGCTTAAAATACTTTTTCAATAAAATGAGCTTAATCATAAGATTATTGTAATTTATGAAATAAGGCTTATGTAAAATATACGAAAATCACGTGTATGTATATGAAATTTCGGTTTTTTATAATTTAAAACAACATTTTGACTTGAACTTTTATGTCTAAAATTCAAATAAATAATTTTAGTAGTATAAAATATATTAATTAATTATAAAATATTCATCCAAAATTATAAAATATTTTAGTAGCTGTCAAAAGACGAACCACAAACAGAGAAATCATCCATAAAAACTTCTATGGATGTTTCTAACATGTTAGAAAAAATAGCCATCATGCACCTTTGAAAAATCGAAGGTGCATTACATAGCCCAAACGGCATCCTTCGATATGCAAAGGTACTAAAGGGGCATGTAAACGTGGTTTTTTCCTGATCATCGGGATGAATCGGGATTTGGAAAAATCCCAAGAATCCATCCAAAAAGCAATAACTACTATTATTAGCCAATCTTTCCAAAACTTGATCAATGAACGGAAGGCGAAAGTGATCTTTACGGGTTGATTTGTTTAGTTTTCTGTAATCAATACACATTCTCCAACCTGTAACCGATCTTGTCGAGATAGTTTCACCCTTCTCGTTCTTAATGACAGTCATGCCTCCCTTTTTAGGGACTACTTGAACCGGGCTAACCCACTTACTATCTGAGATAGGGTAGATTATGCCCGAGTCAAGAAATTTAATAACTTCACCTCTCACGCCTTCCTTCATCGAAGGGTTTAACCTTCGCTGATGTTCAATCGAGGAGGCATGATCATCATCAAGCAGTATACGATGCATGTAGAGGGTGGGACTTATTCCTTAAATGTCAGAGATGTTATACCCGATGACACTTCTATATTTTCTCAGAACAACCAAGCGTTTGTCAAGAGAAGTGTCTTCGAGTTTAGCATCGAAAATAACGGGATAAGCCTCATCGGCATCCAGAAAAACATACTTAAGTAAAGAGGGAAGAGGTTTCAACTCTACCTTTGGAGGAGGCGTAGTCCTCTCCTCCTTACCCTCGACCCGGAGTACCTCGAGCTCAGCATCAGTGCTAACTGGGGTGTTATCAAGAATCTTTTTATACCCCCGGCTTTCATCAGTGTCGAAGACCGCTCCGTCAGAGATCAATGATCGCAATGGGTCTGCGGCCTCGATCATTTCAAAAAATTCCACCGTAGTAGTATCGATGGTGTTGATGCGAAGGATTGCATCCGTAATAGGCATTTTCATTACCTTCGAGAATGAGAAAGTGATCTTTTCATCCCCGACATTCAGACTCAAACGACCATCCTTCACATCGATAACGGCGCCCGTCGTTTTCAAGAAAGGCCTCCCCAATATCAAGGGAACCTTGGCATCTTCCTCCATATCCATTATGACAAAATCACAAGGGATAAAAACTCGTCCCACTTGCACCAGGACATCTTCTAGAACTCCTAGAGGTAATCTTACCGAGGGATTGGCAAGCTGAATAGACATTCTTCTGGGCTTTAGGCCGCCCATATTGAGCTTATGGGCCATAGTCAAAGGCATAAGGCTCACACTTGCTCCAAAGTCACATAGAGCATTTTTGCTTTGAAGATCACCGATTTTCACCGGTATTGAGAAACTTCCAGGATCACCAAGCTTCTCGGGAAGCTTGTTCTGAAGAATAGCACTCACCTCCATAGGAAGTGAAATGGTGGCATGCTCCTCTAATTTTCTCTTTTTCGAGAGAAGTTCCTTCAAGAATTTGGCATAAGCCGACATTTGGGACAAAGCATGAAGAAAAGGGATGTTCACTTGAAGACCCTTCATGACCTCGAGAAACTTAGAAAATTTCTCGCCTAACTTCTTCGCAACGATCCGATGGGGGAAAGGAACCGGTGGCACATATGGTTTCATCGGTGCTTTTACAACAATATTCTCTTTTGGAGGCACAACACTATCCTCACTTTGTGGCTCGCTCTCAATCGCTCTGCTCTCAAAATCAATCGACATATCGTCAACAACTCCCTCTTTACTCTCTTTTGTGGCGCCCTCATCTAAAACCATGGATGGACCCGCATAATCCTTACCCGATCGCAGTGTTATTGCCTTTGCTTGTTCCTTCGGATTAGTGATCGGTTGCCCCGGAAATTGAGAACTTGAAGAATTGTTGGAATTCCCCACTTGTTGTGCTATTTGAGCAAGTTGAGTTTCGATCATTTTGTTATGTGTTTGCAATTGATTGATCGAAGTGCTCATCTCGTTTATCTTCCGGTCACTATCTGAATTTTCCTTGGTCTGATGTTGTATGAAGGTCTTTAGAACCGTCTCAAGGCTAGACTTTTGAGGAACGGGAGGGGTATATGGTGGCCTTCTAGGGGAAGGACCCTGATTGAAACCCGGAGGACGATAAGGTGCCGGAGCTTGTTGGTCCCTCGGTTGATATGGTTGTTGTTGGCGGTATTGTTGTTGAAAAGGTGGTTATTGTTGATTGTTGTTCTTCCAGCTGAAATTGGGGTGATCCTTCCAACCGGGATTGTAAGTATTAGAGTACGGATCATTCTGTGCTCCCATCATGGCGACTTGCTCCATCGAGGAGCTGCAATAAGAAGACAAGTGGTTGTTTCCGCCACACATGTCACAAGAATGAGCAGGCTGAGATTCAGAACTTGAGGCGGCAAAATGTGCTTTCTCAAGTATCCGTGTTAAGAAATCCAAACGAGCATTAACATCGTCAAGATTTTGATCGGATCGAGATGTTGTCTTGGGAACAACACGTCTCGACCCACCCCATGAGAACTGCTTAGCAACCTCCTCGATCATTGGCCTAACTTAAGATAAAGGGACTTTCATCAACCTACCACTCGTACCGGAGTCTAAATGACCCCTAGAACAGGATTGAGGCCATTGTAAAATGTCATGTAGGCTATGCCATCACTGTAACCATGGTGAGGGCATTAGCAAAGGAGTTCTTTAAACGCTCCCATGCTTCCCCGAGAGTTTCATCCTCCTCTTGAGAAAAACCCAAGATTTTTCTCCTCATTTCCGAAGTTTTCTCCGGAGGACAGTATTTTTCAAGGAATGCTCTGGTGATAGCATCCCATGTAGTCAAGGATCCCTCGGGGAGTGAGCGAATCCAGTGCTTTGCCTTATCAGTCAATGAAAATTGGAACATGTGCATCCGTATAAACTCTGGTTGAACATTGTTGTGCTTGACTGTGGAGCACAATTCCAAAAAGTTGTCAAGATGAGAAAAAGGACACTCGGTCGAGTTTCCCCCAAATTGTGAATCTTTCACCATCCGGATGAGATGTGGTGAAAATTCATGATGATTTGCAGCCATAGCGGGCAAAGCAATCCCGCTACGCAATTCGAAGGATTCCGGGTGGCGGAAATCCCTCATTGTCTGTTGTGGAGGTGGTGGCGTATCAGCCATAACTGAAGAAATAGAACAAGAACTACCTGGTGACTTTGATTGCAACTCAGATTCGAGTTGCTCAATGTTATGCGCACTAGTAGCCTTTCTCAGATCCCTCAAGTAACGGTTGATTTCTGGGATTAATGGGATGACTGGTAAGCTACGAGTCCTGCGTGTCATAAACTGCTAAACAAACACGTTAGCAATAACAATTGACACAATCAAGTAGAAAATGAATTAATAGAAGACAAAGTCCAGTCAAACTCAAGTAAATCTATAGCAACAAATTCCGTTATTCCCCGGCAACGGCGCCAAAATTTGATAGGCCGTCGTCGAGCCTACCAAAAGTAAAATTCCTAACTCGAACTTACTAATGCTAGTAAGGGCAAGTAAGGGTCGAACCCTAGGGAATAATGTTTGCTGACCAAAGACAATGAGCATAGACAAGCTAAGTCGAAATCGGATTCAAAGATTGGGAGTCAATAAACTACAATACACTAAAATAGGGGTCTAAAACAAGGAATAAAATACTAAGGTTAGAGGATTAACGTCTCGACACCACCATGAATTATGGATCGGTCAAACCTTAGACTTAGGTCGTGGTTAAAGGGGAGGCCATTCTATGATCACACTAATCTTTCGAGTTAGTGTGACGACCGGGAAGACGTAGACTAATTACTTTCGTAAAAGACACACCTAACAAGTCATAAGCACAAATCACGAAGACCGGTAACTTTCCCTTAATCGAAGGCCCAACTTTCGTGGTGCTTCCATCAATCGGGCGAAGGGAGTCATCACCCACATTCACCTTTCGGTCCTTAGGTGGGGATTCTCCTATGAATCTAATGCTAGCTAAACATGAGACTCAACATCAATAAACCTTCGGTACCGACATTAACACAACCAACACTAAGAAATGACTAAAACATAAACATGGAGGATTTTGAGAGGTTTCACCCCAAACCGTAGCAATAAGACTACTCACACATGGCTAGAATAATAAAAGAAAACATAATGAACATATTAAAAACAACACCAAGCATGAAAATAACAACAAACTATGAATTTAAGCAATATTCAATCACAAAACATCAAGCAATAATTAACTAAATGTAAAAATAAAGGAAGGAGTAGAGAAATGCTACAAATGAAGCTTCATTATCAATGAGTTGAAGAAATGGATGATCAATGTAACTTACAAACCAAAAGCTTGAACTTCTAAAATAAATCTAAAGCTTGAACAAGAAAATCTATGGAAATTTGGAGAGAGAAAGGAGAGAAAACTAACTTAAACTAGGTTAAGTATATGGATAATGTCATAAATGTCTCTTTTTCTACAAAAAGGGAGTATAAAGGTATATATACCTCTCCCAAAAATTAAAACAAATAAGCTAAAAAAAACGAGCAGAGGCATTTCAGCGGGCGCTGAGGCGATGACAGCGCCCGCTGGCACCTATAACAGTAGGCTTGTAGGTTGGAAGACTTATGGCAGCGGGGGCTGAGTTGGGGTCGGCGGCCGCTGCCAATCCTTGGGGTGCTACTGCCTCAAAACAGGGGAGGGGGACAGCGGTCGCTGTTTGGGAGTCAGCGGCCGTTGTTCTTCTCTTTGTGCTCATGGGAATCCATCAGCGGCCGCTGCCTTGGCCTAGATAACCTTCTGCCTTTTTTCTTAGAAAATGCCTTGAAACAAATAAATCATCTCAGCGGACGCTGAGGAATTCCCAGCGCCCGTTGGGACCTTCTTGGCTCCAACATTGGCAAATGACTGTGGCTTCCTCGAGGTTCCGGGCTTGCCTCCTCTGGTTCCGAAATAGACTCGAGACCTGCAAAATGGGAAGAAAACGTAGAAACAAAGCAAAATAGATGAAATCACATAGAAAAAGGGGAAGGGAACTACCGAAACAAAACTAAACTAAAAAGCCTAAAAAAGTTAACAAAAACTAAACAAAAAATAGAAAATAAATTAATAAAAACTACGAAAAATACTAACTAAATACAGACTATCAACTAAACTAATGGGACAAATGCACACATAGCACACTAATCCTACAATATGCAAATGATGATCTTCTAAGGTCAGTCCTGGGTGCTCAAAAGGTACCATGACTAGAGGGAAACTGAACCGATCTAGTCACTCTTCACATTGAATGACACACGGTTAAAAATTCCCTCATTATGATCTCATCGGGAATGAGGATCACGCTGCATGGCTGGGATGGACCGATTACGATTATTGAGGTCGGGCACCACAAGTAACCATAATCAAACCCCCCGGGGTCGGTCTCGAGCATAGAACATGCTCATATGAGACGTGGGCCTAAGTGTGACCTTATGCGGAAGGTCACTACGTTACATGCTTAAAAATTGAATAATGATCTTACAAGACTTTTCATGTTTGTCCACACCACTAAGGAGTGATATTCCCTAGTTGAGTCGCCAAACTGTAGGGGTCGTTTTTACCCGGCTGCCTACGTCACGAGTTGATTTGAATGCTCGTTAACGTCGTACGTGAATAAGGACTAGTAGGAGTCTCCACCGTGCGTTTATACGTTCCACGGACACCGAAGAAGTACCGAAAGCCAGGAGCAATCGGCCCCATATGGTCGTGCACCAGAGTATGGGTTCGGGGACAGGTTACGAGCCAATCGTGGATTGGGCTAGCCCGCCTGCAAGCAGACTCTACTAGGTCTTTTTTGTAATATCATTGTTCAATTTCAGAGCAACAGAGATAACTCAATTTTAGCCCTAATTTGCGAATTACTAAGTCGGTTCAGATTAATGCACAAATTAGCCTAAAATTGTTTTGTGACCACTTTGGAATTAGTCAATATTATTATACTAAAATGAGGCCAAAAGAATTCAAGATTCAATTCATATAAATCACATAAAAAAAATCAACACAGCGACGGCACGAAAATGCAAAAATGAAAGTGCGAACGTACCTCGAATCTCGTGCAATTAGACTATCAAAATAAATCTGTAATAAAAAAAAGCTACATGGAATGACATGAAAAATGCAAAACCAAAAGGCATGACATGGATTACGAATCGCACATAAAAAGAAAAAGAAGTTACATGAATTAAAACATAGATCTGCGCGAACAGAACAAAAAAATTCACATATTATCAAGATTAACACAAGTCATAGCTAGATTAAAATGAAAATTGAAAGAAAAGAAAGCATATTAACATTGAATAGAAAAGGGTTTCAGAAATGTGTACCGGAGTGTGCGGCGGTCGATTATGACCTTGAGATTAGCACGCCAAATGCCAAGTGACAGAGTTTTGAATTGATTTTGACAGATTTTTGAAGTGTTTTTGTGAGAGAGAGTATATAGTAGAGAGAGAGAGTAGAAGTTGTGAAGTCAGAACGTTGTGATGAAAAGCCGGATAGAGGGTCGTATTTATAGGCAAACAGAGGCAAAAATCGACCCCGGAGGACACCAGACCTGCGTCTAGGCGCAGGTCCAGTTTCATGACCTGCGTCTAGACGCAGGTCAGTATTTTCGAGCTGCTTCTAGGCGCAGGTCCTGTAATATGGACCTGCGTCTAGGCGCAGGTCCAGCTGGGATCTAGGTCGATTTTTTTGCTTATTTTGCGCGTGATTCTCCGAGATATTATGCGATTATGATAAGATTACGGGAATCATTGGATGGTTATGTAATATTATCGTAATATTTGGGATTCTGGGAGATTCCGCGAGGTTTCGGAATAATTCGGGCCATTCTAGACTGTTCTCGAACCGTTTTTGGGTTTTTAGGACTATCTTGAAAAAATACGCCAAAAATGCCAAAAAATATGGGGAAATTCTAGAAAAATATAAATTAGTGAAAAGTGGAGAAAAAGTTGACGATGTAGGTGTAAAATTACTAAAATACCCCTAAGAATGGAAAATGTATCAAAAATTCATAGAAAATAGATAAAACTCAGAAAATTTTGGAAAATTTACCAAAATTTCTAGAAAAATGTAATTAACTTAGAAAAAATATATAATGCAATGGAAAGTCAATAAAATTCCCTTAGAAAATAAATATGCATGAAAAATAATAAAAATAAATTAATAAAAATCCTAAAAAATGTCTGAAAAATCCTAAAACGAGTCGTAAACCTCTAAAACGCCTATAAACTGTGAGAGTGGTATGAGAGGGGTAAAGAGGTGGCATTTTGGCATACTAGCTCAAGACTGGACCTGTGCAACAGGGTACATTCATCATAGACCGTGGGGAGCTAACTGAGGTGCCAGAATTAAGAGAAGAAGCCCATTTATGAAGAGCTACGTGATGACACGCTGATGGCCATCATCTCAAAAAAAATTCCTTGGTTCGCAGATATTGCTAATTTTTGGGTAAGAGGGGTAGTTCCTCATGACTTTTCATCGCAAAAGAAGACAAGGTTCTTCAAATATGTCAAGAGGTATTTTTGGATGACCCATATCTCTGTAAGTAGTGAAGTGATGTTCTTTTTCGACAATGTGCCCCAAATCATAAAATTGAAGGTGCATTGGAGCATTGCCATTCACTATCTTGCGGGGGACATGGAGGAGTTGACAAGACCGTGGCCAAGATTCTAGAAAGTCTCCTTTGTTGGCCAACCATACATAAAGATGCCCATTCCTTCATCTTGCGGTGTGACAGATACCATAGGATGGGAGAAATCACAAAAAGGAATGAAATGCCGCAACAATCCATCTTGGAGGTTGAGTCGTTTGATGTCTGGGGAGTGGACTTCACTGGGCCATTCATAAATTTTTGTGGGCACCAGTACATCCTTGTGAGGGTGGATTACGTTACTAAATGGGTCGAGGAATTCCCTTCGCCCACTAATGACCATAAGGTTGTGACTAAACTACTCAAGAAGATCATGTTTCCTAGATTTTGGGTGCCAAGAGTTCTAATCGGTGATGGCGGGTCGCACTTTGCTAAGAGGCAATTTGAAGCTCTTCTGAAGAAATACGGTGTACATCACAAGGTGGGACTTCCATATCACCCGCAAACTCAAGGGCAAGTTGAATTGTCTAATAGAGAGATCAAAAAATTGCTTGAGAGGATGGTAAACAAGTCCAGTAAAGATTGGCCGCTGCAGTTAGATGATGTTCTGTGGGCTTTGAGGACTGCTTACAAGACCCCAATCGGTACAACTCCGTATCGGTTGGTCTATGGGAAAGGTTGCCACCTTCCAATGGAACTCGAGTATAAGGAATGGTGGACGATCAAAATGCTAAATATGGATTTGAAATTGGCTGGTGAGAAGAGATTGTTAATGCTAAATGAACTTGACAAGCTGCGTTTCAATGCTTATGAGAGTTCCTGTCTCTATAAGGATCAGTCAAAGGGAAGGCATGACCAACGCATCAAGGATAGAAACTTCAATTTAAGGTTCAGGACAAGGTATTATTATTTAATTCACGCTTTCGTCTCTTTCCGGGCAAGCTTAAATCTAAATGGTTTGGGCCTTTCGTCATTACAAACACAACTCCAAATGGTTAATGGCAAAAGAATCAAGCGGTATTATGACAAAAGTTGTAACGGCCCGTATTTTAGCAACGTTGTTTTCGGAGAAAACAACAACACAGATCATTAATAAACGACTTTATAATGATCAACACTTAAAACGGAAGCTCTAACACTTAATCAATATTATTAGAAATCTTATTAAAACCAAACTAGAATTATTCCAAAGGTTCTCATTAAACTGCTAAAAATACTATTACAAACTTTGAATATTAAAATAAGACTAGGACTAATACTAAATGGGTAGCTAAACTGCTGCTCTTGCAAGCTCACAAGTCCCAACCCTCAGTAACACCCGGCTTATTCTTCTTCTTCACCTGAAAGGGGAATGGGGGGGTCCACAGTCAGTGGGGAATAATTAGAATGTTCTACTTAATAGTAGAACATAATTAAGCATATAATAATCAGAATACAAATCCACCAATCACATGAATCAATCAACATCAACAATTATATTCAAAAATAACAACAATCAGTTAACGCAACAGAAAAACATACAACTAAATCATAACCATTCTACACACTCTTCTAGGCTCACCTCAATACTTTAAACTCTTAATTATCCATTTTCAAAATCATTCCATCAATCTAAACCAAAATCATTTTAACCACTTGCTAAGGTCACCTCAAGACTCTAGACTTTTCTAGATTCTTAATTAATCAATTTCCAATTCTTTCTTCCATTCTAATCCATGACTAGTCATATGCTCGTAGGGGAACTTTTTCCCCAACTTTCCTTTCTCTAGGATCTAGAACTGACACCATTCCGCAGTGGCGCAGTGACTTCGACTATGCCCGTGTTCGTGACCCTAATGTCACTAAACTGGTGGTCACTTCATAGTTTATCAATTTCTCATGTTTCATTATATCATTCTCATCATCATCTTTCCTCATCATTTATTATTTATTTTATATGGTGCTCATACCGACCGTCAATTCCTTAAATATCGGCATAACTGTCCGTCAATTCCAACTATCAGTATATGTCGTTCGTCAATTCCTTAAATCCGGTAGAGTATACCATAATTGAAAGTACTAGATGACCGTAATTGGAACTGAGATGTTCAAAATCCCAGGATAGAGAGGTGCGGCACGTATATCGGTCATCTAAAATATCAAGTCTTTCCTAGCCAGAGATCGAAACAAAACAATATCCTCTTACTCTGTTTCCGTTCCTTCATTAATATTTTATTATTTTATTTGGACTTAAACCTAAATTCTAAGTCAACCTAACTTGGTACTTAGTCAACTCTAGTCCACATCCTTTCTTGACTTCTAAACTTAATAACAAATTACACAATCATAACAATTCATAATCATAAAATAAATAAAGCAAGTAAATTCATAGTTTAATACAAGCTTAAATTAAATAATTATTAACATAATTCAATTTATTTAACAGCATACACTGTTTTTAAAATAAATAAAATAAAAGAATTTAATTAATAAATTCAAAACAAATAATCGTAGTTTAAATTATTTAAATTCAATTGATTTAATAAAAATCCAAACTTTACTTTGAAGAGCTAAGTTTCGTATTAAACTTTCGATTCACACGGTTATTTCCAAATAATTTTAATAACTTTTAACTTTCAAGATTTTAATTAGTTAAAAACAAAAGATTACAAATTAAGCTATTCTAAATTTATAAAAATTCATGCTTGAATAATTTAATCAAATTCGAACCAAAATTTTAATTAAAATCCTCTTGTCACTCGACATTTTCCCTTTTAAAACCAAAATTCATTCTTTAATTCAAGAAATTAAATAAATGCAAGGGTTAATTTAAAGAACGTTTAATAATTAAAGATAGAACAAGATTTAGATTAAAAAAATTGGTTTTTTTAAACTTAAACTACTCGAAAATTTCAAGAACAACTAAGAAAGATTCAATTTTTCCATAAGCATAACACTTCATTAATTAATTATCAAGAATCATAGCAAGAATCATAGATCATACATAGAATCATGTTCCGAAATGCCATATTTCTACCCAAAATGATGCAAATACGTAATAAAATGGTTATATTACTGTTTTAAGACATGCATAGACCTTAAAAACCAGAATTAGGTTCATTGGTGCGAATATGGGAACAAAACACCCAAAACAAGCAAAAAATTACCTATTTGGCTAGTTTTGATTCCAAAATGCTTTATTTAATCCAAAAATGATGCAAATAAGTCATAAATTGGTTATATTAATGTTTTAGGACATGAATAGACCTTAAAAACATGAATTAGGTTGATCGCTGCGAATATGCATGGGAACAAAAACACCCAAAGCAAGGCAAAAATGACCTATTAGGCTATTTTTTGTTCCGAAATGCCCTATTTCTACCCATAATGATGCAAATAAGTAATAAAATTGTTATAATATTGTTTTAGGACATGAATAGACCTTAAAAACAAGAATTAGGTTGATCGGTGCGAATATGGGAACAAAAACACTCAAAGCAAGGCAAAAATTGACCTAGTATGCTAGTTTTTGTTCCGAAATGCCCTATTTCTATCCAAAATGATGCAAATAAGTAATAAAATGGTTAGATTACTGTATTAAGAAATGAAAAGACCTTAAAAACAAGAATTAGGTTCATTGGCGCGAATATGAGAGCAAAACACCCAAAACAAGCAAAAAATTACCTATTTGGCTAGTTTTGATTCCAAAATGCTTTATTTAATCCAAAAATGATGAAAATAATTCATAAATTGGTTATATTAATGTTTTAGGACATGATTAGACCTTAAACACAAGAATTAGGTTGATCGGTGCGAATATGGGAACAAAAACACCCAAAGCAAGGCAAAAATGACCTATTAGGCTACTTTTTGTTCCGAAATGCTCTATTTCTACCCACAATGATGCAAATAAGTAATAAAATGGTTATATTATTGTTTTAGGACATGAATAAACCTTAAAAACAATAATTAGGTTGATCGGTGCGAATATGGGAACAAAAACACCCAAAGCAAGGCAAAAATGACCTATTAGGCTAGTTTTTGTTTCGAAATGCCCTATTTCTACCCAAAATGATGCAAATAAGTAAAAAAATAGTTATATTACTGTTTTAAGACATGAATATACCTTAAAAACAATAAATAGGTTGCTTGGTGCGAATATGGGAACAAAAACACTTAAAACTAGCCAAAAATGACCTATTAGGCTAGTTTTTGTTCCGAAATGCCTTATTTCGGACTAAAATGATGCAAATAAGTGATAAAATGATTATATTATTGTTTTAGTACATGAATAGACCTTAAAAACAAGAGTTAGGTTGATTGGTGCGAATATGGGAACAAAAACCCCCAAAACAAGCCAAAAATTACCTATTTGGCTAGTTTTGATTCCAAAATGCTTTATTTTATCCAAAAATGCTGCAAATAAGTCATAAATTGCTTACATTAGTGTTTTAGGACATTAATAGACCTTAAAAACAATAATTAGGTTGATTATTGCGAATATGTGAACAAAAACACTCAAGAAAAGCCAAAAATGACCTATTTAGCTAGTTTTGATTCCAAACTGCTCTATTGTTGCCAAAAGTGATGCAAATAAGTAATAAATTTCTTGCATTGCATGAATATTTTAGGATATGAATACAAAATAATCTTATTATTTGGGATATTTATTTTGTTTTAGGTTTTCAATACTCCACGGGAGTAGGCTTTTACTACTACGGAAATCGACGCAGTTCGAGACAAATTTGCTTGCTTCTTCACCAATAATTATACTTGAGCATCCATTACTGTTTCAGGTTCTTCTATTACACATTTAATTTTTTTCGTTATGTAATCGACAAAGTCTCTAACCAGCACGAACTTATTATTTTGCTACGTACTTTGGGCTTTGTTACATGTGAAGTTTCTATTTGCTTCTTGATTGCTGTCTTGATCGGTTGATCCTCAGCTCATGCATGGCATGGTTTAATATTTGCCCTAGCTTGCTTTCAATTCCTAGTATTTCTTTTGTTAATTTTTTCTTGTCTTAGCTATCTTCCCGAAGTTATACAAATTGATTTTAACTAGAGGTCTTCGATCTACTTGTTCGTTATGTAATTCACTTGTTTCTGGCATTTTGTACGTTTTTGCTTGTAAATATAATTTCTTTTGGTTTTAATACGGAGTATAATTTTGATTTGATGTAATATTTTGATTTGATGTATGAGGATTCTTTTAAATTTATATTGCAGGATTGAATGTATGAGGATTCTTTTAAATTTAAATATATTGCAGGATTTGATTTTAGATACATTTGAATAGAAATTGTAATTTAAAAAAATATATATATATATATTATCTGCTCCGCGATTTCACAAATAGGGGAGCAGATAATTATTATCTGCTCCGCGATTTTACAAATAGCGGAGCAGATAATCAGTATCTGCTCCTCTATTTTTGAAATCGCGGAGCAGATAATAATTATCTGCTCCGCTACGTAGCGAATCAGATAATTATTCTCTATCTGCTCCGTTCAATGCTGCTGCGGGGCTGTAGCGGAGAAGATAAAAGCTAAAATAACGGAGCAGATAGAGTTTTTTCCACTAGTGTTACTCGCCACTGATTGTGGACCCCCATTACAAGTAATGGAGATGAAGCTTGATTGGGTTTTAGCGTGGGTTGGTTTGTGTGCCGTAGCGAGGTTTTTAGTTTTACTTCTGTCACATATTTTACTTTTTAATTCAGTATTTCTACGATTCTGCCCAGCTTGTTGGGCCAAGATTTCCCTAACTATATGTAATTTTGGACCATTAGTTCCTTTCCGTTTTGCCTAGTAGACTCTTATTTCTTTTTTCATTAATAAAAGTTAGACTTCTGAACTTAATTTAGTTGATTAATCTTTATATAATAATTTATTAGTAATTGGTAACGAGCCGGTTTGTCGATATTTTCAAGATCGACAACGCACAAAAAGTCGGGCCGTTACACGTCTTGGGGTGAATTTTGAGTATGGTAAAATACGAGGAAGTGACTATATTGTGTTGATGAGTATTTTTTTTACTTATTTATTTTATTTTTAAGCTTTGCTCTAAGTAATTTGTGTTGTGCTCAGGCCCGTGCTTCTACCTGTGCAAGCAGGCCTCCAGCACAGAGCCCCGTGCCCAAATAAGGGCCCAAATAAATATGGGCTTAGTTTTTTTTTAAAAAAAAAGTGCTTGCTTTACTATAGCATTTACTCAACTTTCCAATTTTTTTTCACGCCTGACATCCTAGTCTCCTACTTTCACGCTTCTCTTCCCTTCCATTAATTCTTACCTATTTTCAAGGCTACTTTTTTCCATGTTTCCATTTTAATGGTTCGTTTATTATTTTTCTCAACCAAATTTATTCATTTTCTCAACCAAAATACCAAATTTATCTATTACATTAAACTCCATTTAATTTTTGATTATTTTCCCCCTTTATTTTTTCCTATGAAAAATTAAAATTATCATTTTACACCATTAAAGCATTTGATTTTCGTTTACCATCCATGGCATCAGTTCCATTACTTCCATAAAGCGGCCTTTATAAAATTTCCATCAATTTTTATTGTTCCTACAAAATCTACTAACTACTTAGATTGGATTATGAACAGGAAAAAATTAGGTTTTTCATATTATTTGATAAAAAAATCTCATTGTTGAAAAATTCTTGAATCTGATTATTTGAGAAGAGAGGACAAATTTCCAGATTCACTACTTCAGGTACGCAACTTTTGTTTTAGGCTGGAATCAGTGATTCAATGAAAGAATGAATGATATATATAAATTGTTAATTTCATTGTTTTTCAAATATTAGATTGACATAATGACATTGCAACGGGCCGGCAAAGTGGGTGCATGCTAACAATTTGGAGCATTATGGATTATTATCAATTTATCAAATTATCAGGTTGTTTTGCTCTTTGTTTGTATTTTTATTTAATTATTGATTATTTTATAAATTAATTAGTAATTTTTTTTTATTTTAACCATGCCTCCTAAAACTAGAAAATATGAATCTGGATATAAAAGAGGAATTGAGTCAATCTCAAAGAGGAGTTCTTGATAAATTTATGATAAAGGATACCCAAACGACCCCTGATCCTCTTGAAAATCCAATTAGTGATGATGTTAATGTGGTTAATGCTGAGAATAATAATATGGAGAACCAAAGTGATGAAGCAGAAAATATTGGTGATATGAATGTGCCCATAGAAAATGATAATGTAGAGAATCCTAATGTTGATTCTGGAAATGCTGAAAATTAAAATGCTGTAAATGATGATAAAAATGATGCTAAAAATGATGAAAATGATGACTATGATATGCTGCACGATAATGTTGATAATAGCGTAGAGCAAGAAAATCCATTTGAACATTTGTTTGAGATATTTGATCCTAGAAGATGGGATGCTCTTGATTCTAAAATGATTGATCTAATAGCGATAAAAGGTCCAAAGAGAGATCGTTCCATTGTGAAGGGACCTAAAGAAAAATTTTCTAGACGCTTTACGGCAAATTTATATACTAAAGTTTTATCAAATGGAGAAAAGTGTGATAGGGAATGGCTTGTTTATTCAAAAGAGTTTGATAGATTATTTTGCTTCTGTTGTAAAGTTTTTAAAAGAGGGATTGGTAGAGGTTTATTAGCAAATGAGGGCTTTAGTGATTGGGCACATATTGGTGAGAGACTTAGGGAGCACGAGACAGGCATGGAACATGTTAAGAATATGACCACTTGGTATGAGTTACGTGTATGACTCCAAAAGAATGAAACTATTGATAAAACTGTTCAAAATATGACAGAGAAAGAAAAGGATCACTGGAAAAAGGTTTTGAAAAGAATTATTTCTATAGTGAAATTACTTGCTAAAAATAGTTTGGCCTTTCGTGGTACTAATGGAAAATTGTATCAAAATAGTAATGGCAATTTTTTGGGCTTGATTGAAATCTTAGCAAAGTTTGATCCAATTATCTAAGAACATGTTAGACGTATTACCAATGATAAAATTCACGTTCATTATCTTGGAAATAGGATCCAAAATGAGTTAATATTTTTGCTTGCTAATGCAATTAAAATTGAAATAATTAAAAAAATCAAACAAGCAAAGTATTTTTCTGTGATACTTGATTGTACTCTTGACATTAGTCACCAAGAGCAAATGTCTATGATAATAAGGTATGTGGTTGTGTCTTCTAATTCTATGAGCATTGAAGAATATTTTTTGGGATTTTTGGATGTGAATGATACAAGTGGCCAAGGACTTTTTAGTGTTTTGCAAAATGAGTTGAAAAATCTTGATCTTAACATATTTGATGTGTGGGGAAAAAGTTATGATAATGGATCAAACATGAAAGGAAAACATCAAGGTGTGCAAAATAGATTTTTAGACTTGAATCCAAGAGCTTTTTATACTCCTTGTGGTTGTCATAGTCTTAATTTGACATTGTGTGATATGGCTAACTCGTGTACTAAAGCTAAAGATTTTTTTTGGAGTCATTCAACGCATTTACACAATATTTGCCAATTCTAATAAAAGATGGGATATTTTGACAGAAAATGTAAAAGGATTGACACCAAAACCATTATCACCCAATCGATGGGAAAGTCATGTCAATAGTGTCCAAGCTATTAAGACTCAAATGGTGGATTTAAGAAAAGCTTTACTTGAGTTATCTGAAAAGGATGTTGATTCTAAAATAAGAAGTGAAGCTAAATCCTTAGCAATTAATGAGCTTGGAGATTTTGAATTCTTGATGGCAATAATTATTTGCTTTGATATTTTATCCACAATGAATACTGTTAGTAAACTATTACAATAAAGTGATATGCTTATTGATGTTGCTATGAAAAAAATAAAAGGGTTGATTGTATTTTTTGAGAGGTATAGAGAAACTGGTTTTTATGAGGCATTGGATAATGCTAAGGAAATTGCTATTGAATTAAATATCGATCCAATATATATTCCCTGAAAAACGTATTATTCGAAGAAAAAAATAGTTTGACGATAATTTGAATACCCCATCAGTGGATTTACATGGAGAAGAATCTTTTAGAGTTAATTATTTTCTTTATCTTGTTGGTCAAGCTGTTGTTTCTTTAAATTATAGGTTTGAGCAATATCAAGAGTATGAGCCTATTTTTGGTTTTATGTTTAACTCTGGCAGGTTACAATCATTAGACGAGGCAACTCTGAAGAATTCATGAAGTAATTTTGAATTGGCTCTGAAGCATGATGAGCATTCTGATGTTGATGGAAAAGAACTATTTGTGGAGCTAAAGTTATTAAGAAACATCTTGCCAGGAGGAAAAATGGGACCCGTTGATATATTAAAATTTTTGAAAGGTTTATATTGTTTTCCTAATACAACTATTGCATATAGAATTTTATTAACGATTCCTATGACAGTTACTTTCGCAGAAAAAAGTTTTTCAAAATTAAAGTTGTTGAACACTTACATGCGGTCTACCATGTCTCAAGAAATGCTTAATGGATTAGCATTACTAGCAATCAAGAATGATCTTTTGGACATGGTACAATATGAAGATTTGGTTGATGAATTTGCTTCCAAAAGTGCGAGAAGGAAAGTTCATTTTAAGAGCATGAAAGTTTAAATTGATATGAAGACGTTTGTATTTTTTTTTTTTTACAAAGTTGTTTCTAATATGACACTACTTTTTTTAGATAAATATTTGTTATGCGATATTGTTGTGAAATAAAATTAGAATAACAAAAAAATCTGATTAAGGTGCCCATTTTTTAAGATTTTGAACAGGGCTCCGAATTTCCACGGCACGGCCTTGCTTAGGGTGTTGCTTATAGATTTTCATAATCATAAATGCATGTTCTTACCTAGCTTAATGTGTTAACTAAATTAACTTGACATGTTAATTGCATATGATTGATTTAGCATTTGTGGTTTTGGGTTGTCATAATGAATGAGGGATTGTTGGAGGTGGTTTATGATTGTTTCTATGGCCTATTGGTTGGAAGTGATTTATGATTGAATTGCTATGGCACTGTGATGATTTCAGTTACTTGCCATATTGTTTAGCCAGGAGTAGTGTGATGAAATGTTTGAGAAATTGTGAAGGACCACCGACCCTTGCGTTTAAAGATTCTCATGTTAGTGCTTATACATCATTCTACATATTCTAAGCTTATTAATTCATTCTTGTAGGTACAAATATGTTCCGAGGGAAGCTTTTTGGAGGTAGTCCCAAACTCAGAAGACTAGCACTTCCCAGAATTAATCATCTAAAGGGAAAGAAAAACAGCGGTAAACATCTCATTCAGACTCAAGTAGGCCCAACAGAGCTCAGCAGCGCGCCAAATATACTAAGCTAACTAAGAGAACCTTGCGATCAACAAGGTTCTTCCACCGTGAAACATGCGACGATTTTGGCATAATTGATAAGGCCGTCCATATGGCACGCAATTTGGGATGAGGAGAGTGGTTCTTTGCCACTATGCCGAGCAAGGATGGGAGCAAGAATGAGGTGCCCCATATATATTACGAGTTTACACTTGATTTTCTGTCATCCTACCATTTCAAGGTAAATGACCCTAGCAAGGGCCAACACCACCACCAAGCAGGGGAGTTGAGCTTAAAGATTTTCGGCAAGTCGTACACACCAACAACCGAGAAGCTCAACCGATTCTTTGTCCGGGGAACTTCTCACATTGTCACCTCTGCTAATGATTATATTTGGGAAGGCTATTATATGTTGAGGCCGATTGGTGGAGCAGGATTATTGATGGTACCACCTTTTTCTCAGCCAGCGGCTCCAAAGTTTCTGAGATTCAGCATCCAGCTCTCCGCTATATGGTGCGGCTCATTGTTTACTTCTTATTTTCTAGAGGAGAGCTTGGCCAGATCACCCAGGATGAGCTCAAGCTTCTTTGGTTGGCCACTGAGGGGTATGGCCTGGGCGAAACCCTAACCACTACATGTATAACTACGACGTGTTCTACCTTGCTCGCAGATTTGGTGAAGTTGCTGAAGGGATCAACAACACAAGGATCATCTATCTCGGTAGAATGATCACCTGGATCGCATATAAGCTAGGCCAGGCCACCTCAGAGAGATTCTTAAGCAGACACTACTGATAGAGGACCCATACTTGGATCATACGGCCCTCCGCAGCAATATATTTTGCCTTACTTATGTACGGAGGGGTGATGATTTTTAAAGGTTTGAGGCAAAATTAATGCAACAGTAAAGCAGTGGCTAAAAGAAGAAAGAAAGATTGATTGTGTTTTTTTTGTGTATTTTTCTTCGTTCTACTGCATTCATGACATAGGCCAATATTTATAGTGGAGCCACAATCCCTAGGACATTCCCCTAGGGAAGACCACAACCCAAATGATTGGACTAGGCCCACAGAGTAGGGACAGAACATCACAGCATGACAAAATAAAAGGACAATGTAATAAATTGCTTAATACAAGTTAAATTAAATAAATCAAATACATTGATTTACTTCATTCCCTTTCAACACTCCCCCTCAAGTGAGGGGAAGGCTTGTCCTGAGCTCCCAGCTTGGTGAGTATGTAGTGATGCTTGTCAATTGGTAGACCTTTAGTGAGTATATCAGCTAGTTGATCTTTAGTGGAGACATATGTAGAATTTATGTCACCTTGACTGACCTTGTCTCGAATGAAATGGCAATCAAGTTCTACATGTTTGGTCCTCTCATGTAGAACTGGATTGATGGCTATAGAAATGGCTGCTTGGTTGTCACATTTAAGAAGGACAGGTTTCAAGCATGAGAGGCCCAAGTCTTTGAGAAGTTGGGTGAGCCATGAGACTTCACAGGTAGTTAGAGCCATGGCTCTATACTCAGCTTCTGCAGTGGATCTTGCCACCACTGCTTGTTTTTTGGCCTTCCAAGAAATAAGTGAGTCACCTAGAAGGATGCAGTAGCCACTGGTAGACCTCCTAGACATAGGACAACTGCCCCAATCACTGTCAGTGTATGCTGTGAGGACAGCTCCTCATGATGAAGCAAGCAATATTCCTTGACCTGGACAGCTCTTGAGGTACCTTAGTACTCGTTTGGCTTCTTGCATATGAGCTGAGGTTGGTTGTTGCATAAATTGACTTAAGTTGTGAACAGCAAAGGCAATGTCAGGCCTTGTTATGGTCAAGTAAATGAGCTTGCCTATGAGTCTCTGGTACTCAGTTGGGTCTGGCAGAGGAGTTCCCATTGAGTGAGTCAATCTGTTATGAGAATCCACAGGAAGCTTCAGAGGTCTTGCCCTTTCCATTTGAAACTGCTTGAGCATGTCTAGAGTATACTTTCTTTGAGAAATGAAGATTCCTTGTTGTGATCTTTCCACTTCAATGCCAAGAAAATACCTCAATTCACCTAAATCTTTCATACTGAATTGACTTGACAGGAAGGCCTTGGTTTCTTGAATCATTTGTGAGCTATTGCCTATGATCATAAGATCATCCACATAGACCAACACCACCACCATGTGGTTCCCAATTCTCTTTATGAATAATGAGTAATCTGCTTTGGATTGCTTGAATCCATTGTCCATAAGGGCATTGCTCAATTTGGCAAACCACTGCCTTGGAGCCTGTTTCAACCCATATAGGGATTTCTGTAACTTACACACCAAGTTAGGATGGTTTTTTGTGAACACATGCTCCCCCTGTCCAACTACCATGCTCTTTCCTGGTCCTGCATAGCCAGTTGGTATCTTCATGTAAAAATCTTCTGTGATTTCTCCATGTAAGAAGGCATTTCTCACATCCATTTGCACTAGCTTCCAATCTTGCATGCTTGCCACTGCAAGTAAGGACCTAACAGTGGTCATCTTTGCCACAGGGGCAAAGGTTTGATCAAAATCAACTCCTTCCTTTTGCCTACACCCCAAAATTACTAGCCTTGCCTTTTTCCTTTCAACTGCACCATCTGGGAGAAATTTTGTTCTGTAAAGCCATTTGGTTCCTATGGCCTTCTTTCCTGGAGGAAGCTCTGTCAGTGACCATGTTTGGTTGCTTTCAAGGGCTGATATTTCTTCATTCATAGCTTGCACCCACCCCTCATCTTGAATTGCCACCTTGAACTGAGTTGGGTTAACAGCCTCTGTGGTTTTAGCCAAAAAAGCTGAGAATGTTGGGGGGACACTCATGGAAGCCACATTTGTAGCTGGATTTGATGTTCCAGCTTCTTTGTTGTTCCTTTGCATTACTATGTAGTCTGACATCCACTCAGGAGGCCTCCTGTCCCTGGTGGATTTCCTGACTTCAGGTGCAGGTGTCTGTTCCACCTGTTGCTCCTGTTGATTATCACTACCCTGATTCATTTCTGTACTTTCAGTTTCTGTGAACACTTCATTCCCAACCTGGTATTCAGTGATTGCATCAGTTGTTAAGCTTTGGCTTAGGGTGTTTTGAGGCATGCTGATTGGTTTAGGCTCATAAAATTTTTCCTTACACTCAGGGCTGCAAGGGAAGACATCTTCCCTGGATCTCACATCTCTGGAAACAAAGGACCTGTTTGTTGTGAGGTCCAAAAGCTTGTATCCCTTTTTATCACCAGGGTAGCCTAAGAAGATGCAGGGCACTGCCCTGGGCTTAAACTTGTCTCCTGATCTGTCAGGACTGCTAGCAAAAGCAAGACACCCAAATGCTTTCATGTGAGTGTAGTTGGGTTTTTTTTTCAGAAGTTTTTCATAGGGAGTCAAGTTCCCTATGGGTGTTGCAGGCAGTCTATTTATGATGTACACAGTAGTCAACACACAATCATCCCAATATTTGAGTGACAAACCTGATTGGAACCTCAGTTCCCTTGATATTTCCAAAATATTTCTATGTTTTCTCTCAACTCTTGCATTCTGTTGAGGCCTATCAGTGCAAGAAGTTTGGTGAACAATGCCATTTTCTCCAAGCAATTTTTTACACTCTCCTTCAATAAATTCTAGCGCATTATCTGACCTCACTACCTTCACAGAAGTTTTGAATTGATTTTGGACAAATTTTAAGAACAATTTTAGAACATCACAAGCATTAGATTTATTTTTCAACAAATATACCCACACTGCTCATGAATAGTCATCCACCACTGTCAAGAAATATCTATAGTTGTTTTGGGTGCATACCCTGTAGGGCCCCCACATGTCTAAGTGTATCAGACCAAATGGGGCATCTGCAATTGAGTTACTCAAGCTGTATGGTAATTTGGAAAATTTGGCCATGGGGCAGGTTAAACAAACTTCATTCTTTTCATTAAAATTTCCTGATATACAACCTAGCAACTTGATTTTGTCAAGTGGTGCATGACCAAGTCTATTGTGCCACATTACATAATCCTTTTGTTTTGACACCATACAAAATTTTTGATCTACAACATCATTATTGTAAGCATTAAAAGACTTCTTTTCTCCTTCAGGTTTCTTCTTAACTCCATTTTCCAGATAGTACAAGCCACCTTCAGCTCTTCCCCATCCTTCAATAGTTCTTGATTGACAGTCCTGGATTACAAACCCATCAGAGTGGAAGGTGACCTTACAGTGATTTGTTTTAGCAAGTTTGTTCACAGAAATCAGATTGTGCTCAAAGTTTGGTACACACAGAACTTTTTTCAAGGTCATTCCATTATTCAATTTAATGTCTCCAGTGTGTGTCACTGGAGTGGTCTTTCCATTTGGTAAGTTAATATTGCAAATCCCATTGGTTTTAGTGGGGTTGTTTATCAAGTTTACATTGTTTACCATATGATCTGTAGCACCTGAGTCTACAATCCAATCATTTTTAATTGAAGCAACATTAAAGCATGTAACCATACCAGCAAATGAGGTGTCTATCTCATCTTCTGTGTCAGAGCCTACCTTCACTTGCTTTGAATCTGGTGGGATCAACTTGAGCAACTGTTCCATTTGATAAGGTGTGAAACTCTGTCCACCACCAGGTCCCTCTCCCAAATGCTTCACATTTGCAGCCATTCTGCTTCCCGCACCTTTAGGTTTTTTCCACTTTGTTCCCCCTGCAGCCTGTTCTTTTTCTTTATCATTCCATGAAGTTTTGGCCTTGAAATGACCTTTTGGATATCCCACAATGGTCCAACATTTATCAGCTGAGTGGCCCCTCTTTCCACAAGCTTTGCATTCTTCTACATTCTTTGGATATTTGTTGGTGCTTCCAGTCATTGCCTCCTTGTAGGATCTTGGCCCTTTGCTAAACAAGGTTGATGCTTTTGTGTTCACTTTCAAGGTACCAAGATTCACTCTTTGTGCCTCTTCGTGCTGCAGAGTGGAGCATGCATCTTCAGGTGAGGGAATAAGCACTTGCATCAGAATCTGGCTCCTGTGGGGACTGTATTCCTCATCCAGTCCATTCAAGAACTGGAAGAGTTGCATATTCTGCTTCACCTTTTCCAAGGCCTGCACATAGGCAGATATCTCAGGGCTCATTTCAGTTAAGGGTGGTAGTTGGATCAATGAGTCCATCTCTTCCCACAACCCATACATCACTGTGTAATAGTCATTAATGCTCATTCCATTCTGGTGCGTGTCATACACCTCTTTGTTCAGTCTATACAGAGCTGCCCCATTAGATTGAGACATCCTTCTCTCAAGGTGTGTCCACATGTCCTTGGCTGAGCTCAAATACAAAACTGATTTCTTGATATTTTCTGCCATGGAAGCATGTAGCCAGGATATGACTGCATTGTTACATGTGTCCCATTGATCCTGCAACTTAGGATCTGCTTTGTCTCTCTTCACAGCCCCTGTCACAAACCCTAGCTTGCGTTTTGATGAAAGAGCTATTTCCATGGATCTCTTCCATGACCTGTAGTTACCAGGCCCCTGCAGTTTCTCTGTTGTGATTATGGAGTCATTAGGGTGAAGATACAGTGGGTTTTGTGCATCAACACCACTGTTGGTTCCTTGGGCAGCCATTGCAGTTAGACAATGATTCTACCTGGTTTGGGACGAAAAAGGTTGATGAGCTACAGGTTTGATAACCTCAGCTCTGATACCATGATGATTTTTAAAGGTTTGAGGCAAAATTAATGCAACAGTAAAGCAGTGGCTAAAAGTAGAAAAAAAGATTGATTGTGTTTTTTTTGTGTATTTTTCTTCGTTCTACTGCATTCATGACATAAGCCAATATTTATAATGGAGCCACAATCCCGAGGACATTCCCCTAGGGTAGAGAGCTTGCTGAAAGACCACAACCCAAATGATTGGACTAGGCCCACAGAGTAGGGACACAACATCACAGCATGACAAAATAAAAGGACAATGTAATAAATTGCTTAATACAAGTTAAATTAAATAAATCAAATACATTGATTTACTTCATTCCCTTTCAACAAGGGGGCTGGGTCAGGAGGTTTTGGATGGTGAAGGAGGTGTCTTGGTGCTATCTCCCTTGGAGAATCCTACCAGAAAACATCACCGTCGAGCAGCGGATGGATTCTGAGAAGAGGGCCATTAACATGGTCAACATTATACAACCAGGCCGGAGGTGCCAAGGCCCCTATAGAGCCTTGGGAAGAGGACTTGCAGCCCCATCGACACAACATTGCTGGCCAGGGGACTTTTCCACTTTCAATATGCAACCGTTCATGACTACTTTAGAAGAAATGCAACAGAAAAACATGCAGCGGTTTGCTCACATTGATGATACCCTCCGAGGAATCCACTCTGATTTGGACATAGTGCAAAGGGATTCCCCAACCATCCCCATATGCCACCATCTTTCGATCCTTCACACAAGCCTCTTTCTTAGCCCTATTACCCTCACTATCAGTTTCCTTCACATTATCCCTACTATCCTCAGCTCCACCACCACCTAACAAAGGCTATGGTCCCCAATAGAGTTATTACCCTTATTTTTATGTCCTGAGGACAGGACAATATTTAGTTGGGGAGGGATATTTCCTTTTCATTTCGGAGGTTCATTTGCAAGCTCGTGTATAGAATTTAACGTCAACATTTGATATGTTAGCTATAATGGAGTTCATATGGTGAGATCTTTCCAACTTCACCCTTTTCATTTCATTTTTGTGTGCCTAGATTAGGATAGTTTTACGTGGAGATGATTGTTGGTGGTTGTTTGCCATTTTCGGAACATTAGTTCCCTTTGAGGATAATTGGTGATAGTAGGCGTTGTGCCATGATTGTGATGGATATTTGGGAACTATGTGACATCATGTGTTTTTTCCTCAATTCATGACCCTCTCCCCTTTGGTGTGTTTTTCTGCTTGTTTTCTCCTTATTCCTTTCCCTTTTCTGGATTGTTTATTAGTGTCTGTTTGGTTTTGTTAGTGTCGGGTTCTCAAATAACTAGGAATGATGATTTTTGGCTTGTGCTTTGTTGAAATATGTGTTTTCTACCCCATACTGAACTTGGCATGCTTAGAAACTTGATTTTTGACTCTCTTGGAATTGAGTTAGCTAGTGTCTTTGAACCTGTATAACCTTTTTGTGTTCCTAGTTAGGGTCTGTACCTTTGTGGTGTGTTTATTTGGACCATCGGAGGATTTGAAGCCAATTAGGGGCATTTGAACAAAAAGGGGGAAACTCTGGGCAAACATTGACTTAGATGTGAGATACTATTAATTCTCTTCCTTAAGCCCAGATCAAGAGTTTGACCCAGATTCTAATTACGTGCGATCGAACTGCCCATAAGGAGGATGAAGGCATTTCGTTAAATAGTCTGGAATTATTATTATTATGTAATAATTTCGCCTCTGTCCCAAACACGCAACCCACTCTTTACAAATTCAACAAATACAAAACATCCAACAATGACAAACCCAAATTCAACATTATAATTTTTATACTTTTTTTTATTAATAAAACATGTATGTTTAGATGGAATTGATTTACAAATTTAACTAAAGAAAAAGAAAAAAAATGCCTATATATACCATCTACCAAATACAAAAATACAGTAATTAAACTTCTAACTAACTACCAAATGTAGCCTTGGACAGAGAATTACGACACTAACATAGCTTGCTTCCATCTGATAATATGTAGCATCCTTCTGATAATATGTACCAACAACAAGCTATACAATCGAGTCCTATCAGTTCTTCCCTCTGTAATTTAAAATTAAAAAAAAAAAGTAAAAAAATATTTAAATAATCAAGCAAACAAAGGTAAGTCATAAAAACTTATCGTTTGTAATTTAAGGCTAACGTGAACAGTACTTTTATAATTATAGTTGGTTTGCAGTGTTTTTGTATATACTTTTTCTTCGTTCCCAACATTATTTTGTTAATGACAAACAACATTAAGTAGAGCAGCAGAGATAATGTAAACTTAATTCACAAATTCTTTAGCCAGGTTGATTCTAACTAATAATAACTTTCTTGCAAAGTCATATAGGTACTAGGACAACATTGAAGGCTACTGATCAATTTATAAAGAGGGGCTACTGATCAATAACAAAAGCCAGTCCATTGTGCCAACCAATACCTAGATCAAGTTTGATATAGCATATCGAATAAAGCAGATGCCTCATGAGTACAGATTTTATGGACAAATTTTACTTTTCTAATTAATAATTATATCAATAAATGACATCTTCCAAGAACTGTACTAAGTAAACTAATGCAGGTCAAATGCATCGTCGTTGGAAAAATCTTCTAAAAGTTCAAGCACAATTGCACAAGAGTACTAGAGGAAAGAAGTGTGTACAAGCAAAAACCATAAAAAATTTACAAACTAGTACATTGAGTTCTTATAATAACAAAAGTAATAACCTTCTCCCCATAAATTTGCTCTGCATCTATTATAAACTCCTGTATAAACATTTAAACCCCAAAATAAAAAAAAAATCGACACACAAGAAACAAATTGAAAAGCATGTTTCTTTGAATTTCTACTAATCCTATTCATAAATATCTGCTACCTTTTATCCGACTGATCTCTATTATACAGGTCTCATCGTTTGATATGGGAGATAGCATTATACACCTAAGCTTGCAATCAATTTGATATGAAACTCAAGCAAATATTTTAACCAAAGAAACTCAAGTGACTCAGCAGATTATACAACATTACAAGAATTAGCAATTTTTTTTTTATAATAGTTAAACCTTTGTTCAAATACACTATGTAGCACAATGTTCAGCTAAAAAAGTAAATAATAATCTTGATAACACTTTAAACAATAATCACATTTGTAACACAGGAATCCATTTGTGTCAAAATCAATTATTGTCTCAAACAAGGCCATCAATTTTGATTGATAACAAAAAAATAATATAGAGGCAAAAAGTATCTGAGAAATAAACCAATTGAATTTTTTTTTGTGTGTCTAAAAACGCAAAATCGAATAAATAGAAAATGATAGGAAGGATGAAATGTTAAAGTTCTTGTATTAAATATTGAAATATAGAAGTATAGTTATAATAAACCCAACAATATATGTATTAGTTATTGCCTCTTTCGTCAAAGATTCTTTTTTCTTGATTCCCTTCTAATTCCAAATGTGACCAACATATGGAAAGAGAATGCGTAATATTTAGGGTATGCTTAGATATATTTATGTTAATTTTAGAAATTTTAATAAATAAGACATATTTGTGCCATTAATCTTTCTAGTATTAATAAAGGCACTACCTAAATCACTTGTATATATCAAATAAAAAGGATAAACTTAAAATGCCACCTTAATCTGGCATAAAGACACTTGCAGAAGTCCACAACTCAACTGAGTTTGGCTTCTTCAACAATTCTCATTGGAACCCAATGTCGAATAACAAATTTCGACAAATTTTGCTATATCCCTCTTCTACACAAGAAAGGCTACTTGAACTCATGATGATTCATCACCAGGAAGAGGGCAGTTCTAGTTCTCAAGCCTGTGTCCCAACTCATGTTCCCTGTCTTTTAAATTTGGCTCAATTAGTCCCACAAAGGCTAAATTTACTCAAAATCTTCCTCACTCATGCTCAGAGCAGCCAGGTAGAACTCCTAATGTTCCCACCCAAGTGGGAGAAATTGATGGATCGTTCTCCAATCCTTCCTCAATCTCAAGAAATTTATATATTGACTTCTCGCTATCTGCATATGGAGTTCTTGAGTCACACGAACGAACTAAAGATCACCTGTATGCAACACGCTATAAATCAAATCGGGGTAATAATAGTGAGGGTGGAAGAAGTAAGGGACGACCAAAGGCTCTGTACAATTCAAATTGAAAACTGAGACAAGGATCTATAGGTACAGCAATATCCTGGGGAAGGATCAACATAGAGGGAGTTGTTGAACCATGTTTGATTTAAATGATGACAAACCAGTTCTCTATACTTGATGTCTATGCATATTTGTGTATGAACAGGTTAAATCAAGTTAGGACTCATCAAGGCAACCATGAAGACCTTGAGATACTTGAAGATCAGAAGCCAAGAGCTTGGAGTTATTTATTTTTATATTTCTAGGATCTTCTTGTAAAATAGGCTTAGGAAAATATTCTTAGTGTTTTTAAGTAAAGAGCAAAAAGACTTTAAGTTTACATCCAGTAAAGAGAACAGGCCAAGAACAAGCTAAGAATAGGCAAAGAACAAGCTTGGAACAGTTCCCTTTATCAGATGTAGACTTAGTAGTACTGAGACCACTGTGGGAACAGACCTCAGTATTACGCACGTGATCCGTACAAATTTTAGTGTTCAAAATTATTTTTGAAAATTTATTAGAAAAATTTGGATCACTTGTGTTTTGGAAATCTGCCAAATTGATTCACAAAATCAGCTTTGAAATGTACTTGTTTGGACTCTAGTGTACTTTCCACTACATGTAGTGGAAGGAGACAAAGGTCTGAAATAGGTGCCTTTCTACTTGTGTCAGCTGAGCTTGTTTACACAATTTAGGCAAGTCTCCAAGCACACTTCTAGGGGACGGTTTTTTCCTTGCCTATATAAACAATCTTTTGAAAAAACCCTAGAAGACTTTTGCTCTCCAAAGAAAACCAAGTTATATTTTCTGAGAGTCTATCCTTAGAGCAAAACTATCTCCATATCCATCTTTAAGAGAAAAAAATACGGAGATTTGAGTTTGTAATATTTGAACCACTTAGAGGGAAGTGGTTGGGGAGTGTTCTGTGAACACTGAGTGAACTGTTAGAGTTAACAGTTGGGGAATTAAGTGTTACAAAGTTTTAGCATTTAATTGAGTGTGTAACCTTGTTATTATTCTGAGTTGATTAATAATATTGGTGAGAGAGTGGAGGACGTAGGCTTGTTTAGAAGCCGAACCTCGTTAAATCCTTGTGTTCCTACTCTCTATTTATTGTTCTTTCGTTGTTCTCACAAAAAGATAAACAAACTTTGAAAACGATTGAAAAAACACACATACTCAATTCAACCCCCCCTTCTTGAGTATACATTGAACTTACAATTGGTATCAGGGCCTAACTTCTCAAAAGGTTAACTACCTAGAGGAGCAAGAAAATGTCTACTCAAGAATCAAACAGTTCAAGACTCCCCAAGTTCAATGGCACTAACTACTCTTGGTGGAATAATTGCATGAAAAATCTTATCATTGGGATAGATTATGAATGTTGGATGATTGTCAAAAATGGACCCACATTCATCCACAAGAAGAATCAGGAACGGCTCAAAGTTCCAAAGTCAGAAGAAGAGTACACAAGTGAAGATTACAAGAAGCTAGAGAAGAATGCAAAGGCAATGTCACTTGTTCAACAAGGAATTGCAGAATGTGAGGTAAATCGAATTCTAGCTTGTTCTTCTGCAAAGGAAATATGGGATACACTAGAGCTTGCATATGAAGGCAATTCTAAGGTGAGAAGGTCAAAAATTGACATGCTTATGTCAAAGTATGAGGTCTTTGAGATGACTAGGGATGAAAATATAAAGGACATGTTTACAAGGTTCATGACCATTGTAAATGAACTAAAGTCATCGGGAAAGACCTTCTCAAGTGAAGAGTTGGTGAGGAAAATGTTAAGAAGCCTTTCAGGGAAGTGGATGCCCAAGGTTACAGCCATACAAGAAGCAAAGGATCTGACCACACTATCTCTAGAACAACTTATTGGTTCCTTGATGACTCATGAGATGTTGGTAGATTCAAAGGCTGAGTCTAGTTCAAAAAACAAGGAAATGGTCCTCAAAGCAGAGGAATCTGAGGAAGATGAAGATGATATAAGTCTTATGGCCAGAAGGTTTGAAAAATACCTTAGGACAAAGTCCAAAGGTAAGTTTGCAAAAGGAAGGAACAGTTCTGGACAGTTTAGGAAAACTAGTTCCAATGCTGGTTGCTTTAAATGTGGTGAAGTGGGGCACAGAATCAAGGATTGTCCAACATGGAAAAATCCCAAGGGAAATCCTGGAGTCCAGGCTAAGAAGAAGGTTTTCAAAAGAGCTATGCTGGCTGCAGTTTGGGGAGATTCAGAATCAGAGAATGAGGAAGATGAAGAAGAAGCAAATCTCTGTCTAACTGCTTTCACATGCATAGACCAGTCTGAGGTCTATTTGGAAGAAGAAGAAGTTCTCTGTCTCATGGCTGGTGGAAGCACTTCAGATGATAGTCAGGTATGTTTTAATGATTTAAAGGCAAATATGCATAACTTAGATAGAGATGAACTACTTGACTTTCTTGAATTCACTATTGATCAATGCATTAATGTTGGGTCTGCCTATCAGAACAACAAAAAGAAACTAAAAGAAACTGTTCGAGATTATGAAATATGTGGTGCTAGATCTGCTGAACTTGAGCTTATTTGTGAAGAACTTAAAGAAAAAATTTCTGAACTTGAAATAACAGCAGATCGGCAAAGAATGGAGCTTGAGACATTAAACTCCAAACCAGTCCCTAAAGAGGATGAACTTTTTGAAAAAATTGAAAAGGGGTTTAATCAGCTCAAGAAATTCATTACACATAATTCAAACTTTGAACTGCTAAAAGACACATGTACCTTGAGTAAATCTGATTTCATACTTGCATATGACCACTTAATTGAAAAACTTGAAGATTTACACAAGAAACATGGTGAGCTTAAGGGTTCTGAAGAGACTGGTTCTCTCACTGCCTTTGATGAGGTTTTAGATGTTTTACATGATGAGTGCATAACTACGATATGTGATCTTGAGGCTGAACTCATCCTGCTAAAACAAGAAAACATCAAGAAGACCAGTGACGAACCAAATCCCTCCCTGGTCTCAAGACTACAGGATGAACTTCAAAAGACTAGACTTGACTTAAAATCTTTTGAGAAACAAAATGAAGTTCAACTTAAGAGGCTTGAGAACAAGGAAAATGAGCTAACAGATTGTATGAACCAATTGAACAAAATGTTAGATGCTCAGAAAACCCTAAACATCCTCACATCCCAACCTGGAAATTCTCAAAGGTTTGGTTTAGGGTATTCTGGATCTAGTTCTACAACTGTTCTTGGCAGAGACAACACATGGTTGGATGAATTCAAGAAAGGCAAGTATATATTTGCCAAGGATATGCATGTTTGTATCTATTGTTGTAATAACCCAAAATTTAGGGCCAGAAAATTTCGCGGTTTATTAATATTATTTTATTTTTTTTCTAAGTCCAAAAGGCCCGTTTAATTGGACTGCTTTATTCTTATTTCTTTTCCTTATCTCAGAATTGGGCCCAATGACCCAATCCTCTCTTCCCTTGGCCGGCTTTGCTAATGGATGGGCAAGGATTTATTTTTTTTCTTTTATTTATTATTACTACTATAATTTTATATCTAATCACTTAATTATTTTAACCTAAATTGAAAACCCTATTTTTAACTACCTTTACCAAGTCTACTATTTCCACTCTTCCTCCCCTATTTTCTCTCCTTTTTCACGGCTCCCTTAGCCTATTTTATTTATTTATTTATTTTTATTTTTTTTAATTCTTTTATTCTTTATAATTATTATAGGGAACAATACCCATATCCTTCTTCCTAACTTCTGAACTCCTAAAATTAACCTCAAAAATTCACAAAATACTTTACAAAGAGCCGTGCATTTTTCGAACCCTAAACAAGAAATTTTTCTTGATTTCTTCCTGATTCCAGGTAACTAGACTTTTCTTCTTAAATTTGGTACAAGTTAGTCATATAATTAATTAGGATTAAATCATGAAAATCGAAAGAAATAGTATCATGAATAGGTTAAAAGTTTCAAACCATGTGAAGTAATATTCATGTTGTTTTCTTGATGGTTCCATGAATCTTTATGAATCTTTAAATGATTTATTTAAATCTATGTATAAATTAATTTATTTAATTGCATGTTTATATTGAATAATTGCATGATAAGTTATTGAATCTTGTTCTTGAATTATCTTGTGAATGTCGAGTAATCATGATGAATTAATGGTATTTTTTTTTTTTTGATAGTTTCTTGAATTAAAATAGTGATCTTGAATGATTAAATTGTTAATTAAAGTCTTAAATTAAAAATAATTAATTTTGTTCATGTTATTAAAAATGTCGAGTAGCTTAAGGGTAATTAAGGGATTAAAAATCTAATTTTTATTGTTGAATCTTGTTAATCCTTGAATTAGTATTGATAATCTTTAAATAAATCTTTAAGTTAATCATGTTATTGTTAATTCTTGAATTTAATCTTAATGTATTATTTGCCCTAAGAAAGCCGTGTGGTTTTATGTATAAAAAGAATTGATTTTATTCTTGTTTTAGTCCAATCTTGATGATATGATGTTTAAAGCATGATCTTATTATTTATCATTAAGTTTATGTAATTAATTATTGATAATTGTATTTATTTAATTTAAAGTGTAAATCTTGTTATTTTTATCTGAAAATGTCGAATGGGTTGAATTGGAAAAAAAATAGGATTTTTATCATGTTTTAGGTAATATATGTTGTTAATTGTTAATTTAGATGAATTATTTAATTGTTTATATGATTATTTGATGAATTTATTTAATTATTCTTTTGTTATCAAAATGTCGAGTGGCCCATAGTAATTTTGATCAATTTTGGTTTAATTTTTGACTTATAATAATATTAGAAGGTAATTTTAGGAATTAATACAGTTAAAGGAACTAAAAGAAATTAATAGGGATAAGTTGTAATATGAAGGAAACTAACAATATGATTAAAAGGAAAGTTATAAGATGATATGAACTAGTGGTCTCAAGATGGCCTTTAGAAAAGATGATATGAACTAGTGGTCTCAAGATGGCCTTTAGAAAAGATGTTATGAACTAGTGGTCTCAAGATGGCCTTTAGAAAGATGTTATGAATTAGTGGTCTCACGATGGCCTTTAGAAAAGACAAGAAATGATACGGACGCCCATTAGTGCTCAATTGCTTTGGATAAAGACACAACTTAAGGATTTTGGGGTCTGTTCCGGAAGTGTTCCCATATTGTGTGATAACACCAGTGCTATAAACATTTCTAAAAATCCTGTCCAGCACTCTAAAACCAAACATATTGAAATCAGACATAATTTTCTCAGAGACAATGTTGAAAAGGGAAATGTGAATCTTGAATTTTGCAGATCTGAAGAACAATTGGCTGATATTTTCACTAAACCCCTAAGCAGGGAAGTGTTTGTCAAACTCCACACATTACTTGGTATGGTAAGGATTAGATCCTAGTTCCTTAGGACTTATCTTTCCCTTTTTGGCTATGTTTGACTTTTTATCATTAGTGTTCATAAGCAGGGTTGGTTAACTTTTAAATGTCATTTATGCAAGTGGCTCAAAGTTCTTATGTTGATGTTGTTCCAATGTGTGGTATCTCTAAGTTGCCTAACTGAAAGATGCCTCAAGTTTTTAATATATACAGATCAGCGTCAGACCATCGTTAGACCAGACCCCTTCAACGATTATATCAATTTATTGCTGAATCCTCAATTTTGAAATTGAGGATTTAATTAATCTGACATATGACCGTTGTGAACAGTGTAAAGTAACTTCTATCTTATCTGTTCTAATAACTGTCGGTTTTCTTCATTTTAATTCATTATCTCACATTGAATTCTTTCTCTAACCGTCTCTTTCTCTCTCAACTTACTCCTCTCTCTCAAACCCTAAGCACCATCATTAGAATCTTCTTCAAGAATTCGAAATCAGTTTCTCTCTCTCTCTCTCATCAAACTTTTTGATTCAATCAAAATGGGAAGAAAGAAGAACAAAGCTGCAAGGAAGAAAAGCAGAGGACTAAGTCAATCTCCTAGTTTCACACCCTCTAAGGTTGAGAAGGAATCGAGCACTGCAGTGGTTGCTGAACACCACCAAACAGAAGAGAAGCAAGAAGAGGTCAAGGACCAAGCCACAACAGAAACGGTTGTTGAATCGAAGGCTGCATGTAAGCCTGATGAGAAACCTACTCCACCACCAAGCCCTAAATCATCACCACCATCTTCACCAAAATCTCCACCACCTCAACGTCAGAGATCTCCCTCACCATCTAAGCCACCACCCCCTCCATCACCTAAACAACCCTCTCCATAGCCTGTCATCTCTTCCCCTCCACAAAAATCACCATCACCCTCAAAAGCCGAAACTCCTCCTCCACCATCACCACCAAAGTCCAAAACTCCACCACCCTCTTCACCACAAAAGGAGACAACCCCATCACCTTCTCCACCACCACAAAAGACACCTTCACTATCACCTCAGACCACACAGAAAACAGTGCCAAGCACTGAGAAGAAAGAAGTTGAGACTGAGAAGCAAGATGATGACACACATGCACAGGACATGGATGTCAAGATCACAGGGGTAGTACAGCGGGAAAAGGAAACTGGAAAGAGGACAAGGCCTTTGAGGACAAGGGTCTGTAAGGAAGAAATCAAAAAGGAACCTGCTGAGAAGGTTCCAGAGGAAAGGAAGGATGAAAAGAAGAAAAGAGTGAAGAGTGTAGCAAAGAAGGGCAAAGCCTCTGAGATCCCAACAGAAAAGAAGAGGAAAGCAGCCTCTGTCCTTGAAAAGGCCTCTACCAAGAAGAAAGGTAAGACCACTTCTGAACCACTGTTTGAATTAAGTGGTAGGGGTGTCTTATTTGGTTTCGCATGTCCTAAGTCTTGGATGAGTCAACCCTTTTTAGAGGAGTTTAAGGAGGCCATAGAGTTCCAGGGTTGGGAAGGGCTGTTTGATAAGAGGTTGGATGTCTTTGAGAACTGTGTTGAGGAGTTTTACTCAAAACTGGGAAAACTAGACAAAGGGAAGGTCTGGAGTGAGGTAGAAGGGGTTGACATCACTCTGTCTAGGAAGAGTCTTGGGGAGGTACTGGGTGTACCAAGAAGTGGGTTCTGTGATTATTCAAAAGACAACTGGCCAACTATTCCTGACGTCAGTACAGAACACATACAGACCACTCTCTTTACTGGTTCTCCAAATGATGGTTCTGGCTATGTTATTGGCCAACTAAGGGAACCAGTGATGAGGTTGTTCCATACAGTAGCCTTTAAGATAGTACTCCCTAAGGCTCAGGGCAGAATGGATGTGAGGAAGATGGATGCTGTGATTATCTACTGTCTCTATGAGAAAATTAAGTTGAGTCTCCCTGGTCTCATGCTAGCTCACATAGTTAGCATTCTGGAAAGGTCAAACCACTCTCTACCCTATGGTGCCTGGCTTACTTTGGTTTTCCAAAGTAGGAAGGTCCATCTGAGTGGTGAGGTCAAGAAAATATCTGTCCTCACCAACCAGATCCTAGGTCAGAAGGGGATGACCTTTGAGGGTGGTATGCTGAAAATGAGGGATGAAGTGTGATCAGAAGAACAAGCATTTCAAGGTCTGGGGAGGCTACTGGGTCACTGTCCCAACAGGTGCAAACACATGGGGAACTACTGCAACAGATGATGGCTAGTGTAAATGCCCTGTGCACTTCTCTGGATGGATCATACTATCGACGATTCGTCCAGGACTTCTCCAAGATTGCTAGGCCGATGACTAGTCTCCTACATAAGGACATCCGATTCTTTTAGATAGAGGCTTGCGAGCAAGCATTTGAGCAGTTGAAACAGAGATTACTCTCTGCTCCTATTCTTACCCTTCCGAACGATGAGGAGGATTTCGAGGTCTATAGTGATGCGTCTAAGAGTGGCCTAGGTTGTGTGCTAATGCAAGGTGGGAAGGTCATCGCTTACGCATCGAGGCAGCTGAAGGTGCACGAGCGTAACTACCCCATGCATGACTTGGAGCTAACAGCTTCTAGTATTCGCGCTTAAGATTTGGAGGCACTATCTCTATGGTGGTTCGTGTAAGGTATTCACGGATCATAAGAGTCTCAAGTACATCTTTACTCAAAAAGACCTCAATATGAGGCAGAGACGATGGCTTGAGCTTATTAAGGACAACGACCTCACGCTTAATTATTGCGAGGGCAAGGCAAACTAAGTCGCTGACACACTGAGTCGCAAGAATCGATTGAGCTTCAGTAGAAGCCGTAGTTCCGTCAGATTTTGTCTGACATCTATGAGTGCTGAACCTGAATTATTTCAGGAGTTGCGCGAGGGTCAGCAGAATGATCCGCAATTGGCTAGAATTCGAGAGGCTTTACGGCAAGGAAAAGCCGTTGGTTTCGAGATCGCTTCCGATGGTAGACTGCGATTTCGAGAGAGATGGTGTGTACCGGACAGTTCTGATCTTAGGAACAAAATCATGTCTGAGGCACATAACTCGCCCTACTCTGTTCATCCTGGAGGTAACAAGCTGTACCAGGACCTTAAGGGCCAATTCTGGTGGCCTAAGATGAAGAGGGATGTAGCAGAGTTCGTAGCTCGATGTTTAGTCTGTCAGAAGGTTAAGATCGAGCATCAGATACCTGGAGGTCTTTTGCAGCTACTACCGATTCCGACTTGGAAATTTGAGCCGGTATCTATAGATTTCGTGGTTAGCCTACCTACCTGTAATGGTATGAATGCCATTTGGGTGATAGTGGATAGGTTGACCAAGGTCGCTAGATTCATATGGATGAAGATGACCTGGTCGATGGAGCGCCTAGGAGAGGCTTATACCCAGGATATCATTCGACTTCACGGAGTTCCGAGGGAGATAGTTTCTGATCGTGATCCGATATTTCTGTCTCGTTTCCGGAAATCAGTTCAGGAAGCCTTTGGGACGAAGTTGAAGCTGAGCACCGCATTTCACGCGGCGACAGATGGCCAGACTGAGAGCACCATTCAGACTCTGGAGGATATGTTGCGGGCATGTACTCTGGAGTACTATCAGTCTTGGGCACGTATGCTTTGCTTGGTTGAGTTTTCATACAACAATAGTTATCACTCCAGCATTGATATGGCTCCGTACGAGGCCCTGTATGGCAGGAAGTTCCGGAGTCCGATTTGTTGGAATGATATTAGTAATACTGTGGCTTTGGAACCTGAGATGGTATGGGATACCGTAGAGAAGGTCCGAGTCATTCGGTCTAAGATGCAAGCCACGCAGAGTCGTCAGAAATCCTACGCCGATAACCGACATAGACCACTGACATGTGAGGTAGGTGATAAAGTCTTGCTTAAGGTTTCACCATTCAGAGTGGCACACTTTGGTCAGAAGGGGAAACTCCGACCGATTCGTGGGACCTTACGAGATACTAGAACGAGTTGGGGAGGTGGCATATCGGTTGACATTACCACCTAGTTTGTCTAATGTTCACGATGTGTTCCATGTTTCCCAGCTAAGGAAATATGTACATGATCCTACCCACATCATCCCAGTGGAATCGGCCACGTTTGAGCCGAATCTGACGTTCGAGGAGCGACCAGTTCAGATCTTGGATCGCGAAGTGAGGACCCTCCGGCGTAAGCAAGTCTAGCTAGTCAAGGTGTTGTGGAGAAATCAGCACCATGAGGAGACGACTTGGGAGACAGAGGCGTCCATGAGGCAAAAGTACCCGGAGCTGTTTGAGGGTGAACAATCTCCTTTTCTTTAAATTTTGGGACGAAATTTCTTTGAGGAAGGGCGGTTGTAACGACCCAGATTTATCGGTATTTTGTCATCGATTTATTTGTTTATTTATGTGATTTTATGTATAGTCCGAATTTATTTGGACTATTTATTATTGATTATTTGCTCGATTTGATTTGTTTTATTTGATGATTTATTGTTTATTATTTATTTTATTATTATTTAATTAATTAGAATTTTATTATTTAATTTTCTAATTAATTAATTTAGTTTTGGGCCAAGTGCGGATTTAATCATGATTAGTCATGAATTAGCGCAAATGGCCCAAGTGATCATTTTGGCCATTCTCCTTAAGCCCAAGCGGCCCCCTTATGATTATGTGGCTTGTTTTGCTACTTGCTTCATGTTCACACCTTAACTAACTTCTATAAATAGAAGAGTTAGTAAGGCCTTATGATCATTTGTTCATTTTAACCATCACTTGCCATAATCAAATTCAAACACTCTCTCTTTGCCATCAATCCCACACACCATTTTTGGCTCTAAAACACCCAACCATTGTTTATCATCAATTCAAACCCAAACTTAAAGATCCCAACTCCATTTTTAAGTGACTAAATTCACAAATAGCCTTCTTTACCTTATTCAAGACTTGGGTCTTTGGTCCGGTTTTGGGTTTGGGGTTCGTGTTTGGGACGTGTTCGAGAGTGGTGCCTCGTGTGGTGGTGCTGCGTGGTGGTCGTGAGGTGCACGCTGGTTCGTGGTGCAGCACGGCTGTGCGTTGAAGCCGTGTGGCTGGCCCGTGCTCGTGATAAAGGCCGTGTGTTGCTGCGTGTTTCTGGGCCGTGTAAAGTCGTTCCGGGCAGCGAGTTTTTGGGTATTTTCTAGACCTGATCATGGGCCGGGCCGGGTTCAGGCCAGGCTTACACTCAAATTTAGGCCCATCATTGCGGGCCGGGCCTACATGCGGGCCGGGCCTACATGCGGGCCTGAAATCCTTGATCAAAGCCCGCATTGTCGGGCTTCAATGGGCATGTCCGGGCCTGTCCACACAACTAAGTCCTAACTCAATTCTTTCACAAAATCACATTGGTGAAATGTAGAGTGAATATCTAAAATGATAAAATCATACTAAAATTCAAAATTAACCTCTCAGCCAAATGACCATATATTCAGAATTAACCTGCAAAATAATGTTGTTATTATATTGATACTAACTGCTACGTAGCCTATCAGTCAAATGACCATATTTTCTGAAACTAACTGGCAACATGCAATGGAAAAAAGAGAAAATTCTTCTCAATCTAATAATCTCTCAATCAAATTCAGAATTGAAATTACATAAAAAAAATTACAAAGAATACAGTTTTCTTTGTTACGAAATGACAAAGAATACTAGTTTAATAACACAAATAACATAATATTAGTAAAAAAATTAAAGAAATCGGCAATACAAGTATTCAAGTTGCTAGTTTGTACAGTTTTTTTTACTTTCGGGCCGGGCCGGGCCGCGGGCCTAAATTAATTACCAAAGCCCGCCCAAAAATAAAACGGGCCTAAATTTGTTAGCCAAAGCCCACATCGGGCCTGCATTCTTTAGCCCAAAGCCTGCTATTTTTCGGGCCGGGCTATTTTTGATCAGGTCTAGTATTTTTGTGTTTGTATTTCATAAGGTAACATACTATCCTAATCCTAGTTGGTATACTATGATTCATAGGGTAGATTAGATGATTAGATTAGACCAAAACCGATGTTTTGTACCCATTTCCTGCGTGAATTATGGGGTTGTTTTGGGTGGTTGTTTCATGATGGTTTTTCATTGATTCTATGTATTTTATGATTGATTATGATTATTTCATGTTTGATTATGTTTATGTTCAATTCCATAAAGTTTTGATGATCATAAGTTGATGAATTGTTGTTGAACTTAGTTGTTATTATGTGTGATTTTGGTGATGATGAATCTTGATGAGTTCTTTATGAATCTTGATGAGTTCTTTATGAATCTTGATGAGTTCTTTATGAATCTTGATGAGTTCTTTATGAATCTTCTTGAGTTCTTTATGAATCTTAATGAGTTCTTTATGAGTCATGATGAGTTCTTTATGAGTTCTTGGTCGAGTCTTGATTAAAGAAATTAAGTTAAGTATAAAGAAAGTTGAAAGAGGTTCAAAGAAAAATAAATAAAGTATAAAGAATGATTTATGAGGTTCCAAGAATGATGATTTACATGTTAGTCTTAAGTCAAGGCGTAAGATGCAACTTAAGTATAACTAAGAATGTAAATAAAGATTAAAGATTAGCTTGATTTTGCTATTAGACGCCTAACCTTAGAGTAAGATTCTAAGGCTTGGGTTAAGACGTTGCCCCTATCCTAACCGCGGTATTGGGATAGTGATTACCACTATGTCGTCTTTGACATGGATTTCCCGTAAGATGGGTTTCATGGGGTTGGGAGTAAGATTCTCAATCCAGGCATAGCAGGAAAGTTCGTTCGCGTAAGAGGCGTTCGTACGAGCGTAGTCCAGTCTAATATGTAAATGATAGTGCCAAAGATTAAGTAAGGATAAGATTAAGATGATTATTTGAGTCTAAGTGCAGTATTTGGGTTAGTCGAGTAATGTTATGATTGTGGTTCGTTGTTGTTGGTATGATATGTTTTTTCGCATGATTGTATGTTGTATGTTTGATTTGGTTGTTTGATTTATGCTATGATCATGTGTATCCCTATTAGGGTGGGACAGTTATGTTACTCGCCACTGACGGTGGACTGTTTTGTTCATTTTCAGGTAACTCTGATGATGAAGTTCTTGCTTAGCTTTAGGTTGGGCGAGCGCCGAGATTGTTTCTACTTGTTTGATTTGTTTTACGTTTCTTGTATGGATATTAGTAGTATTTTGTATTTTCCAACTCTGATGTTGTTTTGGAGTTAACTATCTAGTGTTGATATTTGGGTTTAGAATCGTACAATCTTGTGGGTGTTGTACTTTTGGATTTAGTAAAGTAATATTTTGAGGTTTGTTTTAATTTTTAAGTATGTTAGTATGTTAGAACTGACAATTCGACTCGTCGGTTTCTTCCGCGCCGGTTTAAGCGAGTCGAGTCGTCACATAAGCAAAGAAGAGAGACAACTACACAATACATATCTCTCCATTGATATTATTTTCAGAAGAGAATAAGTTATGAAAGAGTTCATAATAAATAGTGAAAAAATAAAACTAATTTTATTTTAAGTTATTCTCTAGGAGAGATAAATAACACTTAATATAATTCTTCTGAGAGATGAAATATGTTGAATATATTTTACCTATATGATGAGACATTTTGCACATGAAATAGTATGCTAAGTTGGTATAGAATTTTACGCCCTATAAAGTATAAACGAGACATTTTACTAACTTAGGGGTGGAGAATTAGCATAAGTTGGCAAAACAAAATAAAATAGATATTTGACGATCCCCATAATGGTAGTTTGAAAAGCTATGTACGAAGTTTTTTCTATATATTATCTGTGGGATAATCTTGCCAATTATACTGAAATCACTAAACAAGAAGTATAGATTATGTGATTGGTTCCAAAATAAAGATTTGATACATGGCAAGATGGTGCAGTTAACACTTTTAATAGTGCAATAATATATTAATATCATAGCGTGAATACTCTAAAAGTGGTATAAATATCTGAATTATTATAATAGATGGCCTATGATGAAAGCATGGTGTTGATGGTACCATTGAGAAATATATACAGATATCATCGTAAAATAGCATGCAAATTAAAATTATATTTTGAGGAATTATATGGATGCTCTCAGTATATGTTGGAACCAATAAATAATATGCATATGCAGGAGTGGACATGTGAGCAAGGGATCAGAAATATATGTCCATTTTGATGTCGGCGTGAAACTAAGATAATGATCAATATTTCGTCATGGACCAAAAGTCCAAAGAAATATTAGCGATGATCAATAGTTTATCATGGACCAGATGTCCAACGAAATATGAAAAATTGTGCTGATCAGAAGGTTGTCATGGACTAGTAGTCCAGCTAGAAACATGGATTTCTAAAATTCACGTTGTAAAGTGTTAAGTGTCTTTACGTGCATGTTTAGGTCATAGATTAGATGCATTACTCATTATATGTATAGGATGTAGTTTGGGTCATAGGTAGATGCATTAATCTACTCATTACTCATCACAGATATTTTGTTATGTATCTTATCATGAATTTTGTATCTCATATTGCATGCACTAGTTCTACTAGTTCTAATTAATAATTGGGGTATTTTTTAATTGTTTGTCCAAAGTATAGTTAGAAGAACTACATAAGTTTGCATGAGATATTTATACTCTAATAGAATTATAGCTCTCACGAGACTATATATATAACATTGATTTGTTAACATGTTGTGAATCATGCAAGAAGAGTTCCTGAAAAAGATATACACGATGTATTTTAATATTATTGACTCTGCAAGTTATATATATATTTCTAGTATCCCAATTGTTAATATTATTGTCGAACTCCTAAATAGTCAATGTGACTTAATTTTTGACATCTCAACCTGAAGCTTGAGCACGTGATAGCTAACCAGTTTATATACCCATCGGAGAATTCTTGTATACCTGATATGTCTAAATAATAGAATTAAAAATCTCCCAGTGTGAATAATTTTTATGGTCTAGAAGAACCATGAGCAGGTTATGATTAGACAATAATATGTGAACATATCAAGTGTTGCCATAATATTAAGATTAGAGAATGTAGGATCAATCATTGATCTAGGATTTTTACTTTATACAAACTCTACAAAAAGACATTAATTTACTATTTAATTAAGGCAACATTTGAAGATCTCATGCATTATTTTCATAAATATCGATAAATGAAGACGCTTCATTCACTATGACCAGTGAAGATTTGAAGATTGAAGACCAATTTTGGAGGATCTGCTATCAATGAATGTCATTATGCTACAAATGTGAAGTTACTCAGAGGCATTAGATTTATTACATTTGAAGATCTCAAGTTATGCATTCATCTTGGGGCAAAATATGCATTGCACTCTGTTTTCCTTAACCAAGGTTTTGTCCCACATTTGATTTTCCAGGTAATGTTTTTAACAAGGCATCATTTCAAAGCGTATTATGATAGTGGTATACTCTTTTTTCTTCACCCACAAGGTTTTTCTTAGTAAAGGTTTTAACAATGCACACTATTCGACTACATTCAAGAAATTCATTCAACAATTGGATTACATCGTCTCAAGGATCTTTATAAATGACATCATGAGTTGGAGTTAATGCACGTTGTATATGAATATTATGAAATGTTGTATTTTTAAATTATTGTTTTTGTATAATGGGCATCCAAGGAGGAGTGCTACGTAATATATATTAGTGAATAATCATCATACCCTAATAATACTTTAAGAGTATTCTAGAATTAGAGTTTGTTGTAAATACTTCTTGTAGTTTTTCCATATCTCTCTCCTGATCAATGAATGGAAGAGCTTTCCTCCTATTTTCATAACATGGTTGACTTTTTTAAATTAAAAATTATTGTTAATATAGATTTTGTAATTGTAAATCCAAGTAATCCTTTTCAAAAAAAAAAAAAAAAAAAAAAAAAAAAAAAAAACTCTAAGTAATCAAAATGTAATCCGAGAATCACGTTTTAAGTGTATGTTTGTGTTCGTATATCAAAGTCTATAATTAATAAAGTCTTTTCTCAAAAAATAAAATTTGACATTCAAAGGCCTCCAACAATCCAAAATCCAAGCTCCGGCCTCGAAGCTCTAGATCGGCTCTCCCAAACTTTCAAGGGATCATTACGATGATGAACTTCCATTTCTAAATGAAATGAGCTCCTGCTTTCATAACCAGAGTATCAGTGAGTAGAAGAAAATGTATACTTACTAAAGTATTAAATGAAATCATAAGACGCAATATATATATATATATTAGTAGAAGCTCAAGAACGCATGTAGTTGAATTGAAGAGAAGTTAGTTTCCTAGTTTTATAGCTTTTGACAATCTATCCTCTATCTTCTGTAATCTCGGACAGTCGGACACATCTTATATAATCTGCCAAGACTGCCATTCATTACCCAACAAAATTGGAAAAAGATTATACAAACTGGAAGTTCTAGTAAACAATGAAGAGTTGAAGACAATTTTAATCAAAGAATAATACAGCAGAACAGTTAAAGAAGATAAAAAATGAGAGAGAGAAAGGGAACAATTTGATAAAAATGAAATCAAAGAGTTTCAACAATTCTACTTACTTATCCTAAAAGAGACAGCAAACCAAATTTGCCATGTCAAGAAACGGGCGAATTATCCTAATAAGAGTTCCTCCTAATAAGAAATTATCACATTACAACTTACAACCCCAAGTCAGAAACTCAACGACAGTGGCATGGCACACCCCCTAAAATCAGAAAACAACAATTAACAAAAAGAATAGTCAGAAACTAGATATTCTAGATAATAAGTAACCCTTTGGCAAAAGCGCTACACTTGCTCTGTCACGGAGACGTGACCTTGCTCTTGATTCTGTTTGATCGCCTTACTGGAGTCACCACTTCATCATCTCTCTGCAAATTTTGAAAATGAATCACAATAGTTAGTAACCATTATATTATATATATATGCTATAAAAATATTAGACCGACTGCTGTTTATGAACTTACATTCTTCAGGTGTAGTACACTGAAAGTAGTAAAACTTCCATAGGATGTAGTTGTGTATTCTGATGAAGAAGAAGCAAGGGACTCTCTCTTGTGATTCCTCTTCGAACTCTTTTCCTCGCTTTGAGCTTCATCGCGTCCCCTCAAGTCTTTGTTGTAATAAGATGAGGCCTTTCGGAAGCTGCTCAACTCCGAAGGGTATGACTGACTAAGCATATCAACCTCAACTGGACCACCACCCTTGGATGGATTTTCATGAATTTTAGAGGTTGACTTTTTCTCCTGCACAAAATCATCAACTGATGTCTCGCTCTTTGGCTTCTTCACAGACATAAAGACGGCTGCCAATAGGGACATAACAACCACGCTAACTGCTGCTGCTGTAATTGGGGCCAAACTTCTCTCACTTGACTCTACTACAGCTTCCTTGAATCGCTCACCTTGAGAGGGGACTTCAGAATCGTCAACCTTAATATCACTTTTGGACTCATACAGAACAGCAGAATCAGAAGAAGCATGTTCTGATTCTTGCATTTTAGGCTCATTAAACAATTTGGATTCTTGATTTTCAGGCTCATCGAACAATGATGATGGTTGTTCTGGTTCTTGATATTCAGGCTCATGAAATAATGATGGTTGTTCCGAGTCTTCCACATTTTCTGGTTCAGAATCATCTATAACTTGATCAGTAAGAGGAAGAGTGACGGAACTAATATCAAATTCTTGAATTTGAAGTTCTGTTTCTTGAGTTTCAGCATCATCAAGCAATGATATTTGCTCACTGATTTCAGAAGAAAAACGCACATCTTCAAGCACTGAATTTTCATGCAGTTTTATTGGTTCAGAATCTTCCACCATTTCATCAGTGAGAGGCTTTTCTTCACCAAAACATTCATTCTCCCCAAATTCAAGGTATTTTCCCATTTCAATTTCAGCAACTTTTTTAATTCCTGTATCAAACCCCTCCTCTTTTATGTCAAAAGGTCTCGACTCGAAACCTCTAACTAAATAATCCCCAACATCCCCTTCTTGCCAAACAGTCAAGTTACCGAATGGCAACGGACTAAACTTAACCTCTCTTTGCTTATAAATCATCTGGGACAAATAAACCACCGACTGAGCAGACCACACAATGCTACTTTTTAACAGAACATTGATATTTTCTTTAGCAAGATCAGCAGCTACTCTTGGGTAAATATAAACCTGAGAAATAATCTTATCTTGGTAGATAGAATTTCCAACACCAGATGAATACATGGCAAATGAAATGAAGCCAAGCAGGATGATGAAAAGGAAAGTGACAGTTCTCCACTTCCCACCAACCGAAGACCTTGGCTCAGTTACACCCTCAACGATTTCTTCAGATTGCTGGCTTTTCGGGGAGCTTAATTCCGAAGATAGGGGCTCTTCTTCAACAGCAAATGCCCCAACAGAAGATGTTTCTTCTGACTGAACATCTTCACTATTCTCAGTCTCAGAAACTGACTCAGAAGCAAAGTCATCCTCTAACCTTATACCTTGATTAATATAGTTTTCGATTCTGGGATTCGGTTTGTAGTGAAGAAATTGAGGCCTGGGTGAAAGAAAATTGGTTTTGGGATCATATGGTTGATAAGCTGGGTCAGCATCAAGAGGAGCTATCACCATAGATGGTGAAGAAGAAGAAGAATCAATTTTGGGCATTTCACTTTGAGGTAAAGTCTCAGGAGATTTTGTAGTAGTACTAAAAGATATCTCAGGGCTAAGTACCACTAAATCTGATTCTGATTCAGACTTTCCTACTGCAGGACTTAATTTAACAACTTTTTTCTCAAGTCCTGAGTTGGAGACCTCATTGTTCAATTTGTTGAAATCCAACATTGTTGAACAAGGAGGTGTTTCCATGCCTAGTTTTGATTCATTTTCATCAGCAAACTCAGTCGAATTATTTGTGGAGAAGAAATGAAATTTCCCATCAGACAGGGAAGCCGAAGTGCGAATGGCTTCGTTTCGCTCTCCCAAGACTTTCTTCCTTGGTGATGGGTTCATCTTAGAGGCAGCTGAAATTGTTGGTGACATGAAATTTTTACACCCCTTTGAAATGGAAGGAGATGGAGCTTTTACAACCGGTTTCGAATTTTCATTCTCTTTTTGCTCATGATCTCCATATGTAACCCCACATTCTTTACCAAATGAACTTCGTCTAGCATACTCTATAAATTCAAAAAAAAAAAAAAAAAAACAACAACAAATTTAAAAAAAAAACCGAAAAAAACAGAAACAGCTTCAAAGCTGGAATAAAAGAGGAAAAGCAGTGTAAAAATTGGATATACCGATTAAAACATGATTACAACAACAAAATCAAGGGTCCATTTCCATTTTATATTGTTTGGTTTGGAAATTTTTTCCACCCTATTGAAAACATTTTACATGCAACCACTCAACGGTAAGCCTAAAATATAATTTTCCAATGTAAAAGGTTTCCATGCCGGAAACCCATTTTCATTTGAAATCCTTTTCGATCATAACAAACGAACCCCAAATGTGATTTTTGACAATGGTGAGATGTGTAGAGTGCCAAACAATCTATCATCTTAAAAACCATACCATCATATATATATATAATTAAAAATTAAAGAAAAGAAAAAAGAATTTGCAAAATGTTAGAAAGAAAAAAGGGAAGTAAAGAGTAATAAACCATGTCCACAAAAGGAGGGGGAAAGGGTTTTGAGCAAAATTTGGGAAGATAACCCTAAACATAGAACTCCTAAAACACTGAGATGATGAAATCCCAATAAACAAAATCTGACCAAATAGAATAACAAATCACAAAAAGAAAAATCACATCCCAGAAATCAATCTTTATAAAGCTGACCAAATGGATTTCAAATTATATATATATATATAAAAAAAAAAAAAAAAAAGAGGGGGTGAGAGTAAGAAGTACCTGCAGGACTGTTAACAGGGGTATTGGTGATAAACGATTTTGGTTGAGAAATGGAGGATTTAGCAAATGGGTATCCACTAAAACTCTTTCTAACACCAACACCTTCTCTTTCTTGATTGTTTCTTGAATTGGGATTAGAATTAGGGTTAGGGTTAGGGTTTGATCTCATTGGAGATGGAGATCTGTTTGAGGTACTAATCACCATTGATTTGATCTCAATTGATTTTTAATGTTTAAGCAGAATAAAGTGGTGATCTTTTTGGAAGGAATTGTTGTTAGTTTTTTGCTGTTCAGAGGATTAGAAGAAAGGAAAGAGGGAGGAGGAAGTAATGAATAGCAAAGTGTAACGGCTAGTTATGGAAAGTATACGGAATTTTAAATATGGTATGATTTTTGACCGTTTAAGTTGAGGAAAAAAAATAAGGTTTCGAATTGACAAAAAGTGAAGTTTGGAGCCGTTGGCAATTTTCACCACTTGGAAAATATAGCCACATCACATGCCCAGATCACTTGTGATATTGTAACTTTGTAATTGTAAGTTGTTTTTTTTTTTTTTTTTTTTTTTTTTGGCAAAGGATAATTGTAAGTTGTGTTAGCCGTTTCTTGATGTTTTATTCCCCATGTATTATAAAAATAAATTTCCCCAATTATCTCTATTATATAAACCAAGGGGGAGCCATGGTGTCCCCCTCGAAAAGTCTATAATGCCCCTTATAAATTTATTAAAAATCAAATAGCATCACTCTTATTTATTAAGAAAAGTTATTACAATTTTTGAATTTTTTAAAATAAAAATATTACAAAATATACAATTCAGAAAAAATAAAATAAAATAATCAAAATTCATATTTTTGAATTCTCTATAAATAGATACCCATTTTAATATAGTTTGTTACAAAAAAAAATTACATTTTGATTATCATAGAAATTTGATAGCTGATTTTGTTCATTGTTGTAGAATGGCTGGATAAAAGGGGAAAGTTTGTTCACGATTATGTGAATTTAAAAAATATTTTAATTTCTCGAACAAAAACCTTCGATTTTTTAAGATACATTAAAAATATGGTCGCACGCAAAGTGTGCACAAAAGGCTAGTTTTATTATAAAACTATATTAGTTCCCATGCTACGCACGGTTTTTACAAAATTGTATACTACCTCCATTCCAAAAAAAATGCAACAATTGTCATGGCACGGACTCCTATGCATTTTTTTTTGTGGGTAATTAGAAAAAGTAAGGGGTAGTTGATTAAAATAAATGGAGAGAAAAGTGGGGAAAATTAAAGGAGTTGTGAGAGAGAGTGGGGACAATTAAAGAATTGGAGAGAGAAAAGATGGGGACAAATAAAAAATTAGTAAGGGTATTTATGTCTTTTAAGTAGCAATAGTTTACTATATAAGGAAAATAAAAATTTGTTGCATTTATTTTGAAACATCCAAAAATGGAAATTGTTGCGTTTTTTTGGAACGGAGGAAGTATAAAATATTACTCCATTTGTCCTAAAAAAAATACTTCATTTTGACTATTGGTATTATTCATATTTTAACTTTGACACGCGTCAATTTTATATATGCAATAGAAAATATAGTCATGTGAAATCGTGTTTGATTCGTCTCGAAATATACTTTCTAAATATACAATTTTTTTTAATTTTTTTGTTATATATAATTAGAGATAACATTTAAATACAAATATTTAAGTTTCAAATTTTAGTAATATGATCTAGGATAATTAATAAAAGATAATTCTTGTTTGGGAAGCTACCAAAAAACTCTTAAAACTTAAAAAAAAAAGTTTTGGAGGGGAAATTTTAAATGTAGAAGTGGCATGTATCAATGTATTAATTTAGTTTATTTTACTTTAGTATATAGTATAGACGTTTAATATTATGACATTATTTAACCCTTAGCTTATTAAGGTAAACTGATGGGATTATACACTTAAATATTTTGATAGTTTTATGATTTATTTATTTTTGTTTTTTAAAACTGCTATTAAATATTAAGTTAAAAAATTATTGTTATGTAATACATATTACTAGATAACCATTATACTCCATGGATGGATCTAGGGGTGTACATTGTTCAGTTGAACCCCTAGAAGCAGGAAAACAATCAGTAATTTTTTATTCTTTAAAAAAATTGATTAAGTAACAAGTAGTAATTGAAACGCATTATTTACACAATGTAAAGAATAGTACAGTGGTAAGGTGTTTTAACTTTCCTAAGACTAAATGCCCTTTTTTCCCTTGCCATTTGCTACTATTTAATCTTTCCTTTTGCAAAGCTTTTGTGATTTGGTAATTGGTATTGTTTAATATTTTTGTTAACTTACTTTGTTTATTGTTTTTATTGATTTTCATGTTCATTTTTATTTTTATTGTTTAATGTTTACGTTCGTAATTTTGATATTTGTTTATTGTTTTTGTTAATTTTGATTTATTTGTTTAATGTTTTTTTATTTGTTTAATGATTTTGTTAATTTTTTATTTGTTAAGTATTTTTGTTATTACAACAATAACTTTAATTAAATATTGTATTATGTCATTTAAATATTTAATTAAAATTATCGTTGTATTGGATCATTTTATTTTGTATTTTTATTTCCATTTAGAGTTGTATAGTTGTATACTGGTGTATTGGATATGAATATGAACAACTTTATACTCGATTATCCAAGCATTTAAATGTTTGGCCTTTGATTAAGTTCGAACCCCCTTGGTACATGTTCTGGATCCGCCATTGTATACCCTTAGACGTTTTCTCAAATATTATAGACTAGGGTTAGAACAAACCTAATTGCTTGTCTATATACACTGTACTCCATAATCAACGAATGGGATACAACTATATTCACCCCATTATCAACGATAACCCGGGTTGGAAAGATCACCCCAACTTTAAATATGGCAACCCACAAGCACCTCAACAACAACCCTATCAAAATCCAAATAACCAACCCTACCAACATCCAAATAGCCAAAATAACCAATATAATAGACCACCCCAACAACAGTACCAAAGGCCCCAAAACCAATGGTCACAAGGTCAAAGTTCTAATTCGAACAACTCCTCTACGGAGGAGATGTTAAATATTTTGACAAAAAATGTGACGGGATTGCAAAGTAACATGGTCCAATTCCAAGATGAAACTAGATCAAGTATTAAGAACTTGGAAAGACAAATGGGCCAAGTGTCGGGTGTTGTGTCTAGGTTAGAGGGTAAGTTAGATTCGGGGAAGCTTCCATCCCAAACAGAGCTAAACCCCAAGTCTAATGTTAGTTCTATCACTCTAAGGAGTGGGAAGGAGCTCCAAGTGAGCGCGAGAGAGCTTGAGGATGAGGTGGTAGTAAACGAAGAACAAAGCAATTTGCCTTCTTGTACACCACCACTACCTCAAGTGGAGACACCTTTTCCGTCTCCATCTCCGTACTTACCGGAACCCCCATTCCCAAAAGCAATAATAGACATTGGCACCAAAAAGTGTGATAAGGATATTTATGAGACTTTTCGTAAATGTGAAGTAAATATCCCCCTTTTCGATGCAATTAAGCAAATTCCCCACTATGCAAAGTTTTTAAAAGAACTTTGCACTAGTAGAAGGAAGAATAAGCTTAAAGGGCACCAAAAAGTGAAGGTGAGTGAACATATATCGGCCATTTTCCAAAAAACGTTACCGCCCAAGTGTGGTGACCCGGGCATGTTCACTATACCTTGCACTATTGGTGATATCATTTTTAGTAACGCCATGCTAGAATTAGGGGCATCAATTAATGTGATCCCCTTTTCATTGTTTAAAGCTTTAAAGCTTGGTGATCTTATGCCAACGAGTGTCGTGATCCAATTGGCCGATAGGTCCAACGCTTATCCTAAGGGTATAGTGGAGGATGTATTGGTCAAGGTTGGGCAAATGATTTTCCCTGCTGATTTTTACGTCCTAGATATGGACCATGATGGCAGTGTCATTCCAATCTTGCTAGGGCGTCCCTTTTTGAAAACTGCGAGAGCTAAAATCGATGTTCACACCGGATCATTGACTATGGAGTTTGATGGAGAGTGTCTTGAATTTTATATCTATAACTCCACGAAATTCCCTCCTGAGGGTCATTCCTGTTTTTCCATCGATATCATTAATCCAATGACACGGGGTATTTTTGACATAGATGGAGAAGATGATCTGTTAGTTTCAGTAGCAAATGTATTGGGTGAAACTGACTATGAGTATTTGATAAGTGTTATTGTGCAAGAAACCTTGTGCGACATGGTACAATGTGATAGTTTACCCCTTTCTATAACTGCTGATGACTCGATTAGCTCACTTGGTCCTTTGGACAAGCTTGTGCCATCTGTTTTGCAGGCACCTGCAGTTGAGCTTAAGAAATCGGGAGTAACTGTGGTGGAGAACAGGAATGGTGCCCTAGTTCCTACACGCATCCAAAATCCACCGAAACCTCCAAAATATTCAAGGTTAATGGCCAAAGGCTCAAACCTTATTTTGAAACCTTTGTCCAAACTAGGGGGGAGGAGGTTGATTTGGATAAGCCGGTTGCCGGGTCGTGCCAACGACGTTAAATAAATGGAGCTTTCGGGAGACACCCCGACTTTATTGCTTTTTATTCTCTATTTAAAAAAACAAAAAAAAAATGTGTATATATATATTTTTTTATATTTTTATTATAATAGATTTCATTAATTAATTAGAGTAGTTTTCCTTTGGTTTAGAGGGAACAATTCAATCTAATGAGTTATTTTCCTCGATACCAAAGTATTTTGATTGTTCTTGTTAACCCTTTTTTGAGCCTGTGTTAAGTTCCCAAAGGAGTTGAAAAAGAACAAGAGGTTTAGTGAGTATCTTGTAAATAAAAAATAAAGGGATTTTGCTGAACTACTAAGGTAACAGGTATGGCGCACCCCGCGCCTCCGTGGGCGCTGCCAGCGCCTACAGATCAATGGCCTCTGCGCATATGGCGCTCCCCGCGCCCCTAAATGCTCTACCCGCGCCTCTTTTGAGGAATGCTACTGACTTGAGAGCGCTCCCAGCGCCTTTTATGGCGCTACCCGCGTCTTTTGTGTGAAAGTTACTGACTGTGGGGCGCTCCTAGCGCTAATATAGCGCGCCCCGCGCCTTGGAAACTAAAAAAATAAAAGAGATTAGGCTTCAGGTAGGGCACGCCCCGCGCCATCGTGGGCGCTGCCAGCGCCCTACCCTCAGTACGTGTTTTTTATGGGATAATTCCCATTTCAGTTTCATTTCTTTTCTTTTGTTCACTAAGGCGCGACACTCTCTCTCCCTCTAAGCAACCCTAACCTCAACAAAGACCTCCATTTTTACTCATTTCTCCTCTCAAATCTTCTCCATTTTCACCAAATTCAAAAATCTTTCACATCTCATTCGAATTTTCTCTCTCTTTCTTCGTCCGTGGTGTGCATTTTAGGGTTTCGTTTTCTCTCCTTTTGGTTGTGTTAGGGCGCGCATGTGGTATATTTCTTACTTCTTTTTACTTCATTTTTGTTGCTTGAAATTTGTGAATCCTGTTTTATACTTTAATTCATGAATTTGTGATGATTAGAGGTTTATTTTGAAGTAGAAATCTCTTTACTTGAGTGTTTTGAACACACACCTTTGCAGTTTGATACTTGGTTTTGTTGATGAAGTGTGTTCTTGTTCTTGAGTTCGGCATTACTATGTTGAAGTGTTAATATTTTGTTGAGTTTGAGGTTGAATTTTTGATTTTGTGCTTGCCATGGTTGAAGTAATCTTTGCCAAGCTAGTGTATTTTCGAGTGGTTTGATTCAATGAAAGTTGTTTTCAAGAGTGGTGATGTTGTTCCCTAAATGAATTTAGTGTAAGAATTTGTTTTTAAACAATTTTTCTTGGTTGAATTGCATTAGTGTTGTTGTCAAGTATGATAACATTCGAAGTTCACTTCTTGTGTTGTCACTCAAATCACAATTTCATCAATGAAATTTTTCACTCACACTAATGGTTTTGTGTTATGGTTGTGTTTAGGTATTTCGGCAGTGCTTTGGCTTAGCCTAAGCAAGCTCTCCCCAACCACTCTCTGAGACAAAAACTACTTTTCTCAACAATTAACCCCCTTATCCACCACAAAAATTTCACTCGAAATGGCTTCAACTTCCAGTTCAAGAAAAAGGAAGACTGTAGCCTCTCCTTCCACATCTTTCTTCAACCTAAAAAGACTCACGCCCACACAGAAAACCATTTTTACCCAGCTAAGAAAACGCAGCGTCCAAGCCACCGCTTTTGCTTGTCACAGAACTCTCAAAAGGTTCGGGATTCTCCGACCTGTGACAAGGTTGCTAGGAAGAGTTGGTTTGGAAGGCTTCCTAAATGAACATGCCCACACATACTACTCCTTCACGTTTGAATTCCTCGCCACCCTGAAAAGGCTAATGACCCCAGCAAGCCCAGGGGCGAGGAGTCCCCCTACATAACCTTCAACCTCAATGATGAAACTCATACAATGTTCTATGATGAACTTGAGGAGGTTTTTGGGTGGGAGTCCTCTCCTATTGGTAACTTTTCAAGCCCTACGGGTTTCAATGCTCAAGATTTCTATAGAGGGATCACTCATTTCTTTAAGTTTGATCGAAATGCCCTCATCAGCTTCATACCTCATCCGGCTCTCCGCTTTGTCGCATTCTTCATAGCAATGCCCATCTTTTGTCGGACGGAGGCCAACAAGCTCCCTTTAACCACCCGCATTGGGCGGCATTGTGGGTTGATGCTTGCCTCGATTTGGTAGACGAGAGCAAGAAGGGAACAATAGCTATGGGAGGTATGGTGACCTTGATATATGAGTATCTTGAGCACAAGAAGAGGAAGAGTAAGAAGGAAATCGAATACCCTGATGGACGGGTCGGGAGTGACCCTGAGGATTTGCTTACCTATTGGGTTCTGCAAACCCGGAGTTTCATTTACATCTCTGATCAGCGTGAAACTCCTCGGTCGTTCGTCTGGCGTTTTGGACTGGGACACGAGGCCTACATGAATTTGCCTCAACCGCAGCGTACTTCCATCAGGGGATGTACTCGGGCGGCTCATTTTATTTGCCCCCTCCCCCCCGATCTAGCCTACAAACAAAACTTGAAAAATATGTTCGGGCTTGAATTTCTAGATCCTCCACCTTCTAACCCGGAGTGGCAGGAGAGTGACAGTGAGGAGGAGTATGATGAGGGAGATGAAGAGGGAGATGATGAGGATAATGATGATGATGATGAAAATGAAAATGATGGTGATGGTGATGGTGATGATGATGGTGATGTAAACATGGGGAACCGCAGACCTCGGGCACGGGGTGGGATACGTATGCACGAGCCGGACCCTGCTTCTTCTAATCAGTCGGGGATTAATCTCCTCAATCAGCGGTTCGCCTCTTTGCAAATCGAAGTAGGTTCCCTTCAGCACGAGGTACGCCGGATGGAGGACGTGATGTACCCCATGTCTTCCATGATTACAGCGATGCACACCATGCATCTTTACGGTATCCCTTATGTTGACCCAACCGCAGATATTGAGCGGGAAAGGCATCAAAGGGAGGAGAGGAGGAGGAGGCCTCCGGGATCCACTTTTCTCGGGCGGTCCTCCAATGCTTGACAAGTTGTTGAATGTAAACCCACAATGAGGACATTGTGTCGCTCAAATGTGGGGGTACGTTCACTTGTATATAATTTTGGTTTCTTTAAAAAAAAAGAAAGAAAAAAGAAAAAGAAAGCTCGATAGGTTGAAAACCGGAAAGGGCAACCTATGCAAAACAAGAGCTAAAGAAAAGAAAATAAAAGAAAATAAAAAGAAAGAAAAAAAAGATGAGAAAGCTAGGATGAAAACCCAAAAGGGCTCCTAGGCAAAATGAGAGAACAAGAAAAGAGAGGAGTCCGTTTGCTTTTTTATTCAAGACCGGATAACCTCATCTTCCGGAGTGCTTTGGTAAGAACACCTTCTTTTGTTCTTTCTTTCCCCATTTTTGATTTTTGTATGTAGTGTGAACCGTGCTAGAATTTTTTTGAAATCATTAGTTCACTTTTGGTTTGTTTTTCCTTCTCATAAATTGTTTTAGCTCAAATCATAATTTTATTGTGTTTTGATTTAGAACAAGTTCATTAGGGATTTTTGTTAGAGTTTAGTTGTTTTTGCGAACTTTTGGCTTATAACTCGTTATTACTCTCTTTTGATTTACTCAAGGTCGAGTAAAGACTAAGTGTGGGGGTATTTGATGTGTTCAGTTTGTATTAATCAATTAGCTCATTTTGATGTATAGTTTGTAATAGTTTAGAACGTGTTTTGTGATATTAATTAACTTTAAGCTTAAACGAAAGTTTATGTCTCGAAACATAATTTAATATTGCATTTCATAATTTAATTGCTTTTTAGGACTTAGTTTATTTTTGTTGTTATAGGCTCGTGTTTCTTTCCATATTTTGTTTGTATTTGGGTAGACCGAGACTTATTTGGGACATGGAAAAAGTGTGATAAAGTCTTGAAGAAGGTAGGGCGCCCCCAACGCCCTAAACGCGCTGCCAGCACCTGTCTGATCAAGGAAAAGATAATGGAGCAAGTGGCCAAAGAAGAAGGCGCTCCTCGCACCCATCTCACAGTAGCATTCCAATGTGGGGCGCTCCCCACGCCTATGGGGCGTTGCCAGCGCCAATTTCACAGAATCATTACAAAGAGAGGCGCGCCCCGCGCCTATGGCGCGCTGCTAGCGCCCATGTTACAGTAGGAATTCCAAGAAGGGGCGCGCCCCGCGCCTTTGAGGGCGCTGCCAGCGCCCATCTGCTCTGTTCTGTACGCGACTTCATCCACTTGATTTCTATGTTATAATTTAGTTTAGTATAAATATAAAAGTTGATTCTCATTGTATTTTAATCTAGGTTTTCATGTTCAATAACTTTCTTAGCTTAATTTCTCTCTAGTTTCTCCTTAGATTACATTAAAACTCTTTAATCTTTAGTTTGTAATTTTGATCTTTTATTATAGAATCAATGAAGAATCTTTGTTCATCAATGGAAATGGTAGCTTAAACTTGTTCTTGGGATTAGTTTCAATGATTCTACAAAGCTCCCTGTGAGGATTCTCTAACTCTAAACTATTTCATTACTTCAATTATTTACTTGCTCTTAGAATGAATTGTTATTGGTTTTGTTGAATGTTTTAGCTTGATCTTTGTCTTGTTATTATATTTTACAAAATCATTACTAGGGTTTGAACACAATCGATTATTGTGTTCAACCTGGAGTAGCAACTATCTTGTTCATGCTTAAGCGTATTCTTATTGTGAACAATTTAGTAGAGCTTGTTTAAACGTTAATTGTTTATTGCGTATTCTCTAAACAATTGCGTTCTTATTGTGTCTCCGTTCTTAAAGCTTTTGTTCACTGCGTGTTCTTTGAACATTAAGGGTTTTAGGAAATTTACGATTTATCTTGTCTAGCTAATTAAGGGGACTACAAGAGTCTACTCTTGTCAATAATTAATTGAGTATTGAAGTGGTTTGGTAATTGAGAGTCTAATTTAATTAGCCGAGTCAGAGTCGTTGTAACTGAATCCTAAGATTCTTTATAACTAGAATTTTCCCGTAATCACTTAGTTGTTAGTTTCTTTTGTCACTAAAATCTCCAATTCCCCCCCCCCCCCCCCCCTTGTTACCAATTTCACTAAGGAATTAGTGATTCCCCCTTTAATAGTCCAAATACATTTTAACACAATTAAATCGACATAAATCCGTTCTTTGTGGATACGAACCTTACTTGCCCTTTACACTAGTTGTAATTGGAGAGTAGGAGAAAATTACTTTTGATAAGTCTTTTATTTTTAACGACATAAAAGGCCTACCATTTATACCCTCAAATCGCTTCCTCAAAATGCGTGAAAAAACAATTGTTGAAATCGTTATGTTACGGAGGGAGTACTTGGATTGATTTATGATGGAAATGATTCCGTGATTATTAATTTTATACTTATTAATTATTAGTATAAAGTGGTTGATTTTTATTCTACATACTATTTAATAGATGGATGTCATCATAAAATTCTTTAGTATATAAAAGAATGTTTTATGCAAAATGTTTAATGGATTAAGGAATTATTATTTCTATAAAGATGATTTCTTTATGGAGGATTTTTCATAAAGGCTCATAGTCTTTATGGAGGAGGTTTTATTCTTCATATGCATAAAGATGGTATATTTTTATGGAGGAGGTTTATTCTTCATTAAGAATATATTATGTCTTTATTATGGAGGTTATCTATTCATAATGATAGTATTTCTTTATGAATGATGTTTTAATTTCTTGGAATTCAATGAGTTAAACTTGCATGGTATTTTATATATTTTTAATATATAAAAGGATATATGACATATTATCTTATAATTAATTAGATGGTGGCATGATGGTAATAATATCTTTGAGATTATTTCCATGGTTTATATCACTAGTTTGTGATATGTTACATTGTAATGGTAAACAATGTAGGATTATATTTATAATGTTAATACACGACTCATGTGCGACAATTTTTAATGGGCGTGACTTTTATAAATATAATTAAAGTCGTGATTAAAAAATTTGTACGTTATAATTTAACTTGGAAAAATCTTTGGCCAAAGTGTTGTCAAGTTAAGGTTGTATAAAATTCTGAAGGGATAGTAATAAGCCTGAATTAAAATCACTAGTAAAGAAAACTCGATTCAACGTCGATTACAACGCTAGATCTTGAATTCAATTAGGATCCAACTTTGCTTAGTGGTTTGGAGCACTACAAATATAATTCATCCCAAGGTTAGTGTTTGTTACTGCAATGATAAAGGAAGGTGGACTAATGTTCTTATTAAATCTTTGATATTGGCTCAGTTGCAGGAGCATGTGCGTAAAGATTTACCTATATGAGTTAGAAGTTTGGCCGCTTCTTCAGGTTTTAGGCTTAACTTAAAACGCTCATGAATAGGTACGTACACCATGGCGACGTAGGTGTAGAGGTCTAAAGGATACTTGTGTGTGTTTATGTGTATTGTATCTTCAATAATTCGTAGTGATTGTATGATTCAAAGCTTAGTCTATCATTACAATTGGAGTTATTGTAAAGTATACATATACTAAGTAGAAATTTAATCTTTACAACATTTCTATTTAATGCATGAACACGTTATTTTGTGTTAGTTTATTGCAAGTTATGTTTTAAGCTTGACAATATTTATGTCATAAATGGGAGGAGGATTGTTGGAACATTTATGCATAAATGGTCTTGGACAATTGAACAAAGGAAGAAGAAATAAGAAAAAAAAGGGAGAACGAGCCAGTAGCCCGTCGCACCTCGCGACTGAGGCTCGCGACCTGTGATGGTCCCTCGCGACTCATGATTTGTTACTGCATCGAGCCCTTGTTTGTTCGTTCTCGGATGTCTTTTGCCTTGGATGCCTTTACATATTAAAGCTTGTTTATTAGGCTTCAATATTGTATTAAAGGAGTATTAAACTTAAGTAAATAAGAATATTAAGAGCTAACTTGTGTATGGCATCTTAGCATGTTAATTACACAATTTAACTCTTTTGAATTCTGATTTTATGAAGGGTTTAATGGTGATGATTCAATCATCTTTTCTGATTTCTTCTTGAGTTTTTCTTATAAATAGGGATGCTTGTTCATTTGTATACTCTACGCAACTTGCTTGCTCTTGATATTCTCTAGCTAATTATACTAAGAGTGTTCAAACACAAAACCCAAACACAAGTCTTTAGGATACGCTCTTGATATGATCAAATAGAGTGTATATTTTCTCCATTGTATCTCACTAATCATTTCGTGGATTCCCAGTAATCTTATGGGGCAAAATAGATTAGACAGAAAGTGTAGATTGCACGCCTTGGAGGGTTACATCATATATTTCCACGATAAAATTCCTAACATTGAATACGAGGACCGTTAGTTTGGCCAAACAGTTGTTTTCGACTTCATTTACGAAACATACACTGGTTCTCAATTCATCAACAAGACTAAACTCAGTCTACAACCGATAGCATGACCCGCACAGTTTATCACCGACAAACTGATAAACATACCCCACACGATTTATCACCGATAAATCGATAAACACAACAAGACTCAAAGACTCCAATCAAGTTCAAACATGACCCGCACGATTTACCACCGGTAAACCGATAAACATGACCCACACGATTTATCACCGATAAACCGATAAACATGACCCGCATAGTTTATCACTGATAAACTGATGGACACGCCCCGCACGATTTATCACCGATAAACCGATAAACACGACAGACTCTGACCAAGACTCAAGTGACGCCAATCAAGTTTAAACGTGAAACAAGTCACCCGCAATTTATAATCAAGCAAAATCATACCCAAGTATATAATCAAGTTCAACAATCATGCAGTAAAAGTAGAAGATCAGGAAACACACAACAACTTGGGTTCATTAGGTTTCGAACTTGGCCCAAGAGACACAAACCATACGGTTCTCATGGGCATGGTTCGAAATCCACGAACAGGGCACAGGAACGAATTAGAATCACAATTCAAAATTACAGACGAAATTCATACGTTGAACAACAAGTTTCATAAAAAGAAATAGTAACTTCAAACCATCAATTATCAATCAAGAACTCAAGGAGATGATCAAGGAAGATCTTTTAAAACATTCGGCCATCAAATAGTAAATCAAAGATTGAGTTTTTATTCAACAATTGGCATGGAATAATCAAGAAAACTTCATAGATTAAAACTAGAATTCAAGATTAGGCAAGAAAACATATAAAGATTCAATCTTGGTGATCAAAACCAAGATTGGCGCATAAAACAAAATAAAAATACAAACTTTAAGCTCTTATCATGATTCTACAAATTCAAGATCAATAAAGATTCATGCTTTAGTAAACAATCATGCATAAAACGAATAAAAATCCAAGCTTTAATATAGTAAGAACACACGCATAAGATCATCAAAGCAACCGATCATGAATTCATCAAATCGCTTCAAGAATCAAGTAAAATCATCACCTAAAGATATTTCATTACAATAACATGCAAAGATTAATAAAGATTCAACAAAACAAGAAGAGAAATGAAAGAAAACTCCCTAATCTACACGACATCTCACGAACAACAATAACAATTAGGACAATTCTATCTAATCTAATTATTCTAGGCAATCTAATCCTATTCCTAAGTAGAAAAGCTAGTTACCTATTGCAACACAACAAGAAACCACACACAAAACTCGCCCAAACCCACGGCTTCACACGGCCAAGGCTAAGCACGGACACCCAATGCACGAACTTGTTCAATCTTCAAAAGGTTGATGATTGGTTCTATCTTCAATGGATCTTTTTGATTGATGAAGTGAAAGATGAATTTGGATGTTGTTTTGAGAGGGATGCCGTGAGGTATGAGAGGGATATGGGGTTTGCTTTGAGTTATGATTTGCTATAATGAGTATGGGGCAAAGGGTGGACTTTTGGGGTTTAAATAGAATAGGCTTGCTAGATTTTAGGAGGGGTTTACTAGATAATAGGAGGGTTTCAAGGAGTGATAAAAAGGGTAGCAAGAGGGGAAAGGGGCCGGCTATGGGGGGGTCTTAAGGCATGGCTTGGGCTAGCTCATCCAACATAATTAAGTCCTTTGGCCCAAAATAGAATGTTTGGGCTTTAAGGCTTAATTTCACACAAAATTTTTTGGCCCAAAAATTCGGGTCATTGCATAAACTACATGAGAATAGTGTTGAAAATATGACTAATATGAAAAAAATGGATTGAAGTGAGGTTGAGATTAAAAACTAATGAAGGCATTGACAAAGATTCATTAAAAAGAGGGTCGAAGGAAAAAGAACGCTGGAGACAAGTGTTGATAAGAATTATAGCTGTTGTGAAATGTCTAGCGAAAAGGAATTTAGCTTTCCATGGGTCTAATGGTAAACTATACGAGGAAAGTAATGGTGATTTTTTGGAATTAATTGAAATGATGGCTGAATTTGATTTGGTAATCCAAGAACATGTTCGGCGTATCAAAAGCAAAGAAATTCACCATCATTATCTTGGACATAAAATTCAAAATGTGATAATATTTATTTTGGCCCAAAGTGTTAAAGCTTCTATTATACATGTAATCAAAGAGGCCAAATATTATTCTGTGGTTCTTGATTGTACACCTGATGTGAGTCATCAAGAACACATGACCTTGATAATACGATGTGAAAACATGTCAAGTACTCCTATAATAATAGAAGAGTTTTTCTTGGAGTTCTTGAAAGTGGATGATACATCTGGATTGGGTCTTTTTAATGAATTGTTAAATGTATGCACGTCCCTTGATTTAGATGTTGATAATATTAGAGGTCAAGGTTATGACAATGGGTCTAATATGAAAGGTAAACAAGGGGTTCAAAAAATATTACTTGATGTTAATCCTAGAGCTTTATATATGCCATGTGTTTGTCATAGTCTTAATCTCACTCTTTCAGATATGGCACATTCATGTGTAAAAGTTGTTTCATTTTTTGGAATTGTTCAACTCATATATGTGTTGTTTGCTAGTTCTACCAAAAAAATGGAAGGTTTTAACTGATAATGTTCCAAGCTTAACTGTTAAATACTTATGTAATACTTGATGGGAGAGTAGAATCAAAAGTGTTCAGGCTATTCGATTTCAAGCACCTCAAATAAGATTAGCTTTGTTGGATTTGTATGATTCTTGTGGTTGTGATGAAGCTAAGTCAAAAAGTGAAGCTGAAAGCTTAGGGAATTCTCTTGCAAGTTTTTAATTTTTACTTAGCATGGTTATTTGGTATGATATTTTATTGGTTATCAACTTTGTTAGCAAAAAGTTGCAATCAAAATCCATGTGTATTGGTGCTACAATGAAGGCAGTTGAGAGTTTTATGACATACTTAGAAAACTATAGAGAAAATGGCTTTAATTCAAGTATGGATATTGCTAAAATTCTTGCTTTGGATATGAAAGTAGAACTAACACTTCCAACAAAGCGTCGTAGTTTTAGGAGAAAACAATTTGATGAAAATGGCGATGATGATGGAGAAATACAATCACCAATTGAATCTTTTAGAGTAAATTATTTTTTTGTGGTTGTTGATATGGCAATTGCTTCATTGAAACATCGATTTGAGCAATTAAAGACCTTTGAAAGTATTTTTGGTTTTCTATTTGATATATTCCGCCCTGTTACACCAAGGGATTTCAGAGGGTTTTGAAATACTTGTCGAATTCCAGAATACGTGTTAGTATTCTGACTGGGGGTTTTGAAACACACCAGGCTCATCGCCAAAGAGACTATTCAACTATGATCGTTGAATTCGACTTAGCCTTAGGCCACCAAGCCAAGAATAGTGATGGTGAGCCTGGTGTGTTGAAACACGGATTCCAGAATAGTGATAGTAAATGTCTTAGGCCACCAAGCCAAGACTATTCTTCCATTTTTGTGCCAATAATGATTTGAATGGAAAAACCAACCAGAACACATATTCAGGTAGAATCCTCCCAGATTGGAAGCTTTCACCCTAATTTCTAGGAGACTAAACAATTTAATGTTATGTGACATGTTAATGTCCTTAACTTCTTTTTGCTTGTCCTTGTCATTCAGCCCCCTTACATTCCAAATGAGGATATTATCTATGATGATCAGGGGTTGCCACACCCCCGTCATCATGTTCTCCATTAGTAACCACATCATCATTATCCTCACTTCTCTCCTCATCATCTTCATCAGACAAAGCCCCAAAGCTGTTGTGCCCAGGTGTGGTAGGAATGGTCCCCCTCTGTGGCTTTCTCCCTTGAGGCACTGATGTATTCATTTCCTGGTGGTTTTCCCCTTGCTGGACTGGAGTGAGCTCCATGGTAGTGCTTAGAGCTGGCTGTGTAGGAGTAATAGCTAGAGTAGTCTGTGATTCAGCAACCTGTGTATTTGTAGGCTTGGTTTGTGGCTGCCAAACCTTCCTTCTCTGTGGTTATGTCCTCTTACAATCAGCAGTTCCATGCCCATACTTCTTACAGTGGGTACAAAGCACATGTTTCCACTCATACTCAATCAATTGCTCTACACAAATGCCTTTCTCATTCTGGTAACAAATCTTGTCAGGCAATTCTCTATTTAAAGCAATTTCACCCATTAGCCTAGCATAGGCAAGCCTCTCCCTTTGTTCAGTAAATGCATCAATCTTAATTGTGGTGCCAATACTATTACCAAGCTTGTGCAAGCACAACCTGTGTGACTACAGTAGAGAGGTATGGCAGGCAGCTCTGCAGGTTATTCAAATGAGAGGGCCTGCAGATTTTGATCAAATAAGAGAGCAAGTGGAGCGAAGCAGCAGGAAAAAGAACATCCAATCACAGTTGCTGCCTATAATCTTTGTTGAGACAGTCTATGAGATCTGGTTGGAAAGGAATAGCAAGGTCTTCAACAAATGTTGTAGACCACCTGACTTCCTCATTAGAAGTATTTGCTATAATGTTGCCTGTAGATGTGCTGAAAAATGTAGGAAAACAATGATCCAGTAATTTGTAAGACATTGCTTAGATATATTTTTCTTTTTTGGTTTTTCAATTAGTAGTTAGTTTTGTATAGCTTGGGGACTGGGGGGGACTGTTGACAGGTTGATTATCTATCACTGGATGCTTTTGATACTTTCTCAACCTGGGTAAACACTTTTGTATTTAGGGGCTTCTTTTGGATTAGGCTGTACTGATTGTCTTTTCCCTTTGGTATATACAACACACTTACCAAAAAAAAAGCTTGTGCAAGCACCTGCTACCCCAATATTTCAGCTCCAATTTAGGTAATCTGATCCACACAGGAACAGACTTAATAGTTTTCTTGTGAATGTCTAGGTCAGCTTCCCATTTCCTCCTGATAATAAGCCTAGAATCGAAAAATGGGTTTCACCAGAGATTACATGTTCACATTGCTCAATTAAATAGAATCTCACTAGAAAGACCCCTTTCCCCACCATCACAACATTGTCCAGGCCTAATTTACCCCATTTTCGATTACAATATCCATTAAACACATTGAAAGGGGGGGTTTGCACCCAAAACATACACACAAATGCAGAAGACCAGAAACTGACTTCTTCCTCTATATCCTCCAAATCAATCTTAGGCATGGGTGAATCTAATTGTTCATGTTTGTCAGGGACAATATTACATTTTCCATTAGACCCAATAATCACATTCAACCATTGATTTAAAGTATTAGTGTCTGTCGAGGTGGAGTTAGAGGGTTCAATAGGTGCTTTATCACCAGCAACATGCTCCAAATTAGCAGAGGGTTTTGAAATACGTGTCGAATTCGTAGAGTCAGATGCTTCCCCACCTGGATTCACCGTCGGAATGGCCTTTTGCCAACGAGTCTTTGCCATGGCTCAGGTGTAAGACACCGAGCTTGCCGTCACAGTCCAATCGCCCTTCGTGGAACCAGAGAAAAGCTTATATTATTATTATTGTTATTATTTTTTTTTTGAAAGGTAAGAAAAAATATATTGCTCAAACAAATCATAATTACAAGAGGTCAAAACTGTGGAGGGACATGCCCCTCAATATAAACTTTCTATCCACATTCTATCTTGCCTATTTTTAATACTGATGCTATTCATTCTAGTACGCACTACATACTTGACACATTCTACCACTTGGTTATCATCAGGCTTATTCTTATTATTATTATTATTATTATTATTATTATTATTATTTGAGAGAAAAAAGGAATTTTATTGCAAAACCAAAAACAATTTACAACCAAAAAAGTAAAGCCAAAACAAAAAGGTTACATACAAAGATTTTATTTTATCTTTAACTCCCCTATCAAAAATTTATTTACAAAACGGATTCTATTTTTAACCATAAACTGAACTTCTTTGGTGATTTGATCAGGGGTCATCAAGTGATTGGTTATATTCTATCATTCCTAGTTGTCCAAACCAAGTAAACTAGAGCATCAACAGCCATGGCATAGACTTGTTTCTTCAATTTACTCCCTTTTACAGTTCGATGAAATCCAACCAACCAAGTTTTGTAGTCGAGTGTGAAGTATATTCACCCCCAGCCAGTTAGTAACTTGATCCAAGCATGCTTTACTGAACTGACATTCGAAGAATAGATGTGAGTGTGCTTCTGTACTGAGTTGCATAAGCAGCAGCTCTAGTCATCCACCAGATTCATCCTCATCAGTCTGTCCTTTGTTAGTAGTCATTGCTTGAAAACCAACGATGTCACAAAATGATGTTTAAGAACATCAGCAGAGCACCAAACCGCTTTTTTGCCCAGTGAACCTTGTTTCCATTAGGTCTTAGGCTCTCATTGTAATATCCTAAAATTTAGGATATTAATTTTGAATGTTATTTTAGTATTTTATTTAATTTTATTTACTAATTAATTAATTTTGGGTCAAGTCAAAAATTAATCATGCCTAATCATGCTTAAGTGCAAGTGGCCCTTTAGCAATTATTTTGGTCCATTTCTCCTTAGCCCAACCGGACCCTCTTCCATATGGCTTAATTGCCACTTGTTTTGTGTTCACACCTAACTAACTTCTATAAATAGGAGATGTTAGTAAGGCATTAAGTTCATTTGCTCAATTTAATCACCATTTGCTCACAATCAAAACATAAACACACCCCATCTTTTCCCTCCCATTTCACACGCCATTTTTGGCTCTTCAATCACAAAATTTTGTTCATCAACTTTTCAAACCAAAAAATTAAAGATTCATCTTCCATTGATCTTTAAGTATCAAAACTCATGTTAATCCTCATTAATTTCATTCAAGATCACTTGTTCGGATTTGGTTCCGGGTTGGTTCGAGTTGGGTGATCATGTTCGTGGGATGTTCGTGTGGTTCGTGGTGGTGCACGGTGGTTCACGGCTGGTGGTGGTCGTGTGTGGTGCCTTGCGTGGTGGTGCGTGTTTGAGTGGTGCAGCATGGTGGTTCGAGTGGTGGTTTCGAGGTGATCATGTTGTGCTCGTGTTCGTGTGGTTATTCGAGTGGGACAGGTTATTCGTTCTTGTTCGTTTCGTTGTTGATTATAGTTACCGCATTTATCCAGGTAACTAGATTATTTCATTTGAATATGTAATTTGATCATGTAGTATAAGATAGTAAGCATGTGTAGAATTCATGTTTAGCTTTATAGTTTATTTATGATCATGATTCTATGTATATTCGTTGATTGAATTCTTGTACATGATTTGTTGATTGGTTTTCGAGTATTATGGATTGTTTATCGATGATTCTATGTTTATGTTTTTATGTGTGAACTTTGTTCAAGAATTGATTGTTATGATGCCATAGGTTTTTCGTGAATTTCAAAGTATATTTTTATGGAAGTTTTGTTAAGTTTAAATTGATTCTTTACGATTCTTGAAATAAAGATTTTGGTTAAATTGTTTCTTGGATGGTTTCGATGGTTTACTTGATGATTCTTGAAATTCTTGGTTTATCTTGATGAATCTTGAACATTCTTGATGATTCTTGTTAGTTCTTGTTAATTCTTGAGATGGATCTTGATTAGTTTTTACGTTCTTGAAAGGTTTCTTTAAGATCTTGTTTTATAAGGTTTTCTTGGCTAGATTTTCGAATTTAAGATAGGTTGGATTTTCTTGATTTTCTAAGTTTAAGTATCGGTCTTGATGACCGTGTCGATAAGTTGTCGAATTTATTTTCGAAAGTCAGTCGCCTAACTTAGTGAAACATGAGTAGCTATGAAAGGTTAAGTCGAGGTTGCTACCTTGTGTTCGATCGTGGGGTAGTCGGTATCCTAACATATGTTGTCGTCTGGTTAGTGAAACATGAGTAGCTAGTCCAGGGGTATTGATCATACTTAGGCATAGTTCTTGCAAAGGAGGACTACGGGAAAACGCAAAGGTTGACCCGACATTTGTTTAGGAAGTTGGGAGACGCAAAGGTTGACCAGCAAGCATAAGACGGTACTGTCATAAAATAAGATATGATATGATATGATGTGACGTGACGTGTTTCGTTAGTTTAGTCTTTCGAAATTGTGTTTTGGTTTTATATTTGGTTTTGGAGGAAAGGACACAAAGTGGTTGGATTCTGTTATTTGCAGTTTCAGTTGCGGACACCTAGTACTTCTGTTGGTCTTTTATTTCATTGGTTTTGGAAAGCATGTTTTGGTTAAGTTTTGATTTGGATTTCGTTTTGCGATATGATATGGTATGTATGTTTTCACGGCGTTTGGATGCCAGGTATGTAACTGTATGTTATTTTGCGTGGTTTTGTCTATTTTATGTTGCATGCTTGAGCTCCCTATTTGAATGGGACAGTCTAATTACTCGCTACAGATGGTGGAACTCCATATTTTTCAGGTGACAATGTTGAGTAGTTGATGTTCTGTTTGGCTGGGCTTGGGCGTGTGTACCTGCGAGATCGTAGTTAGACTTAGATTTGTTTTTTATGTTGTTTAGTATTTTAGTTTAGTACTTTAGTGGTTATGGTACTTTGGATATTTTGGGATGTAGTAGTAGTTGAATTACGTTGATTGTGGGATTATAATAATGATATTCGGATTTTAGTTTGAAGTTTTTTGTTATTCCGCATTTTTGTTAAGAGTATATTTCGGCTTTATATCATATTTCGATACTTTGTAAAATCCGGGTGTTACACTCATTCACCTTTTTAATTGAGTACTTGGGGTATGCAATATCAACCCCAGCATCTAGCAGCTGGTCTTTGATTTTGCAGAACCCCTTCCACACCTAGCTATAGATTTTTGTGGGGGAGTAATCAGCCTAATTTGAGTTCTTAATGTAGATGGTATGCACCCATCGAACCCAAAGATTGTCTTTCTTTTGAGCTATAGCTCATACATACTTTCCAACAGTAGTCATGTTCCAATGTAATAGGCTTCTTACACCAAGTCCACCTTCATGTTCGGGTTCGCAAACCTCCTCCTAAGCAACAGAGCACATTTTACAACTCAAATAAGTTCCATGCCAAAGATAGGCCCTTCATACCCCTCTGATTCTCTAAATAATAGTTTTAGGGAGAAGAAATAGCTGGCCCAGTAGGAGCATATAGACATTAACAAAAAATTAACAAGTTGAAGCCTCCCAGCATAGGAGAGAATCCTGGAGCAGGATTGGAGTTTTTCCTACTAAAATCTCTCGTCCATGTGATGTTGTCAAACTCCTACTAACACAAAATCGAACAACTCCTAGCCAACTCTTCACCAATTATCCGTGGGACTCCGGGTCATTGCACCTAAGGTCGTTATCATTCATTTCGAGCATTTTAAACACTTATTCAAGTATTTATTGTTAGAAGATCAAACTAGTAGCGACGTGGTATACTTAATCATCGATATAGGTTAGGGACAAATGTAGGTGTCTATAGTTGTGAGTGTCAATTTGAGAATACTTTACAAGCCTTATATCAATGCCTATAGCTTAAAAAATTGGTTCTCATTTGGATTTGATCTGGAATGTGTATAGGTGTAGTGTGCTGCTTTATTTTTGGACTGTTGGGATGCAGTTTTGGGATTGTTCGCAGAAGAGGAATGCTATAATGTTGGGATCATTTGTTGGGCAATATGGAATGCAAGGAATGAGTTTCTTTTGAAGAAGACTCCAAGAGACTAAGAGGACGTGGTAGGGATTGCAATGTTGTTCTTACCTGCCTTCAATGATGCCTAGCCATTACAGCATGGTGTCCTTCCAAACGGTGCTAATTTGTGGCAGCCTCCTCCGGACAGGGTTGTAAAGTTAAATTACGATGCAAGCTTTGTCGGTGATGGGATTGTTGGCTTAGGAGTGGTCACCCGTAATGACCAATGTGAAATTGTGACGACAGCAATTTAGCAGGTGCAAGCCCAATGGAAGCTAAAGTGGCTGAGGCAAAGGCAATGCTTTATGCAGTTCAGATGGCTCCTCAACTATTGCTATAAATCTATGCTTTATGCAGTTCAGATGGCTCCTCAACTATTGCTATAAATCTATGATAAGGTTGTGTTTGAAAATGATTGTTTATATGTTATCCAACATCTTCAAGGTATCAAGTCTTCTAATAATATTCCTTGTCTCTTACAATTAAGGATATTTCAACTAGATTGCTGATGCAGTCGCGTTTTATTTTTGTGAACTATTTCTTTCTAATTAATATTACCCCTTCTTTCTTCCGAAAAAAAAAATATCTAATTTGAGCAGAGTAAAAAATTGACATAATTTTGACAAATTTTCCTAAGGTAACACAAATAAGTTGTATTGCGATTGCCAACCAGAACAATCAAAGAAGAAAACGATGGTCTGATACTACATTGATATTAATAACAAAAAATCAGAACCAAAAAACATTGACTAAAAATATAACAAAGAAAAGGGTGTGATGGGAGTAAAGATTACAGAAAACTTTGGACGACGAATCACAATGTACTTAATCCCAAGAAGACAAGTTTGAACATCATAGTAAGGAGTAATTGATTGATGATAGAAAAAGAAACAAAAATTCCCAACTCTAGTTCTATAATGAAAATTTAAGCAGCTGATTTGCCCTTCTTCCTCTGGATTTTCTTCATGTAAAACTCCAGCTCTTTCCCTTCCAATATATATCTGTCATACACCAATTAAAAGACTCCTAAGATGAGTTACCAAAAGAAAAAAAACACCAACAAAGAAAATACACACAGCAGGGTAAATGCAGGTAAGAAGATACTATATATTCACTTTTTCTTTTGGGTAATAATGGGTAATATACTAGGTTTACTCTTAATTGCAAACATTTTAACTTTTACACTATTCACGCACTAAGTTTGACCATCTATATACAAAAATAGTAAAATAAACATATAAACAAACATTGTAATTCAATGTGGTTGGATTAATTTCAACATATCAACTTTTTATGATATCTAATACTTCATCCGTAAATGAATTCTTGCAACAAGTGGACTTTTAACACTATTCACAATTTTCACTTTGACTATAATGTGTCACTTGTACATAAAGAAAAATATAGTCATGTCTCATGTGTGATCTTGTAGTTTTTTATTATTTAGTGATTAGAGATTATAATTTTTTAAAATACATAACTATAAATATTAATCTTCAAAGTTTTATCTCGGCATACGTTAAAGGTCATTTGTTGCAAGAAATCATTTACGGAGGAGGTAATATATAATTAAAGTTATTAAATGGTCAAACTTATACAATTAGTAAGCTTAAAAGTCAATGTTGCAATAGTGCCAAATTATGATCTGCTCCCCTCATATGACCTAGGTAGCCATATGACAAAAGGAAAAAGCTTACCCATCGGCACGGCCACATTGACCGGGACGAGATGAGATGCAGGCCAACAAACGCCCGCCGCCAAATTGTTCTTCAATGTGAGAGTCTAGTGTGCGATTCTGCTGACGCTTTTCCAGCTTTCTCGCAACATGGTTGCTCTTCTTGGCTTCCTCTGTAGTCTCACCCTCCTATCAAAAAGATGAAAAATGTAATGATTGAGAAGACTATCACAAGAGTAAATAGAAATTTGGTAAGCAACTATGACTTTTAGATTGATTTAATATCAACTAACACAAAACAAATCCAAATAAACAAGGCCTGACAGGCAAGACGAAGCAAATTACCTCAGCTTCTTTCTTAGCAGCAGCAGCAGCCTTCTTCTTGCGTCCAATGTCAACTCCATAGTGCTGAAGATACCACTGCTTAAATGGTGCAGCATCAACTTGGACAATGGCACTCTTCACCAATGTCTGTGTCCTAACCAACTCGTTGTTGGATGCATTGTAAACAACATCCAAGATACGGGTCTTGCGAGTCACAGCCTCACTTCCCCATGAGTAGTTACCTGTATCCAACCTGAGCGCACGCCACTTCACATTACCACCACGAACCCTAACCCTCCTAACTGTCTTGTTGCTTGAGATCTTTGTGTTAGCAGGCTGTCTCCCGAGCTCGTACCTTTTCCAAAGTAACACAAAAGCCAAAAACTATGAATAGTAAACAGATAAGAAAAAACTAGATTGACTCTATAATAAGACTGACTATAAACATAGATAAATGAATGATAAATAAATTCATAATACAAGCATATACTTTATAATGTTCATATATATCAAGCCTCAACATCAAACGAAATCAAAACATGATGACATTCCTAAGTTATGGTACTTGAGTGAAGCGCAACCGAATTAATTCGTCAGCAAAAAAAAACTGCACTGTAAACAGATAAGTTTCGTGGCATGCAACAGAGATAACTACCAAAACCAAAGCAAAAACAAGATATTATAACAGAACAACCAACCAGAATATGTGGAGTGTTAAAAAAAATATAAAGAAAAAAATTTATGCATCGTCACCAATGGTTTTCCATAAGAAAGCAAGGCAAACCGATGAACGATGACATAGCAAGTATGTAGCTTACAGTTATGTTGCGTGCAGATGTAGTTACTTATCAGCACAGGACCGTCTCATAAGCACAAGAAATTATTTTTCCTAACCAGGAAGTAAAGCATGTGATAGGCAACTATAGTAATTATCAGCTATAGACTGTTACTAAGGGCAAGTTTCATGAACCAGAATTAGTAAATACGGAGCAGTATGAGAGGAAAAGGTAAAAGTATGCAGTACATCTTCAGTTGTTATCTCAAGAAGTACAAGAACCCAGAAGTCGATACAACAAAGACACAAAGTAATGTAGCTTCCGCGCAATTAGCTACAATCACTAAATAAACACGAAAATTAAAGTAACCAACGAATATGAACTATTAGCAATGAGGCAAGTAATGAAGTACATAATTCAATGATGAATTACAATTCCCATAACAAGATAAAATATAACTTCTAAAATCAAACAGCAGAATAACAAGGGTGAATAAAAAGAAAATATAATACTATTTAACAGATTAGAATTACATTTTATACCTCACAAATCTGTTACGGAGTTAGTATACATATATATGCCACAGCATCCAATAGTTTTGCTCAAATTGTAAAGAAAACAGATTGGTGATGATATAGCAATCAATGTAGCTTATAGTAATGTTGCGTGCAGATGTAGTAACTTATCAGCACAGGACCGTCTCATAAGCACAAATAATTCATGGAACTCATAGGGATATCAAGTTATTAACTTTTTTATAGCTTAGTTTTGATTATTGCAATTAACTTTAGCGCTGAACAAATCCAATCTCGTTTTTCAAGCATGTCCCAAAAAGAAAATATAATCAATTTCTTCTGCAAGTCAAAATGATTAAACACACAAGAAAAAGGCAAACATTAATCAACATAAATCTCGCAATGCCATGCTCAACAAATCCAAGCTTAGAGATCGCTTAAAACCCAGAATATCAACAACAACAAATATAAACCTGAATCACATTAAAAAAAAAATGAAAACTTAATGAAAAATAAATCAATTAGGAGAAAAAACATACTTTCTCTTCTTCCTCCAAGCCTTCTTCTTGCCACCAGTGGCACGCCTCTTGTGCATGGAATCACGAGAAATACCTTAAATATAAAAATCAAACCGTAAAAATTAGATATAAGAAAATCAGCGCCATTAAAGAGTGAATTTGAATTGAGAAAGGAAGATCAAAATCGATCTAAAAGGATTACCCATGTTTGCAGCAGACGACCAAAGAGAACGAAATCAGGGTTTCTATCTACTGCTATTAAGAGGGACAGTTTAGAGACTGAGAAGATGAAAGAAGAATTGCTAAAACCCTAGTAGTAGTAATGGAGATAGATTTGAAGATGGGCTTTGGTACTATATTCGTAAATACTATTGGGCTACATTACAAAGGTGAGATGATATGCGGGAATATTAAACAAAAGCCCATTAAACTTAACCCAGTCTATAGCAGGAGTCTGGTTATGATGGGCTGGGTTATAGTTGACCAAGTTTGACAACATTAACAAACAAAAAAAAAAAAAAACCTTGAATATTGGTCTTGGACTTTGAAATTTTTTGTGTTTTTAGAAAATGTTTTTGGTTATTTCTACTTTTTTATTTTTATTTTATTTTTATAAAACAAAATAAAAATTGGAAATTTGAAACTAACGGCCTAACTATTAGCGATTTGCTTTAAACAAATTGAACAATTGATTATTACTTAACACTCCAAACTAAATATTCCCTCATTTTTTTTAAGATTTAACAATTCACTTTTCACATTTAATGAGACACAAGCTGGACTCACAATACCTCTAAATATAATGTAAAAATTATAAAATTTATATATTTAAAAAGTATATATTCCGAGGTAAATCCAACAAGATCTCAGATGACTATGTTTTTCTTTATGTATAAGTAACAATTAACAGTCAAAGTGAGTTGGATGAGTAGTGGCAAGGGAAAAGTGTTACATCTAAAAAAACGGATGGAGTATCTAATCTAAATTTATATAAATATATACCAAGTGACCTAATGACCTGCAGTAAACAAATAAATAGCATTTCATGTGACTTGCACGTGACTTTTAAAAAATAAATAGTAAACAAATAAATCCCAAAATTAACCTAAATTAATCTTTTAAAAAATATGCGGTTGTTCTACTCTGCTATGCTCTCACTTCATCTTCCTCGCAAAAACTTTCGTTGCTGATTACCTCTTCTCTTTCTAGAATTACAAACCTAGTTCGATGATTAAAAAATTCCTCCCACCATGTCCACAGATTTAGCGTCCTACTCATGCAAAGAAACCATTCCACCAGTTGCACATGAGTCAAGCTCATTCAAAGGATAACCTGTAGGTTTTGAGAAAATATAAAAAATATAATCAAATTATATAATTAATACCTATATGTTATCCACATGGACTGTACTCATGTGATATAGATTAGGATTGTCAAACAAGCGTCTTCAACGGTCAACGACGACTCTTTCCATATCTAATTAACTTGACTAGTTTTAGCTTTATTTTTATGCTTTTCGGGTTGTAATAAGTAGTTTAAACTCTTGTTTTAATGCTTTAGCAGTTAATTAGGCTTGTAATAGCATGAAAGTAAAGGATTAGAGTGGCTTAAAGGGGCAAAAGGGGGCTTAAACGGTCGTACAAGAAGGCTGCAGGACGATGCAAGCAAGCCGTGCAAAAAAAAGGGGCAATTTGAAGGTGCACGACCGTGCAGGTTAATCATGTATGACCGTGCAAGCATGATCCAGTAGCTTCAGCAGCCCCTGCACGACCATGTAAGGTTGTGTTGCATGGTCGTGGAGAGGCCAGCACGCGCGCGAATCTGTTTTTGCAATTTGTCTCTTGCTTTATGTAGTTTTTTTTCTAATCTTGAACCTTGATTATTATGAGATTTATGACTTAGATTAGAAGCCTCATTAGGGATTGCTTAATCTTTAAATAACACTTTATGGACAGTACATTTCCCCAACATGTATACAAGTCAGACAAAGAACTTTATGGATTCGAAATGGGGAGGAAGAGTGTCACACATTCAAGAAAATGAAACAAAGGTGGTTCTAGTTCACCTCCACCCAACAAACCATCCACCACCGAGAACAGCACCACCACCAAACTCCCAACACCAAAATCACCCTCCTCCAAAGACATTACAAAATTAACTTCACCAAACACAACTACCTCAACTTCATTACCGTCGTCACCTAAACAACCCACACCACCATCATCACCCAAGAAACCCACTTCACCACCACCACTCAATCAACCACTCCACCACATCACCCAAAGAACCCACACCACCTTCATCACCAAAAAATTCACCACCCAAACCTGTTGAAAAACCTCAATAAGAACAAGATCTTCCATCTCCTTCCAAAACTGAAAATTTTCAAGAAAACCCAACTCCCTTAACCACCAACCTATCACCAGCATCAACTCAGGGGAAAACAAAAGAGAAATTTCTGAGCGAAGTTCTTGTTGTTCCATTTCTTGAACCAGAGGAAGATGTGATAGTTATTGGTTCCAAGAAGGGGTCACCTTCTGCTTCTAGGAGACTTCAGAGGAGATTCACCAGATTTGTTTTAAAAAGGGAAGATACGCTTGAGGTATCTGAGAATATGTCTACTAGTTCGGTCAGGGGAACCAAAAGGAAAGGAGGCCCATCCAGACCTTCTCGTGTTTCAAAAGGTGAATCTTCTGAACTAATCTCTACTAGTTCCACTCCCCTATTTGAATGAACTATCCTTCCTGGTTTCACTATTGAGGAAGGATATCTAGACATAGCTACACTTGGTGAATTTAAGGATCTATTGGAATTTCAAGGGTGGATAGATATGTTTAAGATAGATGATGATACTTGTGTCAAGGGTGTTAAGGAATTTTTATGTGAATTTGAAACAACTGTCTGACACTTCTCTTAGGTCTATGGTGAATGAAGTTGAGATTAATATGTCTGTTTCCTCTTTGTCTGCTGTGTTAAGTGTTCCTCATGATGGATTTGATAAATATTCTAGAGATGGTTGGTCTGCCTTGATAGGGGTCACTCCTGAAGAAATATATGAGTTTATGTTTGGGGCCAAGCTGACAAAGCAGTCAACTTACAAGACTGTAAATTTACATGAACCCATTATGCTGGTTCTTTCTGCAATAAGTTGTTAATTCCAAGGGCTCAGGGCAGGGGAGTTGAAGGTTTATAGAAATGGTTTTAATGTATCTAATGATGAAAAAAAATTAAAATCAACCTCCTAGCCATAATTCTAGCCCACATGATGCACTGTTTCCAGTCCTCACATATTCTGTCCCATATGGTTCCCTGATCACTTTTGTTCTTCACCAACACATTCCTCATCTTGTTGGAGACATGATCCCCATCAAAGTCTTCACAAAAACAATTCTGAAACAAAAGGGCTTGGATGTGGATCATGATGAACTTAGGTTCAGAGTGGAACCTGAGGATGATGATCCCAAACCTCCCAAAAAGAAGAAGAAAGTAGTAGGAACCAATTCTGTGAAACGCTCTGGCTTCTAATCTATTTTATTAAGGTTAATTATCAACGGAATCCTAATCTGTCGCCGCGTCACATGTCGTGTTTCTTAGTAAGAAACACAAGTTGCAGGAAAAATTAACATAACTTACTAATATTATATAAAAGAAACAAAAGTCTTATAACCAAAGCTAAAATATTTGGTTTACAAACCAACATAATTAAAGAACCCAAAGCTAGAGCTTAACACAAGTTTTATCTAATGTTTGTCACTTTTCTAAGCGGAGAAATGTCACTTCATTAATCATCCTCACACTAATTTGCAACCGTTGTCCTCTTTAGTACCTAAAACCAAAAAGCGATATCATGAGCCGAGGCCTAGTAACATAATAACATGACAAAGTAAATTCTTTTCAATTCATTTTATTTGCAAACATATAGGGGATTTAGAATAGCATAAAACCTTTTTTTAAAATATTTTAAGAAGTACTTTAGAATGGCATAAAACCTTTCATAAAAATATTTTAATATAACATAAAAAACTTATGATAAAACATTTATAAAAAAAGTAGCATTTTTAAAAAGATAAACATAAAGTTTCTGTGGTTAAGTTGTCCTTCATATTATTCCATATTTTAACTCAAGGATCCTCACAAGTATAAACATAAACATAAATGGAAGTTACCCACTTTGGGCGTAACCGGATAGTTCGTAACCCATAAACATAACGTAACATAACAGGATACTATCAGAACCTTGTCTTTCACTTTTCTTTATCATGTTTCATATCTTTTAATTATAAGTGTCAATTAAACACCATTTTCATAAATCGTAAATTCAGGTTTCGAAATACGATTAAAACATTTGTACCTTTAAAATAATATTTAAGAGTAAAACGTTTCATAATCCATAATAAGAATAAAATCATAAACCTTATTGTATATAAAGAATAAGGTAAACATTCAAACATAATGGCCATAATCACATTTACAAATGGGAACCTGGGTATTAGTGATAAATATTACAAAATAATACTTTATAAACATAAACATGAAAATAACAGTTTATAAAACGGGGTTCGAAAGTTCCAGCAATATACGTTACCTTAATGTGTCGTTAGTAGAAAAGTTCATTTCTTCAATGGATCGCTCTTGCCGAGCTCCGAGCAACTTTTTTATTTTATTTAAATAAGTAAATAGAATAAAGTAGCTCATTTGAAAAGAGTAAATTAATAGTTTATAAAATAAGTTAATAAAAACATTTAAAAAATAATTTTTAATAAAATAATCATAAATTATAATTGGGTCTTTAAAGATAGCCTTATTTCACATCTTAATATCAATATTATTGTTCCTATAAAAAAATATTAATATTATTGTTACAAGTTTTACCATCATTATGAAATATCTTTTGTCATATTTGAATCAAGGGAAACAATGGTAGTAAGAACAACAACACCAATAACAATAATTTTTTTATTTTACAAATATTTTTTAAATTCAAAAGACTCGCACAAATTTTCTTCAAAAGGAAAAATGATGTGCATTTTTTCATTTCAAATATTATGTAATTATTCGCCACAACATAACGTTACAATTATTAATTATGCCATGTAATCTATACTATTCTTCTAAAACGCATCTTCTAAACATACTTGAACCCATAATCCCTTAAGTACAAAAGCCTTAAGTACAAAAGTCACAACTTAACCACTAATCCATATTAATTTCATTATCAATTATTCCATAAAGAAGTATTATAAATTTCATTGTTAAAAATTTTTGTTGCCTTTGTTTTCTGGACTTGAGTCTCAAAATAAAAAACGTAGTGTATCATTCGATCAAATTAATAATGATGATACTTCCTCTGTTTCATTTTAAACGCATGAAAGGGGTATTTTTTGTGAAATATAAAATATTCGTTTGTTGTTTTGAAAACGAAACGGAGGAAGTCATGATGATGATGATAACCAATTTTCAATATGTTAGTGAAAGTATCAAGTTCCATATTGTACTATCTTTTAAAATTTCGTTTGGTATTTACAACCCTTATTATACTATATTACTTTCAAATCATAATAAATATTGAAGATGATGAAAAAATATATGACCTGGGGCAACGCCCGGGCCTAAATACTAGTTTCAAGGAAATGCAAGACACCAAATTCTCTCATGTCGCAGCTCCTCTTGGACTTCAACAAAGGTTTGGAAGTGTATCTGGGCGACCAAAATTCAACCTAAGATTAAATTGTTTTCTTCTTCCTCAGTAATTTCCCCCTTCTTCCTCTGTAATTTCCCCCTTCTTCCTCTTTCTCTCTCCTTATTACAAAATAGGGAAGTATGTCGTTGCGTCAGTCTTTTCACACACTTTCAACCAAGAGCAAGGGTGAAGCTACATGGGGGGCTGGGAGGGGCCTGACACCCGTAAGTCATATATGTGACCTTTTTTTTGGTAAATAAGTATAAATATATACCAAAGAAAGGTGAACCATACAACCTATACTTCAACCCATGCACAAATACACTGGTTGAAGTTGATCAAAGGAAACCCCTTTGATCACCCCAAAAAGCTACCAACTAGCTCAATCTATACAAGAAGATTCCCCTAGCACTCTGGCATTCCTGAATCAGACAGGCCTGACTCAGGCCCCAACACCCCAACCCACCTCTAAATAAAATAAAGTAGTAAAGCCAAGCACATGAAAAAGGAACCAACCCTACTAGAAGCTACATTAGATAATAATCATTTTTCTACTAGCTTCATGACATCTACAAGCTACTTTATATATTATCTTCCTATACAAAAGATCTTCAGAATTGGCAGTTTTTTTGAAGACTTTACTATTTCTCTCTAACCATATGCAGTATACAGTCTCAGCTAGGCACATTAGGAAGAGTTTGCCTCTATTGCTGTTCTTCCTTCCACTTTTCTTAGCTAGAATAATTGCAGCATCCAGGGAGTTATCACATTGCAATTTCAGAGTCCCTAACACCTGAGCCCAAACTGCTTTGCTGTAATCACACCTAAAAAAATGGTGTTGTTGGGACTCCTGTATATTCCCACAGAGTACACACATTGGGTCAACTGCTATGTTCCATTGAATTAGTCTATCTGAAGTGGTGAGTCTTCCTTGAACTGCCATCCATAGTATAAAGACACTGCTAGGAGTAACTTTATTATTACAAATTGCTTTTCTCCATCTCACTTTCCCATGTAGAGGTCTCATGGCTTTGTACATTTTTGCTATACTGGATTTGCCTTGGGTTTACAGTGCAGGCCATCCTCCCACTTCTTCCACTTCCTGTCTGCATTTGAGGATATGTTTCAGGGACCGGGAGCATCTAGTGGGGCAGGTCATGTTCCACCAATCTTGCTTTTAGAAATAATAGGTATGCACCCACCTCACCCAAAGGCTGTCGCTTTTCTTTGCAAAGTCCCATAGAATCCTTGTGATAGCAGCTTTGTTCCAGTCTGCTAGGGATATGATGTTCCACCCTTCACAAACAGTTGGTAGGTTTAACTTTTCCCAGGCTACTGCTGCCTTCTTGCTTGAGTCTGTTTTACCAGTCCACAGGAATACCCTAAGTTTTGTCTCTATCTCCCTCAAAATTTTCTTTGGCAGTAAGAAGATTTGTGCCCAATAAGTTTAGATACCGAATAACACACCTTTTATCATTTGGATTCTTCCTGCATAAGAAAGCTTTCTTAAAGTCCAATTGTTGATTCTGTCAGTTATTTTATCTACCAAGGGCTTGCATTGCTTGATTGTGAGCTTTTTAGATGAGACTGGTGCACCTAGGTACTTGAAAGGGATAGAGCCTCTAGAAACCCCTAGCACTCCCTGAATTTCTTCCCTCTCTTCTTCTGAAAGGCCCCAAAATACACTTCACTTTTGTCAAGGTTGGCAGAAACCCTGATGCCCTAGAGAATTTGTTGAAGGCTTCCATGATCAGTTGAGCAGAGGTAGTATCTCCCCTAGCAAAAAGCAAAAGATCATCTACAAACATCATATGAGTAATAGATAATTTCTCACATTTTGGATGATAGTTGAAGTCTGCATTTTTTTTGAGATCAGCAAGGCATCTAGATAGGTATTCCATCCCAATGGCAAAAAGAAAAGGGGACATGGGATCCCCTTGTCTTAGCCCTTTCTTCCCATGGAAAGGAGCACTAGGACTCCCATTTATCATTACTGAGAAAGAGACAGAAGTAATACATCCCATAATCCATTTTATAAATTGGTGAGGTAACCCAAGTTCCCCTAGCATCACCTTAAAAAAACTCCACTCTACCGAGTCATAGGCTTTTTTGAGATCCACATTAAGCATACATCTAGGGGAGATGTACTTGTGAGTGTAGCCTTTCATTAACTCAGTAGCCAAGAGAATATTGTCACCTATATGCTTCCCAGAAATGAACCTTGCTTGGGCTTCATTGATCACTTTATTGATTACCAAAGATATTCTGTGAGTGATTATTTTCGAAATGATCTTGTAAAGTACTGTACAACAAGCAATGAGCCTATAATCCTTCACCATTTGAGGGTGTTGGATTTTAGGCACAAGGGTGATAGTAGTACAATTCCATTGAGGATTCATTCTACCTGTCTTGAAGAAGTGGTGCACTAAAATGTTAGATTATTAAAATCAAATATTCCATTTGTCGGGGCCATATAGTAAAACTGATGGTCACATATTATATTAATTAAGTACTGTACTATTTAACCTTAGTGATTAGAAAACTCTTATTTTGTAAATTTGTTTAAAGGTACGATTCCCCTATTTGATTGATGATTTTTGATAGTTTCAAAGTACGTAGATGCAATTTAAATTGGATCTAATTTTATTTTGTAGGTTTTTTATTTTTTAGTTTTTTTTTTTATATAAAACAAACTACAAAATATTAAAGATAAAAATAATTAAAACATGAGATAAAAATGTTCGTACTTGTTATTACGTATTAATAAATAAATTATATATTTTTTAAATTTTTAAAAAATATATTTGGCCCACTTAATATTAAAATCCTGGTTTCGCCTCTGACTAAGAGTCCCATTTTTTTTAACCATTTCAAAACTCTAATCTTTGTAGATGCTTCTGTTGATGATGACAAATCGAAGCCTAATCGATTTGGTACAGCCTGTGTCATCACATCTCGAGAGGGAAGTTTGATTGATTATTCATATGAAACCTACCCTGATTACCGTGTTCTGTTGAATCTGAAAAGATTGAATCAGTTTGCTGAACTTTTGGCCCTTAGTAATGGGATTGAGTTTGCTAAATGCATTGCTAAAACTAAAGGATTACAGGGTCCTTTTCTCTTTCTTACTGATTCACAAACAACTATTGAAAACATTGAAAAATTAATGTCTCCTCATTTAAACTATCAACCCATAAAACCCTACAAAACTCAATATGATCAAATCATACAGTTGCTGAATGAGATGCCTAATAATGCAGAAGTGAGGTGGATTGTTAGTCAATTTAACTATCCAAGCCACTGGTTATCAATAGCGGCTCGACATTCAGGATCATCAGTAGTCAATACTGAACAGTTTGACAAAGCAATGTTAATGTTCTACCGCTCACTGTACAGGAACTTATTTATGTTCAGTATGATTCTAGTGTAAAGCAATGCTAATGCTAGTGCAAAGGTTGAATTGTTGAGTCGTCTTCACTCTCCATACTTGCTTCGTTTGGTTGGCCACTGTTCGGACAGTAACCACAGGTTACTGGTGTACGAGTTCATGACAAATGGTAATTTACAAGAGCATCTATACCCAGCCAGAGGTATGTGTATTGCCCTTTTTTTTTATATACAACACTAGAATTTCTTCTTTCAATATTTGCTTCATCCTGTGTCAAATTGACTGGTGTAATATAATAGAAAGCTCTCTGTATGCTTATTGAGTTATTGTACTTTAGTAACATGAATTTTTTTAATGTACAAATTAGGTAGGATATAAGGGTGGATTGAATGTTATATGCTCAACATAAACTTCCTCCTCTTGTTTCTATGCTCCATATCTATTTCCTAGATATATATCATCACCATTTTTCAATTATTGCCTCTTTGTCTTGATATTTTTAGTGGTACTTTGTTTGAATTATATTGCATGGTGAGGTCGAAGAGGCCGAATATGTTTGTTTTAAGCCCTAAACACCTGGACTACTTCCTTGTTTAATTTGAGCTTAAATAAGCATATATGGATGTTGATATTATTATTTCCAACAATTTTATGAGAAAATCTAGTTCAGGCAACCGTTATCACACTGAAATTTTCTCCACAAATGAACTGATTGAGTGAGCTTATGTTTACAGTGTTTATGAGGCATATGCACTTATTAGAAATAAACTAGATAATGATTTTGAGCCAGTCAAAAAGTCAGTTTCTTGCTTGCATAGGTTTTTATTAAACAATGCTCGACAGAGAATTATCAAGGGATTTTTCCGATGTATAATGGTTAGTTCATACAGTTTTGGACATTTAATTGAGAGCTGGAACAAAGATGGTTTCTATTTCAAAAGAATAGATGGTCTCATAAACTTAGCAATTTGTAACTATTTAGCAAAAGGATGTAGAATGTAAAGCACAAAGGAACAATTGTTAAACTATGCTTTAATTAATGTGAAAACACAAGCTATACCTATTGATTTTCTTATCGCCATGTAATAATGATTAACAACACAGGTCAATATAGATGGTAGTGAATTTTTAACATAGAAGGACATCAATTGGCATTGAAGGGCTGTGAAGGCCAGTATTTGCGGGACTTTCCAAAAAATTGTCTCCTTTTAGTCCCTTGAGTTTACAGGTTTTGGAACTGTGAAAACCTTCTTGAGAGTTGCTGTCCTACATGGATCTGTAATTGGTGAAAAATGTAGAAGTTATGAGAAATGGTTTTAATGCATTATGCATCAGTAGGAGCAAGTGTTAGATGTATTAATAGACAATTTCTGTATCAATCAAATCTTTGACAATCTTTGACAATTTTTGTATCATTCTATTTCATATGTTTCCTTTAAAGTGGTGATAACGGATTAAATAGCGCCTTGATACAACCTAAATGAAATTTCAGCCTGCTTGTCAAAATATAACATTTCAATTCCTAACAACATTACTGTTTGTTTATCGATTTTTTCCCTGAATTGTAGGTACGCATTAACTGGGCACTTGACTACAAAATTAGATGTATACAGTTACGGAGTTGTCCTCCTGGAGCTGCTTACAGGTCGGGTACCAGTTGACATGAATAGACCTCAAGGTGAAGGAGTTCTTGTATCTTGGGTAAGTTTATATTACTTCTCAGGCTTTCATTCTTTTCCCCTTTTTCCAGAGGAGATAAAACATAGAGAAATGAGTTAATTGGGTATGGTAATCAGTGGGGATAAGTTAATACATTGAAGAGCGAGGACATCTGAGAAACAGCATCATGGTGTTAAATGTCCCTTCTATTTATTAGTTTATACTTGCATGTTAAGAACCAGCTTCATGGGAAGGGATCAGAATGTAAAGACACACAGAGTGAGTACACGTGAATTTTATTATAGCCCTAATAGAATTTCATCTACAATGAGTGCGATCTAAAAACACCATACCCCATATCAGATACAAAGATAGGTCTGCTGATCTATACGGTGCTACTTACTGCAATTATATTTGAGTGCTTGGAAGCATTATTATTCTGTGTTACATTCGCAATTATGCATTACTTCTCATCACCATGGTATTTATGCATTGTACATGACACTGATTGCTCTTCAACCTCTAACACCTGTTTGTTTTGGGTTTTGGCACAATTATGTGCAAAAGGCTTTGCCAAGGCTGGCTGACAGACAAAGAGTAATCCAAATCATGGATCCAGCACTGGAAGGTCAGTATTCAATGAAGGCGGCAATCCAGGTTGCTGATATTGCAGCTATGTGTGTGCAACCGGACGCTGATTATAGACCACTGATGGCTGATGTTGTGCAGTCTCTTGTTCCTTTAGTGAAGCTTATCAAATCAACATCAATTGTTGGTTCTTGTTCTAGCTTCAATGCTCCGATGTCTCCTATAGCCATAGACAATAACAACAAGACTAGTGACACTGTATCGACAGGCTCTTAATGATTGATATGCAGCCATCTATTTTTTGGGAGTTTCGGAGGAACTCGTATAACTAATTGATGAAAACCTTCGTGCTACTTTAGGGTAGATATTCGGAACTTATGTATTCAACACATATTATGGTATTCAGGAACTAAACAAGAGTTGGAACTTATGTTGTGCCAGAGGGCTCTGACTATATTGAGAGTTGACATCATTTGAACAATCTCTGTTATATAAGCCAAGAGGGAGGGCTGCGGTGTCCACTTGAAGTTACAAAAATACCCCCTCTTCCCCTTATAAAATTACAGCCATTAATGATGCATTGTCCACTTAAAGTTACAAAAATACCCCTCTTCCCTTTATAAAATTATAACTCTTGCCATTAATGATGCAATGTGTATATGTATTATTTTATCCCTAAAAAGTTAAAATATCTGACAAATAGTTTCTGATGTCACGCACGCATCGTGTGCATATAAGACTAGTTTGATATACTGCAGGAGAGCGAGTCCCTAACCTATTGATCCCTGATTTGTAGGCGGGTAATAAAACTATCATTTGGTTTTAAAATAAAGCCTACTTGTGTAAATTGGGATAGAAGGTCCTATCCGACCATGCCAATCTTTGGGTCCAAATTATTCACGCCAAATATATTTGGCGTATGTCCTTTTTTCATTATCGAGCACAGTTTAAAGACTCCTGGATTTGGAAGCAAATTCTTCATATCTGCCCTTTTCTTCTATGGGGCATTCGTTGGAAAGTAGGAAATGGTGCTAATGTTCTTTTCTGGTTTGATAATTGGGTCTTTAAAGATAGCCTTAATTCACATCTTAATATCGACCTATCTGATATTTCAAATCCGGACATGACAGTTGATCATTTCATAGCCCACGGCTCTTAGAACACTGATTTACTCACTCAGTATCTTCCGCCAGAAGTTTGCCGCACTATTTTAGGTATCCTTCTTCCATCCTCCCCAATTTTGGATGAACCTTGTTGGGGCCATTCCCCTGATGGTCATTTTACTATCAAATCAGCTACATGGATCGCCCATGGCATTCCTCCTTATTCCCCTAAATGGGATTTTTATTGGCTTTGAAAATTGGACATCAACCCTAAACTATAGATCTTTACTTGGCAATTCCTGCATAACGACCTCCAGGTTCGTCAAAATTTGGCATACCGAGGACTGCCCCTTTCCCCACTCTGCCCACTTTGCTCCACAGCTGAAGAGTCCCAAGATCACCTCTTCTTGCATTGTCCGTTGGTTCTTCCCATTTGGTCATATATTCAAGCTATTCGCTGGATTGCACCGCTCCCTTCCCACTCTCCTCACTGTGCTTCACGACCTGCGGTATATATCCATTTGCAAAATCCTTCATATCTTATGGAGTATTTGGAAAGCTCGTAACAGGTTAGTTTTTCGTAATTCTCAATTCTCTACAACTAGTGTCTTCACACAGGCTCTATCCTACTTTCAAGAATGGAAGGCCCGCCTCTCCATAGATAAGTTGCACACGATTTATGAATCTGAATTACATGCATCACCTCCTTTCACTTCCTCGTTTGTCTGTTGGTCTCCTCCGCCCCCTAGAACTATTAAGCTTAATTTTGATGGTTCGTCAAACAACAATACTGCTTCCGTGAGTGTGGTACTTCGGAACCATCTTGGCAAATGTATCGCAACCCGTGCTTTTTACTTAGGCAACACTTCTCCCCTTGTGGCGGAAGCAACTGCACTTCGGAATGGTCTTTTATTAGCTCGTCAACTAAATTTTACTTCTATTCACATCGAGGGTGACAACCTAACTGTTATCAGTGTTTTGCAGTGTCGTTTCCGATGTTCGTGGAAAATTTAACTATTGATGGATGATATTCAGACTATTCTTCGATATTTCACTACAACCTCCTCTTCGCACATATTCCGAGAAGCCAACCAGTCTGGTGATTAAATTGCGTCGCTCGGGCATTGGACCCCTATGCATGTCGATATTGATCCCTTTTTGGAAGCTAAATTTTCTTATTTTTTAGCTATAGTTAAGTCAGGTTTTTTCTTCGAGAGGAAGAACTCCTGATTTCTTCGTAACCTTTTCTCCAAAAAAAAAAAAAATTCATTGACAGGAAACTAAAGAGACACAAATATTGTACAACTATACTGCATACCAAAATTAGGTAAAATAAAAAAGGTATCTTTGAATCTTTTAGACTGCTCGACTGGGATTACTGCTCTGCTAGGCTACTGACCCTAGTGTTACTTGCTGCATATTGCATTATCTTTTGTTACAAGGGAGTGATTTTAGCACTCCCTAATTTGATTTTGGCACTCCTCAATGTTACTATTTATGTGAGAGGGGGAGCCGGGGAGGAGTGCTAAAATCAAAATGGAGTGGCAAAATCATTTCCCTTTGTTACATCATTATGGAAGTAAAATTGAATTTTGTACTTCAATTTGCTTGTCCGGATTTTTTGCTGCATCTGTAGGAACGCAAGGGGTTTTTTTACCTTTCTTATTTGATCATTTGTTTAAGTTTTTTAGAGATGTTAAATTGTTTATTCCTCAACTAAATATTTGAATATGTTGATTGTTGATTGCAAATTTGTATTGTAATTTGGATGTAGGACTATAGGAGTAGTACTTCTTAATTCTTATTATGTTGTCTCTTATTATCCTAATTTAATTTTTGCAAAAAATAAAAAATTATATTTTTTCAAGTTTCAATTAATTTGTTGATCTTTAGTGCTCAGACAAGTTTAAATTTCTAGGTCTGCTAGATTGCCACTAATTCGTACATTTTACTTAATATTTTTCTTGAGTTTTTTCTAGACTGTTGAATTAATTGTTCTAAATTACTTAAACTTTTGATTGATACCGAATTTTTAGGTCAAATATGAAGAGGAAAATAATTGACTCATATTTTTCAAAAGTAAATCCTACTGCTCAAACAGATGTTGATGACATAAATGTTAATAATGAGGATAACACAAATCCTAATGAGGATAAAGGACCAAAATTGACGTCAATATATGTAGGTACTTCAAGTCAAATTCTCAATGATCAACCTTCACTTAATCCTAGAGTTGTATCTACAATTAGGGTTGGGAGTACTACTTTAATGCAAGATCCTACTTAACAAAAACCAATTAGTAATTATATATCCTTCCGGAAAATAAGAAGATCAGAGATTGTGAAGGCATACATCAATTATGGATTTAATCATAGATGTCTTTTATTTTATGAAAAGTAGGAAAGCTCAACTTAAGTAATGAAAACGTATGGATTCCTCATTTAAGGTGTATTCAAAGACTTTTTCGTTTAGTTAAACTAGAGTTTTTTTTTTTGTCAATAAAATATTGTGTACATTTTTTTAATTATTAAGAAAACACTTAATTTTTTTTCCTTGGGTCATAGTTATTTTCTTGGCTTCATATATACGGCCCCCTTCAGTAATTTTTTTCTAGCTCCACCCCTGCCTTGGCCCCACACGAGGTGGTAAAATAAATAAAATCTCTTCTAAACTTAACATAACATGTAAGTAATTAATCTTGATTGCTACCTTCTAATACTTGCTTGACTAAATTCAGTCAATCATATCAAAATGAGCATAGCTCTCATTATATAATCATGATTCGTAAGAACTTTACAATCAGTTAATATACCAAACATGTCATACATGCATTCCAATCCAAGAGTTTATTGTAACTTTCCTACGCATGATACTACACGAATTCAAGGTTCTTGCGTACGTATCTTTCGTAAGAGTGAGGTAAACATTCCCCTTTTAGATGCTTTGAAACAGATTCCTAGGTATGCAAATTTTTTGAAAGAATTATGCACTGCTAAAAGAAAACAAAGACTAAAAGGAACTAGAAAAGAGAAAGTTAGTGAGCATGTGTCTGCTATGTTCCAGAGTTAACTGCCTCCTAAATGCAGTGATCCTGGAATGTTTACTATACCTTGTATTGTAGGTGATAATATGTATTATAAAGTTATGCTAGACTTAGGGGCTTCAATAAATTTGATTTCATACTCTTTGTATAAGTCCATACTTGAAGCTAGGTTCATTACATGAGACAGGTGTAGTTATTCAGTTAGTTGACCGTTCCAATGCTTACCCTAAGGGGATAGTGGAGGATATGTTAGTTAAAGTAGGGCAATTGATTTTTAATTCTGATTTAGGGTTACGCAATAAGAGTAACAATCTGATTAGGTTAGGGTATTTATATAATTTGGGTCAGATTTGGGTTTCCTACTAGGTTGAGATTATGACAGTAGACATAAAATCTTATACCCTTTTTCAAACCGGAATATTTTATTTTGTAAACGACTCCTAAAACATAAAATTAAAACCTTTAGTCTTATTTCAAATATGATTTTATAAAATTTAATTATAAATATATATAAATTATTTAAATACTCAATTAAAAATATTTTCATAAATATTTACTTTAAACCATTTTATTAATTCTAATTCGTAAATCATATAAAATATTCATTTAGGCGTATAAAACATGTGTACATGTGTATAAAATACGTATCAAAACACATATATTAATCTATATAAATATGGGTATTACAACTTACAAGAGGAGGCTGCGGTAGTTTCGGGAACCGCGGAGCTTCTTCGTCACGGGCTGTCCTGTAGCTCGTGCAAATGATATTCAATGGAGGACTATAAACGCTACATGTGTTAGCTTTCACACTACTGTATCAGCTTCCACAACACTGACAACATCTCACACGACGTTGTGAACAACAACTCCAGCAGGACTATCATCAGAACAGGTTCAGCAAATTCTTTAGTTGTTGAAAAAATCCAGGCCATGGTTGGAAGGTAAGAGGAGCATAATGTCAATGTGGATATGGATGCTTCTAATCACATGGCAGCAAATTCTTGAGTTGTTAAAAAATACAATCCACGGTTGGAAGGTAAGATCGATGAGTGTAATGTGGATAGTGGATACAGGTGCTTCTAACCATGTTTCTAATTACATCTCGATCATGAAAAATATCTAAACCATACGGCCTTGAATTGTCCCGTGGGTTTATCGGATGATGAAACGATAATTGTCAATCAATTGGGTTCGGTTACATTGGAGGGGGGATTAATGCTTGGTAATGTTCTTGTTCCGGGCCTACCCAGGTGGTCAAACCCGTATTAGTAGGCCCAAATCCTAGGCCCAATTCTGATAGGGCAGGGCACGTCGGATATTCCATAGCAAATAAGAGAGAGCCACGTGTCGGCTGATTGAATCAAACCTTGACCAGGTTTCCATCATGTGTCATGGTCCAGGCCCATACACGTCGGGCCACTGATTTAGTAAAAGCCCTAACCGGGAACCTAATGCCTATATAAGGATCAGTCCAATCATTCTACAGGTACGCAATTCATAGCTCACAAACTCACAAAGTACTCCGACTCCTTATTTCCGATATCTGACTGTTTTGCAGGTCCATCCCGGGTTCCACCCCCCGGGTTAGCAACCTTTGACTTTTTTGCAGGTCACAGCCTCATCAAGGAGCACCCAGAGTCCACATCATCACACCAGAAAATCGTTGACTATTCACAAGAAGTTCTAGAACAGGAACAGATTGGCACCGTCTGTGGGGAAAGCAACAAAAGACATGGCTAACACCAGTGCAAAGGCGACTTGATCCAATCAGCCAGAAGAAAATCCCCGTGAATCGCCTAACCGGCGAGATGCACATGTCACGGATGACAATTCGTCCAATCGGGCGAGTGACCATCACCGTCGCGAAGAGCAGATGGTCTCACATAAGGACTTCGATGACATCGTAAGAGCGATGAATAACAAGTTCCAACAGAGCTTACAGGAGCTGAGAGACAGCATACCTGCCATGATTGGGCAGCAGAGGCCTCCATCCTAGGCCGCAGGTCCATCCAGGGGCCCCAACCTTAGCCGGGCAACAGGGGCGCGTTCACAGAGAGGCTCTCAACCGGGGGACGCTCGAGGAATCATTAATTCTAGACGCGATGACGCCCGAAATATCATCGAGTCGCGTCGGGAACGAACGGCCTCGAATGTCAGGGAGGTCACTGATAATAGAAGGCGGGAAACTCAAGGCCATCCAAGGAGGTCGCCAGAGAGATCTCATCATACCACTGCTAGAAATCAGAGGTCAGCTGCCATCCCTCACCGGGGAGAAAGCGTACGACGCTCCCCAGTGGCTATCCCTAACCGGGTTGATGGCATAAGACGCTCCCCGGTGGTCGAGCCAAAGCAACCAACAGGAGCAATCACCTTCAAAACCCCATTCAGCCAAAGGCTTCTGTACACCACTGACACAAAGAAGGTAAAAGCCCCCACCATCGAACCTTTCTCTGGGGCAACTGATCCTGCTGACCATATGGCCGCCTACAAGGCTCAAATGGCAGTGCAAACGAGCTGTGAGGCTAGCTGGTGTAGGTACTTCCCTACTACACTCAAGGGCCTGGCCCTAACATGGTTCATTGATCTCTCATCGGGTTCGATCATTAGCTTTGCCACACTGGAGGCTATGTTCCTTAGTCACTTCATGGCTGGAAAGAAACAAAGAAAGACAAGCATCCACCTCATGGCCTGCCAACAAGGGGAACATGAAATGTTGGGAGACTACCTCAAGCGCTTCAACGCTGAACTACTCCAAATACCCAACGTTGAAGATTCAGTGGCCTATGCAGCGTTCATGTCTGGATTAAAGCGCGGTAAGTTTAAGTTTTCCTTATTGGAAAATGAAGTGTCCTCGTATACTGACGCGATGGACAAAGCACGGAAGTATGTGCAAGCATCAAACATCAACAACCCTGTTGAGAAGTCTGAGAAAAAGGAAAGGGCCCCATCGAGGTGAAGGTCCTAACCGGACGTCCGACTCGAGGAAAGATGTTCGTGATGGTGGTATGGATCCTAGATACAACACCAATAGGCGAGAAATCTTCTTGGACATTTAAAACCAAGATATTCTCCCCAAGCCATTGCCTGTTCGCACACCCCGTCGGCAGGAGGAATCTCAAGCTTTGGTGCGAATATCATCATGAATATGGTCACACCACAAAAGACTGTAGAGAATTAAAGAAAGCTCTCGACAAGCTAGCAGACCAAGGAAAACTAAACTCTTATCTCTCGAATGATGGAGGGGAAAAAAGGCAAAAGCGTATTCATAGCGTAGATTCTGATGGAATTATTAATGTCATATCTTAGCTCCCTACCGAAGTTAGTGTTTGCAATAAGGACCCTAACAGGGTCGAGTTTCTTTGATTATCCTCAGTGGAGTGAGCTTATGAGAAAATCTAGTTCAGGCAACCGTTATCACACTGAAATTTTCTCCACAAATGAACTGATTGAGTGAGCTTATGTTTACAGTGTTTATGAGGCATATGCACTTATTAGAAATAAACTTGATAATGATTTTGAACCAGTCAAAAAGTTAGTTTCTTGCTTGCATAGGTTTTTATTAAACAATACTCGACAGAGAATTATCAAGGGATTTTTCCGATGTATAATGGTTAGTTCATACAGTTTTGGACATTTAATTGAGAGCTGGAACAAAGATGGTTTCTATTTCAAAAGAATAGATGGTCTCATAAACTTAGCAATTTGTAACTATTTAGCAAAAGGATGTAGAATGTAAAGCACAAAGGAACAATTGTTAAACTATGCTTTAATTAATGTGAAAACACAAGCTATACCTATTGATTTGCTTATCGCCATGTAATAATGATTAACAACACAGGTCAATATAGATGGTAGTGAATTTTTAACATAGAAGGACATCATTTGGCATTGAAGGGCTGTGAAGGCCAGTATTTGCGGGACTTTCCAAAAAATTGTCTCCTTTTAGTCCCTTGAGTTTACAGGTTTTGGAACTGTGAAAACCTTCTTGAGAGTTGCTGTCCTACATGGATCTGTAATTGGTGAAAAATGTAGAAGTTATGAGAAATGGTTTTAATGCATTATGCATCAGTAGAGCAAGTTGTAGATATATTAACAGACAATTTCTGTATCAATCAAATCTTTGACAATCTTTGATAATTTCTGTATCATTCTATTTCATATGTTTCATTTAAAGTGGTGATAACGGATTAAATAGCGCCTTGATACAACATTACTTTTTGTTTATCGATTTTTCCCCTGAATTGTAGGTACGCATTAACTGGGCAGTTGACTACAAAATTAGATGTATACAGTTACGGAGTTGTCCTCCTGGAGCTGCTTACAGGTCGGGTACCAGTTGACATGAAGAGACCTCAAGGTGAAGGAGTTCTTGTATCTTGGGTCAGTTTATATTACTTCTCAGGCTTTCATTCTTTTCCCCTTTTTCCAGAGGAGATAAAACATAGAGAAATGAGTTAATTGGGTATGGTAATCAGTGGGGATAAGTTAATACATTGAAGAGCGAGGACATCTGAGAAACAGCATCATGGTGTTAAATGTCCCTTCTATTTATTAATTTATACTTGCATGTTAAGAACCAGCTTCATGGGAAGGGATCAGAATGTAAAGAACACAGAGTGAGTACACGTGAATTTTATTATAGCCCTAATAGAATTTCATCTACAATGAGTGCGATCTAAAAACACCATACCCCATATCAGATTCCAAGATAGGTCTGTTGATCTATACGGTGCTACTTACTGCAATTATATTTGAGTGCTTGGAAGCATTATTATTCTGTGTTACATTCGCAATTATGCATTACTTCTCATCACCATGGTATTTATGCATTGTACATGACACTGATTGCTCTTCAACCTCTAACACCTGTCTGTTTTGGGTTTTGGCACAATTATGTGCAAAAGGCTTTACCAAGGCTGGGTGACAGGGAAAGAGTAATCCAAATCATGGATCCAGCACTGGAAGGTCAGTATTTAATGAAGGCGGCAATCCAGGTTGCTGATATTGCAGCTATGTGCGTGCAACCCGACGCTGATTATAGACCACTGACGGCTGATGTTGTGCAGTCTCTTGTTCCTTTAGTGAAGCTTATCAAATCAACATCAATTGTTGGTTATTGTTCTAGCTTCAATGCTCCGATGTCTCCTATAGCCATAGACAATAACAACAAGACTAGTGACACTGTATCGACAGGCTATTAATGATTGATATGCAGCCATCTATTTTTTGGGAGTTTCGGGGGAACTTGTATAAGTAATTGATGAAAACCCTCGTGCTACTTTAGGGTAGATATTCGAAACTTATGTATTCAACGCATATTATGGTATTCAGGAACTAAACAAGAGTTGGAACTTATGTTGTGCCAGAGGGCTCTGACTATATTGAGAGTTGATATCATTTGAACAATCTCTATTATATAAGCCAAGAGGGAGGGCTGCGTTGTCCACTTGAAGTTACAAAAATACCCCCTCTTCCCCTTATAAAATTACAGCCATTAATGATGCATTGTCCACTTAAAGTTACAAAAATACCCCTCTTCCCCTTATAAAATTAACGACCGTGCAAGGTTGTGCTGCAAGGTCGTGCAAAGGCCAGCACGCGAATCTGTTTTTATGATTTCTCTCTTACTTTATTTAGTGTTTTTCTAATTTTGGCCCTTGATTATTATGAGATTAATTGCTTAGATTACAAGCCTAATTAGGGATTGCTTAGTCTTTAAATGTCCTTCTTGTCTCATGTAAAAAGAGATTTTGTTGAAATGAAAAATGGAGAGTTTTCTCCTTATGAGTTCTTTGTGAGTTTCCCTCCTAGGTGGATGGCAAAACCTTGCAACCTTGGTGATTGTAAGTCATTTTCTATTCTTTAACTTTGTGATATAGAGTAGATTAAGTTTAGTTCATGATTATAAGTCCTTAGTGAGTTTATTTCGATGTCCATATCCATGTTTTCATGAGTTTTTCATGTTCATCTTGTTGGGTAGATTGAGGTATACGAAAATTCTGAAATGTTGGTTGTAACGATCCGTATTTTAGCAACGTTGTTTTCGGAGAAAACAACAACACAGATCATTAATAAACGATTTTATAATGATCAAAACTTAAAACGAAAGCGGAAGCTCTAAAACTTAGCCATTTATTAATCAAAAAATTATTCCATCAAAACTAGAATTATCCCAAAGTTTTCATTAAACTACTAAAAATACTACTAAAAGCTAGAAATATTAACATTAGTTTAGGACTACTAAATTGGGTAGCTAAACTGCTACACTTGCAAGCTCACGAATCCCAACCCTCGCTAACACCCGGCTTATTCCTCTTCATCACCTGAAAGGGGATTGGGGGCTCCACAGTTAGTGGGGAGTAATTAGAATGTTGTACTTAATAGTAATCAGAACAAGTCAAACATAAAGTCCACAGAAGTCGACGAGTTCAACACTAACATAACAATATGTCCAATTCTCAAGATACACAGTGGAAACAAAATACACTAGACCAACTATGACCAGACCTTCCATTCAAGCTAGTACTGACTCTAGACTCTAGACCTCCATTATTAACTTTCAAGTTCCAGTTCACTTTAGGTTTCTAATCCGTGACACAGTCATATGCTCGTAAGGGGTCAACCACAACGGATCTACTTCCCCCAACCACTTTTGATCTACTTCCCAAGCACTGGGTTCAAGAACTGTCGCCAAACCGCAGAGGGACAGTGGCTTCGACTATACCCATGTTCGTGGCACTTTAGTCACTAGATGGGCGGTCACTTCATAGGTTATTATCTTTTATTTATTTACCAGTTCACAACTTTGACTCTTTCATCAAGACTTTACCTTTAGACAACTCTAGTTCAACTTTACTTAACTCAAAACTCTAGACTAGTACACGAGACTCACGACACTAGCATTATTTATTATGTATTTTATATGGTGCTCATACTGGCCGTCAATTCCTTAATTATCGGCATAACTATCCGTCAATTCCAATTATCAGTATATGCCAGCCGTTAATTCTTTAAACTCGGTAGAGTATAACATAATTAGAAGTACTAGGTGACCGTAATTGGAACCGAGATGTTCGAAATCCCAGGAAAGAGAGGTGCGGCACGTATATCGGCCATCTTAAATATCAAGTCTTTCCTAGCCAAAGATCGAAACAAGAGAATATCCTCTTACTTTGTTTCATTTCCTTCATTATTATTATGTTATTATTAATTATTTAAACTTACAACTTAACTCTAAGTCAACTCAACTTATCACTTAGTCAACTCTAGGTCAAACATCCTAACTTTGACTTCTAGACTCGATAACAACTTAGACAATCTACTACTCAATAGCCAAGCACTTCAATCACTCGAAAACATCACACAAATTCAACAAAGATAAATTTCAACATGATCACAAGCAAAACAAATATTTATAAAAAAAAATACATAGTTCAATAAATAGATTTCAATCATCTAATAATTAAAAAAAAAATCCAAACTTTATTTATAAACAATATTCACGGCATCTTCATAGATAATAATCAATAAGACATAATTAAAGAATTTAATTAATTAAATCAAGATTAACAATTTAATTCAAGAACTTATTCACTTAGTAAAATTAAATCAAGAAAGTCATAAATAATCATAATTTGAATAAGAGATTCGACAATATATACTTAAAAATTATTTTAGTAATTTAATCACACTATTTTACACAATCTAATTTTACCGATTTAAATTAAAGAAAAACCATTTAAAGGTCTCTCACATTCTGGAAATTTTGATAAAATTCAAATATAGGTTCAAGGTTTAGCGTGTATCATTTTCGTCCAAAAATACCATAATTTACTAATTTTAAGGGATTTTATAACTAACCGATTAGATTAGACTATAATCAGTTTCATAATTTTCTGACATAGCAAACAGACTCTAAATACTACGAAGAATTAGAAAAAGATGTAAAACACTAATAAAGACTTTCACCTAAATTTTCGTAGCCATCCGAGTTGAATAAGTATCCTAATAAATTCATAAATTTAATCTGGACAGTTTTATTAGATTGACAAATTAAATTATTATAAGCTAGAAAAGGACGAATTTTTCCACGAAATAAATCTTGATTCATAGTCAACTAGTAAAGAAACTCACACCAAAAATTCATCAAGAAATAACAAGATTTGATCAAGAAATAAATTCATATACTCAACAATACACTTATAATCATTCAATTGTTTAATATCAATAATAATAATTCAAATTTCAAAAATACAATCTTTAGCAATTCTAAACATGTTCTAACAATTATATATTTAATCTTATTCTAAAATTAGGTAAAACATCTAATTACCTTAAATTTATGGAATAAAATTTTGAAATTCTTTGGTGATCAATTGCTTTGAGAAAGAAAAGAAGAGAAGAGAAAAATAATGATCGTTGTTTTCTTAGTGAGGGTGTCGTGAATAGGTAGTAGAAGAGGGGTTTTTATAGACTCTTTGGTTGGTTGAGGGAACTCCTAAAAATAAGTAGAAAATATTTAAAAATAGGATTTTTGTTTAATTCATATCTAATTAATTAAAAGATTTGAAAAAAACAAATAATTAGTCCAAGTAAAAGGGGGGGAGCCGTGTGGGCTATAATAGTAAGTCGGGATTGGGCTTTGGCCCTATTTTGGGTAATGCAGGGTAAAAGTTTGGGCTCAGAGTTTATTTGGACTCAACTTAAATCAATGGGCCAGAAATCAAGTGGAAAACCTTTTCAAGTCCGGTTACCAAGAAGTGACTAAAATTACTTCTAACCCCTACTTAGCCAACTCGTCATTAATTCAACATTAACTTTGAGTCGGTCCACAACCTTGAATTTTTTTAAGTGAAGATTTAGGAATCTAACGAGTTGAGGCCAAATGAAAGAATGTAACATAGCCATCATAAAAAAAATTAGTTTCACATATTATAAAATATTAATAACATAAATTCCCGGAAAATAATTTTTAAAAGATTTTCCATTTATAAAACAGGGAATTCATTAATAGTTTTCGAAATAAATTTTTAAGGCAATAGGAAAGACAAACTAATTACTTAAAATTCTAACCCCAAAAATACGGGGCGTTACAACACCCCTCCTTAAATAAGTTTCGTCCTCGAAACTTCAAAATAAAACTACAACAAATAAAATAACAACAAATATTCACACCAATAAATATAATGCAAAAATAGTCTTAACCCAAGCTACTACCTGATAGAAGGGATTTTCACCAAATAAAAACCCCCGTCGTAGTAAGAGTGGGGGTGTCGAACACGGGGAAGGTACGCTGCACTAGTCTAGGCATGAGCGTCGAACAAGCTAGGTCAAATGATGGTCGCGAGAGGCGAAGAAAACTACGGTACCTAACTAAAACTAAACTATGAAAACAAGAATAAAAAGGACTAGGGTAAGAGATCCACAACTCGTACCACCATGAATTATGAATCAATCGAAACTTAGACTTAGTTCATGGATAAGGGGAGGTTGTTCTAAGATCACACTACTCTTTCAAGCTAGTGTGACGACCGGGAAGACATACACAAACCTACTTTCGTGGCGGGACATCTAACTAGTCATAAGCACAATTCACGAAGACCGGTAACTTTCGCTTGATCGAAGGCCCAACTTTTGTGGTGCTTCCATCAATCGGGCGAAGGGAGTCATCACCCACGTTCACCTTTCAGTCCTTAGGTGGGGATTCTTCTATGAGTCTACTGTTAATTAGGCACGAGACTCAACATTATCGAACCTTCGGTACCAACATAATCACAACCAAAATCCAAGAAACAACTAAACCACAATCATGGGGGATTTGAGAGGTTTCACTCAAACCCTAGAAATTAACTACTCACAACTAATTAATAAAAACATAACTAAATTAATAATTATAATTAAAACTAAAACTAATAACATTAATTAAATATTAAAACTAAAAACATCAAAACAACAACTATCAACTACTAGAAATCAATAAATAACAACAAAGAACAAGAAATCAAAGCAAATAAGAAAACAATAAAAATACCTTGAAGAGAAGAACAAGAAGTAGAAGAAGAAGAAATTACACTACTTGCATAAATCAAGAACTAAAAGTAAATTACATGAAGATTCAAGAAGAAAGCAATAAAATCTAACCTAAAACCCTAAGTGAGCCTCCAACATCAACTCTTTGGTTAAAAGATGGGAGAAGAGTATATATATTACTCCCCAAAACTCAGCCAAAAGAAAAGAAAAGTAATAAAAAAAACGAAGAAAAGCATTTCAGCGGGCGCTGAGGCGATGACAGCGCCCTCTGACACTTATAATCCTAGGCTTGTAGGCTGGGTAGAAATATGGCAGCGGGCGCTGAGTTCGGGTCAGCGGCCGCTGCCAACCTTTGGGATGCACTGCCTCAATACAGGGGAGGGGGACAGCGGGCGCTGAGTTGGGGTCAGCGGCCGTTGTTCTTCTCTTTGTGCTCATAAGCTTCAAAATCAGCGGCCGCTAGGAATCCATCAACGACTGCTGCCATGGCCTAGATAACCTACTGTCTTTTCTTCTTACAAAATGCCTTGAAACACATAAACCATCTCAGCGGACGCTGAGGAATTCCCAGCGCTCGCTGAGGCCTTCTTGGCTCCAATATTGGCAAATGACTCTGTGGCTTCCTCGAGGTTCCCGACTTGCCTCCTCTGGTTCTGAAATAGACTAGGGACCTGCAAAAGGGGAAGAAAACGCAGAAACAAAGCAAAATAGAGGAAATCACATAGAAAAAGGGAAAGGGGACTACCGAAACAAAACAAAACTAAAAAGCCTAAAAATGCTAATAAAACTACATAAAAATAGAAAATAAATAAATAAAAGCTAAGAAAAATACTAACTAAGTACAGACTATCACTACCCAAGTCACACTCTCTAAGTTTAGACTAACTATGTCAAACTCTCGGAATCGTAAAGCACACAATCTTTCGGGTTACTTATGAAGAAGTAATCCTAAGATCAGCTCTGATACCAACTGTAATGACCCGTATTTTAGCAATGTTGTTTTCGGAGAAAACAACAACACAAATCATTAATAAACGACTTTATAATGATCAAAACTTAAAACGAAAGCGGAAGCTTTAAAACTTAGCCATTTATTAATCAAAAAATTATTCCATCAAAACTAGAATTATCCCAAATTTTTCATCAAACTACTAAAAATACTACTACAAGCTAGAAATATTAACATTAGTCTAGGACTACTAAATTGGTAGCTAAACTGTCACGCTTGCAAGCTCACGAATCTTAACCCTCGCTAACACCCGACTTATTCCTCTTCATCACCTGAAAGGGGATTGGGGGGTCCACAGTTATTGGGGAGTAATTAGAATGTTCTACTTAATAGTAGAACAAATTAGACATATAATAATCAGAACAAGTCAAACAGAAGTCCACACAAGTCGACGAGTTCAACACTAACATAACAATATGTCCAATTCTCAAGATACGCAGCGGAAACAAAATACACTAGACCAACTATGACCAAACCTTCCATTCAAGATAGTACTGACTCTAGACTCTAGATCTCCATTATTAACTTTCAAGTTCCAGTTCGCTTTAGGGTTCTAATCCGTCACACAGTCATATGCTCGTAAGGAGTCAACCACAAAGGATCTACTTCCCCCAACTTTCCATCTCATGCCGGGTCAACCACTTTTGATCTATTTCCCGAGCACTAGGATCCAGAACTGTCGCCAAACCGCAGAGGAATAGTGGCTTCGATTATACCCATGTTCGTGGCACTTTAGTCACTAGATGGGCGGTCACTTCATAGGTTATTATCTTTTATTTATTTGACTCTTTCATCAAGACTTTACCTCTAGACAACTCTAGTTCAACTTTACTTGACTCAAAACTCTAGACTAGTACACGAGACTCACGACACTAGCATTATTTATTATGTATTTTATATGGTGCTCATACCGGCCGTCAATTCCTTAATTATCGGCATAACTGTCCGTCAATTCCAATTATCAGTATATTACAGCCGTCAATTCCTTAAACCCGGTAGAGTATACCATAATTGGAAGTACTAGGTGACCGTAATTGGAACTGGATGTTCGAAATCCCAGGAAAGAGAGGTGCGGCACGTATATCGGCCATCTTAAATACCAAGTCTTTCCTAGCTAGAGATCGAAACAAGACAATATCCTCTTACTCTGTTTCCTTTCCTTCATTATTATTAGGAATAATTACATTAATAGGTACCAACTATTGTACTTTTTATTTTATAGGTACCAACTTTTGATTATTCATCAGCAGCACGAACTATTACATAAAGTTGCAATGATAGGTATATGACCTAAATATTGTTGCAACTTATAGGTCATCCATACCTATTTATAGGTCATCCATACCTATCGTTGCAACTTTATATAATAGTTCGTGCTACTAGTGAATAATCAAAAGTTGGTACCTATAAAATAAAAAGTGCAATAGTTGGTACCTATTAATGTAATTATTCCTTATTATTATGTTATTATTAATAATTTAAGCTTACAACTTAACTCTAAGTCAACTCAACTTATCACTTAGTCAACTCTAGGTCAAACATCCTAACTTTGACTTCTAGACTCGATAACAACTTAGACAATCTACTACTCAATAGCCAAGCACTTCAATCACTCGAAAACATCACATAAATTCAACAAAGATAAATTTCAACATGATCACAAGCAAAACAAATACTTCATAAAAAAATACATAGTTCAATAAATAGATTTCAATCATCTAATAATTAATCAAAAATCCAAACTTTATTTATAAACAATATTCACGGCATCTTCATAGATAATAATCAATAAGACATAATTAAAGAATTTAATTAATTAAATCAAGATTAATAATTTAATTCAAGAACTTATTCACTTAGTAAAATTAAATCAAGAAAGTCATAAATAATCATAAGTTGAACAAGAGATTCGACAATATATACTTAAAAATTATTTTAGTAATTTAATCACACTATTTTACACAATCTGATTTTACCAATTTAAATTAAAGAAAAACCATTTAAAGGTCTCTCACATTCTGGAAATTTTGATAAAATTTAAATATAGGTTCAAGGTTTAGCGTGTATAATTTTCGTCCAAAACTAACATCATTTACTAATTTTAAGGGATTTTATAACTAACCTATCAGATTAGACTATAATCAATTTCATAATTTTCTGACATAGCAAACGGACTCTAAAAACTACGAAGAATTAGAAAGAGATGTAAAACACTAATAAGGAATTTCACTTAAATTTTCGTAGCCATCCGAATTGAATAAGTATCCTAATAAATTCGTAAATTAAATCTTGACAGTTTTATCGGTTTGACAGATTAAATTATTATAATAAAAAAAAGGACGAATTTTGCCACAAAATAAATCTTGATTCATAATAAACTAGTAAAAAAACTCACACGAAAAATTCATCAAGAAATAACAAGATTTGATCAAGAAATAAATTCATACACTCAACAACACACTTATAATCATTCAATTGTTTAATATCAATAATAATAATTCAAATTTCAAAACTACAATCTTTAACAATTCTAAACATGTTCTTACAATTATATATTTAATCTTATTCTAAAATTAGGTAAAACATCTAATTACCTTAAATTGATGAAACAAAATTTTGAAATTCTTTGGTGATCAATTGCTTTGAGAAAGAAAAGAAGAGAAGAGAAAAATAATGATTGTTGTTTTCTTAGTAAGGGTATCCTGAATGGGTAGTAGAAGAGGGGTTTTTATAGACTCTTTGGTTGGTTGAGGGAACTCCTAGAAATAAGTAAAAAATATTTAAAAATTGGATTTTTGTTTAATTCATATCTAATTAATTAAAAGATTTGAAAAAAACAAATAATTAGTCCAAGTAAAAGGGGGGGAGCCGTGTGGGCTATAATAGTAAGTCGGGATTGGACTTTGGCCCTATTTTGGGTAATGCAGGGTAAAAGTTTGGGCTCAGAGTTTATTTGGACTCAACTTAAATCAATGGGCCAGAAATCAAGTGGAAAACCTTTTCAAGTCCGGTTACCAAGAAGGGACTAAAATTACTTTTAACCCCTACTTAGCCAACTCGTCATTAATTCAACATTAAATTTGAGTCGGTCCACAATCTTTAATTGTTTTAAGGTGAAGATTTAGGAATCTAACGGGTTGAGACCAAATGACAGAATGTAAGATAGCCACCATAAAAAAAAATTAGTTTTACATATTATAAAATATTAATAACATAAATTTCCGAAAAATAATTTTTAAAAGATTTTCAATTTATAAAATAGGAATTCATTAATAGTTTTCGAAATAAATTTTTAAGACAACATGAAAGACAAACTAATTACTTAAAATTCTAACCCCAAAAATATGGGGCGTTACATTGATAGTTTTTGCTTGATTTCAAGACCCCATCCTACATCATCATGACTCCTCTTAGAATATTTTTGCTAGAAAAAGAGAAGGAAGCAGCAGCGAATTGATGAATGATTTTCGATATATAGGATGAGGTAGTGAGAGAATAGTACAGTTGAAGAGTTGCATGTGTTTTTTAGAATAGTTTATATTAATTAATTTTGGGGATTTTTGGGAAAACAATTTAAAAGAAATATCAAAGGTCACGTTCGAGTCACACGAGGTGCTATTTACCCGCTGTTGTAGGTTATTTGGTCACTTGGTACATTTATGTAAAATTAGATACTTAGTTTGGTATAACGATCCGGATTTTTGGGCCGTAAAATTTCGTGAAAAATTAAGCCTTAAAGCCCAAAATTTCTCAATTGGAACCCGAGGTCGATTGGATGACCTATAGTAATCCTTCTTAAGGGTCTCTGAAATATTGGAGCATCACTTAAAAATAACCCACTCACTAAGGAAATGGGTTTTAGTTGAAAATTTCTAAGGTAGAGATAATATTTTAAACCACAATTACAATAAGGACTACATAAAAATTACGTAGCGGAAATTCCAAAATTACAATAAAAACCAATAATTTAACTTAAGACTCCCAGGAAAAATGTTTTAAGCAAATATGAAGTTCTAGATGACTTTTATAGTAATGGGTCCACAAGTCAAGGTCAAATAATTCCTCACTCAGCGATGCCCACCAAACCCACCTGCAACAGTCAGATAATAAAAACAAACAAGAAAGGAACGAAAATCAGAAAAACTAAGTAATTACGACTCCGTCCCGTAAATAAATAAATAAATAAATATTTATGTAATTGATAAATCTAGTAAGAAAATTTACTAACATATAATGTAAAATATTTTTCTTTGTCTAACGAGGTAAATAAATTTTATGCCGTCCCAAACATAAATAAAATGCTTAGGTTACACCAATCACAAATGATAACAGTATAAAATAAAATATATTAACTAACAGGAGGGAGAAAGAGAACGCTAGTGGCCCAAGTGGCCACCTACCATTTTTTTAAGGGTTGCGCATCACCCTATAATTTTGACCATAAAGTATGTTGACAGAATGTCCCTAGTATGCACACCCCTCACTGATCTAATGGGTATCCGCAAATAACCGCGCACCAATAGAATTAGGAGGAAGACTAAAAGCGAATTAACATAAATAATCGAACCTCTAGAAGCCTATTGGGTATCCACAAATGTTCACCAATAGAACAACATCTAGTAGGGCAACCTGTTTATCACCCTTTTGGGTTTCTTTCTCCTCTCAAAATCATATACAAAATATTTCTAATTTTGTTTTATAAATAAAAATATGTCAGGTAAATTTAGTCATCCAAATAATTTCTAGAAAGTATAAATGATCCTAAAGTGTACATCTATAACTATCCTAACAATATTATAGTCACACAACCAACATTATAACCATCCCACAAATACTCGTGTATATATATATATATCTATATATAGTGAAATATCATCACAAATACTATCATTCATAATACCAACAACGAAAATTATTGTCACAGTTCATAAAACTTATAAAGTAGACATTTCACATAACACATGAAAGTCACATAACCTACACCCTAACGGGATTCTAAAGTTAATGGACATCGAAAATTACCTCGTAAGCGCGTGAATTGTCGATCTAACAATTTCCCGAATAGCTCTCTACTTAACCTCGATCTACAAATAATGTAGTTCTAGAATTAGGATACTTATATAGTCATAACTGGAAAATTTAGTTGACCCAAATAAAAGCAATAGACCGAATAAATAGAAAAAGAAAAAGAAAAAGAAAAATTAAAAAAAAGGTAAAAAGAAGGAAAAAAAGAAAGGGAAATACATTATTTCTCTTTTACGGGTAGAAACAAAAGGAAACAGGGGTATTAGTTTGAAAGGATGTCTTTTTCTTTTCTTTACCAAAACACTCATATCCTCTTCTTCTCCATTTTGGTCACCATCTTCCTTTTTTAAAAGAAAAAAAATTCTTAACACAACAATTTCAAGGGATTCAAAAAAACAAACTTCAAAAGTATAGATTTTGAAGATGATGATGGAGAACGGAGGAAAATGGAGATGATTGTTCAATTAGATGTTTATGAACATCAAGAATTCAACAATGGTGTTTTTTTTTTAAACTTTATTTTTAGGGAAAAAAATTTTCAGATTATTTGAGAAGGAAGAATTTTTTTTTTCTTTTACCTGCTTTCAGAGATAGCTAGAAGTATGTTTGAAGGTGAGGTATGAAGGCATAAAAATATATAGAGTTTGAAGTGAGATGATTCAGCTTTTAATCTGTGCAAGAATTGGAATGGTTATAGGCTGAAATTGATTATTTTCAATTTAATTTTTCTGTTAAGAAAATTCAAATAAAGAGGCTGTAATGAAGGAAATTCAATCCCTATAATCATGTTGTAGTTTGAAACGGAAAGAGGAAGTAAAGGAAGAGTCTTTTTTTTTTTGAAATACAAAAAACGATTTTATCAAAAATATAAAATAAAATAATACTCTTATAAAAATCCTGTCAAAAATTTGTACGTATATATGTACTGAAATACTGTAGAAAAATACGCATATATGTATAAAAATACCGGGTATTACAATTTTTCTACCTTAATTATCTAATTAGATCTATTTATTTTAAAAACCTAAAAATCCTATTTTTATTTCCCTAACAACCTCACTAAATTTTAGGAAAACAAACCCCTAATCTTTCTACTTTGGCCGGCCCTCCCCCTCTTGTTTTCCCTTATTTCACTTCTAAATTCACTCCTAACTTCTAGTAAACCCATACTCTATTTTAACCCTAAAAGTCCACCCTTTTCCCTTATTCATCATATGATCAAAAACTCAAGGTAAAACACTACCTTTCCCCCCTTTTTTCACACGGCTATCATAGCCATGATCAACCAAGTTTTTTCTTTTCAACTTCCAACCTTTTCCTATCTAACTAATCCTGTTTTTATTTCAGATTATATGAAGAACTGTAATTGAAGCCTTGTTTGAGCCTTGCCTTAGACGAATTAATGGTGGTGTTGGGGCGTGCTTTTGTGTGGTAATCCCCATTAGGTAACTAGATCTTTTCTACTTAGGATTAGGATTAGATTGCCTAGAATAATTGGTTTAGAATCATGTTGTTGTTGATGTTCTTGTGTTAGTAGAATAACCGTGTGGCTTAGGGTGCCTTTAGTTCGAATTCTTGTCTATTATCTCTTAGTTCTTGATTAATCTTTCCATGTTATATCTTTGTTTTTATCTTTAAGTTCTTGCTTAAACATCTATGTTGATTCTAGTTTTCTTGATTGGGTTCTTGAAGCATGTTATGCGTGTAAATGTATGATCTCCGTGCATGGGTTTTTTTTTTTTTATTGTTTTTGTTGATTAAGTCTTTATGAATCTTTCTAATTAAATTATTGTTGAACCTTGATTTAGTGTTTTACGTGAATGTTGATGCTTTGGTAATTAATCTTGAGTCATTAGTAGTTGGAGTTTCATGCGTATGGATGATGGTTTCAAGCATTGACTTTTATCATTGTTTTGTTATTTAATTTGTTGAACATATGAAGGGTAATGTTGGTTTTGTGTCTTGCATTGTTGATTAAAGAAGTGTGGCAAAGCTTGTTGACCGTGTGATGATTCGATTGAGCAATGTGTTGTTTCGTGTATTGTTTTGATTGATGTCTTTTTGAGTCTTATTGAGTGGAGTCATGTCGAGCGGTTGAAGATCGTGCGTCTATCGGTTTATCGGTGATAAACCGTGCGGGTCTATCGGTTCATCGGTGATGAATCGTGCGGGGCAAGTCTTGTGTTTGATTGTGTGTTAGAGTCGTGTCGAACCGGTTGAAGATCGTGCGTCTATCGGTTTATCGGTGATAAACCGTGCGGGTCTATCAGTTCATCAGTGATGAATCGTGCGGGGCAAGTCCTTTTGTAATGACCCAGATTTTATTGGTATTTTTGCCGATAATTATGTGTTTTTATGTGTATTGTTGTGTTAGTTCAAATTTATTTTGAACTATTTATTTTATTTTATATGAATAATTTCGATTTAATTCGAAATATTTATTTTCAGTTTTTATTATTTATGTTATTTATTATTTAATTAATTAGAATTTTTATTATTTAATTTTTCTAATTAATTATTTAATATTTTGGGCTAAATCGATTATTGCATGATTAATCATGTAAATTATGTAAATTAGCCCAATGGATCACGAGAGCCCATTTTTAGGCCGAAATAACCCTCTTGGCCGGTTTTCCTAAGGCATGGCAAGGCTTGCCACTTGCCTTGTGTTCACACTTTCACTAACTCTATATATAGATGAGTTAGTAAGGCTTAAACCCCATTTTGCCATCTTTGCCAATTTTAACACTTGCCATCAAAAGATCAAACACAAAAACACCTCCACCTTGTTCACCACTTCCATGCCATTTTTGAGCCATTGAACCCATCAATTGTTTATCATTTTCCTAGCCCAAAACTTAAAGATTCAAAGTCTATTGATCTTTAGGTATTCAAACACAATCTTAAACAAAATCATTTCATTCAAAATCACTAGTTCGGGTTGGTTTTGGGTCTTGATCGTGTTCGAGAGGTGATCGTGTGGGTGCCGTGTGAAGCCGTGGTGCTCGTGTGCCGTGGTGGTGCAGCAGGCTCGTGGGCCGTGTGAGCGTGGTGGTGCGAACGTGCAGCAGCACCGTGCGTGGTGGTTGCCGTGGCTGGGTTGCTCGTGTGAAGGCCGTGCGTGTGGTGCCGTGTGTGTGATCGTGTGGGTCGAGTTTTCGGGTTGCATTTGTGTGTTGAATTGTGTGTAATCTTCAATAAGGTAACATGCTTTCTCAACCTTTTTGGTATACTATGTTTATAGTATAGATTAAATGCATGATTGGGTTGTTTGATGATGAATATCCATGATTTTATGTATGGTTTATATTCTGAATTTTTATATGGTTTATATGATGTTTTGATGATGGTTTCCATGATTTTTATGATTGATTATATGTTGTTTTATGATCATGATTATTGTGTTGAAGTTTGACGAATTTTGGGTAAGTTTGATGGTAGTTTTCGTGTGGTTTTTAAGGCCATGCGTGTGACTTGTTTGGTTTGGATGAGTTCTTGATTGAAGTTCTTGAATCTTGATTAAGTTCTTGATTGAAGATCTTGAATCTTGAATGAGTTCTTTATGAGTTCTTGATGAGTCTTTATGAGTTCTTGATTGAATCTTGAAAGTTAAAGGAAATGGTTTAAAGGATAAAGAAAGTTAAAGAATGTGTCTAATATGATTAAAGAAAGGTTAGTAAATGATGGATTAAGGTTGGTTAGGCTCAAGATCAAGGCGTAAAGGCAATCTTGAGTATAACTTCGATATTTTAACTAGTTATTTTCAAGAATCAAGGCAATGAGGCAATTCTTGAATATAATTTAGTTAGGTTGAGTTAATAAGATGATTAAATAATTAATTAATTAAGTTAGCTTGATTTCTTTTTTAGACGCCTGATACTTTGAGTAAGATTCATTGTATTTGGGTTAAGACGTTGCCCCTATTCCATCCGCGGTATTGGGATAGTTGGAGTCATACTATGTGATCTTTTGTGAATTTCCAGTAAGATTGGTTTCACGGGACATGGATTTCCAGTAAGATTGGTTTCATGGGGTTTGGGAGTAAGATTCTCAAATCCGAGCATAGTAGAAAGTTCGAATGCGTAAGATGCGTTCGTACGAGCACAGTCCGGTCTAGAATATGAATGATTGCGCCAAAGTTAGTTGGTTAAGTCGGTTTGAGTCGAGTTCACGTTTGGGTTGATCTTGTACTATGGATTATTGATTTGATGTTGTCTATTTGATTTATGCTATGTGCATGTGTATTCCCATTAGGGTGAGTCAGTTATGTTACTCGCCACTGATGGTGGACTGTTGTATGTTTTTCAGGTATTTCTGATGACGATACTCTTGCTTAGCTTTGGGTTGGGCGAGCGACGTTTACTGTTGTTTTTATTGTATTTTCTATTTCAGTTGTTTTTAGATAGTTTTTGACTATTGTATGGACTTCTGTACGTTATGTTTGGACTCTGACATGTGGTTAGAGTTATTCGTATTTTAGTATTTTTAGTTTGACTTTTGGACTAGTTATGTACAAACTTGTGGGTATTTGTACTTTGTGGTTTAATAATAATATTTGAGGAATTAGTTTTTATTTCTTAAGTATTTTGAGTTGTAGTTCTAACTATTCAACTCGTCGGTTTCTTCCGCGCCGATTTAAGCGAGTCGGGTCGTTACAGTTGGTATCAGAGCCGAATAGGTTTAAGTGAAGTTTTAGGATTTGAGTTAAACCCGGGAGTTGAGAGCTTTACTATTCCCGAGTGATCAAACCAAATTCTAGGTTAAGTAAAGGGAGAAGAGTTGGGTAGAAAGACCGGGATAAGATTTTTTCTATTTCTTTTCTTCCTTTATTTTCGATTACTTGACTTTGGTGGGGTATTTGACTAACATTTATTCTTTGTTATGCCTTTTTGTTGTGGTGCGTTACAGCATGTCTACACCTCGCCGGTTGAGTACTGGACGACAGAGGTTGCGGGCACTCGAGGAGGCGATCCTTACGTTGGCGCACCATAGTCGTCATTCGCCGAGTACGCAGTCGACGTTCGACCGTATCGCACGTCATCGACCTCCGACATACGATGGGGTTGCCGACCCTACTACCTTAGAGAGCTGGATCCGCGAGATGGGGAAGCTCTTCGACGCGACGTTTTGTCCCGATCACGAGAGGGTGCAGATCGCCGCATACTACTTACGTGGAGAGGCCGATAGCTGGTCGACGTTAGCTAAGGACGCGTACCAGCCGTTGCATGCGATAACGTGGACCGACTTTATCGATAAGGTCCAGGAGCGTTTCTACCCCGACGAGTTGCGGTGGCAGAAACAGGAGGAGTTCCTTACTCTTGCACAGGGTAAGATGTCTGTCCAGGCGTACACCGATCGATTTACGGAGTTGTCGAGGTTCGCTACGTCTGTGGTTCCATCGGAGAAGGATCGGGTCAAACGCTACATCAAAAAGCTAGATCCGAAGATTCGAGTTCACGTGATCAGCAGCGGAGCGACGACGTTCCAGCAGGCCTATGAGGTAGCACTCGAGATACAGGCATAGATTACTGAGGAGGATTCGAGTAAGAAGAGAGCTCCGGTTCCGACGACTACAGCTTCGTTTAAGAAGCCCCGGTTTGGCATACCTAGCAGTACCCCTTCGACCATGAGTTCGCGTAAGGGTAGTGATGGCTCGAAGTGTAGAGGTTGCGGCCGAGACTTCCATCCAGGGAAGAAGTGCGACGGTTCCCCGATCACTTGTTTTACTTGCGGTAAGGTAGGCCATAAGGCGTCGACTTGTCCCGAAAGGAAGCCAGATTCAGAGGTTAAGCAGCTTCCAGCACCGACGAAGTCTCCGGTGAAGAACCGAGTCTACTGTATGACCGAGGCGGAGACCGAGGTTCAGCCTGACGTCGTATCAGGTAGATTTCTTGTCTTTGGTGTGTTAGCTTTAGTTCTTTTTGATTCTGGTGCTACTGTTTCTTTTGTGGCTAGTAGTTTTGTCTCGAGGTCTAATCTTCGAGGCAGCCTTCCTGTTAGTTCAATTATTACTCTTCCTTCCGGAGAGGATTTTGTTTGTCAGCGTGAATTCCGAGGAGTGCCTATCGTGATAGCTGGGGAGCAAGCGACGACCGATCTGAAGGAGTTTCCGCTGATGGAGTTCGATGTTATACTTGGTATGGACTGGCTGTCGAGGTATCGAGCGATCATTCGTTGCCGAGATCAGTCAGTAACATTCCGAGGATCTCAGGGCAACCGAGTTACCTACTCTGGGTTCGTCCTTAAGAAAGGAGTAAAGGTAATCTCTGCCTTGAAAATGAGGAAACATCGCCAGAAGGGCGATATGGTGTATCTATGTCAGGTGCGAGACTTGACTAAAGAGCATCTGTTGGACGATATTCCTGTAGCGAGGGATTTCAGAGACGTATTTCCTGATGAGCTACCATGGAAACCACATAAAAATCAGATTAGAAACCATACACAAAATCATGATTAAACTTCACCAAATAACCCATACATGCATTTAATCTATACTATAATCATAGTATACCAACAAGGTTGAGAAAGTATGTTACCTTATTGAAGATAACACACAAAATCAATACAAAAAGTTGCCCGGAAAACCGAGCCACACAAACCCACAACACACGGCTGTCCACGGCCTTGCACGGTGCACCACCACCACGCACACGACCTGCTGCACGACTGCCTTCCCACGAACACCACCTGCTGCACGGTCCACCACACGGCCCTGCTGCACAGTTCGAACACCAACACCACACGAACCCCACACCTGCACACGAACACGAACCCAAAACCAACCCGAACTAGTGATCTTGGATGAAATAATTGTGTTTAAGATTGTGTTTGAACACTTAAAGATCAATAGACTTTGAATCTTTAAGTTTTGGGCTAGGAAAAATGATGAACAATTGATGGGTTCAATTGCTCAAAAATGGCGTGAGGCAAATGTAGAGCAAATGGATGGGTAATTGTGTTTAAACTTGATGGCATGAGCAAGTGATAGCAAAATGAGCAAAAGCCTTACTAACTCCTCTATATATAGAGTTAGTTAAGGTGTGAATACAAAGCAAGTGGCAAGCCTTGCCACACCACTAGAAAATCGGCCAAAGGAGGAAAATGGGCCTAAATTGGGCTTTCGTGATCAATTGGGCTAATTTACATAAATTACATAATTAATCATGCATAAGTCGATTTAGCCCAAAATATTAAATAATTAATTAGAAAATTAAATAATAAAAATTCTAATTAATTAAATAATAATTAACATAAATAATGAAAACTGCAAATAAAATAATTCGAATTCAATCGCAATTATTCACATAAAATAAAATAAATAGTTCAAAAATAAATTTGAACTATACACAAATACACATAAATGCACATAAATTATCGGCAAAAATACCAATAAAATCAGGGTCATTACAACCTCCCCTCCTTAAAGAAATTTCGTCCCGAAATTTCAAGGTGTAGGAGATCGCTCCCCTTCGAACAGCTCCGGGTACTTCTGTCGCATGGACGTTTCCGTCTCCCAAGTCGCTTCTTCATGGTGTTGATTTCTCCACAACACCTTGACAAGCGGTACCTGCTTACGCCGCAGGGTCCTCACTTCCCGATCCAAGATCTGGACGGGTCGCTCTTCGTAGGTCAGATTCGACTCAATCATGGCCGGGTCCGCTGTAATCACGTGAGTAGGATCATGTACATATTTCCTTAGCTAGGAAACATGGAATACATCATGTACATTAGCCAAACTAGGTAGTAATGCCAATCCATATGCCACCTCCCCAACTTGTTCTAGTATCTCGTAAGGTCCCACATATTTCGGTCGGAGTTTCCCCTTCTGACCAAAACGCGCCACTCCTTTGAATGGTGAAACCTTAAGAAAAACTTTGTCACCTACCTCGAAAGCCAGCGGTCTACGCCGATTATCGGCGTAGGATTTCTGACGACTCTGAGCGGCCTGCATCTTAGACCGGATGACTCGGACCTTCTCGATAGTATCGCGTACCATCTCAGGTCCCAAAGCCACAGAATCACTGATATCATTCCAACATATAGGACTCCGACATTTCCAGCCATACAGGGCCTCGTACGGAGCCATCTCAATGCTGGAGTGATAGCTGTTATTATAGGAGAACTCTATCAAGCAGAGCATACGTACCCAAGACTGGTGATACTCCAGAGTACATGCTCGAAGCATATCCTTCAAAGTCTGGATGGTCCTCTCAGTCTGACCATCTGTCGCCGCATGAAAAGCGGTGCTCAACTTCAGTTTCGTCCCAAAGGCTTCCTGAACTGATTTCCAGAAACGAGACAGAAATCTCGGATCCCGATCAGAAACAATCTCCCTCGGAACTCCGTGAAGTCGGATAATATCCTGAGTGTACGCCTCCGCTAGACGCTCCATCGACCAGGTCATCTTCATCGGAATGAATCTAGCGACCTTAGTTAACCTATCCACTATGACCCAAATAGCATTCAAGCCATTACAAGTGGGTAAGCTCACTACGAAGTCCATAGATACCGACTCAAATTTCCAGGTCGGAATAGGTAGTGGCTGCAACAGACCTCCTGGTCTCTGATGCTCAATCTTGACCTTCTGACAGGTCAAACACCGAGCTACAAACTCCGCTACATCCCTCTTCATCTTAGGCCACCAGAACTGGCCCTTAAGATCCTGGTAAAGCTTATTACCACCGGGATGGACAGAGTAGGGCGAGTTATGTGCCTCGGACATGATTCTGTTCCTAAGATCAGAACAGTCCGGTACACACCACCTCCCTCGAAAGCGCATACCACCATCAGAAGGGATCTCGAAACCTACGGCTTTGCCTTGCCGTAGAGCCTCTCGAATCCTAGCAAGCTGCGGGTCATTCTGCTGACCCTCGCGCATTTCCTGAATTAAATCAGGTTCGGCACTCATCGATGTCAGACGAAGTCTGACGGAACCACGACTTCTACTGAAGCTCAAGCGATGCTTACGACTCAGTGCATCTGCGACCAAGTTCGCCTTGCCCTCGCAATAGTTGAGCGTCAGGTCGTAGTCCTTGATCAGCTCAAGCCACCGCCTCTGCCTCATATTGAGGTCTTTTTGAGTGAAGATGTACTTGAGGCTCTTGTGATCCGTGAATACTCTAAACGAACCGCCATAGAGATAGTGCCTCCAAATCTTGAGTGCGAACACTACAGCCGCTAACTCCAAGTCATGCGTAGGATAGTTACGCTCGTGCACCTTCAGTTGTCTCGATGCGTAAGCGATGACCTTCCCACCCTGCATGAGCACACAGCCTAGGCCACTCTTCAAAGCATCATTATAGACCTCGAAGCCCTCCTCATCGTTCGGAAGAGTAAGAATCGGAGCAGAGACTAATCTCTGTTTCAACTGCTGAAATGCTTGCTCGAAAGCCTCCGTCCAAACGAATCGGACCTCCTTCTGTAGGAGACTATTCATCGGCCTAGCAATCTTGGAGAAGTCCTGGACGAAACGTCGGTAGTATCCGGCCAAACCCAGAAAACTACGAACCTCCGCCACATTTCTCGGGCTACTCCAGTCTACCACGGCCTTAATCTTAGCCGGGTCTACCTTAATGCCTTCTTTACTAATTATGTGACCTAGAAAGGCTACTTCGCGAAGCCAGAACTCACACTTGGAGAGTTTCGCGAACCACTTATGACTCCTCAATATCTCGAGTACCATCCGGAGATGTTCCGTATGCTCAGACTCATCTCTCGAATAGACTAAGATATCATCTATAAATACTACGACACATTTATCGAGTAAGTGGTGAAATGTCCGGTTCATCTGGTCCATGAACACGGTTGGCGCATTAGTGAGGCCAAAGGGCATCACCTCAAAATCGTAGTGGCCATATCGAGTACAAAAAGCAGTCTTCGGGATGTCTTCTTTCTTGACTGGAATCTGATGATATCCAGACCGAAGATCTATCTTCGAAAACACTCCTGCTCCTCGCAACTGATCGAACAGATCCTCAATCCTAGGCAACGGGTACTTATTCTTGATAGTTACCCGATTCAACTCTCGGTAGTCTATGCACAGGCGCATACTACCATCTTTCTTCTTCACGAAGAGCACAGGTGCTCCCCACGAAGAAACGCTTGGCCTAATGAAGCCCTTATCGATCAAATCCTGGAGTTGCGTCTTTAACTCCAGCAACTCAGATGGTGCCATCCGGTACGGTGCCTTTGAAATCGGCGCTGTCCCGGGTACTAAGTCGATATGAAACTCGACATCACGCTCAGGTGGAACGCCCGGTAGCTCATCAGGAAATACGGCTCTGAAATCCCTCGCTATAGGTATATCGTCCAACAGATGCTCCTCAGTCAAGTCTCGTACCTGACATAGATACACCATATCGCCCTTCTGGCAATGCTTTCTCATCTTCAAGGCAGAGATTACCTTTACTCCTTTCTTAAGGACGAACCCAGAGTAGGTAACTCGGTTGCCCTGAAGTCCTCGGAATGTCACTGACTGATCTCGGCAACGAATAATCGCTCGATACCTCGACAGGCAGTCCATACCAAGTATAACATCAAACTCCATCAGCGGGAACTCCTTCAGATCTGCCGTCGCTTGCTCCCCAGCTATCACGATAGGCACTCCTCGGAACTCACGTTGACAAACAAAATCCTCTCCGGAAGGGAGAGTAACAACTGAACTAACAGGAAGGCTGCCTCGAAGATTAGACCTCGAGACAAAACTACTAGCCACAAAAGAAACAGTAGCACCAGAATCAAATAAAACTGATGCTAACACACTAGAGACAAGAAATCTACCTGATACGACGTCAGGCTGAACCTCGGCCTCCGCCTCAGTCATACAGTAGACTCGGTTCTTCACCGGAGTCTTCGTCGGTGCTGGAAGCTGCTTAACCTCAGAATCTGGCTTCCTCTCGGGGCATGTCGACGCCTTATGGCCTACCTTCCCGCAAATAAAACAAGTGATGGGCGAACCATCGCACCGCTTCCCTGGATGGAAGTCTCGGCCGCAATCTCTACACTTCGAGCCATCACCACCCTTACGCGAACTTGTGGTCGGAGGGGTACTGCTAGGTGCGCTGAAACGAGGCTTCTTAAACGAAGCTGTAGTCGTCGGAAACGGAGCTCTCTTCTTGCTCGAATCCTCCTCAGTCATCGATGCCTGAATCTCGAGTGCTACCTCGTAGGCCTGCTGGAACGTCGTCGCTCCACAGAAGATCACGTGAACTCGAATCCTCGGATCTAGCTTTTTGATGTAGCTCTTGACCCGATCCTTCTCCGATGGAACAACAGACGTAGCGAACCTCGACAACTCAGAAAATCGATCGGTGTACGCCTGGACAGACATCTTACCCTGTGTAAGAGTAAGAAACTCCTCCTGTTTCTGCCACCGCAACTCGTCGGGGTAGAAACGCTCCTGGACCTTATCGATAAACTCGGTCCAAGACATCGAGTGCAACGGCTGGTACGCGTCCTTTGCTAACGTCCACCAGTTATCGGCCTCTCCACGTAAGTAGTATGCGGCGATCCGCACCTTCTCGTGCTCGGGACAAAACGTCGCGTCGAAGAGCTTCCCCATCTCGCGGATCCAGCTCTCCAAAGTAGTAGGGTCGGCAACCCCATCGTAAGTAGGAGGTCGATGACGTGCGATACGGTCGAACGTCGACTGCGTACTCGGCGTATGACGACTATGGTGCGCCAACGTAAGGATCGCCTCCTCGAGTGCCCGCAACCTCTGTCGTCCAGTACTCAACCGGGGAGGTGTATACATGCTGTAACGCATCACAACAAAAGACATAACAAAGAATAAATGTTAGTTAAATACCCCACCAAAGTCAAGTAATCGAAAATATAGGAAGAAAAGAAATAGAAAAGATCTTATCCCGGTCTTTCTACCCAACTCTTCTCCCTTTACTTAACCTAGAATTTGGTTTGATCACTCGGGAATAGTAAAGCTCTCAACTCCCGGGTTTAACTCAAATCCTAAAACTTCACTTAAACCTATTCGGCTCTGATACCAACTGTAACGACCCGACTCGCTTAAATCGGCGCGGAAGAAACCGACGAGTCGAATAGTTATAACTACAACTCGAAAAACTTAAGAATTAAAACTAATTCCTCAAATTATTATTATTGAACCTCAAAAGTACAAATACCCACAAGTTTGTACATTACTAATCCAAAAGTCAACTAGAAATACTAAAATACGAATAACTCCAGAGTCCAAAAATAACGTATAAGAGTCCATACAATAGTCCATAACTATCTAAAAACAACAACAATAACAAAATAAAAGTACATCTAAAACACAAACAAACGCCGTTCGCCCAACCCAAAGCTAAGCAAGTACTTCGTCATCAGAATTACCTGTAAAACAAACAACGGTCCACCATCAGTGGCGAGTAACATAACCGACTCACCCTAATGGGAATACACATGAACATAGCACGAATCAAATAATCATAACATCAATCCAATATACGAGAACAACCAAATATGAACTCGACTCAAACCAACCTAACTAACTATCTTTGGCGCAATCATTCATATACTAGACCGGACTATGCTCGTACGAACGCATCTTACGCGATCGAAATTTCTACTATGTTAGGATTGAGAATCTTACTCCCAAACCCCATGAAACCAATCTTACTGGAAATCCATGTCCTGTGAAACCAATCTTACTGGAAATTCAAAGGATAACATAGTATGACTCCAACTATCCCAATACCGCGGATGGAATAGGGGCAATGTCTTAACCCAAAAACAATGAATCTTACTCAAGGTATTAGGCGTCTAGAAATGAAATCAAGCTAATCATTAATTAAATCTCTTATCATTTTAATCAACTCATTCATAACATAATTATATTCAAGAATTACCTTTGCGCCTTGATTCTCGAAAATAATCAGTTAAACAAGAAGTTATTCTCAAGATTGCCTTTGCGCCTTGATCTTGAGTCTAACCAACATTAACCCATTACTTTAAAATCCATTCTTTAACTCAATCTTTAACTTTCTTTAATTATTAACCCACTTTCTTTAACCATCAAGACTCAACCAAGAACTCATCAAAACTTAACAAGAACTTAAAGAACTCATCAAGAACTCATAAAGAACTCATTCAAGATTCAAGATCTTCAATCAAGAACTCAATCAAGATTCAAGAACTTCAATCAAGAACTCATCCAACTTCAACAATACACGCATAACATCAAGACATCCATTTGAAAATTACCACTTAAACTTATCCAAAATTCATCAAACTTTAACACATTTATCATGAACATAAAACAACATATATTTAATCATAAAATCATCAAACCATCATCAAAATACCATGGAAACCACATAAAAATCAGATTAGAAACTATACACAAAATCATGATTAAACTTCACCAAATAACCCATACATGCATTTAATCTATACTATATTCATAGTATGCCAACAAGGTTGAGAAAGTATGTTACCTTATTGAAGAGTAACACACAAATCAACACACAAATGCAGCCCGGAAACTCGACCCACACGAACCCACACACGGCCTCAACACGGCAACCACACGCACAACTTCAACACGGCTGTACCACCACCACGAACCACCTTGGCACGGCTGCTGCATCCAGTCACGGCACCACTACACGGCCACGGCTTCACACACGGCACACGAGCACCACCCTTGCACGGCTTCCAACACGAACCCACTCGAACACGATCAACCCTAACCCGAACCAAAGATCTTGAATGCAAATGAAGGTTTAGATTGTGTTTGAACACTTAAAGATCAATAGACTTTGAATCTTTAAGTTTTGGGCTTGGAAAAATGATGAACAATTGATGGGTTCAATTGCTCAAAAATGGCGTGAGGCAAATGGAGAGCAAATGGATGGGTAATTGTGTTTAAACTTGATGGCATGAGCAAATGATGGCAAAATGAGCAAAAGCCTTACTAACTCCTCTATATATAGAGTTAGTTAAGGTGTGAATACAAAGCAAGTGGCAAGCCTTGCCACACCACTAGAAAACCGGCCAAAGGAGGAAAATGGGCCTAAATTGGGCTTTCGTGATCAATTGGGCTAATTTACATAAATTACATAATTAATCATGCATAAGTCGATTTAGCCCAAAATATTAAATAATTAATTAGAAAATTAAATAATAAAAATTCTAATTAATTAAATAATAATTAACATAAATAATGAAAACTGCAAATAAAATAATTCGAATTCAATCGCAATTATTCACATAAAATAAAATAAATAGTTCAAAAATAAATTTGAACTATACACAAATACACATAAATGCACATAAATTATCGGCAAAAATACCAATAAAATCAGGGTCATTACATTGAGAGTTCTTGCACACAATCATCTGGTCTAGCCAAAGAGGGGAGATTGATCTTTATCTTCTTCATCATTAGGTACATAAGTACCATGTCCATTATCCTAACTGATCCCCTACCCAGTGCCTTAGGTAAAAGCACCTTGTTGCATATAGAATGCAACACCAACATGATTGGTTAATTTGGACGAATTCTTAGCAAGATAACCATCTTTCTTGGCTAACACTCTCCCAAATAAAAACTTGATTATATCATTATTTGTAACCCCATCAACACTAGGCCAACCATCAGAACAATAGGTTGAATACCCATCCCTAGGTATCTTCATGAAAGCAGACATAGAAGCAACAGATAAATCCAACTTAACACCAGAAAAAGTAGAGGTGACACTCATATCATGGCATAACTCTCAATTCTCATAAAATACCCTAATATCCTCTACATAAGCTTTTCTAACAGTTTTAAACAAGCACATCTAACCCTGAAATTCTAAATTCTCCTTAACCTAAAAAAAAGCAGGCATATCAAAATATCCATCCTCACAACCACATCCAGACATAACATTCCTATCAGAAACAGTAGATTTATCTTAGGCTGTTTTGGCAGCAGGTGTTTTTCTCTTCACACTCTTAGAGGGTGTGGCCTTTGGAGTGTAAGAAATCTCCTGTTTTACTACACTGCCTGATTTTGTAAATCATTTGCTAATTACCTGAACTGGAGGCCCCTTTGTCTCACTGACAAACTGTACTTCCTCTTCTTCAGCCACTTTTGGCTCTTCCTCTACACTTTTCTCTTTCATATCCTTCTACTCAGCCTGCATGGACTCATCCTCTGGATCATCCTCAACATGCTCCTCAACTTCCTCCTCGGAAATCTTTTCTAGGGTATCTGACACAATCTTATCAGCTTGAATAGTGTCATCCTGTTGTTCCCCCTCAACATCAGCTTCGGTTGAAGGTTCATTTTGTGTTGTTTGAGGTGATGTAGGTTCAGTAGATGGAGGTACTATGGAGATAGGAGTGGGAGAAAGTAAGGTTTCAGATTCGACAGTTTTCTCAGCAGGTAATGAGGTGGTTTTGGTGGTTGAGGTTGTTTTTGTGGTGGAGGTTTTTGTGGTTGAAGGTGGTTTCTGTGTTTGTTGCTTGGTGATTTGTGGAGTTGCTGTATCAGACACATTACCCTTATCCAACGAACTATCAGATCCTACTACAGAGGGTGATGAAGATGCATCTCCAGAGCCACTCTTCTTCTTTGTCTTAGCTAAACCCTTAATTCTCACCATTTTTTCCTTCTTTGAACTCGCAAAGAGTTTGAGAATGATAATTTGGAATTCGAGACGAGATTAAGTGAGAGAGACAATGAATGAAACCTGAGTGTGGAGTACTATAAAGACAGTGAAGCAGAATAAATGAAGGGAGTGGGAGTAGTGGTCAGTTACAAAAGAGAGAAGTTAAAAAGAAAGTGAATTAACTTCCTTAACTGCTTGTTCCAAAAAAAAAACTTCCTTAACTGCCACTAATTGAAAGGCACGTGTGGAAGTTTCCATCCATCACTTATGCATGCCTAGATATTGAAAACTAACTGCTAAAGTATTTATTCCTTACAGAAGGAATAAAATACTTATTTTAATTTTTGTCAAAATTTAATTCCTTAACGTAGATTTACCTTTGAGCCAGTACAGGTGAACAGCTGAATACTACAGATAACATTCCTATCACAACCACATCCATACATAACATTCTTATCAGAAATGTTAGCGGAATTAACGTCGAAAAACAGGTTGTCACCAATCGATTTATCAAGATTACATTATAAACTTAGGAAAATGGGGAAAATTCTTATTAATAAAATCCCGAAAATGGGTTCGACAACTACAAAATAATACTCCAAATCTAAAGAAAAGTTCTACAACTTTAAACTGAGGGTTAATAGCAGAAATAAATGAAACTATCCTAGATAGCAATAAACGAGTGCCTAAGACTCATCGCTCAACACTTTAGCCCGGTACTAACCATCGACCTGCTAACTTGAAAAATAAAGGGGGTCCATCGTCAGTGGCGAGTAACTAGGCTGTTCCACTTAGCAGTGGAACCAAGCAACATAGAATAACAGACTAAATAGCAGGCAATGAAATAACGATACAATTATTAATCATAACATCATTTAATAGGATAGTAACAACGAAATCAGGAACATCGCAGCGGAAAAACAACATGATTAACAACTGGCACATCAGACGTGTACAGAGTTAATCAACCAATACAAATATCAATAATAATAAGCAATGACGCACTCCCCAACTCGGTCTTCAACCGATACAACAAGCAAGTCTGTCTTCAACCGAATCATCAAACATGAAGGTCTTCAACCGTAACAACAAATAAGTCGGTCGTCAACAGAATCAACAAACAAGACGGTCTTCAACTGTATCAACTAAAAAGTCGGTCTTCAACCGAAATAACAAAAAGATGGTCTTCAACCGTACACAACAAATCAGTTGGTGTTCAACCGAAATAACAAACAAGTCGGTCTTTAACCGAAACAACCAAACAAGTCGGTCTTTAACCGAAACAACCAAACAAGTCGGTCTTCAATCGGAACAACAAGCAAGTCGGTCTTTAACCGGAACAATCTTCAATTCGGTCTTCAACCGAAACAACAATCTTCAATTCGGTCTTCAACCGAAACAATAATCAAGTCGGTCTTCAACCGAAATGACACTGACACGACCCTAACATAATGCAAAACTCTACAAGACCCGACATCCATCACGCATATACATGCAAGGCTAGAACATCAAGTTACACCAAGTTCATCAATCAAAGGACAAATCACAGAATGATGATCAACTCAAATATAACATGAAATATACGTAAGGTTTGGATTAAGCTTAAAGGTTCGATTTTTATACGAACACAAGATTTGAACTTTATCCAAAAAATCAGGGCCATTCGGCCTTCATGGACTCAAGTTCAAAAACCATGCAATGAATGCGAAATAAGTTCAAAATTAAAGACTTCAATCAAGATTCAAAACAAGATTCATCAAGATAATAATGATTAAAACTTTCTTAGAAATAATTAAAGAAAGGAAAATTTGATAAAAATAAGTTCAACTTTGGCCGATCTTCCATAAATAAGCCGAACTTTGGAAATTCCATAGATAAGGAATATTTGATTTTAATAATCTAACCTTTTAGCCATTCGCAAATAATAAACCAACCTTTTGATTATTCTTAAATAATCCAACCTTTGTACCAAATTTCATAGAGTGAACCAAAACCAAATTTTAAGTGTCGTTTTGGAGTTGGTTTAAGTAGTGTTTGGGTAGTTTAATGCTAGCGTTGTTGACCACTTAACTGAAGACACAAACAACACTTAAATTAGCCCCAATATCACACCTAAAATTTGGTTTTGGTTCACTCTATGAAATTTAGTACAAAGGTTGAATTATTCAGGAATAATCAAAAGGTTGGTTTATTATTTGCGAATGGCTAAAAGGTTGGATTATTAAAATCAAATATTCCCATAGATAATACCAACTTTGTGTCAATTAATCGTAATATAGGTCAGCCAATTTGGTTTACCTACTAATCCCAGTCTCAGCCGGTTTAATGACCGTTGGGAATTATTTTTTTTCCTTTTTTTGTTGTTTATCTTCTTCTTTATATCTTCTTATCACTTTCTTCCTCCATTAACCTAATTTTTTCATTCTCTCACTCCTCCTTCATTCTCTTCTTCCTGTTCAGATTCCTTCTTCATCTCTCATCCATTTTTTTTAAATCTTCATCTCAGCGAATCTACATCTCAACTAGGCTCTGTTTTTTCCTCCATTACTGTACAATGTCACAAGGTTCTGTTAACTCCACACAAAAGATAAAAGACTCAATTTTGATGAATTATTAGTTAAGCAACAAAATATGATTAATCCCAGAATACAAATTCACAAAAAAAAAGCCTCTTCAACGAAGCAATTATAATGTACAGCATAAATTTCACATTTTAATCACAATTAAAATCAGTATTAACCCAAATTCACACGAAAATCTTAATTCGTTATTGTCAACACAATTCACAACAAATTCGTAACTTGCAATTCCATCACAAATCAAAATTTAAGCCTAACTCGTTACTGCTAAGTAACTACAAAACATAATTCGCAAAAACAAAACCCTAATTAGGAATTTACTTGAGTTTAGAAGAAATTGATGTTTGCGAAGAAAAAAATTTGTGGGTTGCTGCTATTGAAGATGTCGTCTTCAATGGTGCTCTTGAATTTTGATTAATGGTGCTCTTGAAAAAATTTGTCAGTTCATACTAGAACAGAGGAGAGAGAAACGAATGGAGAGAGTAAAAGTAATGAAAGAACATTGTTTATTTGCCTTTTTCATTTTTAAAAAAAAAATATATTTATATTGACAAAGTTGGTATTAGTAATCACTGGGTAAACAGGTTTTAAGTAATCTGACTTATATTACGATTAAATGATACAAAGCTGGTATTATTTATGGAATTCCTAAAGTTTGGCTTATTCATGGAAGACCGACCAAAGTTGGGCTTATTTTTGTCAAATTTTCCTGAAAGAAAATCAGGAAAACAATCCATGGAAACAACCTATGCAATTTGGTCATCAAGAAACAAATCAAGATCAAGTTTTTATTAATCAAATTGCATATAACAATCAAGAATCTTCATAAATTAAATTAAAAATTCAAGAATAGACATCACTAAAAGTATTTTAGTAATTTAATCACACTATTTTACACAATCTGATTTTACCGATTTAAATTAAAGAACAACCATTTAAATGTCTCGAATATTCTGGAAATTTTCATGTAAGTTAAATCTAGGTTCAAGGTTTAATGTGCGTAAATTTCGTCCAAAAATAACATCATTTACTAATTTAAGAAATTTTATAACTAACTAATTAGATTAGACTCGGATCAGTTTTAGAATTTTCTGCCATAGCAAACTACCTCTAAAAATAACGAAAAATTAGCAAAAGTTATAATACACTAATTAGGACTTCCACCTAAATTTTAGTAGCCATCATAATTGAATAAGTTTTTTAATAATTTCATAAATTAAATATGGACAGATTTACCGGTTTGCAAATTCAATTGTTATAAGCAAGAAAAGAATGAATTTTTGCACGAAATAATTCTTGGTTCATAATCAACCAGTATTGAAACTCCCACGAAAATTCATCAAGAAAGAACAAGATTTGGTGAAGAAATAAATTCATACACTCAGCAACATACTTATAATGATGCAATTGTTTAATATCATTAATAATAATTCAAACATCAAAAATAAAATCTTTAGCATTTGAACGACACGAAAAATCATCAATTTAATTCACCAAAATACTTGACATTCACGCATAAAAGGTTGAACAACAACAATTTCTATCTAATCTAATTATTCTATGTAGATTGATTCTAATGCTAAGTGAAAAGCTAGTTACCTAAAGATTCAAAGCACCAAAATCGAGCCTTTCTTGCTTCCCACTCGGCGCCCAAGAGTCGAATCCCACCATGGCCATACACCAAAAATACAATCTTGGTTCAAGATTGTTGAATGATTTTGAAGGTTTGAAAGATCTTTATTGATTGATTTTAGTTTGATGAAGTGAAGGACCAAAATCTTGGTTGGTTTGTGATGGAGGGCCGTGAATATGAGGGAGAGAGAAGAGGTTTTTGTTTTCATTTCTTGATGAGCTTATGATTATAATAGTGTTAGGTTAGAGGTATGGGTTTTTATAAATTGGTGTTAGGCTTAGGTTAATTATGGGCTTAAAAAGGGGAATAATAATATGAGTGAATATTTGATGAGGGGGCCGGTCAAGAGGGAAACCAGACAAGCCTTTAGGCTTTAATCCATTAACACAAAAAGGGTTTAAGACTGCTAGCCCAGATTTAAATGTATTTGGGTTCAATAGGCTTAAAACGCACAATTAAATAAGATAACCTAATTAGAAGAAAATAGTTTGGAAACATTATAAAATATTATTGACATAAATTCCCAGAAAATAACTTTTAAAAGATTTTCCACTTGTAAAACAGGGAATTTATTAATAGTTTTAGAAATAAATTTTAAGGCGACAAAAACTACAACCTAAATACCTAAAATTCTAACCTCGAAAATACGGGGTGTTACATCTTATCTCTATGTGCTTGGTCTTTGAGTGCTGAACTGGATTTTTCGAAATGTTAATGGCACTAGTGTTGTGACAAAAGATAGGGACTCTATCTAACAACACTCCAAAGTCTTTTAATTGACTCTTTACCCAAAGCAGTTGAGAACAACAAGCAGTTGGTGCAATTCTCTTGTGGATAAAGCTACAGTGTTCTGCTTTTTGGAACCCCATGAGATCAAACATGATCCCACAAAGTGTGCCATACCTGAAGTACTCTTTCTGTCAATTAAGAAACTTGCATAATCAGCGTCAGTGTACCAAACCAGTTCAACTGTACTACCTATGGTATACCACAAACATAAATCATCAGTACCTACTAAATACCTTAGAATTCTTCTTACTACTTTCAAATGAGACTCCTTAGGGTTACTCTGAAATTTGGCACATAACCCTACAGAGAATACAATATCTGGTCTGCTGGCAGTAAGATACAATAATGATCCAATCATGCTTGTGAATAGTGTAACATCCATAGATGTTCCTTTGTCATCTGCATCAAGCTTTGTGGAAGTTGGAACAGGTGTGTCATATGCCTTACTATTCTGCATGCCATACTTCATTAGAAGCTCCAGAAGGTACTTTTGCTGATGTATATTCCTTCATCAGTTTGCTTGATCTGTAGACCAAGGAAAAAACCAAGTTCTCCCATCATGCTCATTTCAAACTCACTCTGCATAAGATCAGCAAACTCATTACATAATCTCTTATTTGTAGCACCAAACAATATGTCATCAACATATATTTAGACTACAATCATATCAGGCCCTTTTGTTTTTATAAACAAGGTCTTATCCACTATTCCTCTGATATACTCATTTTTCATCAAGAAATTGGACAATCTTTCATACCATGCTCTAGGAGCTTGTTTTAAACCATACAAAGCTTTGTCCAGCTTGAAAACATAATAAGGGAACTATGAATCAGTAAAACCAGGTAGTTGTTCCACAAAAACTTCATCTTTCAAATATTCATTTAAGAATGCTGTCTTGACATCCATTTGAAATAGTTTCATGTTCATGTGTGCAACAAAGGCTATTAGAAGTCTAATTGATTATAGTCTGGCTACTAGTGTAAAGGTCTAATCATAGTCAATGCCTTCTTGTTGATTGTATCCTTGCACCACTAGTCTATCCTAATTTCTAAATATGGTACCCAGGTCATCAAGTTTGTTTCTAAAAACCCACCTGGTACCATTCACAGATCTACCTTTGGGTTTAGGTTCAAGATGCCACATACAGTTTCTTTCAAACTGATCTAGTTCATCTTGCATTGCTATGACCCAATCTGGATCCTGAAGTGCAATTTTAATATCAGCTGGTTCTATATTAGACAGGAATGGGGAAGATGCATAAAAGTTTTGGTAAACAGATCTTCTTATTTGAATCCCTTTATTGATGTTACTAAATATTTGCTCAATGGGATGAGAAGATGAGTATTTGTAGCTTTTGAACATTTGATTCATTTGAGCATTTGCTTCATTAGAACCAGATGGCATGTAACGACCCGACTTTTATAGGCTGTTGATTTGCAAAGGAAATCGACAAATGGATCATTACCAAACAAATCTTAAAGAATATTATTAATATTAAAGTTCATTATTCCATTCATTAGCTAATAATTAAATAAAAAGTCTCAAAAGTCCTTAAGTAAATCCAAAATACAACTCAAAATTGTCTTTCCCAACAGACTGGGCGGAACTAGGAAATAAAGAAATGTGATAGCATAAAATAGACTCCGGGTTCTCTCTAAGACTCAACAAAGCACACAACCCAAACCAAACGTAAGCCCACTTATGCGTCTGCTTCATCACCTGAAATGGGGGGGGGGTCCACCGTCAGTGGTGAGTAACTAGGCTGTCCCGCTTAAATGAGGGACCATTAACCATATAATATCATAGAATTAACCAGGAAAATCATATAAACATAAATGAAAATACATATAGAAATACATGCGGAATACATATAAAAGTACATACGGAATATGTATAAAAATACATACGAAATACGTATAAAAACACATATGAAATACGTATAAAAATACATACGAAATACGTATGAAAATACATACGAAATACGTATAAAAGTACATACGAAATACGTATAAATACGTATACAGTACCTGCATAAATACGTATAGAAATAAATACATGTGCGTATAAAATACGTATAGATACACCTGTAGAATACATATAGGGATACATACATACATATACATATATTCGTACATAAATACATACATGGACACATACATACTTTAGACATACTTACATACATACTATTCAGACGTACGCAGCGGAAGACTTAACATACTATACTTATACAATACATAGAATTATACATATAAATACGTTAACATATACATAATCATATCCAACCCGTATAATACTTATCTTATCATATTATTACCCAAATTCCTTCTTTTAACCATCTTCTTAACTTTATGGACCGGTCATTATAGCTCGTAAGGATGCCCGTGTACATCCCAACTTTCCTAAAATGCGTCGGGAAGAACCCGTGTATTCTACCTGTAGCTCTCCTTTGCAAGAACTAAGCCTAAACTATGGCCATAACTCCTAAATAGTAGCCCGTGTACTACTACTTAGACGACTACACATCTTAAGATCCAGAACTGGCCAGAGACCGCAGTAGGGCAGTGGCTTCGACTTAACCCAATCTGGTCACCCGTGTATCACCAAATAGGCGTCCGTTTCTTATCTTATCTTATCGACATGACCATTGTGAGACCAATACTTCTTATCATCTTAGAACCTTATTCTTATCATCATATTATTTCTTTTCTTCATATTGCAACTTATCTTGTTAATTCCTTTTATTCCTTTAATTATATTAATTCCTTAAATCATAATCTAAATTATTATAAGCCAAAAAATAAATTAAAATTGATCATAACCTTATTGAACCACTCGACATTTTCAGCATTAGAACAATAATTAATTCAATTCCTTAAATAAACATATAAAAAATTTAATAAATCAATCAATAAACAATTAATCATATAAACTATCAATCATCAATTCATATTACTTAAAACATGAGAAAAATCCTCTTTTTGTTATTTTGATCCACTTGACATTTTTGTGTAAAACAACCAAAATTGATACTTTAATTTAGTTAAATACAATTATCAATAATTAGTCATATAAACTTAATAACAAGAAATAAAATCATGCTTTAAACATCAAATCATCAAACTTTGACCAAAACAAGATCAAAATTAATCTTTTAATGCACATAAACCACATGGCCTTCTTGGCTAAACAACAATATCAAGATTTATTTCAAGAATTAATAATAACATGATTAAGTTAAAATTTTAATTCAAGATTAAATAATAGTTAAGAATTGTTCAAGATTCATCAAGAAAAATTAGATTTTTAATCCCTTTTAAAACACTAGGCCACTCGACATTCATACTCTTCAAGAACAAAAATAATAATTTTAATTTATGACTTTAATTAAACAATTTAATAATCAAGATCATTAATTTAATTCAAGAAAATATCATAAAATTATCATCAACATTATCATATGGCACTCGACATTCACTCGAAAATCCAAGAACACGATTCAACAAATTATCATGCAATTATTCAATATAATCATACAATTTACATGAATTATTTCATGCATAGAATTAATTAAAACAATTAAAGATTCATAAAGATTTCATAAAATATCAAGAAAATAACATAGAAAGTTACATCATATGGTTCGAAATATTCTAACCTATCATGATTCTAATTCTATCAATTTTCCTAGTTTTAATCCTAATTAACTATATGGAAAACTATACCAGATTTTTAAGAAGGATAGTCTAGTTACCTTGATTTAGGAGGAAAATCAAGAAAGTAACCCCTTTTGGGATTCGAAACCACACGGCCAACTAGGAGGGTTTTTTGTAGGTTTTGTTTGAGAGTTTAGAAATTAGAGTAAAAGGATTAAAAGTATTGTTCTCATATATATTTTATAAGAGCAAAAGAAATAATAATAAAGAAATAAAATAGGGAGAGAGAATAGGGGAAAGTAGAATGAATTTAGCTAGCTCCTAGGTTAGTTTAGAAAAATGGGGAGACCAAGTAAAAAGGTGACTAGCTTTAGGTTATATAATAATTAGATACACAATTATCTAATTAAGATTAATAAAGAAATAATTACCTCCTTGGCCATGACATGGGGGCCGGCCAAAGGAAGAAGAAATTGGGTTCTTGGCCCAATTTCAAGATAAGAAAGAGGATTAAAAATAAACAGTCCAAATAGTTGGGCCCTTTGGACTTAGAATATTAAAATAATATTAATTAACCGCGAAATTTTCTGGCCCTAAATTTCGGGTTATTACAGTCACCCCTCCTTAAATAAATTTCGACCTCGAAATTTACTTAAAGAAGCTCAATTAACACACATGCAAGAAAAAGAAAATAAACACAGACACAAACAAAACAAAACACAATGCCGCATACCTGCTTCGAAAAGCCCGGGATACTTATCCCTCATCGAAGCTTCCATCTCCCACGTAGCCTCTTCGAACTTCTGACTACGCCAGAGTACCTTGACCAAAGGCACCGCCTTTCGCCGCAACATCCGATCTTGGCGATCCAAAATCCGCACTGGCTTCTCTTCAAAGGTCAAGTTCGGCTCGATCTCTGACGATTCCACCGGAATAATGTGGGAAGGATCATTCACGTATTCCCGTAGCTGGGATACATGAAACACATCATGAACCTTCGATAGGTTCGGAGGCAACGCCAACCGATAAGCAACTTCTCCGACTCGATCTAGAATCTCATATGGCCCGACATACTTGGGTCTGAGCTTACCCTTTTGGCCAAACCGAATCACACCCTTCATCGGAGACACCTTCAGCAGAGCCTTATCACCAACCTGAAATTCCAACGGCTTCCGACGACGATCAGCATATGATTTCTGTCGACTCTGAGCTGCCTGCAACCTTGCCCTGATGATCTTGACCTGCTCTACCGTGTCCCTAATATGATCAGGACCAATCACCAAAGCATCACTAATGTCGTTCCAACAAGTATGGCTGCGACACTTGCACCCATACAACGCCTCATAAGGAGCCATCTTGATACTAGCGTGATAGCTGTTGTTGTACGAAAATTCCACCAAGCTCAATGATTTAACCCAAGTCTGCTGGAAGTCTAACGCACAAGCCCGTAGCATATCCTCTAGCGTCTGAATGGTCCGTTCCGTCTGCCCATCTGTGGCTGCGTGAAATGTTGTACTCAGATTAAGCTTAGTCCTAAAAGCCTCTTGTAAAGATTTCCCGAACCGTGAAAAAAATCGGGGATCTCGGTCGGACACGATATCCTTAGGCACACCATGTAACCGTATGATCTCCCTCGAGTAAGCTTCCGCTATCTTCTCCATCGACCAATTCACCTTCATCGGAATAAATCGGGCGACTTTAGTCAAACGATCCACGATAACCCACACAGTATCCAAACCCGTAGAAGTCGCTGGTAGGCCCACTACAAAATCCATGGATATGGAATCAAACTTCCATGTGGGTATCGGCAATGGTTTCAACAGTTCACCTGGTCTTTGGTGCTCAATCTTGACTTTCTGGCAGGTGAGACACCGCGCAACGAAGTCTGCGACTTCCTGCTTCATCCTCGGCCACCAAAAATATTCCTTCAAGTCCTTATAGAGCTTCCCAGCACCTGGGTGCACCGAATAGGGAGTATTGTAAGCCTCTTCCATGATCCGACTTCTCATTCTCGAATTCTGGGGCACACACCACCTGTTGCGGAGTAGAATTTAGTATCCATTAGGTGAAAATAGTTTAACTATAACTTTTAACTCCATTACCTGTTGCGGAACTTCATACCGCCGTCTGAATTGATCGTGAAGTCTTCTGCCTTGCCTTGAAGTTTGGCTTCACGAATCTTCTCGAGCTGTGGGTCTTCTTTCTGACTTTCCCGTAACTCTTGGTACAAGCTGAGTTCAACACTCATGGCATTCAGATAAACTCGTGTGCTACCCGGCATCACCATCTCAATTTCCATCCTGCGAATATCAGCACAGATTTCCTTAGGCAAAACCGCCATCCTACTAAGTGAATGGTGATCCTTATGACTAAGGGCATCTGCCACCCTGTTGGCCTTTCCTTCACAATAGTCAATTGAGAGGTCATAATCCTTGATCAACTCGAGCCACCGTCGCTGCCTCATGTTGAGCTCCTTTTGAGTAAAGATGTACCTCAAGCTCTTATGATCAGTGAACAACTTACAAGTAGCTCCATAAAGATAATGTCGCCAGATTTTCAGAGCGAACACTACAGCCGCCAACTCTAAGTCGTGAGTAGGATAATTCTGCTCATGAACCTTGAGTTGTCTCGAAGCATATGCAATCACCTTGCCTTCTTGCATCAGAAAACAACCTAGACCCTTTTTGGATGCATCGCTGTAGACCTCAACCCACACCTTCATTTGGCAAAGCAAGAACTGGTGCAGCTACTAGACTTTGTTTGAGGGTCTGGAATGCTTCTTCACACAGATCTGACCACACAAATTTGCAGTCTTTGTGTAACAGTTTGGTCATAGGCGCTGCTACCTTGGAGAAATCTTTCACGAACCTCCGATAGTAACCTAATACAGGAATTTCACAGGTAAATATTCATGCATGTATAGCAAATTCAGCTTTCTTAGATGCTTGAAATTACCTGCTAGGACAAGAAAACTTCGGATCTCGGCCACGTTCTTAGGACTGTGCCATTCCACTATCGCCTTTACCTTGGCTGGATCCACCTTGACATCGTCCGCATTGATCACATGCCGTAGAAAGGCTACTTCCTTGAGCCAAAACTCGCGCTTAGACAACTTTTCAAACCACTTCTGGGCTCGCAAAACACCTAACACCATATGTAAATGTTGAGTGTGATCTTGTTCACTCTTCGAATATATGAGAATATCGTCGATGAACACCACCACACACACATCCAAGAGATGATGGAACGTCTGGTTCATCTGATCCATGAAAATGGCAGGAGCGTTAGTTAAACCAAATGGCATTACCTCAAACTCATAGTGCCTATATCTAGTGCGGAAAGCGGTCTTTGCATTGGTATATCTTCCGGCTTTACTAGAATCTGATGATACCCTGACCTGAGATCAATTTTGGAGAACACACTGGCTCCCTTCAACTGATCAAATAAATCTTCAATTTGGGGCAAAGGATATTTGTTCTTGATTGTCACCTTGTTGATTTCACGGTAATCGATGCATAACCGCATGCTGCCGTCTTTCTTATTGCCGAACACTACCGGAGCACCCCAAGGAGACACACTGGGCCTTATGAAACCCTTGTCAATTAAATCCTGCAACTGGGTCTTCAACTCCTTCAGCTCTGCAGGGGCCATACGATATGGAGCCTTCGAAATTGGAGTTGTTCCGGGCACCAAATCGATGTTGAATTCCACTTCTCGTTCCGGTGGTATCCCTGGCAACTCTTCCGGAAACACGTCTGCATACTCACGAATCACTGGAATGGCTTCTAACTGCTCTTCTTTGGTCATGTCTTTGACTTGACATAAGTACACCGACTCGCCTTTGCGCTACAGGCTGCGCATCTTCATTGCCGACACTATCTTCACACCCTTGCTTATGGGCTTCCCAACATGGGTTACCCTTTTTGCGTTGGGACCACGTAAAATGACGGCTTGATCTTGGCATCAAAAGGCTGCTTGATACTTGGCCAACCAATCCATTCCCAGGATCACATCGAACTCGATCATCGAAAATTCCTTAAAATCAGCTTCAAATAGTACTCCTGAGATTACGATGGAAATACCTTTGTATTCCCGATGGCAAGCAAAATCCTCTCCCGAAGGAAGAGTTATCACAGATTTGACCGGAGACTCTCCAGTCAGGTTAGCTTTTACAACAAAAGATCTAGCAACAAAAGACACAGTAGCACCCGTATCAAACAAAACATAAGCGTTAATATTATGGACAAGGAAGGTACCTGTGACCACATCTGGTTGAGCATCTGCCTCCTCCTGAGTCATGTAGAAGATTCTGCTTCACTGGTGCTAGGCTAGTTGTTGCTGGACATTTCTTAGGATAGAACACCGACTTGTGACCTTCTTGACCACAATCAAAGCACACGATCGGTGATCCATCACATCTCTTGCCCGGGTGATAATCTTTCTTGCAGCCTTGACAGATCCTCGGGCCTTGATTTGGAGCTGGTTGAGCACTCCGCTGGGGTTTCGGAGTAGACTCGAACCGAGACTTCTTTGCTGGTGCTGGAGTAGGAACCGAAGGCACCCTTTTCTTAGTTGTTTCTTCATCCGAGACCGACGATTGAATTTCTAGAGCTACCTCGTATGCCTTCTGGAAGGTCGATACTCTGCTACTGATCACATGAACCCGAACGCGAGGGTCCATCTTCTTTATATATCGCTTGACTCTCTCAGCTTCAGAAGGAATGACCGCGGTAGCAAACCGAGAAAGCTCTATAAACTTGTCCGTATAAGCTTGAACGGACATGCTGCCTTGGGTGAGCGTAAGGAATTCTTCCTGCTTCTGCCATCTCAGCTCATCAGGGTAAAACCGTTCCTGCATCTTTGCGGTGATGTCTTCCCAGTTCAGCACTAGTTCTGTTTCGGGATTGGCCCGTAATTTACTCCACCAGTTGTCAGCTTCGCCCCTTAGATAGTAGGACGCTATCGGAACTCTTTCCCGCTCAGAACATGCAAGGGCATCAAACAGCTTCCGCATTTCTCGAATCCAGTTCTCGAGAACGGTCGGGTCTGCTGCCCCATCATAGACCGGCGGTCGGAGTCGTGCAACCCGATCGAAAGACGACTGACTGCTATGAGGTTGGACACTTTTCTGAGCTAAAGTGAGGATAGCATCCTCCAAAGCTCGGCGTCTGAAGCGAGAATTGCGTTCTGGAGTCGACATGCTACAAAACAATGATTCATGTTATTTAAGAACACAAGTACATACTACCGTTAGGAAGCGCGAGAAACAATAAAATATCTTATCCCAGGCTTCTACCCATGGCTTCACTCACTTAGGTTTTCCATTTAAGGGTATGTTTCACTCGTGATTCATAAAGCGCTCATCTTTCAAGCTACTTATGGAGAAGTAACTTTTAGGGTCTTAACCTATGCTCTGATACCAACTGTAACGACCCGACTTTTATAGGCTGTCGATTTGCAAAGGAAATCGACAAATGGATCATTACCAAACAAATCTTAAAGAATATTATTAATATTAAAGTTCATTATTCCATTCTTTAGCTAATAATTAAATAAAAAGTCTCAAAAGTCCTTAAGTAAATCCAAAATACAACTCAAAATTGCCTTTCCCAACAGACTGAGCGGAACTAGGAAATAAAGAAATGTGATAGCATAAAATAAACTCCGGGTTCTCTCTAAGACTCAACAAAGCACACAACCCGAACCAAACGTAAGCCCACTTATACGTCTGCTTCATCACCTGAAATGGTGGGGGGGTCCACCGTCAGTGGCGAGTAACTAGGCTGTCCCGCTTAAACGAGGGACCATTAACCATATAATATCATAGAATTAACCAGGAAAATCATATAAACATACATGAAAATACATATAGAAATACGTGCGGAATACATATGAAAGTACATACGGAATATGTATAAAAATACATACGAAATACGTATAAAAATACATACGAAATACGTATAAAAATACATACAAAATACGTATGAAAATACGTACGAAATACGTATAAAAGTACATACGAAATACGTATGGAATACGTATAAAATACGTATAGAGTACCTGCATAAATACGTATAGAAATACATACATGTACGTATAAAATATGTATAGATACACCTGTAGAATACATATAGGGATACATACATACATATACATATATTCGTACATAAATACATACATGGATACATAGTTAATTACATACATTAGACATACTTACATACATACTATTTAGACGTACGCAGCGGAAGACTTAACATACTATACTTATACAATACATAGAATTATACATATAAATACGTTAACATATACATAATCATATCCAACCCGTATAATACTTATCTTATCATATTATTACCCAAATTCCTTCTTTTAACCATCTTCTTAACTTTATGGACCGGTCATTATAGCTCGTAAGGATGCCCGTGTACATCCCAACTATCCTAAAATGCGTCGGGAAGAACCCGTGTATTCTACTCGTAGCTCTCCTTTGCAAGAACTAAGCCTAAACTATGGCCATAACTCCTAAATAGTAGCCCGTGTACTACTACTTAGACGACTACACATCTTAAGATCCAGAACTGGCCAGAGACCGCAGTAGGGCAGTGGCTTCAACTTAACCCAATCTGGTGACCCGTGTATCACCAAATAGGCGTCCGTTTCTTATCTTATCTTATCGACATGGCCATCGTGAGACCAATACTTCTTATCATCTTAGAACCTTATTCTTATCAACATATTATTTCTTTTCTTCATATTGCAACTTATCTTGTTAATTCCTTTTATTCCTTTAATTATATTAATTCCTTAAATCATAATCTAAATTATTATAAGCCAAAAAATAAATTAAAATTGATCATAACCTTATTGAACCACTCGACATTTTCAGCATTAGAACAATAATTAATTCAATTCCTTAAATAAACATATAAAAAATTTAATAAATCAATCAATAAACAATTAATCATATAAACTATCAATCATCAATTCATATTACTTAAAACATGAGAAAAATCCTCTTTTTGTTATTTTGATCCACTTGACATTTTTGTGTAAAACAACCAAAATTGATACTTTAATTTAGTTAAATACAATTATCAATAATTAGTCATATAAACTTAATAACAAGAAATAAAATCATGCTTTAAACATCAAATCATCAAACTTTGACCAAAACAAGATCAAAATTAATCTTTTAATGCATATAAACCACATGGCCTTCTTGGCTAAACAACAATATCAAGATTTATTTCAAGAATTAATAATAACATGATTAAGTTAAAATTTTAATTCAAGATTAAATAATAGTTCAGAATTGTTCAAGATTCATCAAGAAAAATTAGATTTTTAATCCCTTTTAAAACACTAGGCCACTCGACATTCATACTCTTCAAGAACAAAAATAATAATTTTAATTTATGACTTTAATTAAACAATTTAATAATCAAGATCATTAATTTAATTCAAGAAAATATCATAAAATTATCATCAACATTATCATATGGCACTTGACATTCACTCGAAAATCCAAGAACACGATTCAACAAATTATCATGCAATTATTCAATATAATCATACAATTTCAATGAATTATTTCATGCATAGAATTAATTAAAACAATTAAAGATTCATGAAGATTACATAAAATATGAAGAAAATAACATCATATGGTTCGAAATGTTCTAACCTATCATGATACTAATTCTATCAATTTTCCTAGTTTTAATCCTCATTAACTATATGGAAAACTATACCAGATTTAAGAAGGATAGTCTAGTTACCTTGAATTAGGAGGAAAATTAAGAAATTAACCCTTTTTGGGATTCGAAACCACACGGCCAACAAGCAGGGTTTTTTGTAGGTTTTGTTTGAGAGTTTAGAAATTAGAGTAAAAGGATTAAAAGTATTGTTCTCGTATATATTTTATAAGAGCAAAAGAAATAATAAAAAAGAAATAAAATAGGGAGGGGGGCCGTGTGAAAGGAGAGAGAATAAGGGAAAGTAGAGTGAATTTAGCTAGCTCCTAGGTTGGTTGAGAAAAATGGGGAGACCAAGTAAAAAGGTGACTAGCTTTAGGTTATATAATAATTAGATACACAATTATCTAATTAAGATTAATAAAGAAACAATTACCTCCTTGGCCATGACATGGGGGCCGGCCAAAGGAAGAAGAAATTGGGTTCTTGGCCCAATTTCAAGATATGAAAGAGGATTAAAAATAAACAGTCCAAATAGTTAGGCCCTTTGGACTTAGAATATTAAAATAATATTAATTAACCGCGAAATTTTCAGGCCCTAAATTTCGGGTTATTACATGGCATGTGTTCCCCCTCAGATGATGCAGAATGATATTCTCCATGGGGAAACACTTGCTCATTAGACTCTGATCTCTTACCTGTAACTCAGTTGGATTGGGATCAGGATCTCCAGTTCCCCCTGAGTTATTTACCTGATTCTCATCTGAGTCTCCTTGTTCTCCTCCAGGCTCTTCTCCATTCAGATTTGGAAGCACAGTGGGTGAGCCTGGTTCTGCTAAGTCTTCAGTGCCTTGAATAGTTGGTTGTTCTCCAGTGAATTCCATTAATGGGGTCATCATGTGATACCTGTGAAATCTCAGAGAACATATTAAATTCATTAAAAATCACACGAACACTGTTTTCGACACACAGTGTTCTCCTATTGAAAACTCTGCATGCCTTGCCATGTGGAGAGTTTCCAAAAAAAAAAATCCTTCACCACTTCTAGGGTCAAATTTATCAATCTATTCTTTCCCATTATTATGCACAAAACATCTACATAAAAAAATTCGTAGATGTGCAATATTGGGTTTTCTACCCTTTAGAAGTTCATTAGGTGTTTTCTTTACCAATGGTCTTAACAAGGCTATATTCAGAATATAACAAGCTGTGTGTACAACTTCTTCCCTAAAACCCTTGGGGAGACCACTTTCAATCAACATTGTTCTAGCCATCTTCTCCAGTGTTTTGTTCTTCCTCTCAACTACTCCATTTTGTTGAGGTGTTCTTAGGGCAGAAAATTTATGACTTACTCCATTTTCTCTACAGAACTCGATGAAGCTTGCATTGTCAAACTCAGTACCATGATCTGATCTTATGGCAGCCACTATAGTGCTCAACTGGTTATGTATTAGTTTGATCAAGGCTCAAACTCTTCAAAAGTCTCATCCTTTGAGGATAGAAACAATGTCCAAGTGTACCTGGAAAAGTCATCAACCAAAACACAAACAAATTGATGCCCATTTCTACTTTGCACTCTCATGGGTCCATATAAGTCAATATGGATCAATTCAAGTGGCCTGCTTGTGCTGATCACTGTCTTTGGTTTATGTTTCCGCTCTCGGGAAACTTGAGACACAAAGAGGTGAAATAGGATAAGTAAGGGAGAGCCTCAATGTATGCTGACTTAGATCTCGGGGTGATGACTAGGCTGAGTTGTGGATGAGCTGAGACTTGAAGCTGACTGGACTCCTTCGAACGGGCTCGGGCCTGGCTGAGTGAGTCCTACAAAATGAACAAGGGGTGACTGACCCGGGGGGTGGACACGGGAATTCGCCCCCGATGCTTAAGTCAGCAAAGTATTTAATGTGGAAATGTAGAGAGAGAGAGACATAGAGACAGTTCCCTTTTAGGAAAGGTGGCTTTGTTGGAAATTGTGTTTACCCAAAAATCTCTTTGTGGAAAGTTGTTGGGAAAGGGAAAAGATCTCCCTTTTCTCACCTGCCATAAATGGATGTATTTATAGGTAAGGTATTTTGGGGGCTGATTGACAGGTATTTGGGGGCTGTCAATCACCTGAGAGTTGGGGATTTGTGACACGTGTCTTCGGATGTTCAGATGGCGACACCTATCAGAAGGGTGTTTTAGGAGATAATGGGAACTTCGGGGGTATTTTGGTCATTGTGACTTTTATTGGGCTCAGGGCCCAAACATTTAGCCCCTCGCATGATATGTTGCTCGTATCGACTGGGAGAGTGCATGTCATGCGAAGTTGTTTTGCCTCAGTTTGGCCCCGGGGGGCTAAATTGTGTTCTTTGTGCGTTCATTTGAGAAGTAAAGGTGATCGTTATTCTTGGACTAAGGGAAGGACCCTTGGTAATCCATGACTCAGGAGAGTGGTCTTTGTTATCATTTAGTCGAAGGGTGAGCCCCTGGCGATTAATTTTCAGATGAAGGATGACTAGTTGTTTAAAATGGAGGGTGAATGTAACGTCGTAAAGAGGTAGTTACCAATCGATTTATGTTACAAAAAATATAGCTAAACTCGTGGAAGTAATACTTTTATTAATTATAATGGAATCCCAAATTACAAAAGATTAAATAAACCAAAAATTCTAATCCTAAAAACTGGGAAATATACTAATTGCAAAAGCAGGAAAAATAAACAGGGGCCTAGACGCTCAACAACTTATCTTCTAGCCTCTAACTTGCTATCCTGCAAAATAAAAATTGGGGGTCCACCATCAGTGGCGAGTAACTAGACTGTTCCACTTAACAGTGGAACCAAACATCATAAAACATTAAATCAAATAGCAGGCATGAAGTGACTTAAAACATACGAAACAACATTCAAATAACGGAGTTATACAATAGAGAACATAAGCAGCGGAGTACCTCACAATTACCAAATTCGAACATTAACTTAAGTATAAACAACAATAGCATTATAACTTAACAACGGACATCAAGATTTAACCGACACGACCGAAGTCGATACAACAAGCAAGTCCCCGACACTATTCATCATAGATGAACCAATATGACACGGCACGAGGCCGATAACAACAAACAAGTCCCCGACACGATTCATCGCAGATGGACCGATACGACACGGCGCAAGGCCGATACAACAAACAAGTCCCCAACACGATTCATCACAGATGAACCGATACGACACGACGCAAGGCCGATACAACAAATAAGTCCCTGACACGATTCATCAGAGATGAACCGATACGACACGGCGCAAGGCCGATACAACAAACAATGACACGACTGACTCAAGCGATAAATGACATGACCCAAAATCAAATAACAATCCACGTGACTCGAACCAATGACCTCAACAATCACGCATGAAATACGCAAGCAACATAACATCGAAATTCATCAATTCATACTATCAACATGCCAAAGCCATCATAGCAACTCAAACACATTAAACGATATTACGATCAATTGATGAAAAGCCATAAACTAGATAAACATCAAGAGAACAACGTGAAACAAACGTAAAGGTTCAAGCTTTAATCAAAACAACAAGACATTATGTTTTCAAAATCAACAATAAGTATCAAGCCATTCGGCTAGCATGAATTCAACAAGAAGACTAATTCAAAGATTCAAAACAAGACTCCATAATTCTTAAAGAAATACAAAGATCATAACTTGCATAAATAGTTAATCAAAAGATCGAGAAACTATCAACACATAACCCTTACCATTCGGCCAAGCCATAGTATAATTCAGATCAAGATTAAAATTCATTTACTTGCATAAAATTGGACATGATAAATCATATTGAATAAAGATTTCAAGAAAAGAAAGAAAAAGAAAATAAATAAATAAATAAATAAAGATTACGAGTAATCTTGGCCATAATCAAAACATGCACACGGTCAAGATGAAAAATACAATCTTTCCACACCTAAATAATTCAAGAACCTAAATTAGACAAGGATTATGCATTGGCATTCAACTTTGCATTTTTTAAATACCAAAACCCATGCTTTGAACATACGAACATGCGTCATTTTGGTCAACGTAAATGGTACAACAATTTTAACCAATTTATTCAAGGTTCGTGCATGGATATATTATAAGACTTAAAGGCAATTAAGAACTTAACAAGGTTCATGATTAGCACTTAAAGAAATGTATGCTAACGCCCTAAAGTGCACGACAATCACACACAAAATCATAGAACACCAACAAGACTCCTATCTAACCTAACATCCTATGATGGTTGATCCTACTATTAAGTGAAAAAGCTAGTTACCTTTTCATTGATTTGGAAGGGATGTAAGATGATTTGTGATGTTATTTGGGTAGGGGAGCCGTGAGGTATTAAGAGAAAGGAAGGGTTTTAGTTTGGTTTTCTGATCAATTAGTAATAATAGTAAATGTGGGTTTTTGTAGTTTACATAGGATAAAAGTTTACTAATTAATAGGATTTAGTTTAGAAGAGAAATTAAAGGGGAAGTAAGAGGGGGCCGTGTGAATTGGTTGGGCAAGGGTTGTGAGCTCCTAAAATTTAGGAGGAAGAATAGGAGAAAAAAAGTTAGATTTTTAATTAGAGTCAAAAATAGATATGAATTGTTAATTAAGGTTGAAAAAGAATTAAAACAATTTAAGGAAATAATTCATTGGGTGGCCGGCCTTGAGGAGTTAGAATAGGGTTTTGGGCTAGTTTCAATTAAATAAAAATTAAGTCTTTGGGTCCAGATCGGAAGATTCAGACTTAAATGCTTAATTTTACACGAAATTTTACGGCCCAAAAATCCGGGTCGTTATAGTGAACCTCATCCTTTGGCCGAGGGGAAAGGCCCCTGGAACTAAGTGTTTAGGATGGAAGGTGAACCACATCCTTTGGCCGAGGGGGAAAGCCCCTGGCACTCAGTGTTTTAGACAGAGGATGATCCTTGTCCTTAGGCCGAGGGGGAATCCTCTGGCACTTAGTATTTTGGACGGAGGGTGATATTGGCCGAGGGGGAAGCCCCTGACACTTAGCATTTTGGACGGAGGGTGATCCTCATCCTTTGACGTTTGCTACAATTTTGTAGAAAGACAATGTAAGAAATACTTTTTATTATTGAATTACATCAAATACAATTATTTTACATTTTGTATTGCTAAAAATCTAATCTGTGTAGTCGGCTCAGTGTGTTGTTGTTGTTGGCTGGTTGCAGGTGATTCTCGGCCTTGTCACTTGTCTCTACAATAATGCCCTTTTTTGGGAATGTCTGTTGAATGCCAAGGACGGTTGCAATGACTCGGCCTCAAGAATGGGAAGAACTCAAACCCTTTTCAGCTTCAGCTGAGTTTGGCTCAAACCTTTTCCTGACTTTGAGGTATCCTCATATTCGACTTATGGGGTCCTCTTCCGTTGGTCAGCTCCTCGGTTCCCCATTTTGGGGGTTTCTTTTCACAACTTTTCATGAGGAGAACCAGTTTGCCTCAGCCCAGTCAAGAAAGTAAAAGAGGAGGGAACATATGGATGGTATCCCCTTGCTTGTTGTTGGGCTAACTCAGGGTCAATCCATTGGTTGGATTAGAACTGTGTTTGTAAGTTCTAATCCCTGATTGCCCCTGAGTTGGGTGGCCTAGGCGAGATATGTGGATTGCCACTAATGTCCTTTGGGATCGACTCGGATCCCTAATGCATTTGGTGGGGCCGACATATTCTCGGCCCAGATCGGGGGACTCTGATCTTTAAAAAGGCTCCCCGTTGTCAGCCACTGGCACTTGCTGAGGCTCAGCTGGTAAGGGCTTGGCAAGTTTTTGTGGTGTGGGGCTCGGCACCCTTACCAGTTTCAGGGACTGAGAGGTACGAGGTGAGTAGTGACAGTGTTGATGTCACTCCTTTCCCGCGTTCCTGTCGAACTCAGTCCTGATGCCTCTATTTCCTGTCGAACTCAGTCTTGAGTGACTTTGTTTGCCCTCCTCCTTTGGTCAGGAGGTCGGTTGGTTGCGCTCAACAACTTTTTGTTTCTAGAGCCATAGGGGTAAGTTTTAGAGAGGGAGAGAGGAAAGGAAAAGAGGAAAGAGGTTCTTGTAATAATTGTGTTTTTTGGTGGTAATTTTTGTTGTGATTTTGCCTTAAGGATTTACTTCCTTTTATAGACATCTTTTTGCTTCTCCGCATTAAATGGCATTAAATGCGGTCTGTCGACCCACTCGGCTCGGCTATGTTGTGTTGCCCCCATTCATCCGGGGTTGAGTTTCAACACTCTGCTTGGGATGAATGATATTTCACTTGGCTTCTCAATTCTTTGACACTGCAAGTTGAGTGAGTGTATCTTGTCTTGGCATTTGGCCAGGATGGGTTCTACCTTTTTGTGCCGAGTGAAGGATACTGTACCATAGTTCGGTTACTCAGCCGAAGGTTGTCTTTCTACTTATATCTTGACGTGGTTTGCTCGACACTCGGCTGGGAAGGTTGAATTTCCTTTTGGCCGAGTGGAGGGTGTAATTCAGTCGACACTCGGCCAGGATGGTGGCATCCCTTTTTTGGCCAACTGGAGGGTGTAATTCAGTCGACACTCGGCCAGGATGGTGGCATCCCTTTTTTGGCCAAGTGGAGGGCTCGTGTCACTCGGTACTCGGCCAGGATGGTGGCATCCCTTTTTGGCCGAGTGGAGGGCATAGTTCACTCGACACTCGGCCGGGGTAGTGGCATCCCGTTGTGGTCGAGTGGAGGGCATAGTTCGCTCGATACTCAGCCGGGATGGAGGCATCCCTTTTTGGCTGAGTAGAGGGCATAGTTCGCTCGACACTCGGCCAGCATCCCTTTTTGGTCGAGTGGAGGACATAGTTCACTCGACACTCGACCGGGATGGTGGCATCCCGTTTTGGCCGAGTGGAGGGCATAGTTCACTCGACACTCATCTGGGATGGTGGCATCCCTTTTTGGCCGAGTGGAGGGCATAGTTCACTCGACACTCGGCCGGGATGGTGGCATCACGTTATGGCCGAGTGGAGGGCATAGTTCACTTGACACTCAGCCGGGATGGTGGCATTCCTTTTTGGCTGAGTGGAGGACCGGGGCTGTGTTGCTAGCTGGGCCATCCGCCCGAGTGTGCACTTCTAAAGGAGTGTTGACACTGAGCTTTCCCGTGTTTGTATGGTGTGCTGGACATTCAGCTAGGATAGAATGCATCCCTTTTCGGGCTGATGTGACAATTATGTAACCTCACTTGGTCAACCGTCCGAAGGTGCTCCCTTGGTAGAGTGCGACGCTTGACTTAACCATATTGACATGTTCTGCTCGACACTCGGCCAGGATGATGGACATCCCTTTTTTGGCAGAGATGAGGGATATGCCCTACTCGACACTCGACAAGGATGGTGGACATCCCTGTTTGGCCGAGTGGAGGTTTAGATTGCACTCGACATTCGACCATAATGTTATACATCCTATTATTGGCTGAGTGGAGGGTATGTTTTACTCGACACTGGCCAGGATGGCGGACATCCCTTTTTTGGCCGAGTGGAGGTTTGTTTTACTCGACACTGACCAGGATGGTGGGCATCCCTTTTTTGGCCGAGTAGAGGTTTTTAGGTTGCACTCGACACTCGACCAGGATGTTAGACATCCCCTTATTGGCCGAGTGGAGGGTTGGAACCTTTGGCCGAGGGTGCTTCTTTGAAGCGCTGACCTTGACCTATTTGTGAAGTGGTTCCTGCTTACTGAGGAGTCGTGTCGTTTCGAGAGGTGTCGATTCGTGGTCCCTTTGTTTACTATAAATGGGTGGAATTTATCTCCATTTTTCATTTTCATTTGTTTATTGTTGGTGGGCCTAGTTCCCGTGAAAGTGACAGAGGATCTTCTTGTCTTCCAGAAGTCAATATCATCCTATAAGCAGCTTTTCTTCAGGTATTCTTCTTTCCTTGTCTTTTGTTTCCTTTCTTTATGCAATAAGGCAATAAGTGAGTCTGCTCAGTATTGTAATAAGTCCGAGTCATGGACATGTATGAATCTTTATCTGAGCAAAGTACTCCCCCTGCCTCTCCTCCCCCTATTCTAGGGAGGGAAATAAGAGCGGGTTGCCTTTTAGTGTTGAAAGCCCATGCATGGTTGCCCGAGTGTTCTGATCTGGCTGAGGCCCTTCCTCTATCCTTCTCGGATGGCTTGGAATGTGGAGAAGTCGAGTCCGAGGATGGTTATGATAGGTTACCTTTTCCTTGGGAGCTTTCCTTAGCCATGCATGGTCCTAAACGCGGTTACTTGGACTGTATATTGGAAATAGAGGCAGTGAGGATGGCTGCCGAGGATGACCAGATCAATGCCGAAGGAGAAAGGCTGACTGATGAAAAACAACTTAATAATGGAGAAGAGCCAGATAGTGCCGAGCTGCAGAGTACTAGCGGCCGAGAGGGCCTGTTATATAGACCTGGGGCTTATTTTATAAGGTCCAAGTTTCGGAGATTGTTGGATTCTTAGTTCGGGCATTTTGATGTGCTATACGTGCTGGATTGGAGGTTTGTTTTACTCGACACTGACTAGGATGGTGGGCATCCCTTTTTTGGCAGAGTGGAGGATATGTTTTACTCGACACTGGCCAGGTTGGTGGACATCCCTTTTTTGGTCGAGTGGAGGTTTGTTTTGCTCGACACTGACCAGGATGGTGGGGATCCCTTTTTTGGCCGAGTGGAGGTTTTTAGGTTGCACTTGACACTCGACCAGGATGTTAGACATCCCCTTATTGGCCGAGTGGAGGGTTGGAACCTTTGGCCGAGGGTGCTTCTTTGAAGCGCTGACCTTGACCTATTTGTGAAGTGGTTCTTGCTTACTAAGGAGTCGTGTCGTTTCGAGAGGTGTCGATTCGTGGTCCCTTTGTTTACTATAAATGGGTGGACTTTATCTCCATTTTTCATTTTCATTTGTTTATTGTTGGTGGGCCTAGTTCTCGTGAAAGTGACAAAGGATCTTCTTATCTTCCAGAAGTCAATATCATCCTATAAGGAGCTTTTTTTCAGGTATTCTTCTTTCCTTGTCTTTTGTTTCCTTTCTTTATGCAATAAGGCAATAAGTGAGTCTGCTCAGTATAGTAATAAGTCCGAATCATGGACATGTATGAATCTTTATCTGAGCAGAGTACTCCCCCTACCTCTCCTCCCCCTATTCTTGGGAGGGAAATAAGAGCGGGTTGCCTTGCAGTGGTGAAAGCCCATGCATGGTTTCCCGAGTGTTCTGATCTGGCTGAGGCCCTTCCTCTATCCTTCTCGGATGGCTTGGAATGTGGAGAAGTTGAGTCCGAGGATGGTTATGAGAGGTTACCTTTTTCTTGGGACCTTTCCTTAGCCATGCATGGTCCTAAAAGCGGTTACTTGGACTGTATATTGGAAACAGGGGCAGTGAGGATGGCTGCCGAGGATGACCAGATCAATGCCGAAGTAGAAAGGCTGACTGATGAAAAACAACTGAATAATGGAGAAGAGCTAGATGGTGCCGAGCTGCAAAGTACTAGCGGCTGAGAGGGCCTGTTATATGGACCTGGGGCTTATTTTATAAGGTCCAAGTTTTGGAGATTGTTGGATTCTGAGTTTTGGCATTTTCATGCGCTATACGGGCTGAAGGCACTGTATCAGTTTATCAGGCCTGCGGAAGAAAGTACAATCATTAATCGGCCAGTTGGTTGTATGGCCGTGTATGAGGCTCATTTGAAGGTTAGGATCAGGTTCTCGTTATCCCCGGCTTGGGTGATGATCCTTTGGGCATATAACCTATCCTTATCCCAACTGGTACCGAATACCGTGTATGCCATATTTTTCTTGATGGTGGTGTGTAGTATGCTGGGTGTCACCTTGACTCTGAACTTGTTTCGAAATGTTTTTAAACTGATGGCTAGTGAGCCCAAGTTTCATGTTAGGGGTTGATGGTGCTTTGGAACAAGAGAAGCGTACCGAGTATATTCAAAGTTTCAGAGTAGCCACAAGTTTCTTAAACATGATTTTGTATTTGTCCATAGGAGGGATGTTGGTTGGGAGGTTTCTCTCAAACCGGTATCTGAGCCGAATGTTAGCCTCAACTTGGGGGTTCCTGATTTGAATCAGGAGGAAGCTTTAATTGCTTGTTACCTACAAGCTTATAAGCATATTCAACGGAATGGGACTTATGCCCAATATCCCGACTGTTGCGTTCCAAATGATAAAGTCTTCTCTGATGAATCCTTTCTCTCGGCTCTAGGGTTGAGTCAATACTACCCGAGGGGTATATTTCTAACATTGAACGCTCCGTATTATTTTAGATCCTTTTTCTCACATCCTTTGTTATTTGCCTACAGAGGACGCCCTCAGGAGGTTGTGTGGTGGAGAGATGTCGAAGAAAATAATGGCAACAGCCCTAGAGGGTGCGAGACTGCGTAGGGCCTTGAAGGATGGGAGCGTAAAGGCTCCGCCTGCCCCACTGGTATGGCTTCTTTGTTTTTCCCCCTTTTGAGGAGATGAGTTATTTTTGTTGACTAACTTTTTCTTATTGATTAGGATCCCGGTCATTCTAGGAAGAGGAAGAGCCCTGCTTCAAGGGTTGTTCCGAAGTCTACTCGGGTCAGTCAGCCTCAAGCCCTTCGTCTTGATGTTGTCCCTCAAAATATGGGTGATCATCTCGTGATTCAGGACAATAATGATCTCTTCAATTATTATGAGTTGTTGGGCGAGCATCATGCTGAGGATGCTGCCAAGGCTGGGCAGAATTAACCCATTGATGCTGAGGCATCTTCTTATGTAGGCCCTGAGCGTCCGGAGCATGCTGAGACCGAGGCCCCTGTCATGGGGCCGGACAAGGGAAAGACTAAGGTGGATTTACCGCTCCCTGCTGGTCATGTTGTTCCCTTCTCTCAATTGTCCTTGGCTGAGAAGTCAATCCGGATAAATCAAAGTATGAAGTTGATTTGTTCGTCCGAGGACGAGAAGGAGCTGATTCGCCTGGGCTCAGAATAGGTTGACTATCTCCATGAGAATTGGCTGGAGGTAAACTTTTCAACCTACTTTCTCTTTTAACTTTCTTGCGCATTTCTGACTGGGTTGTCTTTTGTAGATGTCACTGCGGCTGTGTGCCTTGTCCAAGCACTTCTGTGCTATTGCCTCCAAGAATGTGGATGGTCTCTCGGCTAGCGCTGGGCAAATCCGGGTACCCGAAAACCGGTTACCCGGATTATCGGGTCAGAATTTTTAGAATGGAATCCGACCCGGATAATTCGGCTACCCGAAAATCCGGGTTAAAAAACCGGGTACCCGGATCCGTTTTTATTATATATTTTTTTATTTGGTAAATCAATTAATAATGAAAATTAAATAATTAATTACTATTTTACTACTATGAGTACTATCCGATTTTAAAATGTCTTGTAAGCTAAGTGATGCAATCGAATATCCATCCTAAAATATTACAAGGCTTCAAGCCTATAATTTACCGTGCAAGGCTACTAAAGTGCGATGTCTCCGATATAAAAGGGGTGTGAAGAGCATAAACTAAATTAAAATGTCATAAGTTACAATATAATCTAGGGAAGGGTAAATATTACAAATACACAAGTTCATGAATAATTGAATATCAAATATCAATAGTCTATCACTCCATCGAATCAAAAGTCTCATTCTCATCTATTATGATTTCCGGTTGCTCCAAAGTTAAATCTTTGATGCCTACAAAATATAATATATAAAAAAGAGTTAATATTCATAATATATAATTGTATACAATAACTTAAAGAGTTAAAAAAAAAGGAAGAAAAGAAGCTAACCTTCTTCCATTTCTTCCAATAATTGCAAATTCTCTTCAATCACTACTGGACTACAAGAAGTACGTAGCCAATCATTGGTGCAAAGCAAAGCTTCAACCATTTTTGGAGTCAATGAAGTTCGAAAATCATCTAGCACGCGCCCCCCATACTAAAAGCCGACTCCGATGCAACGGTGGAAACGGATATGGAAAGGACATCCTTAGCCGTCTTATGAAGAATAGAGTATCTCTTTTGTTGATCTTTCCACCAAGTTAAAATATCAAAACTTGAATTCTTTGCCTCTTTCTCTTCTAGTAAATATCTTTCTAACTCAGATTTGCTCTCACTAGTTTCCATAAAACCAGTGTCCCTTTGAAACTTTGATGTCATTAATTCCTCAAGGTCAACTTTCTCTCGCTCCTCACTATCCCTATCATGGCTATCAAGATCTTGGGTAAAAGTGGAAGTAGCAGAAGAGGTAGAAGTGGAGGTAGATGCTTGAGTTTTCTTTGGGCGGGACATGAAAGAGGCATAAGAGTCAAACATCCCATCTAAAACAAGCTTTATCTTTGAGATCAATAAACAATTTTATTTGTTTCATAATTATCCTTAACCATCCATTCAACATAAGTCATTTTACAACGAGGGTCTAAAATCACAGCTACAAACACTAAGAAATTGATATTATCAACATTACCATAATATTTTTGATACTTTGCCTTCATGTGTCTAGCCATGTTCTTAATACCCTCATCACCATTTTCTAGGTGGCTATTAATCATAAAAGTAGTTCCATATATCTCATGCACCAAAGAGTTGTAAGTTACATATCGAGCACCTGATAACCTCAATGTTGCATCATAGAAAAGGTTCAAAAAAGGCAATAAAGCACTCACCCTCCTCCAATCCTCTTCACTTGGACCACCACCGATTTTCCTAAGTTCTTTATAACAAGCAAAATCTTTCATGAGCAAGAAAAGGCCTTTTTAAACTTTAAAGCAGATTCAAGCATTAAAAACGTTAAATTCCACCTTGTTTCCACAACCAAACAAACAAGTCCTCTACTCTCCAATTTTTCCTCCTTATACAAGCTTTGAATTTTAAAAGTCTAGAAGGGGAAGGCCTAACATACCTAACAAGAGAACGAATTTTTATAATCGACAAGTCCAGTTCTTTCATTCCTTCTTTCACAATCAAATTCAATATATGGGCCGCACATCTCATATGCAAATAATTACCATCCAACACAGTAGACTCCCAAATATTAAGCCTTCTCCTTAAGTAATCAATTGCAAGATCATTAGAAGTGGCATTATCAATAGTTATAGTCAAAATATTTTTTAAATCCCACTCATTCAAACATTTCTCAACAGTTCTACTAATGATTTGCCCCGAATGGCCAGCAATAGGACAAAAGTTAATAATCCTCTTATGCAACACCCAATCATCATCAATAAATTGTGCTGTCAAACACATGTAACCCAAATTTTGATTGGAAGTCCAACAATCAGTGGTTAAGCAAATCCTATATTTCAAATTCTTGAACACATCTTTTAACTCATTTCGCTTTTGAATAAAAAGACTATAACAATCTCTAGTAATAGTTCTACGTGAAGGGGGATCAGATTGAGGAATTAAGGCTTTACAAAATGCACGAAAACCTTCACGTTCCACAAAAGCTAACGGCAACTCATCCACAATAATCATTTTAGCAAGTTCGTTCCTACAAAAATCATGATCAAATTGCCATAGTTTAGGAACCGTGTAAGTTTGAGTGGTTCCATCCGCATTCACTAATGTTTTGGTTTCTATGTCAATTATTTTTTGCTTAAAATCCATATTAGTAGGAAACTTTTTACACCTTTTAAGATGTTTTGATAAAGCACTAGTGCCATTTTCAGTGTCACAACCCAATTGAGTATTCCAATACTTACAAGAAGCAATTAACTCACTAAGTTTCTCAAAATGATCCCAACATTCGGAGCGATTCTTCCTTTTGCCACTACCTTTGCTTTCCATGGGAGTAGTTGGAATTTTCTTTTTTTTTCCTTGCGCCTTGGCTTCCCTTCTACATGTTCATTCGTCGATGAACTAAGAGCTTCAACATTTGTGTCGTCGACACCCAAAGGTGTTGGATTGTCGAAGATTTCTTGAATCTCATCATTATCATTGAAACTTGACACTAAAAAAAGGTAAAATTGAAACATAAATTACATAATGAAAAAATTAGAAAATCAAAACATCAAAAAGTTAACACAACCATTAAAAAGAATTAGAATTAAAACATAAAATTAAAAAAATCACAAAAATTTTATAAAAAAACACAGAAAATTAAAAACACAGAATTTTTTTAAAAAAAAATAGAAAATTAAAAAAATCAGAAAATTAAAAAATAAAAAAGATTGTTTAAAAATTAAAAAATCAGAATTTTTCAAAATAAATCAGAATAAAAAAAAGAAAATTAAATAAATTAGAAAAAAATAAAAAATAAAATAAAAACAAAACCAAAAATTCAAAACATTGAAATGAAAAATGAAAAAAACGAAAAATCGAAAAAAAAAAATTAAATGAAAATCAGATTCAGAATCCTAACCTAAAAGTCCAAAAATAAATGAAAAAAATGTAAAAAAAAAAAGAAAAGAAAATTACATAAATCAGAAAAGTTAAAAAAGAAAACAAGAACATAAATTAGACAAATTACCTAAGCCAAGTCTTAGAATAGGGGCAACGTCTTATGGAAATTCATATCAAACAGACGACATACCAAGTATACACTATCCCAATACCGCAGTTAGGATAGGGGCAACGTCTTTACCCAAGTCTTAGAATCTTACTCTAAGGTTAGGCGTCTAAAAGTAAACTTAAGCTAATCTTTTCACCTTTACAACTTTGTTATTCTCAAGATCGCTTCTTACGCCTTTTCTTGAGTCTAACCATAATCAATTACTACTTCTTTAATCAAATCTTTATCAATTCTTTAAATTTCTTTAAACCTTTCTTTAACTTTCTTTAAACTTTCTTTAAACTTTCTTTAGAAAATTTACTTAACTTTACTTATCTTTAAATAAAACTTCAATAAACTTTAACACTTAAAGATTACATGACTAACTTCAAGACTTCAAGACTCAATCAAGAACTCATAAAGAACTCAACTTCAAACTCAAGTCACACGAAAATCCCATCAAAACATGCATGAAAAACTTAACAAATTATCATAAAATCAATACCCAAAATCAGCCCTTAAAATCACGCATAACATAGCCAAAAATCATCAACAATTCATCCAACATGATCACTTAATCTATCCTATAACTATAGTATTCAAATTAAGGTAGAAAAGCATGTTACATTATTATTATTTGAATGCAAAAATGTTAGCAAAAACTTGCTGCCCAGAACCCAAAATACACGGCCCTATACGTACAACACGGCACGGCTTGCACGGCACACACGCACAACTTACAAGGCACCACCACTTGCACCACTTTCTTCAACACGGCACGGCTGCCCACTGCACGGCCACACACGAACCAACACGGTCCTCCACACGGCACACACGAACCACTTCACGAACACGAACCCAATCGAACAAACCCCAAAACCAGACCCGAACTAGAAGTATTGATTGATAAAAATGGAGATTTTTGTGTTTAAAGTCACTTAAAGATCAATAGTAATTTAATCTTTAAGTTTTAGAATTGATTGGATGATGAACAAAAGATGGTGGAAATCAACCAAAAATGGTGTGTGGAACTATGGGTAAGAGAGAGTTTGTGTTTGGCTTTTGATTGTGGCATAAGATGAGCAAGTGAGTTTAAGATGGAAAATGAACTCTTAAGCCTCACAAACCCTTCTATTTATAGAAATGGTTTAAGGTGTGAACATGAAGCAAGTGGCAAATTAAGCCACTAATCATAAGGGGGGCCGGTTTTTACAAGGCTTAAATGGGCTTTGGTGATCATTTGGGCTAATTGCACTCATGCATGACTAGGGGTGCTTATCGAGCGAGTCGATCGCGAGCAGGCCATAGCTCGACTCGACTCGATTGTTGTTCGTGCCCTGCTCGACTCGACTCGATACTCGATAGGCTCGATAATGTAGTGCTCGACTCATGATTGTTATTGTTTGATAGTGGTCGACTCGAACTCGAGTTTGCTTGAAACTCGTTAAAAACATTCTGCTTGATTTGAGAGCTTGACTCGACTCGGTAGCTTGACTCGTTAGCTCGACTCGTCAGCTGACTCGAGCTCATTTATTTTAACGATTAATCCAAGTGACTACAAAGTCCACAAAACACTTGCATAAAAAGTGACTAAAAGTCTAAAGAAAAAAATACTAAAAATAAAAATCCATTACAAATTTCCAATAATTCGATTTTTTCTTTTGATTTGCAACATCTTCTATCAATATTTACTTCAAATCTTCAATCTTCCCGAATCCACTACCGCCTAGAGAATTGGAAGGAGGATTTCCTTTGGCTCATCTTCAAACCTATTCTACAAAGACAAAATATGACAAAGATATTAGATTAGAATAATATAAATAAATTAGAAAATTTGTAGAAATAGCTAAGTTATACCTTGTTCTTTCTCTTCACTCCATAGAGAGATCTACACCAATCTTCACTACAAATCAACATTTGCACTATTTCCGGAGTAAGTGAGGCTCTATATATAAGGGTCAATAACACAACTTCCGCCACTGAATGTAGCCTCAGAAGCTACCGTCGTTAGGAGGACAGCTAAAATGTCCACAGCCACTCTAGAGCCAAATGTCCACAGCGAGTTCTGCTACCAGGAGGAGTTGACGGCGATATTTGCTGTGCGATTTTAGGGTCAGAGCCAAAGAGATTTTAGGGTTAGTTTGAGTGTTGTGCACTTGTGCACTTGTGCGGCTGTGCGATTAAGGCCAAAGAGATTTTAGGGTTTGAGGGGAAGGGGAATGTACTGTACTGCTATGCGATTGTTTTACTTTTACCACTTTCCTTTCTTTTTCTTTTTTTCCCCTTTTGGGTGAGTTCTCACGTGTACTCACAAATCACAATTAGTGATTAGTAATTTAGTATTGTAATTTTTTTTTCTCTAAAGGAATGACTTTACTCTCTTCTTTTGTCTTTTTTACCTTATTTTTATTATTGTAATATGTAAATCTTTTATTTTTTAAAAATAAATTAACTAGGGTGATCGGGGCTTAGGGGTCGTTAGTTCCTAATCCAGTCAAAAATAATTACCCTAGGCTAACCTAACAAGTAGTATAGGAAAGTAAGGGGTCGAACCACAAGAAACTAGCGGATTACTTAGTCAAGTTATTGAGTGAAAAGGGGGTTTTTAATAAAGAGGAGAGGTGATTAAACTACTTTAAATAATTAAATCTAATTAAACAAATTAAATTAAAATGAAGTAAAATCAACGATTAAAGAGCACTAGGGAAAAGGTGGAAAACACGATATTCCAATAATTAAGCACGAAGCAACCACATAACAAGCATAAAATCAATTGTTTCAAGCAAGGAGATTAGTTAATGCAAGTGGGCTTAGATTTCTCAGCCGACCCACTTACATAACATCTCAATCTAGACCAAACCAAACACCATGGATCGAATCGCTCGGTAGACTAGATCTCTCATTCTCTACCTCGCTCACAATCCGGTTCGAAATACCCTAGACCTTTTCTAACATATTGTCTCTAACCTCATGCTTAGATTTCTCAACCACACTTGGTTAGTCCAATATTCTATCCTAGAAGTTGGCCAAACTCCTAATCTAGCATTTTAATCCATGTTAGAAAACAAGCATCAACAAATAATTTCACACCAAACTAACAATTAGTCCATGTTCAATAATCAAAATACCATCATTTTCCCCCTCCCCTAGCTAGAAATCTAGCCTAGGAGAGGGATGTTCATACTAACAAAAGCCATAAATAAAGCAAACATAATAGAAGGCTTAGAGAAACTAATAGACATGGAAGATAACAACTAGACTTGCAAATACTAATTCAAAGATTTAAACTTAAAATCTCAAAACCAATGAATAAGAAACTATAGCTAATGATAAATAATAACTCAACAAATAATGACATACAAATGATGAACAAATAACAAAGAAAGAAAGATTGAGAGATGTTACCAAACTAGAAGATTGAATAAATAGATTGATTGCAAATGGAGAAGAGATTGTTGAAGATTACGAACTAAAAGTATCAAAACTCTAGTGTTTCTCTCTCTAAAATATCTGAAAAATGTGCTAAGTGTAATGAAAATTTTCGTGCCCTTAACCTAGAAGAGTTGGGGTATTTATATATTACATGAGGGAGAAGGGGAATATTCAGAATAAATGAGCCGTTGCAGGTGGGAGCGGAAGCTCTGAGGAAGGGGAGCGGACGCTCCATTCATGGCGAGCGGACGCTCCATGCATGGAGAGCGGACGCTCCATGGGTTGGAGCGGACGCTCCATGGGTTGGAGCGGACGCTCTGGCCTTTGCTAGCTGCCACTGGACTTTGTGATCTAGGCCGAGCGGACGCTCTGAGGGGGTGGAGCGGACGCTCGGCGTTGGTGTTGCCATTTCATTCCACTTCAAGCTTTGAACTGTCACTCCCGGGCTCGGGCTTCGCACACAAGGCTCCGAATGCTTTGGCGTGGACCTGAAACATCTCATGCAAAATATCAAAGCACTTGTATTCCCATTTTCTCTCAAAAATGCATAGAAAATACCCAAAAATGAAACGAGACCCAAAACTTGGTAACATGAAACGAGCGGAGGAAAAACCAATTAAAAAGGCACAAATATGGGCAAAACAAAGAATAAAAAAGGATGAAAAATGACCTATAAGATGGTGCACAAATGCACTGATCAAAATCCCCCCAACAAAGCTTTTGCTCGCCCTCGAGCGAAGTCAAATTGATTCCCGAACCACAGGATAATAACACCAAGTAATGGAAAATAACAACCTAATCAAACACACCATATTTACACTAACTCACTGTCGTAGGAATCACGGTCATTTTTAGCATAAATGACAAGCCTTTTAAACCTCCAAGTCCCTTACGAGGGCGAGTGAGCTCTCGCGAGGGTTTTCGAGCAAAGATTAACCCACAACTGAAAAGGGAGCCAAAGAAAGAAAGAGAAGAAAATAAAATTATGACTTCCATGCCCAAGGTCACTCCTCATCAATATGGTTCACATATCCCCAAAATCTCTCAAATGACTTCCAAGGTGAGCAATTCCACAAGAGGTGTGCTCATAAATGAATGGGCTAGAAGGGGCTAGCAAGAAGTGTTTAAGGAGTGTCCTGGATAAACAAAGCAAACCTCATCTCGCACACAACCATTGCTCTCTTTGGTAGTCTTTTCACTTATCCCCTAACGATCTACATGTTTGGCAAAACGTTCTCTCCCTAAAGTTCACATCGACATTCTTAGATTAAGTTGCGTAGTAGTGAGTAAGCAAAGGACTTGTGGCTTGGCCACTTATTGAGGTTTTTTTTTTTTTTTGATTGAATAGGCTACTAGCCTTGTGGACATTGCCACTTATTGGACTCGATAAAATGTGCTTAGCACTTATTGACTTGATATACATGTGGTGAAACCACTTATTGACTCGATAAGCATGCATGTTAGCTATTACACGAACTTGCTAGGAGAATCTTTGTGAACTTTAGAGATTGATTCTTTTTCCTCACATATTTTTCATTGGGACATAAGCTACTCATTTTTCGCTAAGAACAAGGCGTGGGATATAACCCGAACTTGTGTTTACACCAAATTTGGAAATGCCCCCCCTACTCATAACTCAAGGGAATTGGATCAAAGGAATCCACATATATCTCATCACAGGAGGTCATTCCAAAAGCAAGGAAACCAATAATTACAAAATAAACGAAAATCTTTTTGTATTTTTTTTTCTTTCCTTTTCTTTCTTTTTATATATATATATATATAATTTTTTTTTTCTTCTTTTTTTTTCTACCAAGCTTAAAATAAAATAAAAAAAGGACAAATCAAAAATAATAGAAAATTAAGAAAATAAACCAAAAATCCAACTATATACATGAACTCCACATAATGATGCATCATGGAAAATAGTCTAAAGCATGCCAATATCACAATCAAACCGCACAAAAAGGGGGAATATCTCAACCCCGGCAGCTAATCCTAATACTAAACATGCTTTGCATCTACCTATTCTTCTAATCAAATGCTAAAAAGGAGGGGTAAGGGAAAGGTCTCACCAAAGTGGTGCCGGAACTACACGGAATGGCCATCGTGCATCTCCAAAATTATAGCTCAAACCGGTACAAAGAACCTGTAAAACTACGTCCAAACCATTTCTCCAAAACAATGATTAGACAAGAATAAGATCCTATCCAAAAATTTATCATTATAGAAAATAGAAGAATTAAAAATAAAATAAAAAATAAAAAATAATAAAATAGAAAAAAAAAAGATTTACTGATACATCATCAAGAGAGAGAGAAAATATTGCAAGTATTAAGGGGATTACCACCATATGCCCCCTCAAACTTCCTCGTTCTTTGTCCCATATGATTGGAAAAATTATAGTGCAGCCCCCCCCAACTAGACAGGAGCACCGTCTCGGTGCAAAGAGGGAAGGCGGGGCAAAGAACGGGGAAGCCAGTCGTCGAGACCGGGGTCGGACTCGGGAGTGTCATCCCTGAATACCACTCTCTCAACCGGATGGGGGTGAGACCAGTGGTAAGCAAGGGGATGACCAGAGGGAGGGCCATGGGGCTCCCACCCGCCATGGTAGTAGGGTGGGAAAGTATAACCTGGGGGGGAGGGGAAGGCAGGGTCTCCACGGGGGTCACAACCGCCTGGGACGGTGTAATCAAACCCGGGGTGTAGAGGGAAGTCGTCGGGGAGGGGGCGAATGGATGATCCCGGACCACGCCAATATGGGTAAGTATACCCACTCCCATCCCAATTAGGGACGGGTCCCTCTTGGGGAGGGTGGTGAGGGTAGTTCACCGGGGGCATAAAGTATCCCATGTTGACCTGGTGGTCATACATCTGTGCGACGAAGGGGTGGGGGGGTGGGATATCGTCCACAGGTGTATGAGGCGGTATCATCCTCTCAAAAGTACTCATGCGCTCGGAGATGTCTCCGAGGATCTTACCGAATTCATTAAAATTAAACGCATTTACCTCAGGGCCCCTATGATGAGAAGGGGTCACCTCATCCTCGTGCATGACTTCTTGGGCCCCTGAAGGCCCGGCGGCTTCCTTCCCTTTGCGCCGCCTCTCTCCCGTTGCCCTGGCCTCCTCGGCCGCCTTTCTTACTTGTTCTTGTTTTTTCTCTGCTCTCTCTCTCGCATGTTTCTCTCGGCCGCTCATATCACTTGGCTGCAAGGGGCGTAAGGGGACCGCCCACCTATTCTCGACATCAACTGGAGGGCGGGTGATGAAGGTGCATGGTAGGTAGCACCACGCCACCTCCTTCACCTTCCATACGAAGTTCTTCCCTCTCTTGCCGGCCTTAGAGAGGTGACGAGCGACAGTCAAGCGATCCGCATCTAGACGAGCCTTCTTCTCCAAAGGCTCCATCCTAAGTAGTTCCGCTTGAAACCTCAACTTATAGGCTAGCCAAGTCACCAAGCCTCCGAAGGTGATGGTCCCCGAGTTCCGAACCGCCTCTACCTTCCGTGCTAAGAGGTAGCCAAGGTTAGGCTTCCTCTCTTTCTCGTCGGTGGTGAAGTGCTTGGGGCCCTCGGCCGCCCACCAAAGCATGTAAAGCTCGGATGTGGAGACCTTGCCAAGCTCCCCCCTAGAGAAGAAGAAGTAGACCAGAAGCCTCTGGAAGTAACGGAGAGCCGGGTGCAGAATGTCGGTTGACTTGGCTCGGTTTGATTGGTAGTCTTCGTCCCCCTCTGTGATGTCGAGCCACCAATCATTGATATAAAAAATTTGCCCTGGGTCCCCATCCTTATCCACTTCTAAGTCGGGTAAATCCTCCCCTGTGTAGTCGAAGCTCTGTGCTTCCGGGTCAAATCCGAAGAAACCGTTGAACTCCTCCAAGGTGAAGGAGTGATCCTTGTTGCATAGTCGAAATTGACACGGAAGCGACCGTCTTCCCCTTCAATGGGGTTCAGGGAGAATGACGCGACAAATTCCGCGGTTAAGGTTTTGTAGGAGAGAGGAGGTTGAGTGGGGTTTTTCTCTTGTGTATCCCTATCCGCATATACCCACTCGTTAGGGAGGTCCTCTTCCATGATGCCCTCTATTCCTAAGCACCTCGCAAACTTGCGTATATCTTCGTCGATACCCATATCCTGGCAAGTCGCTTGGTCGTAGAACATGGTGGGCTTCATGTCCCGAGTCAAAAGTTTCTCATAGGCCCGTTGGTGTTTGCTCTCCCCAAATCGAGGAGTGTAGGCCCTGGGGTGCACCCCTTGGCTAGAGGATTGCCCCTCTTGGTTAGGCCTACTTTGGCTTGGAGATCGCCTTGAGCGCTTCCTTGAGCTAAACATTGTACCTATGAACAGGAGAGAGAAAATCAGCAATTTTGGATTGATGGTTGGGAACTCAAAAATTAATCCGAAAAACAAACATTCCCCAATTTATGCCTCCAAATAAAAATAAAATAAAATAAAATAAAATAGAATAAAATAAAGTAAAATAAAATAAAATAAAATAAATAAACAAAAACAAATGCCAACGAAAACAAAAATAAACAAACAACCCACGTGAGTTAAACTCACAATCCACCAAAACAAAATAGACCAAAACAACTAGCTAAACTAATGTCGATACTATGCTTGGAGGATATAATACAATGGCTCCTACTCACAAAATTCAACAAACAACTCCCTTGCTCACAAATTCAATTTAACATGCTTAATTCCCAAAATGATAAGTCATACACAAGAAAAATGCTCAAACACTATACTTAGGCTAAGAACAAATTTCATGGTCAACCACAATTTACCAAGAGAAATTAAACATGAGCCAAGACAATGGCATGGGGCAAAAATTTGGGGGTTTCATGGCCAAAAATAGGGTCCAAACTCAAAAATTCAATTACTAGATTCAAGCACCCAAAGCAAGATTTCTACAAATAAATGCTCAAAAACATCAAAGAACTTGAATCTAGCAACCTATAATCATCAAAATCATAAGGCAAGAACATATTCAAACACAAACTTACATGCTTCATTCAAACACTCATCAACATAAGTCATGAACAAACTTGACAAAAATTGCAAAATTGAACATGAAAAGTATACATAACCTTGAATTAAGCATAAATAAGGAGTTTGGAAGCATTACCAAATGGATTTGGGCAAAAAGATTGAAACCCTAGGTGAGAGAAATGCGAGAAACGACCCCTAAAACAGCCTACCCGTGCGAAAAATAGTGAGGAGAGAGAGAGGCTTGAGTTTTTGGTGAGAAATTTGGTGAGATTGATGGGGTTATGAGAGGGGAGAGTAAGAGAATGGTTGTGTTGAGAAGATGAAGTGAACAATGATTATTTCGACCCCCCCCCCATTCAGTTTTAATTCGAATTTTATTTTTTTATTTTATTTTTTTTAGAAGACGCGGAGCGGACGCTCGCTAAAGAGGGGCGAGAGGCAGTGAGCAAGCTGGTAGCCACGAGCGGACGCTCTAGACTAGGAGCGGACGCTCGCTGGTAAACGGAGCGGACACTCGCTCCAGCCAGAGCGGACGCTCGCTAAAGAGGGGCGAGAGGCAGTGAGCAAGCTGGTAGCCACGAGCGGACGCTCTGGACCAGGAGCGGACGCTCGCTGGTAGACGGAGCGGACGATCGCTCCAGCCAGAGCGGACGCTCCATCACTTCAAGGAACTCTCTGCCTAAATTTATTCATTGAGAGCGGACGCTCCTCACCCCAGAGCGGACGCTCCATCAAATCAAAACAACTCCACTACTATTTTGTTACTCACCAAAGGATTTGTAACGACCCGGAATTTTGGGCCAGAAAATTTCGCGGTTATTAATGATATGTCTTAATTCTAAGTCCAAAAGGCCCATTTAATTTTGGACTGTTTTATTTTTAGCCCTTTCTTTTTCATCAAATTGGGCCAAATACCCAATTTGTTCTTTTATTTCCTTTTGGCCGGTTCTGTTCTTCCATTTGGGCCAATGGGTATTTTTAATTTAGTTGGGTAATTATGTTAATTACCAATTAAGTAGGCCTAAGTAATTATCAACCAAGCCCATGACTTGGCCCCTTTGTTTTAGTCCACACGATCAGCTCCCCCTTCCCCTTATTTTAGGACTTGCAACCCTTCCTTTTGTTCTATAAATAGGGCTCTTGTCCCTTATTTTGCCATTATGCATTTAAGCACATAAACTCCAAATTCTAAAGATCATCATCCTCTCTTCTTCCCCTCTCAAAAGTCGAACCCCTTTAATTTTTCCTTGGATTAATTAAGCGAATCCAGGTAACTTCGCTTTCCTCTTTAATCTATGGGTAGAAAAACACATAGTTAATTAGGAATTGAAGCATGAAAATTGTAGGAAGTTTAATATTGTTTTCATATGAACATGTCGAGCATGAAGCATGAATTTCTTAATTGATTTTTATGTATTTTCTTGATTTTATGTATGATCTTGTATAATTTATTTACCAATCAAATCTTGTTATTTCTTGATTAATTTTTCATGGTATCTGGTTTACTGTTTGATTATTAACCATGATTTATTTCGTGGAAAAATTCGTCTGTTTATTGTTTATAAAAATTTAATCTTTCAAACCGGTAAAACTGTCCAGAATAGGTTTACGAATTTATTAGTGTACTTAATCAATTCGGAATGCTACGAAATTTTATATGGAAGTCAGTGATAATGTTTTACAGCTTGTGTTAAATTTTCGTAATTTTTAAAGATCGTTTGATATGGCATAAAATTCTGAAACCGAATTCAGCCTAATCTGACTGGTTAGTTATAAAATCACTTAAAAATAGTAAAAGATGTTATTTTTAGACGAAATGTATGCACGTAAATACTTGAACCCATATTTAGCTCCCATAAAAATTTCCAGATTTTTAGAGATCTTTAGATGGTCGTTTTTAATTTAATTCTTTAAAAATCAGATTGTATAAAATAGGGCAATTGAATTATTAAAATATGCTATTATTAATTATTGAATTTTCGAGTGGTACAAAATTTAAAGGAGGAAATAAAAATGTTATTTTTATACTAATCTTGAACATGCTAGATTAAATATGTGAATCTTTATTTTAAATCTTTATTTAATTCCATGAATCTTTAAATTCTTGAATATGTAAATTTGTTCTTGAATTATATTCTAAAATCTACTTACTCTCGGGATTCTCCCGAGTGAGCTAAAGATTAAAACATTAAAAGTTGTGTTATTTCTTGTTTATATGTATATGCCGTGTATGTATGATTTTAATCTTGTTATGTTATGTTAAGTATAATTTTTCGTAAGAATTGTTTATTTAATTTAAGTGTTTGCTGTAGATTAAATTATATGAATTAATTAAATAATTTTTATTAAAAGATATTAAAACGTCGTGTGGAAGAAAATTAGGAAAAATATGTTTTTTATTTTAATTTGCTAATTTTTAGTAATTAGTTGTTTAATTAAAATAAATTAAGAAATTAATTAAATTTTGTTAACATTCTGGGAATGCCGTGTAAAATTGCTGGAAATAGTCAAATTTAGTTGATTTTGAATTGTTATTAATTTAGGAATAATTTAGTAATATAAGTTACGGATAAAATAATTATTGGGGATAAGTTGTAAAGTGTAGGGATAAAAAGGAATAATAATATTAGTAACATGTTTATTAGGGCCAAATACTAATAGTGTTATTAATACAATTATCTTACTTTGGATAAGGTTACAAATTAGTATATGATATAATATTAAAATTAGTATCCGAAAGGGTAAGATTATAAGTATATGATATATATATTTTAAGGATAATATATTATATGAGTTTTGAAGATATATAAGATATTACTAGGGATAAGAAAGGAAACAGAGTAATAGATATACATGTTATGTTTCGGTCTCTGGCTAGGAAAGACTTGGTATTTAAGGTGGCCAATATACGTGCCGCACCTCTCTTTCCTGGGACTCCGAACATTTCATTTCCTATTACGGTCACCTAGTATTTCCCAATATATGATATGATATGATTAAGTAAAGATATAAGATACAATATAAAGATCGCCCCTGCGATGACGCAAAGGTCATCAATCGGGTTAAATAAGATAGGACGCCCTTGCGATAACGCAAAGGTTATCAATTGGGTTTAGTCGATGCCACTGCTCACATGGGACGAACGCAAAGGTTCCCCCGCGCAGTTCTTGGTCTTAGAACATGTAGCCGTCTGGTAACCGTATCTGCGAGCCGCTACCAGGAGTTATGGCCATAGCTTAGGCTTAGTTCTCGCAAAGGAGGGCTACGGGTGGGACGCAAAGGTTCACCCCGACTTGTTCTAGGAAAGTTGCGAACGCAAAGGTTCGCTACGAGCTGAAGAAGACAGTCCGCAAAGATGATATGTTAAGTTAAGTTGATATAATAAGTACATATGTAAAGTTAAGAAGATATTATGTCCTTATTATAAGATTGATGTAATGATATGATAAGTGCATATGTTAAGATAAGAAGCTATTATGCCCTTATTATAAGATTGATGTTATGATATAAGATGAGATGTAATTATAAGATATGAATTACGATTAAGAAAGATTATGATAAGATATAATTTATGATATGATAAGATTATGATATGAAATTCGATGATAAGATTATGAAAAGATATGATTAGGATTTACTGATGATATCATGTAAGAAGGTGGTGAGGTATAATTCTAAGTTGTATAATATAAAGTACAAGTTCAGTATATTATAAGTCTTCCGCTGTGTATATTTCTGTAATTATTCGAGTATGTTAGCGTGTGTATGTATGCGAATGTTGAATGTATTTTGTATGTATTCTAACCGTATCTGCAGGGTTGTTTGTACGTATTCTATATGAAGATTATACGTATTCTAACCGTATCTCTGCAGGTGTATTTATACGTATCTTTATACGTATCTTTATACGTACTTGTATACGTATTTCTGTACGTACATTTATACGTACGTCTATACGTTCTTTTATACGTATTTTTATACGTACATTTATACGTAATTTGTATATTTATGTGTAAAACATGTATTAAGTTCTTTACAGTTTTTATGATAATTTCTATGCTATTATGTGTTTGGTGGTCCCTCGATTAAATGGGACAGCCTAGTTACTCGCCACTGATGGTGGACCCCCCCTCAGTTTCAGGTGACGTTGCAGCAGATTAGAGCGGGCTTCGCCGGATGGGCTTGAGAGTTTGGGCCTCTATTTAAGTATTCTAGTTTAGTCAGAACTATTTAAACCTTTATTTAGTTTGTTACTAAGATCCTAGCATGTTGGGACAGTATTTTTCAGACTTTTGATGTAATATTAATTAGAGGTTTATTATGGATTCTAGCAGCTATAGTTAATAAAGGTTAATTCTTTCCTTTGTAATATTGAATTATGGTCTAATTAGATTAAGTAATGATCCGAATGTTGATTACCCTTCGTAAATCGACAAGCTAAAAAGTCGGGTCGTTACAGTTGGTATCAGAGCCATAGGTTTGACCCTAAGTTACTTCTTCACAAGTAACTTCGAAAGTTGAGCGCTTTATGAACCCGAGTGAACCTTAGCCTAATATGGAAAACCTGGATGAGTGAACCATGGGTAGAAGCCAGGGTTAAGACGATTTATCGTTTTCGTTTCGCGTTGGCGCCGTTTCGTATGTCGTGTATTTCTTAACGCGATTGTTGTTTCAGGATGTCGATCCCACGACCTTCAAGTTCCTGCCGTCGTCGTCGCAACTTAGAAGACGCAATTCTTACTTTGGCACAGAATAGCATGCGAGTCCAGAATTCCCAGTCGTCTTCGTTCGATCGGATTGCTCGTTTACGTCCTCCGACGTTACTATGTGCTTTTGTATGAACTAACAATAGGAATGTTTAAGTGTGTACGTACAGGATGACGCCCCCAAGGCCAAACCTCAGACTTCGACGCCGGAACCATCAATTCGTAGCCGTGACCGGTGTTTTATCAGAGTGGCGCAGCAGAAGCGTGGTGAGCCCATAACCCACAGGTCCAGGATCGGATTTCTCGTCATCGGCGTCCTACCAATGATGGCACGTCTGACCCCGTGATGCGCAAGAGCTGGATTTGAGAGATGGAGAAACGGTTCGACGCAATCGGTTGTCCGGAAGATAAACGAGTTCAGATCGCTAGCTACTACCTTCGATTAGAAGCAGACGACTAGTTGGTAACGGTTCGCCGCAGGGAAGAGCTGTGAAGACCATGACACGAGAAGAGTTTACCTCCAAGCTACGAGAACGTATCTTTTCCGACGAGCTTAGGTGGCAAAAGCCAGAGGAGTTCCTGACGCTCGCTTAGGGGACCATGTCAGTTCAGACATTTACCGACAAGATCGCGAAGCTGTCCAGATTTGTCGCTGCAATATCTCCAACAGAAGCTGAGAAGCTGAAGCGGTATATCAAAATGACGAGTCCTCGCATTAGGGTACACGTTACCGGCAACCGGTCAGCATCGTTACAGAACGCGTACGAGACCGCTTTAGAGGTTCAAGCATCGTTCGAGGAGGAAAAGGCTACAAGGAAGAGAACCAGGGAAAGCCAACCAGCCGCAATCGCAGGACGGGCAAGCAACCAACGTTCCCGAGACCCCGGTTTGCAGAGGATGCGAGAACGAACGTCATTCCGGAAAGAGGTGCGACGGGTTATAATAGTGTGTTGCGTATGCAGACAAGGAAGGCGCGAGACTTGGGCGTGACCAAAGAACAAACCGGCAACAATGGTGAGCCGAGTACAAGTGAAGAACCGAGTCTTCTACGTGACCAAGAAGAGGCGGACGCACAGCTGACATAACTACGTGTACGGTCTCCGTCTACGGCTGATCGTTTATGTTTTAGTTGTTCCATTGTTTTCTTACGTGAGCTTCTTTAAGTAAATTTCGAGGACGAAATTTATTTAAGGAGGGGTGATTGTAACGACCCGGAATTTTGGGCCAGAAAATTTCGCGGTTATTAATGATATGTCTTAATTCTAAGTCCAAAAGGCCCATTTAATTTTGGACTGTTTTATTTTTAGCCCTTTCTTTTTCATCAAATTGGGCCAAATACCCAATTTGTTCTTTTATTTCCTTTTGGCCGGTTCTGTTCTTCCATTTGGGCCAATGGGTATTTTTAATTTAGTTGGGTAATTATGTTAATTACCAATTAAGTAGGCCTAAGTAATTATCAACCAAGCCCATGACTTGGCCCCTTTGTTTTAGTCCACACGATCAGCTCCCCCTTCCCCTTATTTTAGGACTTGCAACCCTTCCTTTTGTTCTATAAATAGGGCTCTTGTCCCTTATTTTGCCATTATGCATTTAAGCACATAAACTCCAAATTCTAAAGATCATCATCCTCTCTTCTTCCCCTCTCAAAAGTCGAACCCCTTTAATTTTTCCTTGGATTAATTAAGCGAATCCAGGTAACTTCGCTTTCCTCTTTAATCTATGGGTAGAAAAACACATAGTTAATTAGGAATTGAAGCATGAAAATTGTAGGAAGTTTAATATTGTTTTCATATGAACATGTCGAGCATGAAGCATGAATTTCTTAATTGATTTTTATGTATTTTCTTGATTTTATGTATGATCTTGTATAATTTATTTACCAATCAAATCTTGTTATTTCTTGATTAATTTTTCATGGTATCTGGTTTACTGTTTGATTATTAACCATGATTTATTTCGTGGAAAAATTCGTCTGTTTATTGTTTATAAAAATTTAATCTTTCAAACCGGTAAAACTGTCCAGAATAGGTTTACGAATTTATTAGTGTACTTAATAAATTCGGAATGCTACGAAATTTTATATGGAAGTCAGTGATAATGTTTTACAGCTTGTGTTAAATTTTCGTAATTTTTAAAGATCGTTTGATATGGCATAAAATTCTGAAACCGAATTCAGCCTAATCTGACTGGTTAGTTATAAAATCACTTAAAAATAGTAAAAGATGTTATTTTTAGACGAAATGTATGCACGTAAATACTTGAACCCATATTTAGCTCCCATAAAAATTTCCAGATTTTTAGAGATCTTTAGATGGTCGTTTTTAATTTAATTCTTTAAAAATCAGATTGTATAAAATAGGGCAATTGAATTATTAAAATATGCTATTATTAATTATTGAATTTTCGAGTGGTACAAAATTTAAAGGAGGAAATAAAAATGTTATTTTTATACTAATCTTGAACATGCTAGATTAAATATGTGAATCTTTATTTTAAATCTTTATTTAATTCCATGAATCTTTAAATTCTTGAATATGTAAATTTGTTCTTGAATTATATTCTAAAATCTACTTACTCTCGGGATTCTCCCGAGTGAGCTAAAGATTAAAACATTAAAAGTTGTGTTATTTCTTGTTTATATGTATATGCCGTGTATGTATGATTTTAATCTTGTTATGTTATGTTAAGTATAATTTTTCGTAAGAATTGTTTATTTAATTTAAGTGTTTGCTGTAGATTAAATTATATGAATTAATTAAATAATTTTTATTAAAAGATATTAAAACGTCGTGTGGAAGAAAATTAGGAAAAATATGTTTTTTATTTTAATTTGCTAATTTTTAGTAATTAGTTGTTTAATTAAAATAAATTAAGAAATTAATTAAATTTTGTTAACATTCTGGGAATGCCGTGTAAAATTGCTGGAAATAGTCAAATTTAGTTGATTTTGAATTGTTATTAATTTAGGAATAATTTAGTAATATAAGTTACGGATAAAATAATTATTGGGGATAAGTTGTAAAGTGTAGGGATAAAAAGGAATAATAATATTAGTAACATGTTTATTAGGGCCAAATACTAATAGTGTTATTAATACAATTATCTTACTTTGGATAAGGTTACAAATTAGTATATGATATAATATTAAAATTAGTATCCGAAAGGGTAAGATTATAAGTATATGATATATATATTTTAAGGATAATATATTATATGAGTTTTGAAGATATATAAGATATTACTAGGGATAAGAAAGGAAACAGAGTAATAGATATACATGTTATGTTTCGGTCTCTGGCTAGGAAAGACTTGGTATTTAAGGTGGCCAATATACGTGCCGCACCTCTCTTTCCTGGGACTCCGAACATTTCATTTCCTATTACGGTCACCTAGTATTTCCCAATATATGATATGATATGATTAAGTAAAGATATAAGATACAATATAAAGATCGCCCCTGCGATGACGCAAAGGTCATCAATCGGGTTAAATAAGATAGGACGCCCTTGCGATAACGCAAAGGTTATCAATTGGGTTTAGTCGATGCCACTGCTCACATGGGACGAACGCAAAGGTTCCCCCGCGCAGTTCTTGGTCTTAGAACATGTAGCCGTCTGGTAACCGTATCTGCGAGCCGCTACCAGGAGTTATGGCCATAGCTTAGGCTTAGTTCTCGCAAAGGAGGGCTACGGGTGGGACGCAAAGGTTCACCCCGACTTGTTCTAGGAAAGTTGCGAACGCAAAGGTTCGCTACGAGCTGAAGAAGACAGTCCGCAAAGATGATATGTTAAGTTAAGTTGATATAATAAGTACATATGTAAAGTTAAGAAGATATTATGTCCTTATTATAAGATTGATGTAATGATATGATAAGTGCATATGTTAAGATAAGAAGCTATTATGCCCTTATTATAAGATTGATGTTATGATATAAGATGAGATGTAATTATAAGATATGAATTACGATTAAGAAAGATTATGATAAGATATAATTTATGATATGATAAGATTATGATATGAAATTCGATGATAAGATTATGAAAAGATATGATTAGGATTTACTGATGATATCATGTAAGAAGGTGGTGAGGTATAATTCTAAGTTGTATAATATAAAGTACAAGTTCAGTATATTATAAGTCTTCCGCTGTGTATATTTCTGTAATTATTCGAGTATGTTAGCGTGTGTATGTATGCGAATGTTGAATGTATTTTGTATGTATTCTAACCGTATCTGCAGGGTTGTTTGTACGTATTCTATATGAAGATTATACGTATTCTAACCGTATCTCTGCAGGTGTATTTATACGTATCTTTATACGTATCTTTATACGTACTTGTATACGTATTTCTGTACGTACATTTATACGTACGTCTATACGTTCTTTTATACGTATTTTTATACGTACATTTATACGTAATTTGTATATTTATGTGTAAAACATGTATTAAGTTCTTTACAGTTTTTATGATAATTTCTATGCTATTATGTGTTTGGTGGTCCCTCGATTAAATGGGACAGCCTAGTTACTCGCCACTGATGGTGGACCCCCCCTCAGTTTCAGGTGACGTTGCAGCAGATTAGAGCGGGCTTCGCCGGATGGGCTTGAGAGTTTGGGCCTCTATTTAAGTATTCTAGTTTAGTCAGAACTATTTAAACCTTTATTTAGTTTGTTACTAAGATCCTAGCATGTTGGGACAGTATTTTTCAGACTTTTGATGTAATATTAATTAGAGGTTTATTATGGATTCTAGCAGCTATAGTTAATAAAGGTTAATTCTTTCCTTTGTAATATTGAATTATGGTCTAATTAGATTAAGTAATGATCCGAATGTTGATTACCCTTCGTAAATCGACAAGCTAAAAAGTCGGGTCGTTACAGTTGGTATCAGAGCCATAGGTTTGACCCTAAGTTACTTCTTCACAAGTAACTTCGAAAGTTGAGCGCTTTATGAACCCGAGTGAACCTTAGCCTAATATGGAAAACCTGGATGAGTGAACCATGGGTAGAAGCCAGGGTTAAGACGATTTATCGTTTTCGTTTCGCGTTGGCGCCGTTTCGTATGTCGTGTATTTCTTAACGCGATTGTTGTTTCAGGATGTCGATCCCACGACCTTCAAGTTCCTGCCGTCGTCGTCGCAACTTAGAAGACGCAATTCTTACTTTGGCACAGAATAGCATGCGAGTCCAGAATTCCCAGTCGTCTTCGTTCGATCGGATTGCTCGTTTACGTCCTCCGACGTTACTATGTGCTTTTGTATGAACTAACAATAGGAATGTTTAAGTGTGTACGTACAGGATGACGCCCCCAAGGCCAAACCTCAGACTTCGACGCCGGAACCATCAATTCGTAGCCGTGACCGGTGTTTTATCAGAGTGGCGCAGCAGAAGCGTGGTGAGCCCATAACCCACAGGTCCAGGATCGGATTTCTCGTCATCGGCGTCCTACCAATGATGGCACGTCTGACCCCGTGATGCGCAAGAGCTGGATTTGAGAGATGGAGAAACGGTTCGACGCAATCGGTTGTCCGGAAGATAAACGAGTTCAGATCGCTAGCTACTACCTTCGATTAGAAGCAGACGACTAGTTGGTAACGGTTCGCCGCAGGGAAGAGCTGTGAAGACCATGACACGAGAAGAGTTTACCTCCAAGCTACGAGAACGTATCTTTTCCGACGAGCTTAGGTGGCAAAAGCCAGAGGAGTTCCTGACGCTCGCTTAGGGGACCATGTCAGTTCAGACATTTACCGACAAGATCGCGAAGCTGTCCAGATTTGTCGCTGCAATATCTCCAACAGAAGCTGAGAAGCTGAAGCGGTATATCAAAATGACGAGTCCTCGCATTAGGGTACACGTTACCGGCAACCGGTCAGCATCGTTACAGAACGCGTACGAGACCGCTTTAGAGGTTCAAGCATCGTTCGAGGAGGAAAAGGCTACAAGGAAGAGAACCAGGGAAAGCCAACCAGCCGCAATCGCAGGACGGGCAAGCAACCAACGTTCCCGAGACCCCGGTTTGCAGAGGATGCGAGAACGAACGTCATTCCGGAAAGAGGTGCGACGGGTTATAATAGTGTGTTGCGTATGCAGACAAGGAAGGCGCGAGACTTGGGCGTGACCAAAGAACAAACCGGCAACAATGGTGAGCCGAGTACAAGTGAAGAACCGAGTCTTCTACGTGACCAAGAAGAGGCGGACGCACAGCTGACATAACTACGTGTACGGTCTCCGTCTACGGCTGATCGTTTATGTTTTAGTTGTTCCATTGTTTTCTTACGTGAGCTTCTTTAAGTAAATTTCGAGGACGAAATTTATTTAAGGAGGGGTGATTGTAACGACCCGGAATTTTGGGCCAGAAAATTTCGCGGTTATTAATGATATGTCTTAATTCTAAGTCCAAAAGGCCCATTTAATTTTGGACTGTTTTATTTTTAGCCCTTTCTTTTTCATCAAATTGGGCCAAATACCCAATTTGTTCTTTTATTTCCTTTTGGCCGGTTCTGTTCTTCCATTTGGGCCAATGGGTATTTTTAATTTAGTTGGGTAATTATGTTAATTACCAATTAAGTAGGCCTAAGTAATTATCAACCAAGCCCATGACTTGGCCCCTTTGTTTTAGTCCACACGATCAGCTCCCCCTTCCCCTTATTTTAGGACTTGCAACCCTTCCTTTTGTTCTATAAATAGGGCTCTTGTCCCTTATTTTGCCATTATGCATTTAAGCACATAAACTCCAAATTCTAAAGATCATCATCCTCTCTTCTTCCCCTCTCAAAAGTCGAACCCCTTTAATTTTTCCTTGGATTAATTAAGCGAATCCAGGTAACTTCGCTTTCCTCTTTAATCTATGGGTAGAAAAACACATAGTTAATTAGGAATTGAAGCATGAAAATTGTAGGAAGTTTAATATTGTTTTCATATGAACATGTCGAGCATGAAGCATGAATTTCTTAATTGATTTTTATGTATTTTCTTGATTTTATGTATGATCTTGTATAATTTATTTACCAATCAAATCTTGTTATTTCTTGATTAATTTTTCATGGTATCTGGTTTACTGTTTGATTATTAACCATGATTTATTTCGTGGAAAAATTCGTCTGTTTATTGTTTATAAAAATTTAATCTTTCAAACCGGTAAAACTGTCCAGAATAGGTTTACGAATTTATTAGTGTACTTAATCAATTCGGAATGCTACGAAATTTTATATGGAAGTCAGTGATAATGTTTTACAGCTTGTGTTAAATTTTCGTAATTTTTAAAGATCGTTTGATATGGCATAAAATTCTGAAACCGAATTCAGCCTAATCTGACTGGTTAGTTATAAAATCACTTAAAAATAGTAAAAGATGTTATTTTTAGACGAAATGTATGCACGTAAATACTTGAACCCATATTTAGCTCCCATAAAAATTTCCAGATTTTTAGAGATCTTTAGATGGTCGTTTTTAATTTAATTCTTTAAAAATCAGATTGTATAAAATAGGGCAATTGAATTATTAAAATATGCTATTATTAATTATTGAATTTTCGAGTGGTACAAAATTTAAAGGAGGAAATAAAAATGTTATTTTTATACTAATCTTGAACATGCTAGATTAAATATGTGAATCTTTATTTTAAATCTTTATTTAATTCCATGAATCTTTAAATTCTTGAATATGTAAATTTGTTCTTGAATTATATTCTAAAATCTACTTACTCTCGGGATTCTCCCGAGTGAGCTAAAGATTAAAACATTAAAAGTTGTGTTATTTCTTGTTTATATGTATATGCCGTGTATGTATGATTTTAATCTTGTTATGTTATGTTAAGTATAATTTTTCGTAAGAATTGTTTATTTAATTTAAGTGTTTGCTGTAGATTAAATTATATGAATTAATTAAATAATTTTTATTAAAAGATATTAAAACGTCGTGTGGAAGAAAATTAGGAAAAATATGTTTTTTATTTTAATTTGCTAATTTTTAGTAATTAGTTGTTTAATTAAAATAAATTAAGAAATTAATTAAATTTTGTTAACATTCTGGGAATGCCGTGTAAAATTGCTGGAAATAGTCAAATTTAGTTGATTTTGAATTGTTATTAATTTAGGAATAATTTAGTAATATAAGTTACGGATAAAATAATTATTGGGGATAAGTTGTAAAGTGTAGGGATAAAAAGGAATAATAATATTAGTAACATGTTTATTAGGGCCAAATACTAATAGTGTTATTAATACAATTATCTTACTTTGGATAAGGTTACAAATTAGTATATGATATAATATTAAAATTAGTATCCGAAAGGGTAAGATTATAAGTATATGATATATATATTTTAAGGATAATATATTATATGAGTTTTGAAGATATATAAGATATTACTAGGGATAAGAAAGGAAACAGAGTAATAGATATACATGTTATGTTTCGGTCTCTGGCTAGGAAAGACTTGGTATTTAAGGTGGCCAATATACGTGCCGCACCTCTCTTTCCTGGGACTCCGAACATTTCATTTCCTATTACGGTCACCTAGTATTTCCCAATATATGATATGATATGATTAAGTAAAGATATAAGATACAATATAAAGATCGCCCCTGCGATGACGCAAAGGTCATCAATCGGGTTAAATAAGATAGGACGCCCTTGCGATAACGCAAAGGTTATCAATTGGGTTTAGTCGATGCCACTGCTCACATGGGACGAACGCAAAGGTTCCCCCGCGCAGTTCTTGGTCTTAGAACATGTAGCCGTCTGGTAACCGTATCTGCGAGCCGCTACCAGGAGTTATGGCCATAGCTTAGGCTTAGTTCTCGCAAAGGAGGGCTACGGGTGGGACGCAAAGGTTCACCCCGACTTGTTCTAGGAAAGTTGCGAACGCAAAGGTTCGCTACGAGCTGAAGAAGACAGTCCGCAAAGATGATATGTTAAGTTAAGTTGATATAATAAGTACATATGTAAAGTTAAGAAGATATTATGTCCTTATTATAAGATTGATGTAATGATATGATAAGTGCATATGTTAAGATAAGAAGCTATTATGCCCTTATTATAAGATTGATGTTATGATATAAGATGAGATGTAATTATAAGATATGAATTACGATTAAGAAAGATTATGATAAGATATAATTTATGATATGATAAGATTATGATATGAAATTCGATGATAAGATTATGAAAAGATATGATTAGGATTTACTGATGATATCATGTAAGAAGGTGGTGAGGTATAATTCTAAGTTGTATAATATAAAGTACAAGTTCAGTATATTATAAGTCTTCCGCTGTGTATATTTCTGTAATTATTCGAGTATGTTAGCGTGTGTATGTATGCGAATGTTGAATGTATTTTGTATGTATTCTAACCGTATCTGCAGGGTTGTTTGTACGTATTCTATACGAAGATTATACGTATTCTAACCGTATCTCTGCAGGTGTATTTATACGTATCTTTATACGTATCTTTATACGTACTTGTATACGTATTTCTGTACGTACATTTATACGTACGTCTATACGTTCTTTTATACGTATTTTTATACGTACATTTATACGTAATTTGTATATTTATGTGTAAAACATGTATTAAGTTCTTTACAGTTTTTATGATAATTTCTATGCTATTATGTGTTTGGTGGTCCCTCGATTAAATGGGACAGCCTAGTTACTCGCCACTGATGGTGGACCCCCCCTCAGTTTCAGGTGACGTTGCAGCAGATTAGAGCGGGCTTCGCCGGATGGGCTTGAGAGTTTGGGCCTCTATTTAAGTATTCTAGTTTAGTCAGAACTATTTAAACCTTTATTTAGTTTGTTACTAAGATCCCAGCATGTTGGGACAGTATTTTTCAGACTTTTGATGTAATATTAATTAGAGGTTTATTATGGATTCTAGCAGCTATAGTTAATAAAGGTTAATTCTTTCCTTTGTAATATTGAATTATGGTCTAATTAGATTAAGTAATGATCCGAATGTTGATTACCCTTCGTAAATCGACAAGCTAAAAAGTCGGGTCGTTACAGGATTAGCCAATTGTGGGGCAAAAAGGTTAGTCATGGCCATTAAATTGGCCATCCTATGCCTCAAAAAGCCCGGAATTCCACAGAATTTCGAAAAGAAATTGAAAAGGGAGACCTACAATGAGCTCTACCCCCCTCACAAAACGAAATTCCTCCGGAATTTCCATCACTACCAAGCAAGAAAAGGCAATATCACAAGTACAAAAGCTAAAAACTAAAATTGTTCAAATGACTATTCATCAAAAGGATACACGGGTTGCCTCCCGGAAGCACTTCTTTAACGTCACTAGCTTGACGCAGCCCCCCCACCACAAAGGCGGAGAGCACGAAGAGTGCTTAGTTTTAAAGTCCCTAAGCATTGGACCATCCATTATAAGTTCTTAATCAAAAGAGGGATCATCCCTCACAACATCCAACCGCAAGCAAGAAGGGTCGGGGATCTCTTCGTTGGAGTAGTACTTCTTTATCCTTTGGCCGTTGACCTTGAACAAATTGTCGCCTTGTTGGAGCTCAAATGACCCATATGGAAACACCTTGGTGATCGTATAGGGACCGGACCACTTAGATTTGAGCTTCCCGGCTCTCAACTTCAGCCTAGAATTAAAAAGGAGCACTTTGTCACCCACTTGAAAATTACGATCCTTGATCTTCCGATCATGCCACTTCTTTGATTGCTCCTTGTACACTTTGGAACTCTCATAGGCATCATGTCTTAGCTCTTCCAACTCACTTAGCTTGAGGAATCGTGCTTTTCCGGCGGCATCCATATCCATGTTCAAGTGCTTCAAAGCCCACCAAGCTTTGTATTCTAGTTCCACCGGTAAATGACACCCTTCTCCATAAACTAGCCGGTAAGGAGTTGTCCCAATCGGAATCTTGTAGGCCGTCCGAAGAGCCCAAAGCGTATCATCCAATCTCAATGACCAATCCTTTCGTGTTTAATTCACCATCTTCTCTAAAAGGTTCTTGATTTCTCTATTGGATACCTCGACTTGCCCTTGAGTTTGAGGGTGGTAGGGCAAGCCCACTCTTTGGGTGACTCCATACTTCTTCAAGAGCGCACGAAAGTGATTTTTCGTGAAGTGAGAGCCTCCATCGCTTATGATGCATCGAGGTACTCCGAATCTCGGGAATATAACCTTCTTAAGGAGACGGACCACTACCTTGTGGTCATTGGTTGGGGAGGCAATTACTTCAATCCACTTAGTCACGTAGTCTACCGCCACCAGAATGTAGAGGTTGCCACACGATGATACAAAAGGACCCATGAAGTCGATTCCCCACACGTCGAAAGGCTCAACATGCAAAGTAAAGTTTTGGGGCATCTCATGACGTTTTGTAATTCCTCCGGTCCTTTGGCATCGGTCACATCTTTGGATGAATGAGTGAGTATCTTTTTGCAATGAAGGCCACCACAACTTGCATTCAAGAACCTTGGCCGCCGTCTTATCAACACCACCATGGCCTTCGCTTGGTAAAGAGTGACAATGCTTCAAGACCCCTTCCACCTCGTATTCCGGAACACACCGCCGGAACAACCCATCATTACACTTCTTGTAAAGGTAGGGGTCTTCCCAAAAGTAGCGGCGAGACTCCTTGATCATTCTTTTCTTGTGGTGGGAATTGAAGTCTTGAGGGAAGTCTCCACACACAAGGAAATTCGCCATGTCGGCGAACCATGGGATAGTCTTGGAAACGATTGCTATCAAAGCTTCATCACGAAGCTCATCATCAATAGGTAGCTCTTCCTCTTCATATATGGGGTGATCAAGGGGCAACCAGGAAAGATGATCGGCCACATAGTTTTCACAACCCTTCTTATCCCGAATCTCAACATCAAATTCTTGGAGGAGAAGTACCCATCGGATGAGGCGGGGCTTAGAATCCTTCTTGGCCCATAAATACTTGATTGCCGTGTGATCGGTGTACACTACCACCTTGTTGCACATCAGATATGATCGAAACTTATCAAAAGCAAAGACAACGGCGAGCATCTCCTTCTCTGTGGTGGTGTAGTTCTTTTGAGCTCCATCTAAAGTTCTACTAGCATAAGCAATCACATGAAGCTTCTTATCTTTTCTTTGCCCTATCACCTCTCCCACTGAAAAGTCAATCGCATCACACATTAGCTCAAAAGGTGAGTCCCAATCCGGGGCTTGCACTATAGGCGCACTAATACAGGCACTTTTTAAAGTTTCAAAAGCCTTAATGCAAGCATCTCCGAATTCGAACTCCCTATCCTTATGAAGTAAGTCGGTCAAGGGGCGCGCAATAGAAGAGAAATCTTTAATGAACCTACGGTAGAACCCGGCATGCCCGAGGAAGGCCCGGACTCCGGTCACCGTAGTAGGTAGGGGAAGCTTCTCTATTGCGGCCACCTTGGCCGGATCTACCTCAATACCCTTTTTCGAGACTTTATGGCCAAGGACTATGCCTTCCTCAACCATAAAGTGGCATTTTTCCTAATTCAAAACAAGATTCGTCTCTTGACAACGCTTCAATACTCGCTCGAGATTAGCTAAACAATTGTCAAGAGATGAACCACAAACACTAAAATCATCCACAAATACTTCAATAGCATCCTCTAGCATGTCGGAGAAGACAGCGGACATGCACCTTTGAAAAGTAGATGGGGCATTGCATAAACCGAAGGGCATTCTCCGGTATGCGAATGTCCCAAATGGGCATGTGAAAGTAGTCTTCTCTTGATCCTCGGGGTGGATCGGGATTTGGAAAAATCCCGAATACCCATCAAGGAAGCAAAAGTAAGAATGTCCTACTAACCTCTCCAACATTTGGTCCATGAAAGGCAAGGGGTAATGATCTTTCTTCGTGGCTTTGTTGAGCCTACGATAGTCAATGCACATCCTCCACCCGGTCACCGTCCGGGTGGAGACATCATTCCCCTTGTCATCCTTGATAATGGTCATACCCCCTTTTTTGGGAACCACATGGACGGGACTTACCCACTTGCTATCGGAGATAGCGTAGATAATCCCCGCCTCACGGAGTTTCAAGACCTCTTTCTTCACCACCTCCTTCATGGTGGGATTCAACCTTCTTTGGGGTTCTATAGAGGAGGTATGGCCATCATCAAGATGGATCCTATGCATGCACAAACTCGGACTAATCCCTTTCAAATCGTCAATGCTATACCCGATGACTCCTTGATATTTACGCAAAAGTTGTTTCAATTTTTCCAAAGAAAGGTCATCAAGGCTAGCATTGACAATAAAAGGGTAACAACAAGCGTTATCAATGAAAGCATATTTGAGTGAAGGGGGAAGGGGTTTCAATTCTACCTTGGGAGGAGGCGTGGTCTTCTCCTCCTTATCCTCGGTTTGGATCAATGGGAGTTCGTCTAATGGTTCATCTTCCACCGGGCAAGCTTGGTCAAGAGAGGCTTCAAGTTCCGTAGCCTCCTTGGATTTCTCAACCCCATCCTCTAATTGCATAACTTCTTCAAGAGGATCTTCCCTTCTTAGATGAACCCGTTCACACTCATCAAGCTCATTACTCACAAGATCAACCCGGCAAAGTTTTTCAACCATCGGTTTCTTCATCAACTTAGAGAACTCAAACACTAATCTTTCATCGGCCACTTCACAAGTTATGGTATTATCTCGGCAATTCACTACTGCACCAAGAGTGTGAAGAGCTTCCCGACCTAGGATGAGAGGTGTGGTCGGGTCCTCTTCGATATCCATGACAACAAAGTCGCATGGGGCAATGAGATTTCCAACCCTTATCGGCACATCCTCGAGCTCTCCACAAGGAACCTTGGTAGATCGATCGGCCATTTGAATCACTTTTCTTGAAGGAATCATCTCATAATCCAAGAGTTTAGCAATGGAGAGGGGCATCAAGCTAACACTTGCCCCTAGGTCGGCTAAGGCTCCCTTGGTACCCAAATCACCTATCATGACCGGTAGAGTGTAGCTTCCCGGATCCCTTAGCTTGGGCGGCATCTTCCGTTGCAAGATCGCACTCACTTGAGATGGTAGAGTGACCATCTCATCAATTTGCTTCCTCTTGTTAGAAAGAAGTTCTTTGAGGAACTTAGCATATGTTGGCATCTCTTTGATTGCTTCAAGAAAGGGGACATTAAGAGTGAGTCCCTTCATGCATTCCATGAACTTGTGATACTTTGCATTGAGTCTCCTCTCCACAAGCCTCTCCGGATATGGAGGCTTTGGAGCATACTTGGCGAATTCCGGTGGTGTGGTTGAAGTAGCATCTTCCAAACTTGCTTTTCTCCCCCTATCCCTTTTCTTTCTTTTGTCACCCCCCAAATCTTGCCCATCATCGCCACCCTTAGCATTTGAATTCTCCACCATGACCTCCTCTTCTACCACCTTGTCTTCTTTACTTTGGGGTGCGTCCTCATTAATTTGTTGCTCCTCGGTAGACCCATCATAGACTGCTCCCGATCTTAAATGGATGGCATTCACGGAGTGAGAAGCGGGGTTGGCCGAAGGTTGTCCCGATAGCTTTTCATTTGAAAGTTGGGCCACTTTGTTGGCCAATTGGGCAATTTGGGTGTCGGTCATTTTTTGGTGGGAAGTGATTTCTTTGATTTGGGTGCTTTGTTGACCTAACTCCTTTTGGAATCCACTCATCTCTCTTTGGAGGTTTTTGAATTGGTCTAAGATGAGTTGGGTGTCTTGAGTTGGGGTATGGTGAGGCATAGAAGGGTTAGGGAATGGAGGATTGGGATGATTTTGTGGAGGGTTGAAGTTTTGGTTGAAAGGTGGCTTGTTGAAAGGTTGCCGGTTTGGATGATTTGGGTGGTTGTAGTACCCTCCTTGATTGGGGTTGTTGTTGGTGTAGTTGGATTGCCCACCTTGTTCATAAGGCCTTTGGTTACTTCTGAAATTCTCTCGGAAATCTCTTTGATTGTATTGATAGCCCATAGCCGCCACTTGTTTCGGGTGGAAATCCCTACCACCACAATAACTAGCATCATGGTTTGTACCGCCGCAGTGTTCACAAGAGAAGACCGGAGCCTTGGTGGATGGTGTAGAAGTTGATGCCACTTGAGATTTACCCATCTTTTTGTCAATGATTTTCTCCATGTAAGCCTTAAATTGTTCGGGGTCAAGCTCATACTTCCTCGGCTTCTTGGTTGTTGCTCTTGATTGACCTCCCCATGCACAATCTTGCACCACTTCTTCAATCTTATCTTCTAGCTCAGCTTGGGGAACTTTAGAGATTTGGCCTCCACAAGCGGCATTAAGATGTGACTTGGGGATAGGATCCAACCCATCATAGAAAGTCCGGATGAGTTGGTTCTTAGAATATTCATGATTGGGGCAAGCTCGAACATACTCATTGATCCTTTCCCATGCCTCACTTAGTGACTCCCCGTCCTCTTGTTGGAACGTAGCAATCTTTCTTCTCTTTTCGGCGGTCTTTTCTTCGAAGATAAACTTTTTGAGAAACGCCGAGGCCACTTCACTCCAAGTAGTCAATGATCGTGGCTTAAGATTCTTAAGCCATCTATAGGCACGCCCGGAGAGAGAGTGACGGAAAAGGTGCATCCGGATGTAGTCTTGAGTCACTTGGTTGGTTTGAACCATGGCACAAAGCTCCAAGAATCGGTTGAGATGCTCAATAGGGTCTTCATGTGCCATCCCCGTGAATTGATTTTGCAGGACCATGTTGGTGTAGTGGGGATGTATGGTGAAATTAGTGTTGGTTGTGGGAAGGAGTAGTCCGCTTGTAAGCTCATAGTTGTCCGGAGCCCCAAAGTCTCGGAAAAACGGGCCGGAATTTTCATCACCCATGCTTTCTGTTGATGTGCTTGATGTGTCAGGATGGTTTTCCCCAAACTCACCTAAGTCTCGATACAAATTACGAACCCCACGCAAAGTACGGTTGATATCAAGGTTAAGAGAGTATTCGGGAGGCCCTTGGGACCGCCTTTGCATTCAACACTAGCATCAAACACAACTAAGCAAGGTGTTAGCAATTGACGACACCAACCACAAATAACAACACTAATTTAATGATAAAGAAAATAGGCAAAATTAAAAATAAAACGTAAAAATAAAATAAAAACAAATCAAACAATAACGAACTAAATAACACCGTAGTTCCCCGGCAACGGCGCCAAAATTTGATCGGGGCTTAGGGGTCGTTAGTTCCTAATCCGGTCAATAATAATTACCCTAGGCTAACCTAACAAGTAGTATAGGAAAGTAAGGGGTCGAACCACAAGAAACTAGCGGATTACTTAGTCCAGTTATTGAGTGAAAAGGGGGTTTTTAATAAAGAGGAGAGGTGATTAAACTAATTTAAATAATTAAATCTAATTAAACAAATTAAATTAAAATGAAGTAAAATCAACGATTAAAGAGCACTAGGGAAAAGGGGCAAAACACGATATTCCAAAAATTAAGCACGAAGCAACCACATAACAAGCATAAAATCAATTGTTTCAAGCAAGGAGATTAGTTAATGCAAGTGGGCTTAGATTTCTCAGCCAACCCACTTACATAACATCTCAATCTAGACCAAACCAAACACCATGGATCGAATCGCTCGGTAGACTAGATCTCTCATTCTCTACCTCGCTCACAATCCGGGTCGAAATACCCTAGACCTTTTCTAACATATTGTCTCTAACCTCATGCTTAGATTTCTCAACCACACTTGGTTAGTCCAATATTCTATCCTAGAAGTTGGCCAAACTCCTAATCTAGCATTTTAATCCATGTTAGAAAACAAGCATCAACAAATAATTTCACACCAAACTAACAATTACTCCATGTTCAATAATCAAAATACCATCATTTTCCCCCTCCCCTAGCTAGAAATCTAGCCTAGGAGAGGGATGTTCATACTAACAAAAGCCATAAATAAAGCAAACATAATAGAAGGCGTAGAGAAACTAATAGACATGGAAGATAACAACTAGACTTGCAAATACTAATTCAAAGATTTAAACTTAAAATCTCAAAAACAATGAATAAGAAACTATAGCTAATGATAAATAATAACTCAACAAATAATGACATACAAATGATGAACAAATAACAAAGAAAGAAAGATTGAGAGATGTTACCAAACTAGAAGATTGAATAAATAGATTGATTGCAAATGGAGAAGAGATTGTTGAAGATTACGAACTAAAAGTATCAAAACTCTAGTGTTTCTCTCTCTAAAATATCTGAAAAATGTGCTAAGTGTAATGAAAATTTTTCGTGCCCTTAACCTAGAATAGTTGGGGTATTTATATATTAAATGAGGGAGAAGGGGAATATTCAGAATAAATGAGCCGTTGCAGGTGGGAGCGGACGCTCTGAGGAAGGGGAGCGGACGCTCCATTCATGGCGAGCGGACGCTCCATGCATGGGGAGCGGATGCTCCATGGGTTGGAGCGGACGCTCCATGGGTTGGAGCGGACGCTCTGGCCTTTGCTAGCAGCCACTGGACTTTGTGATCTAGGCCGAGCGGACGCTCTGAGGGGGTGGAGCGGACGCTCGGCGTTGGTGTTGCCATTTCATTCCACTTCAAGCTTTGAACTGTCACTCCCGGGCTCGGGCTTCGCACACAAGGCTCCGAATGCTTTGGCGTGGACCTGAAACATCTCATGCAAAATATCAAAGCACTTGTATTCCCATTTTCTCTCAAAAATGCATAGAAAATACCCAAAAAATGAAACGAGACCCAAAACTTGGTAACATGAAACGAGCGGAGGAAAAACCAATTAAAAATGCACAAATATGGGCAAAACAAAGAATAAAAAAGGATGAAAAATGACCTATAAGATGGTGCACAATTAGTGATTAGTAATTTAGTATTGTAATTTTTTTTCTCTAAAGGAATGACTTTACTCTCTTCTTTTGTCTTTTTTACCTTATTTTTATTATTGTAATATGTAAATCTTTTATTTTTTAAAAATAAATTAACTAGGGACATACTAAATTTATTACATTGAAAATTAAAATATAAAAAATATTACTATAAAATTTTATCGAGTTGCTCACGAGCTTATCGAGTCGAGTTGGGCCTTGCTCAACTCGACTCACTAAGGTATCGAGTCGAGTTCGAGCTCAAGCCGAGTTCCTTCGAGCCGAGCTTTGACCGAGCTGAGCTCGAGCTACTCGCGATCGAATCAACTCGATAAGCACCCCTATGCATGACTAATCATGCCTAATTTGCATTTGGCCCAAAAATTCTTAACTGATTAGAAAATTAAATATTAAAATTCTAATTAATTAAATTAATATTAAAATAAATAATAAAACAACCAAAAATAGAAATAATCGTAATTATTCAAATAAAATAAAAATAAATAGTCCAAATAAATTTTGGACCATACATCAAATATCATAAATACACAAATAATGCAAAACAGAAATACTAATAAAACTGGGTCGTTACATGAACTGCCTGACCTGCCCGTCGGTGATACTTGCAAGTGCTTGGGCCTCGATCCATTCGGTGAAGTAGTCTACGGCCACCAAAAGAAACTTTTTCTAGGCTATTGCCGGAGCTGAGGGAAAGGGCCGAGTATGTCCATACCCCACTTGTTAAAGGGCAGTGTAGGTGTAATGGTTGCTAAGTCTTGCGAGGGCCTTCTTGGTATATCCCCGTGTAACTGACACTGCTTACATTTTTGGACGAGGGCCATGGTGTCCTTATTGATTGATGGCCAGTAGTATCTTGTCCTGAGTGCCTTGCTTGCAATGGTACGTACTCCCTGATGGCTACCGCATACCCCTTCATGTATTTCTTGTAAGATGCTATTTCCTTCCTCGGGGTGACACACTTCAGTAGGGGATGAGTGTAGGATAGCTTGTACAATTTTTTATCGTACCAAAGGTAGTTCCAACTGAGGGCCTTGACCCGAGCTTGCTCCCTTTCCTCTGGGGGTAGCTGATGGTCTCTCAGGTAAGAGATGATGCTGGTTCTCCAGTCGGCTTGTTGGGCCACGGTGTTGACGCTGAGTTCATTGATGGTGGACTCAGGCAACACCTCCCAGGTAATAATCCGAGGGTGTGTTCCTTCGGCTGAGCTGGCAAGTCTAGCAAGGGCGTCTGCCTGCGTGTTTTCTGACCTGGGGATGTGGTCGAGGGTGAAGTGTTCGAACTATGCTATGAGCGTTTTACACTTTTGTAAATACATCTTCATAGCTTCTTCCTTTGCCTCATATTCCCCATATGAGGCGAAGGTGCGCGCTTTTCAGATATGAGGCGTTCGCACTTTAAGTGCGGTAAAACATAAAAATTAATACTAGACCTTATTTTTTACTCAACCCCACATAAAAAATATATATACTATATCTTTTAATTTTTATGTGCAACAAACTATTTTTTACCCGTTTTGTTATTACTACGTATGTTTTATGTTTTAATGAAACCTACCCAATTTGATGTACAATTTCATTGATGGATTATGCCTATGAAGTAATTGTCGTTGTAATATATGTCTGATTTTACTATGGTAGAAATGAATCGTAGTTGGATGTATGGAGATCGAACGGAAAGGGAATTTCGAGATGGAGTTATGCCATTCCGGTTGCCAGCCTTAGAGCATCAAAGTTTTAAGAAAACTCCTACTATAGCTTATCCTTGTCATGATTGTGGTAATGCAAAGAGGTGGGACTGAGTGTGGCTACTACGTAATGAGATACATGTACGAGATAGTGAACCTTTACAACAAATGTAAGGGTGATTTACAACAGGTATGTTGATTTTATTTGTAGTTTAGGAGAGAAAGTGGTTATGAACCCCACTTTATTTACATATTTTGCTGCATATTGTTGTTTTAAAATGTAAGGGTGAATTACTACTTGTCGTTCTAAGTATGGAAATGGGATTGAAAAAAACCCAAAAATAGCCAAAAACAATCCATTCTACTTGTTAGTGTTCCAAAATGACCTCTTACTGCGTACAAGATTCAAATGAGTTATAGAATGATTGAATAAATGTTTTAGGACATGGATAAAGCTTAAAAACAAAAAAAAAAATATGTTGATTACTGTGGAGATAGGAACAGAAACACCCAAAAATTAGCAAAAAGGACATATTTCACTACTTGTCGTTCTAAAATGTTGTTTTGTTGCATAGAATCATGCAAATTGGTTCTAAAATGATAATATAGATGTATAGGACATGAATAAAGGTTAGAAACATGAAATAGGTTGATAAGTGTGGAAATGGGATTGAAAACCACCCAAAAATAGCCAAAAACGATCCTTTATACTTATTAGTGTTCCAAAATGACCTCTTATTGCGTACAAGATGCAATTGAGTTATAGAATGCTTAAATAAATTTTTTAGTACATAGATAAAGCTTAAAAACAAAAAAAAATATGTTGATTACTGTGGAGATGGGAACAGAAACACCCAAAAATTAGCAAAAGGACATATTTCACTGCTCATCGTTCTAAAATGTTGTTTTGTTGCATAGAATCATGCAAATTGGTTCTAAAATGATAACATAGATGTATAGGACATAACTAAAGGTTAGAAACATGAAATAGGTTGATAAGTGTGGAAATAGGATTGAAAAACACCCAAAAATAGCCAAAAATGATCCATTCTACTTGTTAGTGTTCCAAAATGACCTCTTATTGCGTACAAGATGCATATGAGTTATATAATGCTTAAATAAATGTTTTAGGACATGGATAAAGCTTAAAAACAAAAAAAAATATGTTAATTACTGTGGAGATGGAAACGGAAACACCCAAAAATTAGCAAAAAGGACATATTTCACTACTTATCGTTCTAAAATGTTGTTTTGTTGCATAGAATCATGCAAATTGGTTCTAAAATGATAACATATATGTATAGTACATGACTAAAGGTTAGAAACATGTAATAGGTTGATAAATGTGGAAATGGGATTGAAAACCACCAAAAAATAGCCAAAACGATCCATTCTACTTGTTAGTGTTCCGAAATGACCTCTTATCGCGTACAAGATGCAAATGAGTTATAGAATGCTTAAATAAATGTTTTAGTACATAGATAAAGCTTAAAAACATGAAATATGTTGATTATTGTGGAAATGTGAATGGGAACACCCAAAATTTAGCAAAAAGCTAGGACATATTTCACTACCTGTCGTTCTTATGTTTTATTATTTCAAATATTATATTGTGATTATCATGTTGTTTCATTTGATTTGGTTTACAATATTTTGAAGGAATTTGTTGGAAGATATGACCCATACACTAAATCAGAGATTGATGAAGTTCGGGAGCAATGGGCAAGGTTCTTTCGGCCCTTTATGTTGAAATGATGATATGATAATTTGTAGAATTGTGTTTTTATTTGTATGTATGCGTCTATGTATTATCATTGACAAATTATTGGACCTTTGAGGTGTATACTATATTCGAAATACATTTTTGTAAAGAATTGATATGTTTGTATGTAGTATATTTATATTATATACATTTCGATCAATTCATCGATCCTTGGCGTGCGGCTCATTCCTTGGAGGCCTATGTATACGTATACGTACTGTACTGTATGATTCAATGATAATTATATATAATTGATTAATTTGTACATTTTAATATATAATTCAATGATAATTATATATAATATAAAAAATTTAAAAATAATCCAATTAAAACAATTGGACTCATTTGCATCGTGCCTTCAATGGCATGATCCAAATAACTATCTTATTTTTGTATCGCGCCATCAAATGCATGATGCAAATAAATGATTTATTTGCATCGTGCCTTCAAAGGCACGATACAAATAAATCAACATTTTGTTGCCAATAGGTGATGTATTTGCATCGTGCCTTAAAATGCACGATACAAATAGGTCACTTAATTGTATCGTGCATTTTAAGGCACGATGCAAATACTGTTTTTATTTGTAACTGCTTTATTTGTAACTGCAAATGCACGATACTAATAGCTTGAAATGCACGATGCAAATAGCCTTTTTTCTACTAGTGCCCGGATATTTGTCCGACCACCAGTTGTGAATCCGAGACTACTTTTAGTGAAGTAGGTCCAACAGCTTGGCATAGCCTCATCCCAAAGATGAGTGCCTCATACTCACATTCATTGTTGGATGCTGTGAATCCGAATCCTACGGCATACTCAATCCGTTCGCCCGTGCTTGTTTTGATGAGCAGACCGGCTCCGCTCCCTCCTTTAGTGGCCGAGCCATCGATATACAATTCCCATGGCTGACCATTGTCCTGAGTGGATGGACTATTGAAGCATTCCACAATGAAGTCAGCTAAAGCCTGAGCTTTGATGGCTCAGCAAGGCTCATATTGCAGGCCAAAATCTGAGAGCTGATCGGCCCAATCTGACATCCTAGTGGAGTTGTTCCTTCCTTCTATTGCCTTTTAGATGGGTTGTCCGGTTAGGACTCTGATCTGATGAGCCTGAAAGTATGGTTTCAATTTCCTGCTTGCCATGACCAGTGTGAAGACCATCTTCTCAATCTGAGAGTACTTTGATTTTACACCTTGGTATGCGTGGCTGATGAAGTAGACCGAGTACTGAACATGTTCCCTTTCGGCCACTAAATCCGCGCTGAGCGCATAGTCGGAGATAGCTAGGTAAAGGAACAACACTTCTCCTGGTAAGGGAGACACTAGCTTTGGAATCTGAGAGAGATTTTCCTTTAGCCTCTGAAAGGCTTCTTCAACCTCAGCGTTCCAGCTGAACATTGCTCTTGTCAATGCTTAAAAGAAGGGCAAGCTCTTGTCGGTTGACCGAGACAAGAAGCGGCCGAGTGCTGCAATGCAGCCAGTCAATCTTTGCACTTCCTTGACTGTCCTTGGTGACTACATGTCTTGAATGGCCTTGATTTTATCAGGATTAGCCTCCATGCCTCTTTCGTCTACGAAGAATCCGAGGCATTTCCCTCCTTTGACCCCCGAAGACATATTTCTTGGGATTTAGGTTCATGCTGAACTTCCTGTGTGTTTCCAAAGTTTCATTCATGTCCTGGGCATGACCTGAGGCCAACTTACTTTTGTCATCCACGAATACTTCAACGTTTTTCCCAATCTGTTTTTCAAAGACCTTGTTGACCAAACGTTGGTATGTGGCTCCGACATTCTTCAGACCGAAGGGCACGACATTGTAGCAGTAGACCCCTTGGTTGGTGATGAATGTTGTGTGTGGTTGGTCTTTTTCTGCCAAGGGGATTTGATGATATCCTATGTTGGCATCCATGAAGCTGAATAGAGCATGCCCCGCCGTTGAATCGACCAGCTTGTCGATCTTTGGCAAAGGATAATCGTCCTTGGAGCAAGCTTTGTTGAGATCGGTGAAGTCGACACACATTCTCCAAGTTTTGTTGAGCTTTCTTACCAGAACCACATTAGCAAGCCAATTGGCGTACTTACATTCCCGGATGAATCCAACCTCTAGTAATTTCTTGACCTCGCCGGCTACGGCCAAAATTCTTTCTTAGCCTTGGTGTCTGAGATTCTGTTTGATAGGTTTCTATCCTTCCTTGATGTTCAGCTCATGTTGCATTACTGAGGGATTGATATCGGGCATTTCATTGACTGAGAAGGCAAATACGTCTCGGTGTTCTCTGAGTACCGAGACTATTTCTTCTCTTTGTTTGTGGCCGAGAGTTCTTCCTACCCTGACTGTTTCTCCTTCACACCCGATAGTTACTTCTTCATTCTCCTCTGCTGGTTGTGGTCGGGAGTAACATTTGGGAGAGTCCGTGACAAACATTTCTTTCTCTGAGATACTGTCATTTGCCCCCATCATGGTTGGCTCCTTTCGTTATTCCCCGACCTTCTGGCCCGGTTTCTTGAAGCTGTTGACATAGCATTCCCAAGCTGAGTATTGATCTCCATATAGTCTTCCGACGGATCCAGTGTCCATCTCATAGTGAAAAAGTAGCTGATAGGTGGATATGGCCGCCTTGACTCGATTGAGAAGGGGCCTTCCAAGGATGACATTGTATGGTAGAGGCACGTCCACTACTATGAAATCTACCATCAAGTTTCTTCCTTCGTCCCTCTGTCCAATCCGGACTGGGAGCTTGATCGTTCCTTTGGGGTCGGTAGTCTGACCTCTGAATCCAACTAAGGGATAATGGATTCGTGTCAGTTGATCGGCCCCTAGGGTGTCGCGGCCCTAGACGCCTATCAAATATACAATTTATAAACCTAACAACTAACACGTAGTATTAGCGGAGTTGGGTCGATCCACGAGGAACTAATGCGGATTTAGTCGTGATTAACAATAATCCAAGGGTCTTTTATTTGTTGAGTGAAATAAGGAATTAAATCTAATCTACAACAAAAGAAATGAAACTAAGAAAAAAGAAATGGATTACAATACAAATTGAATATCAAAGGGTTAAAACTCTAAGGATTAGACTTCCTAATGTTATTTCAATCATAGGAATTATAATCATTGAATTAACTCATGTTCGATTATCTCAATTGCAAAGTGAATATTCAAAAAGCATCAACGGACTCAATCCCATCACCCTCTCTCGATTAGGCGATAGGAAATTCTAGGATTGGCTAAATTAACCTCTCTCGATTAGTCAAGTTAGCAAAACCCAAAATCGAGTTCATCAATTACTTTTATCAATTCACAATACTAATTACTATCTCTAACAATTAAGAAATTCTCATGGAAATCTTGAAAGCAATTATCAATTCATCAATAATCACCAAACTCATCATGAACACTTCACCAAGATATCATGCTTAAGTTCAAGAATTCTAGAGGAAATACAATCAAGATTATTCAAACACAACTAATCCAATGATAAACCCCCCAAAATCAATAACATTAAGTCATCCAATCCCTAGAAAAGAAACTACTCACTAATGGAAGCCATTAAAGCAAAAAATCAAGGAATTCAATTAAATCTATTCTAGAACAAAGAATTAATTCTATTGAAACTAAAATGACAACAAGAATTAGAGAATTACAATCTAAACAACAATGAAAACAAAAACAAAACCTGGATTGGAACTTCAATGGAAACTTATGAAATCTTGAGTAACAATGGTGAATCAAAGAACTTGAAGAAGAAAAGCTATTCTACTTGAATATTGGAAAACCTCGAAATTTGAGAGTGTGTTTTTTCTATTCTTGAGCAACTAGAGTACAATCTAATGAATGTCTAAAATCTGAAAACTTAGTCTCTAAACATATCCTAAAACCTTACTAAAAACTCAAAATTACACAAAGTACATGGCCTAAAACTTAATTCTCGAGTTGTACCGTGCACGATCGTGCAGTTGACTTGCACGATCGTGGCGAAACGAAGGACATTCTGCACGATCGTGCAGCTTATTACTGCACGATCATGCACTCCAAAAGGGCTCTCTGACCTCTGCACGATCATTCTGCACGATCGTGCAACTAAGTGCACGATCGTGCAGATCTGCGCACTCGGTCTTCAAATGCTCATATCTCCTTCTTTTCTTAGAGTAATTGAGCATATAATATATCAAATTAAAGCGCTTGGAATAAGGAATCTTCTCCAAGTGGAATCACCTAAAAAAGAGTTATAGAAAAAAAGATATGAGTCTTTGAATCAGACTATATATGCAAGAGCACTTGAAATGCTTCCATTTTGAGCCTAATTATTCAAGAAAACAAATAAAACACAAATTTATTGAAGGAAACCATGAAATAAGATAATTCTATACTAAAAGACTAAAAACCAAAGAAATAAAGTCTAAAAGGCCCGAAAGACAAGTGAAACAAAGCCGGAAAATGGGTCCACAATGGACCGATCATCAGCTCAGTAGTCAGAATGCCTAATTTTGTAAGGCAATCGAGTGTAATGATATCAGCTGAGCTACCACAATCAATGAGTACTATTTTGACCAAAGAGTTGGCAATCTTCACTTCGACCACTAAGGGGTCATCATGAGGGAACTGAGCTAATGGAATCGTGGTCTAATCGAAGACCATGGTTGGGAATGGTGGTTGTTCCTTGACAGCCATCACTAGGAATCTGAGTTGGCGAGCATGTGAATTCCTTGCTTTGTTGTTACTTCCTCCGGAGGAGATGCCTCCCGCAATGACAGACACCATGTCCTGAGTGTCACTGCTCTTGGACTTCTTTGTCTTTTTGTCCGAGTCATTTTGCAAGTAGCGATTGATCTTCCTTCGTCGGCCAAATGATCTAATGCCTTTTTTCAACTCACGGCATTCCTGAGTATTGTGGACACATTCCCTATGGTACTCGAACCATTGTTTCCTATCCCTCCGAGTGCTGGAGGTCTTCATTGGACTAGGCCTTGGGAAGTTGGTCTTCCCTTTCATCTCAAGGAATATCTAACGTCTAGAAGTATTGAATCGTGAGTCATCCCTCGGGCCTTTATCTTTTGTGCCTGAGTCTGGTTTACGTCTCGAGGCTTCCTTGCGTCTCTCTTTCTTAGAGCCCTCCTTCAGATGGTTAATGTCGAAGGCATTGATGTACTTCTGTGCTCGAGCCATGGCCTCGAAGAAGGTAGAGACTTCATCATTCAGGATGTTGAATCTGAGTCGACTTGGACGAAGCCCTGACATTAGTGCCGCAAAAGCCGTAGGGTCCTTCAGATTGGGAATCTCTAATGACTCTGAGTTGAACCTTTTGATGTACTTGGCTAACCCTTTGCCTTCTCCTTATTTACAAGACATAAGGTGAATGCTTGTCTGCTTATGTTTCTTAGCTGCCATGAAGTGCTGAGTGTATAATGACTCCAAGACTGAGAAGCTAGTAATGATGCCCGAGGGCAAGTCGTTGAACCAGATGAGTGTTGTTCCTTTGGGGGTAGTTGGGAAGAATTTGCACCATGACGCTTCGTACCAGGTTTGTACCGCCATGTGGGCTTTATAAGCCACTAGATGGTCATGGGGTCAGTAGTCCCTTGGAAGGACTCAATTGGAGGCACCTTGACTTTACTCGAGTCAAATACCTCAACGACCTCCCAACTGAATGGGGTTTGGCAAGAAAGAACTACCGAGGGACCTGTTCACGGAACATTCCTTCGGGATGTGCCGATCTCGTCCCGAGTGGCCTAGTTTGACCGTTAGTCGTGAAAGGACCCGTGATGGGAGCGTCCTCGGATCCTTGGCTCGGGGAACTGGCCTGTTCCAAGACGATCTCGGTATCTTTGGTTATCCCGCTAACCGTTGTCGGGCAGAAGCTCCCTTCTTTGCTCTATTATCCGCCGAGCGTCCTAATGGCGTCTTTGACATATGACTTCCCGAGCATCCATATATCCGTTATGAAGTTTTCTGTTGTTGAGGAGAGTTCTTGCATCAGTTGCCCCTCCAATTTCTGACCGATAGGAAACACGATACGGTCATTCTTTGGCTCGGCCAACCTTTCCCAGCAGGATGGCCGAGTCTCAGGTAATCGGGACTTTTCAGTCTTCTTCCCACTGACATCCCGTGATTCTTCTAAGTCGATTATGGGTCGCGGCTCAACACTCCTTATGACGGGAGTGTGACTTTGGGCCGTTTGTGCTGAGTGGCTTCGGCGAGTTCCTTCTGGCGGGGGCCGAGAAGGTTCGCCCCTCAGTATGACTCTTGTTCTTTCAATTGGATGGAGCCTTGCTCTTGGATGGGGCTGAGGGCAAGGTCGAGTCACTTGGTGTGTATGAGAATATGGCATGCAGATTTGCCATATATGTCCTTGACAGCCGAGTGACGACCTGGTCAAGGTCCCTTCGTGTGACTGGTTGTTGTTCAAGAATATTCTGAGTAGGCACTCTTGGTTCCAGTTCTGTTTCTCTCTCGGGCTTAGTTTCTAAGCTGCGTGGGCTTTATTGGATGAGAGATGTACCTACTGCCCCCGCATGTTCCTGGTCATTTGTTTGAGGGTGACCATGGGAAGTGCCCGAGCAACGAGCAGCGTGAGATCTAGTGTTGGCCATTGAGTATTGACTGACAGATGTGCTATCTCCCCACAGACGGCGCCAATCTGTTTCCGCTCTCGGGAAACTTGAGATGCAAAGAGGTTAAATAGGATAAGTAGGGGAGAGCTTCAATGTATGCTGACTAGATCTCGGGATGATGATTGGGCTGAGTTGTAATGACCCGTATTTTATCAGCGTTGTTTTCGGAGAAAACAACAATACGAATCCAAGCTTAATAACAAGTTTAAATTCCAAATTCTAATTTTAACAGCGGAAGCTCTAAACTACTTCAATTTATTCAAATAAAATAATATAAATCCAAAATTAATTTAAAATGTCCAAAGTCCAAAATAGATAAAACCACAAACTCTTTATTACATAGCTAGGATCATTATTGTTTAGATAAATGAAACTAATCTCGCCGCTCAAATCCCAGCCCAAGCGTTCCCCACTTATTCTTCATCAGTACCTGAAAAGAGAATTTTGGGGGTCCACAGTCAGTGGTGAGTAATTAGATTGTTCTACTTAATTAGTAGAACACAATTAAAAATATAATCACCAGAATAAGTCAATAGGACAACCAAACAACTCAACAAAGAAATAACATTTACCATTAAATAAATCAAATACGCAGCGGAAACAAGATACACAAGAATACCATAACAGACTCCCAAGATAATTCTTATACTAACTCTAGACTTCTAGACTTCTTCATCTATCGACTTTCTAGTTCCCTTTCAAGTACAAGTGCAAGTTCTAGTTCAAGTTCCAGTTCAAGTTCAAGTTCAAGTTCAAGTTCAAGTTCAAGTTCTAGTTCAATTTTAGGTGCTATTCCGTGACACAGTCATATGCTCGTAAGGGGTCAACCACAAAGGATCTACTTCCCCCAACTTTCCTTGTCTCATGCCGGGTCAACCACAAAGGATCTACTTCCCGAGCACTGGGATCCAGAATTGTCCCAAAACCGTAGAAGGGACAGTGGCTTCGACTAGACCCATGTTCATGGTGCTTTAACCACTAGATGGGCGGTCACTTCATAGACTTTTATATTTTCAAGTTCATTATTAGCTTATAATTAACTTTCAAGGTCAAGACTCACTTCTAGACAATTCTAGCTCTCAATATTGATCTCCATGTTCTAAACCAAAACTCGTCATGCACGACCAAACTCGAAAATACACGGCAATTCAAGACAATCCAATATTCAACATTAATTATTCAATTCAACAAGTTCATACGTAAAGACATGCAAGATTCATAATATAACACCCATAAATTCACTCAACGAGAACAAAATATTATACGAAACTTACCCATCACCTACCTTTAGCACACGGTTCACACGAGGTTTGTCAAGAACACATTACCATCAAGATTCATCAATTCAATTATCGAAAATAGTACACAAGATCAAGCTAGCTATAATAAATTCAAGAACGTGATCAAAGTTTAGTCTTTTAATTAAATAAATTATAAAAATCAAGCCTTTTACTCTCCTATTCTACTCGACATTTTCAAGGATTACAAATCAAGGATTCAAGTTCTAATTCATTTAACAATACAAGCTTTAATTAAATTTATTTGGAATAATTTTCAAGAACGTAATTAAATTCTAGTCCTTTATCTATTTGAATCATAAAAATATAGTCTTTTATTCCTTAATTTTACCAACATCTTCGAATAATAATAAGCAAGAATTCGAATTTTAATCTATTTAAAAATACATTCTTTGATTAATTAATTTAGAAATAATTCTAACAACAAATTCATAATCTAGCCTTTTATCATAAAAATAAGTAAAGATTCATGCTTTTATTTTTTTATAACCCACTCGACATTCTTGAACTAATGTTCAAGAATAATTTTCCATGATTCAAGAATTCAATTAAATTAATTATAAATGCAAGAAATTCATCAAGGGTTGTTACAAGATCAAGATTTTAACTTAAAGGTTGTATTTTGATCATGAAAACTTTCGAACATGGCTCTTGTTATTCACGACAATTTCACGGATTTTATTCACACAATTCAATAAAAATTTATTCAATAATTTAGACTAACAAGGACCATAGATTAAGCATGGAATATGGATTAAACATGTAAATAAACTCAAAAATTCATCAAGACTATCTTGCCTTCACTTGACATACATGGTTCGAAACTCAACAAGTAGTTCAACAATAAAACTCTACAATTCTAAGAAATCATAAACAGTTCTAAACCTATTCTAAGGATTATATAATTAATCTTATCCTATTAATTAAGTAAAGCAACTAATTACCTATTGATGATTAATATTCGAACCTAGGGCCGAGTTCCACATGGTTTGTTTTGTTGTTCTTGGTTCCTTGCTCCAATCTTTAGAATAAAATTTAGGAGAAAGATTTTTGGAGATTTTTGTGAATTGATTTGAGGTGAGAAAGATTATTATGTTGATTGATGAATTCTCTTTCTTATAAAAGGATTTGGTCGTGAGGTTCATAAGAAAAAGGGGTGTTAATGTTCTCCTAAAATTTAGTAGAAAGCTAGGAATAAAAATAAGACTTTTAGGAGGAGGTCAACAATAGATATAGATTGGTTTTAATTTTGTGAATAAATTGAATCAACTAATTAGGAAATAATTTAAGGGGGGCCGTGATAGTTAAGGGTTGGGCTAGGTTTTAGGTGAGTTAAATTATTGGACTTGATCCACCTTAAATAATTAGGTTTACTTCTATGTCTAAAACAATAATAATATATTAGTTAATTAATTAATTAATTAATTAATAAAATAAAATTTAAAATGGCCCAAAATTTTGGGGTATTACAGTCACCCCTCCTTAAAAAACTTTCGTCCTCGAAATTTTTCATAAGGAAACACACATAAGGAACACAACATCGAAGGAACGAAAGAACAAGATAGAAATGGCATACACCCTTGCGAAACAACTCCGGGTACTTCTCGCGCATGGAGGCCTCGGTTTCCCAAGTTGCGTCTTCATATTATTGGCTTCTCCATAAAACCTTGACCAGTGGCACTACCTTACGTCGCAACATCCGTTCTTGCCCATCTAGAATCTGCACCGGAACCTCGTCAAAGGATAGGTTAGGTGCGATAGCGACTGACTCAACCGGGATCACATGCGACGGATCACTCACATACTTTTGTAGTTGCGAGATATGAAAAACGTCATGCACCTTTGACAACACTAGTGGTAGGGCTAGCCGATAGGCCACCTTGCCCACTCTCTCCAAAATCTCGTATGGACCCACGTATTTAGGTCTGAGCTTCCCTTTTTGTCCAAAATGAGTTACACCCTTCATTGGTGATACTTTCAGCAATACTGTTTCACCTTCCTGAAACTCCAACGCCTTCCTTCGTCGGTCTGCATAAGATTCCTTCCTGCTCTGCGCCGCTTGCAGCTTTGCTCGAATTACCTTAATTTGCTCCACTGTGTTTTTGATATGGTCTGGTCCTATGACCAATGCATCACTAATGTCGCTCCAACAGGTAGGACTGCAACACTTACGCCCATATAAAGCCTCATAAGGTGCCATCTGGATACTGGAATGGTAGCTGTTGTTGTAGGAGAATTCTACCAAACTCAGGGACTTTATCCAGGATTGCTGAAACTCTAATGCGCATGCTCTAAGCATGTCTTCAAGGGTCTGGATGGTCCGCTCTGTCTGACCATCTGTTGCTGCATGGAACGCCGTGCTCAAATTCAACTTAGTGCCAAAAGCTTCTTGCAAAGATTTCCAGAATCGTGATAAGAACCGAGGGTCTCGATCTGAAACAATGTCTTTTGGCACGCCATGGAGTCGAATTATCTCTTGTGTATACGCTTCTGCCATCTTCTCCATGGTCCAAGTGGTCTTCATTGGGATAAACCTTGCTACTTTAGTCAAACGATCCACTATCACCCAAACAGCATTTAATCCACTGGTGTAAGGCGGCAAACTGACCACAAAGTCCATTGAGATGGAGTCAAACTTCCATTTTGGAATTGGCAACGGTTGAAGTAACCCTCCGGGTCTCTGGTGCTCAATCTTAACCTTTTGGAAGATAAGGCATCAAGCTACAAACTCCGTAATTTCCTGCTTCATTCCAGGCCACCTGAAATGTTCTTTCAGATCCTTATACAACTTGCCACCCCCAGGGTGTACTGAATAAGGAGTATTATGTGCTTCCCGCATGATCTTGTTTCGTAGAACTTTGTCGTTCGGCACACACCACCTGTTGATTTGTGGTTAGATTTAGCATAATTAGAGATAAATAAGAGTATTCCGACTAGTATATAATATACCTTCCTCGGAGTTTCAAACTCCCATCTGTCTCTATAGTAACGTCCTCCGCTTGGCCTTGTAATTTAGCTTCGCGAATTTTCTCGATTTGGGGATCCCGCTTCTGCTTGTCCCAAATTTCCTGGTAAAGATCAGGTTCCACGCTCATTGCGTTAAGATACACCCGAGTATGTCCCGGTGTGACCATTTCCACCTCCAGTTTCTGAAGATCTGCATGAACCTCCTTTGGTAACACCATTACTCGGTTGAGGGAGTGCCTCTCCTTGCGACTTAGAGCATCTGCCACACGGTTAGCCTTCCCTTCGCAATAATCCAGTGACAGGTCATAATCCTTGATGAGCTCTAGCCACCTTCGTTGTCTCATGTTGAGTTCTTTCTGTGTGAAGATGTATTTGAGGCTTTTGTGATCGGTGAACATTTTGCAGGTTGCTCCACACAAATAATGTCGCCAAATTTTGAGGGCGAACACTATAGCGGCCAACTCCAGGTCGTGAGTAGGGTAGTTCTTCTCATGCACCTTGAGATGTCGGGAGGTATATGTTATCACCTTCCCTTCTTGCAACAACACACACCCTAGTCCATTCTTTGATGTGTCATTGTAGACTTCATATCCTATCCTTTCATTTGGTAGGGACAGCACTGGTGCTTCCACTAAGCTTTGCTTCAGAGTCTGGAACGCCTTTTCACATTGTTCGGACCAGATGAACTTGCTCTCTTTTTGCAACAATTTTGTCATTGGCTGAGCGACCTTAGAGAAGTCCTTTACGAACCTCCTATAGTAACCTACTAACCCGAGGAAACTTCGGATTTCTGCCACATTCTTCGGGCTATTCCATTCCACAATGGCTTTGACCTTTGCCGGGTTTACTTTGATTCCGTCCTTGTTGATGACATGGCCTAAAAATGCCACCTCTTGGAGCCAAAATGCACACTTCGACAGCTTAACGAACCACTTTTGAGCTCGCAACACGTCCATCACCATACGTAAATGATTCTCGTGATCCTTCTCATTTTTAGAATATATTAAGATATCATCGATGAACACTACCACGCACACATCGAGTAGATGGTGAAAAGTACGATTCATTTGATCCATAAACACCGCTGGTGCGTTGGTTAGACCAAATGGCATTACTTTGAACTCATAGTGCCCGTATCTTGTTCGGAATGCTGTCTTAGGAATGTCCCCTGCCTTCACTGGAATTTGATGATATCCGGAACGGAGGTCAATCTTGGAGAAAACACCTGCACCCTTCAATTGGTCAAACAGGTCATCAATTCTGGGTAAGGGATACTTGTTCTTCACTGTCACATTGTTGAGCTCTCGATAATCGATACACATCCTCATGATTCCGTCCTTCTTTTTAACGAACAATACTGGAGCACCCCATGGTGACACACAAGGCCTTATGAAACCTGTTAGACAGTAGATGAACAATACAAGAGGGGGGGGGGTGAATTGTATTGTAAGGAACTTGAGCAAATTTTCAAAATATGTAAAGGAACTGAACAGAATAAAGATTGCAAAAGAGATTCTCAAACACAGAAACCTCCTTGTCACTCAACAAGAAGAAAACTGTGACCCTCCTCAGGGATTTACTCTTTTATTGATTAGGAACTCACCTAATACAATCTACCACAACTCTTTATATCAAGTTCCTCTATGAACTTGAACTACCCTTGCAATCAATTCCCCAATCGATTGCACTCTCAACTCTACTCTCTTGCTCTCTTTCTCTGATAATCTTCACTCAAAGATTATACACTCAAACTCAAGCTCACTCCCTTTACAACTCAATTAAGAACTCTAAGAATCAAGGTAAAGTAGAATTAAGTGGATTATGAATATATCAGTGTTTCTTTTTCTCAATGCTCAAGTGTGTTTTGAAAAACCAGAAAAGTGGAATATTTATAATGCATTCACCCTTAACATTCAACCCATTATCAGTCACTTCCTCCACTTCCTAAAGTATAGGAGAAAATGGCAGTTAGTGACTTGAACCTCAAGAATTTTTAGAACTTGCAACAAAAATATTTTTCTTCTCCTCCACTAAATAGATCGTGGTTTTTGGAAAAACCTTTGCTCAAGAAAACGTGTAGATATATATCAGTTTCCCTCAAAAGCTCCTGATTTTTCTCAACTGAATAAACCAAGTCAATCAGACTTATTTTTCTTTCAAAAACTGTTAAAAGAAATAAAAATTATTTTAATCTCTTTTTAAGTTAATTTGAAAAAGATATTTTATTTATTCCTAAAATAATGCTAAAAAGATATTTACAGTTACTTGTTTTATTTTAAAAAACAAAAACTAATAAAAGATAGAATTTTTAATTAAATCTTTTTCAAATAAACAAAACAGATTTTGGAAAGAAAATCTTTTTGGAAAAATATATTCACTGATAATTTTTATCCACTTAATAAAATTACTTAAGCCAAGATTCTTTACAAGATGTACCTATACATCGACATTAAGTCTGGTGCTTTACTCCAAGCAACCAGTTCCTCTGATAAGATCAAGTTTCTCTTCAAGTTCCTCTACTTGAGATCTGAAACTTCAAGTTCCTCCAGCAACTCTACTGGAATTAAGATTGCAGTTGTTGATTTCCTTTATTTACTTCTATGCTGCTTCTTCATTAGCTTGAAATTAATGCTTCAATCATCTTTGAATCATCCATGCTTAGTTCTTATTGAAACCTGATCATCAAAGCACTTGCAAACACATTAGCAACATAATAAAGTTTGACTAAGTTTAGGTCATCATCAAAACTCAAAAGGGTCAACAATTTCCCCCTTTTTGATGAATGACAAACTTAGGCAAACTCTCAAATAAAGTATTAGGAAATCAATAACTAGAAATGCAAAAACTACACTAGATGCAAAGATGTAAAACAATACTATAATGCAATACTATAATGCTACTATAATGATAGATGCTTTTTAATATGATGCTATATGGTACTAAAATTAAACTAAAGAAACTAAATGCCAAAATATAATAATAAGTATAAAGTAAGACATTACTACCTTTAATTTCTTCAAAGTGACCAAATCAAGATCAAGACATAATCCTCTTCATTTGGAGTTTGCTCATACTCTTCCCCCTTTTGGCTGTCATCAAAAATTGAAACAAATATAGCAATATTCACATACACACCACCCAAGGACATAGTAAGACTATGAGGCTTAGGTTTGAACCTTTGGTAATGCAACATCCATACATACATATGTAAATAAATCATGCAGCCATTTAACAAACACAAATACTTATCATAAAACATAGAAGGTCCATAAGTTCCAATCACAAAAGAAAATCAAATATCCAAGTTCAACAAAAGTAAGGCAAAGCAAAATAAATTATCCAATTACAGACCAAGATTAAATTGAGAATCAAATTAAGTTTTTAAAGGCTAAAGGAACTGGTAAGAAAAGAGGGATCAGGATTCATCATCATCAAGGGACTTCTCTTCTTCATGAGTCTGGACCTCCACAGCTAGACTATCAATCTTCTCAACCAAGCTCTGCTGTTCCTTGGATAAGGAGCTCAATCCTGTGGTCATCCTCTGATCCAGTTTCTTCAAAGAAAGCTCCTGAGCCTCCAGTTTCTCCATAATGACATCTTGTTTCTCCAAAATAGTAGTCTGCTTTTCTTCAATGCCAACCAACACGTCTTTGAGTTTAACCAACTCACTGTGCAAAGAAGAAGAACTGAAAGCACCAAAACCAAGAGAAGAAGGAACAAAGCCAGTGAATGTAGGTTCCTCACTCTTCTCTTCCTGTTCCTCATCATCATCCTCATCATCAACCTCCAGAACCACATCTTTTGCTTGTTTCTTAGGTTTAAAGGCAAGCCTAAGACTCTTCCTTTTAGAACCACTAGCAGCAACTCCTCCAGTTCCTCCACCCCTTTTCTTCACCTGTCCAGTTCCTTTCTGGACAGTTTCTTTCTTCTCTGTTTCTTTCTTTTCTTCTTGCTTAGACCCTGCCTCTGTCCTCCTCACCTTCTTAGGAGGTTCTATCTCCAGTTCCTTCTCTTCCACCACATGCTCAACTTCCTTCAAACCACTTCCTCCCTCTTCTTCCTCCTGTTTCTCCTCAATTATGACAGCTTTAGTACCTTTCTTCTTCTTTTCTACAAACACTGTCTTTCCATCAACCACACCAAGACTTAGAGCTTCAAGGGTTTTTGGTTGAACAAAGTGGTTAGTTTGTAGTTTGAGGAATTCACATGAACCTAAGGAAATGTCAAAACTCTCAAAAAGAGTCATAAGCAAAGTACCATATCCTCTATAAAGCTTAGGAAAACAATGGTTCATGTGTTGGATCATGAGAGAAGGGAAGTTGATTCGGATTTGGTTTTCAAGGCAATAAATAAGTAAAGCATCCATATGATTTGCCTCACTTCTCTTTTGAGGCCGAGGGATAATATTATGCCAAACAAAATTAAAGAGCAATTTTTGTAGTGGTGAAAGATTGTGGTGATTAGTGAGAACATGCCCTTTCTTTCCTCCAATAGATTTAACAATTTCATCCATTCCAACACCATTCACCTCACCAACATACTCCTTCTTAATATATTTATCAAAACCAATATTTGGAACACCAAAAGCATCACTCAAAAACTCAGCATCAAATTCAATTTCTTTCTTCTTAATGTGACTCTTGCATGTGGTACCATCACATTCAAAATTATCAACAAATTCATTCAATAACTCATATGCTATCACATTATTAAAGTGAGAGCTAAATAGGCTTACCCAACCTTGAGCTTTGAGGATGTCAAGTAATTCAACATACTCAATTGCATTACACCAATCCAAATTTATGCAAAGAGGAGGAATGTATTTCTCACACCTATTTTCAATTCTCTTTTGGGATGCAGATTTGTTTTTGAGAATTGGAGCACCAAGTTCCACCCAATTTTCTTCATTCTTCACTTCCTTCAATTCGACATCAATCCCTTGAGTTTCTTTGGATGAATCAAGTTCCTTGGGTTTATTGGAAGTAGGAGAAGAAGTAGTGATAATTTCAGTAGGATTTTGTGGATGAATTATTGCAATAGGTGAAATGTCCATAGGTGTAGCACCGGTTGGGGATGAAGTTTTGTGAGGGTTTGTTTGAGTTTTTGGAGAAGAAGGAATAGCAATGGGTTTGTTTAGTGAATTGGAAGTAAAGTCTTCCATAAAGAGGCACGGTTAATGTGGTAGGTGGGGCCGAGTTTGTGAGGTAAATTAGGAGAGTATTTTGTGGTTGGGGTTAAAAGTGATATACTTGGACAATAATTGATCAATTTACTTCTTTATATAATAAGACTTCCTTGGATATTAAGAAAAAAAATCTAGTAACTGATTTTAAAGATTTTAGGAGATTTTGTTTAGGGAAATCAGTTACATAAAAAATCTAGGAACAGAAGATTAAATTTTAAATTTTAAATTTTAAATTTTAATGGATAAAAATTGTTGGCCATATTAATTATACAGCCGCCAAAAAAAAATATAACTGAAGAATAATGAAGGAACTTATCAACAAAGCAAATTGGACCTTTCATGCTTTATAACAGGTATTAATATGGTGCTAAATTAATTTCATGAAATAAATACACATTGCATGCAAAATATATCACAAAACTACTTATGATCAATGCTTTTCACACCATGGTTGTGTATGAAATATTGTACAGCTATTTCGATATTTAAGGAAATACCTGGGTTGGAGCATGAGTTCCTCTTTAATGAAGCTGAATCATGGCCAAGTTCCATTCTCAATCTTTCATGTTTCTCCCTATTTAAAGGCTTTGTAAGTATATCTGCAATTTGATTGTCAGTATCACAAAATTCTAATTTTACTAAACCCTTTTCCACATGATCTTTTAAAAAATGATGCCTAATATGGATATGCTTAACTCTTGAATGGTGAACTGGATCTTTAGAGATGTGAATTGCACTAGTATTGTCACAATATATAGGAACACAATCAAATTTCATACCATAATCTCTCAATTGTTGTTTGATCCATAATAATTGTGAGCAACAACTTGCAGCAGCAACATATTCAGCTTCTGCAGTAGATAAAGCAACAGTATTTTGTTTCTTGGATGCCCAAGAGACTAGACATGACCCAAGGAACTGGATAGTTCCAGAAGTGCTTTTCCGGTTAACTAAATCACCTGCATAATCAGCATCTGTAAAACCTTTCAAATCAAATGTATCACTTCTAGGATAGAAGAGACACAAACTTTCAGTTCCCTTGAGATATCTAAAGATCCTTTTGATTGCTGTCAAGTGAGATTCCTTAGGATTAGATTGAAACCTTGCACACAGACCAACACTATAAGAGATGTCAGGCCTACTTGCAGTTAAATAAAGCAAAGAACCAATCATTCCCCTATATAATTTTTGATCCACAGAAGTTCCTTGAGGATCATCATCCAATCTAGTTCCCACTCCCATAGGTGTATGATTAGTTTTAGCTTGATCCAAGTTACATTTCTTAAGGAGTTCCTTGACATAATTTTGCTGATGAATAAAATTCCCCCTCTCAGTTTGTTTTATTTGCAAACCAAGAAAGAAATTTAATTCACCCATCATACTCATTTCAAATTCACCACTCATTAAGTTAGCAAAATATTTGCAGAGATTATCATTTGTGGCACCAAAAATTATGTCATCAACATAGATTTGAACAATTAGCAGATCAGTTCCTTCAGATTTCAAAAACAAAGTTTTATCTACTTTTCCTCTGACAAAATCATTTTGTAACAGAAACTTTGAAAGCCTTTCATACCATGCCCTAGGTGCCTGTTTTAGACCATAAAGGGCCTTGTCCAACTTGAAAACATGATTTGGAAATTTTGGATTTTCAAAACCAGGGGGTTGTTCAACATAGACATCCTCTTCAAGAAAACCATTTAAAAAGGCACATTTCACATCCATTTGATACAGTTTAAAACCCATAAAAGAAGCAAAAGCAATCAAGATCCTTATAGCTTCTAATCTTGCAACAGGTGCAAAAGTTTCTTCAAAATCAATACCCTCTTGCTGATTGTAACCTTTTACTACTAATCTTGCCTTATTTCTTATTATAGTTCCATGTTCATCTAGTTTATTCCTAAAAACCCATTTAAGACCAATAACTCTTTTTGATTTAGGAATAGGTTCAAGATGCCATACCTTGTTTCTTTCAAATTCATTCAGTTCCTCTTGCATGGCATTTATCCAATCAGCATCCTTGAATGCTTCTTCATGATTCTTGGGTTCAATAATGGACAGAAATGAATAAAAGGCACAGAAGTTTCTCAACTGAGATCTTGTTTGAATTCCCTTGTGGATGTCACTGATTATTTTATCAATGGGATGAGATTTCTGATGTTTCCATGGTTTAGGTTGGAAACCTCTCAAAGGAACTTCCACTTGTGTTGTCTCAGCTTGAGTTCCCCCTGTGTCTATTGCCTCCTCTTCAGGTTCCTCTGTTGCACCTTCTTCATTTTGAGGAACTTCAATTTCAGCTTCTTGTTCCTCATCTTGAGTTGGTGTGAGTTCCTTGGTTTTTCTAGGAATTTCTTCATCTGGATCTTCTTTCCTAATAAGACCAATTTCAAAATCATAGTCATCAAGTTCCTGCACACTAGAATGAGAGTTAGTTTCATCAAAGATTACATGAATACTCTCTTCTACACACATGGTATTCTTGTTATAGACTCTGAATGCCTTGCTATGAGATGCATAACCAAGGAATACAGCCTCATCACTTCTTTCATCAAATTTTCCTAAGTTTCTTTTACCATTATTATGTACAAAGCACTTACAACCAAAAGCCCTAAAATGAGATATGTTAGGTTTCCTTCCCTTAAACAATTCATATGGAGTTTTGCTGAGAATAGGTCTCATCATAACTCTATTAATGATATAGCATGCAGTGTTAACAGCTTCTGCCCAAAAGTTCCTTGCAAGACCACTTGAGATTAACATAGTTCTAGCCATATCCTCAAGTGACCTGTTCTTCCTTTCAACAACTCCGTTTTGTTGTGGAGTTCTTGGGGCTGAGAAATTATGATCTATACCATTTACCTTGCAAAACTCATCAAACTTTGAGTTATCGAATTCAGTTCCATGATCAGACCTAATATGAATCACTTGAAATCCACTGGATTTTTGTGTCTTAGCTACAAAGTCAACAAACTCATCATATGTTTCATCTTTAGTAGCTAAGAAAATAACCCATGTGAATCTAGAATAATCATCAACAATAACTAGAACATATCTTTTACCATTTCTACTAGGAATTCTCATAGAGCCACATAAATCTATATGAATTAATTCCAATGGTTTAGAAGTGCTTAAAAAATTTTTGCTTTTGAAAGAAGATCTGACATGCTTGCCTTTCACACATGCATCACAAACATGGTGAAAAGGGAACTTGACCTTTGGTAGCCCAATGACCAGTTCCTTTGAATAAAGTTTATTCATGAGTGAAAAGCTAGCATGTCCAAAACGTTTATGCCACAGTAAAGGATCATCATCAATGACACTCAAACAAGTCAGATTGTTTCTAGGAATCGAATTAAGATCCACTGTATAAGTGTTCCCCCTTCTAGTTCCTTCTAAAACAACCTTTCCACTGTTGTTATTAATGATTATGCAAAAGTTAGAAGTGAAACTGACAGAATTTCCTTTATCACAGAATTGAGATATACTTAGCAAATTATGTCTTAAACCCTCGACTAAAAATACATTATCAATGCAGTAGAAACTGGACTTACCAAACTTACCTTTGGCAATGATCTCACCTTTCTTGTTGTCTCCAAAAGTCACAGTTCCTCCGGGATAGGACTCTAGTGAGAGAAATCTTGATTTATCTCCTGTCATGTGCTTGGAACAACCACTGTCGAGGTACCATGTGTTGTTCCCCCTCACTAGATCCTGCAAAAGAACTTAAGGGTTAGGTGGAGGAACCCAGGTTTCCTTGGGTTCCTTTGATAAAGGGATAGAAACAGTTTTCTTTACCCATACTTGTTTCAACTTATTCTTCAAAGAAAGTTCCTTCTTAGTACAAGTTTTGTTATAATGACCAGTGTTACCACAAAAAGAACAAACTTTGTTACTAGGTAAATCAACATATTTCTTTTGTTTCCCTTTTCTTTTGTTATGAACATAGCCTAATCCTTCTGTTCTTTTCACTTTAGCATTTTCAATCCACTTAGGTATAACATACTGACTTTTCATTTTATAACCATCAAGTTCCTTTTCCAACAGAAATTTTTCAAGCTTTAAGTCCTCAAGATCTTTCTTGAGTTTTTCAAAATCTTTGTTAAAAACATTTGTGGAGGAACTTGAGCCATTAAAGTCAGTATTCATTAACCTGTACTGAGTCAATTCTACATTAGCCATGATATTTTCATATTTCAATTTTTCAACATGTTCCTTGAGAATGAGATTCTTATCATAAAGTTCAAAAAATCTGCCTTGAACATCAATTCGGTGGTTCTCAATCCAACTACTATGTTCCTTGGTGATCTTAAGAGCTCTTTCAGTTTCTTTTAATTGAACTTGAACTTTTTCAAAAGTCTTATTCAAATCAGTTAATTGTTTAACTAGAGATTCTTTAGGAAGATTATTGAGTTCCTTAGGTTCTAGGAGTACCTTATGTTGAGTTTCTTCAGTTTGTGCCATCAAGCACAAATTGGCAGTTTCTTCCTCTGGTTGCTCAACATCTTCTTCCTCACTATCAGAATCTCCCCAAGCTGCTATCATGGCCCTTCTCAAGTCAGTTTTATTAAATGGAGCTCGATTTCCTCTGCCTTGTTCCTTGGCCTTGCCTTTGCCTTTCTCAATATCCCACTGAGGACATTCTCTGATGAAGTGATCCGGAGCACCACACTTGTGACATCCAGAAGTTGCAGTCTTCTTGTTCTTGAATGGATTTTGCTTGTTCTTTCTGAACATCTTCTTGAGTTTCTTCACCATAAGTGCAGCATCATCTCCATCATCTTCAGATTCTTCCAGTTCCTCAGTTTTCAGAGCTAAGTTCCTTGGCTTAAAAGCTTCACTACTGCTTGTTCCCAAGTGTAACTCATGAGTCATGAGGGAACCAGCAAGTTGTTCAATATTGAACTTAGTGAAGTCCTTTGTTTCTTGCAAGGCTGTAACTTTGGCCCTCCATCTTTCATCTTGAGGAAGACTACGAAGAACTTTTCTCACTTGCTCATCTGTAGGAATATTCTTACCAAGAGAAACAAGCTCATTTATAATGTTAGTAAAACGAGTAAGCATTTCCTGAATTGTTTCTTTTGGTTGCATTTCAAATCTTTCATATTTTGACATCAGTAAGTCAATTTTAGATCTTTTTACTTCATTAGTTCCTTCATGAGTGATTTGAAGTAAATCCCATATTTCCTTTGCATTCTTGCATCCCATGACTCGATTATGTTCATGGGGTCCAAGACCACAATGGAGCAATTTAACAGCAAGTGCATTAAGTTCCATTTTATCAAAATCCTCTTTTTCATACTCAGTTATAGGTTTAGAGACTACCTCATTGTTGGCAGTTGTTTTGGTGATTTCAAAGTCACCGACTTCTATTACTCTCCATACCTGATAATTTTCAGCTTTGATGAAAATTTCCATCCGGTTCTTCCAGTAGGTATAGAACTTGCCATTGAACATAGGTGGCCTCTGAGTAGAATAGCCTTCTTCAAGTTTCTCAGGGTTGTTCATCTTTCCTTCCAGGTTCCTTGCTCAACAGGGTTTCCTGTTCTACGTGAGTAACCTGCTCTGATACCAACTGTTAGACAGTAGATGAACAATACAAGAGGGGGGGGTGAATTGTATTGTAAGGAACTTGAGCAAATTTTCAAAATATGTAAAGGAACTGAACAGAATAAAGATTGCAAAAGAGATTCTCAAACACAGAAACCTCCTTGTCACTCAACAAGAGGAAAACTGTGAACCTCCTCAGGGATTTACTCTTTTATTGATTAGGAACTCACCTAATACAATCTACCACAACTCTTTATATCAAGTTCCTCTATGAACTTGAACTACCCTTGCAATCAATTCCCCAATCGATTGCACTCTCAACTCTACTCTCTTGCTCTATTTCTCTGATAATCTTCACTCAAAGGTTATACACTCAAACTCAAGCTCACTCCCTTTACAACTCAATTAAGAACTCTAAGAATCAAGGTAAAGTAGAATTAAGTGGATTATGAATATATCAGTGTTTCTTTTTCTCAATGCTCAAGTGTGTTTTGAAAAACCAGAAAAGTGGAATATTTATAATGCATTCACCCTTAACATTCAACCCATTATCAGTCACTTCCTCCACTTCCTAAAGTATAGGAGAAAATGGCAGTTAGTGACTTGAACCTCAAGAATTTTTAGAACTTGCAACAAAAATATTTTTCTTCTCCTCCACTAAATAGATCGTGGTTTTTGGAAAAACCTTTGCTCAAGAAAACGTGTAGATATATATCAGTTTCCCTCAAAAGCTCCTGATTTTTCTCAACTGAATAAACCAAGTCAATCAGACTTATTTTTCTTTCAAAAACTGTTAAAAGAAATAAAAATTATTTTAATCTCTTTTTAAGTTAATTTGAAAAAGATATTTTATTTATTCCTAAAATAATGCTAAAAAGATATTTACAGTTACTTGTTTTATTTTAAAAAACAAAAACTAATAAAAGATAGAATTTTTAATTAAATCTTTTTCAAATAAACAAAACAGATTTTGGAAAGAAAATCTTTTTGGAAAAATATATTCACTGATAATTTTTATCCACTTAATAAAATTACTTAAGCCAAGATTCTTTACAAGATGTACCTATACATCGACATTAAGTCTGGTGCTTTACTCCAAGCAACCAGTTCCTCTGATAAGATCAAGTTTCTCTTCAAGTTCCTCTACTTGAGATCTGAAACTTCAAGTTCCTCCAGCAACTCTACTGGAATTAAGATTGCAGTTGTTGATTTCCTTTATTTACTTCTATGCTGCTTCTTCATTAGCTTGAAATTAATGCTTCAATCATCTTTGAATCATCCATGCTTAGATCTTATTGAAACCTGATCATCAAAGCACTTGCAAACACATTAGCAACATAATAAAGTTTGACTAAGTTTAGGTCATCATCAAAACTCAAAAGGGTCAACAATTTCCCCCTTTTTGATGAATGACAAACTTAGGCAAACTCTCAAATAAAGTATTAGGAAATCAATAACTAGAAATGCAAAAACTACACTAGATGCAAAGATGTAAAACAATACTATAATGCAATACTATAATGCTATAATGCTACTATAATGATAGATGCTTTTTAATATGATGCTATATGGTACTAAAATTAAATTAAAGAAACTAAATGCCAAAATATAATAATAAGTATAAAGTAAGACATTACTACCTTTAATTTCTTCAAAGTGACCAAATCAAGATCAAGACATAATCCTCTTCATTTGGAGTTTGCTCATACTCTTCCCCCTTTTGGCTGTCATAAAAAATTGAAACAAATATAGCAATATTCACATACACACCACCCAAGGACATAGTAAGACTATGAGGCTTAGGTTTGAACCTTTGGTAATGCAACATCCATACATACATATGTAAATAAATCATGCAGCCATTTAACAAACACAAATACTTATCATAAAACATAGAAGGTCCATAAGTTCCAATCACAAAAGAAAATCAAATATCCAAGTTCAACAAAAGTAAGGCAAAGCAAAATAAATTATCCAATTACAGACCAAGATTAAATTGAGAATCAAATTAAGTTTTTAAAGGCTAAAGGAACTGGTAAGAAAAGAGGGATCAGGATTCATCATCATCAAGGGACTTCTCTTCTTCATGAGTCTGGACCTCCACAGCTAGACTATCAATCTTCTCAACCAAGCTCTGCTGTTCCTTGGATAAGGAGCTCAATCCTGTGGTCATCCTCTGATCCAGTTTCTTCAAAGAAAGCTCCTGAGCCTCCAGTTTCTCCATAATGACATCTTGTTTCTCCAAAATAGTAGTCTGCTTTTCTTCAATGCCAACCAACACGTCTTTGAGTTTAACCAACTCACTGTGCAAAGAAGAAGAACTGAAAGCACCAAAACCAAGAGAAGAAGGAACAAAGCCAGTGAATGTAGGTTCCTCACTCTTCTCTTCCTGTTCCTCATCATCATCCTCATCATCAACCTCCAGAACCACATCTTTTGCTTGTTTCTTAGGTTTAAAGGCAAGCCTAAGACTCTTCCTTTTAGAACCACTAGCAGCAACTCCTCCAGTTCCTCCACCCCTTTTCTTCACCTGTCCAGTTCCTTTCTGGACAGTTTCTTTCTTCTCTGTTTCTTTCTTTTCTTCTTGCTTAGACCCTGCCTCTGTCCTCCTCACCTTCTTAGGAGGTTCTATCTCCAGTTCCTTCTCTTCCACCACATGCTCAACTTCCTTCAAACCACTTCCTCCCTCTTCTTCCTCCTGTTTCTCCTCAATTATGACAGCTTTAGTACCTTTCTTCTTCTTTTCTACAAACACTGTCTTTCCATCAACCACACCAAGACTTAGAGCTTCAAGGGTTTTTGGTTGAACAAAGTGGTTAGTTTGTAGTTTGAGGAATTCACATGAACCTAAGGAAATGTCAAAACTCTCAAAAAGAGTCATAAGCAAAGTACCATATCCTCTATAAAGCTTAGGAAAACAATGGTTCATGTGTTGGATCATGAGAGAAGGGAAGTTGATTCGGATTTGGTTTTCAAGGCAATAAATAAGTAAAGCATCCATATGATTTGCCTCACTTCTCTTTTGAGGCCGAGGGATAATATTATGCTAAACAAAATTAAAGAGCAATTTTTGTAGTGGTGAAAGATTGTGGTGATTAGTGAGAACATGCCCTTTCTTTCCTCCAATAGATTTAACAATTTCATCCATTCCAACACCATTCACCTCACCAACATACTCCTTCTTAATATATTTATCAAAACCAATATTTGGAACACCAAAAGCATCACTCAAAAACTCAGCATCAAATTCAATTTCTTTCTTCTTAATGTGACTCTTGCATGTGGTACCATCACATTCAAAATTATCAACAAATTCATTCAATAACTCATATGCTATCACATTATTAAAGTGAGAGCTAAATAGGCTTACCCAACCTTGAGCTTTGAGGATGTCAAGTAATTCAACATACTCAATTGCATTACACCAATCCAAATTTATGCAAAGAGGAGGAATGTATTTCTCACACCTATTTTCAATTCTCTTTTGGGATGCAGATTTGTTTTTGAGAATTGGAGCACCAGGTTCCACCCAATTTTCTTCATTCTTCACTTCCTTCAATTCGACATCAATCCCTTGAGTTTCTTTGGATGAATCAAGTTCCTTGGGTTTATTGGAAGTAGGAGAAGAAGTAGTGATAATTTCAGTAGGATTTTGTGGATGAATTATTGCAATAGGTGAAATGTCCATAGGTGTAGCACCGGTTGGGGATGAAGTTTTGTGAGGGTTTGTTTGAGTTTTTGGAGAAGAAGGAATAGCAATGGGTTTGTTTAGTGAATTGGAAGTAAAGTCTTCCATAAAGAGGCACGGTTAATGTGGTAGGTGGGGCCGAGTTTGTGAGGTAAATTAGGAGAGTATTTTGTGGTTGGGGTTAAAAGTGATATACTTGGACAATAATTGATCAATTTACTTCTTTATATAATAAGACTTCCTTGGATATTAAGAAAAAAAATCTAGTAACTGATTTTAAAGATTTTAGGAGATTTTGTTTAGGGAAATCAGTTACATAAAAAATCTAGGAACAGAAGATTAAATTTTAAATTTTAAATTTTAATGGATAAAAATTGTTGGCCATATTAATTATACAGCCGCCAAAAAAAAATATAACTGAAGAATAATGAAGGAACTTATCAACAAAGCAAATTGGACCTTTCATGCTTTATAACAGGTATTAATATGGTGCTAAATTAATTTCATGAAATAAATACACATTGCATGCAAAAGATATCACAAAACTACTTATGATCAATGCTTTTCACACCATGGTTGTGTATGAAATATTGTACAGCTATTTCGATATTTAAGGAAATACCTGGGTTGGAGCATGAGTTCCTCTTTAATGAAGCTGAATCATGGCCAAGTTCCATTCTCAATCTTTCATGTTTCTCCCTATTTAAAGGCTTTGTAAGTATATCTGCAATTTGATTGTCAGTATCACAAAATTCTAATTTTACTAAACCCTTTTCCACATGATCTTTTAAAAAATGATGCCTAATATGGATATGCTTAACTCTTGAATGGTGAACTGGATCTTTAGAGATGTGAATTGCACTAGTATTGTCACAATATATAGGAACACAATCAAATTTCATACCATAATCTCTCAATTGTTGTTTGATCCATAATAATTGTGAGCAACAACTTGCAGCAGCAACATATTCAGCTTCTGCAGTAGATAAAGCAACAGTATTTTGTTTCTTGGATGCCCAAGAGACTAGACATGACCCAAGGAACTGGATAGTTCCAGAAGTGCTTTTCCGGTTAACTAAATCACCTGCATAATCAGCATCTGTAAAACCTTTCAAATCAAATGTATCACTTCTAGGATAGAAGAGACACAAACTTTCAGTTCCCTTGAGATATCTAAAGATCCTTTTGATTGCTGTCAAGTGAGATTCCTTAGGATTAGATTGAAACCTTGCACACAGACCAACACTATAAGAGATGTCAGGCCTACTTGCAGTTAAATAAAGCAAAGAACCAATCATTCCTCTATATAATTTTTGATCCACAGAAGTTCCTTGAGGATCATCATCCAATCTAGTTCCCACTCCCATAGGTGTATGATTAGTTTTAGCTTGATCCAAGTTATATTTCTTAAGGAGTTCCTTGACATATTTTTGCTGATGAATAAAATTCCCCCTCTCAGTTTGTTTTATTTGTAAACCAAGAAAGAAATTTAATTCACCCATCATACTCATTTCAAATTCACCACTCATTAAGTTAGCAAAATATTTGCAGAGATTATCATTTGTGGCACCAAAAATTATGTCATCAACATAGATTTGAACAATTAGCAGATCAGTTCCTTCAGATTTCAAAAACAAAGTTTTATCTACTTTTCCTCTGACAAAATCATTTTGTAACAGAAACTTTGAAAGCCTTTCATACCATGCCCTAGGTGCCTGTTTTAGACCATAAAGGGCCTTGTCCAACTTGAAAACATGATTTGGAAATTTTGGATTTTCAAAACCAGGGGGTTGTTCAACATAGACATCCTCTTCAAGAAAACCATTTAAAAAGGCACATTTCACATCCATTTGATACAGTTTAAAACCCATAAAAGAAGCAAAAGCAATCAAGATCCTTATAGCTTCTAATCTTGCAACAGGTGCAAAAGTTTCTTCAAAATCAATACCCTCTTGCTGATTGTAACCTTTTACTACTAATCTTGCCTTATTTCTTATTATAGTTCCATGTTCATCTAGTTTATTCCTAAAAACCCATTTAAGACCAATAACTCTTTTTGATTTAGGAATAGGTTCAAGATGCCATACCTTGTTTCTTTCAAATTCATTCAGTTCCTCTTGCATGGCATTTATCCAATCAGCATCCTTGAATGCTTCTTCATGATTCTTGGGTTCAATAATGGCCAGAAATGAATAAAAGGAACAGAAGTTTCTCAACTGAGATCTTGTTTGAATTCCCTTGTGGATGTCACTGATTATTTTATCAATGGGATGAGATTGCTGATGTTTCCATGGTTTAGGTTGGAAACCTCTCAAAGGAACTTCCACTTGTGTTGTCTCAGCTTGAGTTCCCCCTGTGTCTATTGCCTCCTCTTCAGGTTCCTCTGTTGCACCTTCTTCATTTTGAGGAACTTCAATTTCAGCTTCTTGTTCCTCATCTTGAGTTGGTGTGAGTTCCTTGGTTTTTCTAGGAATTTCTTCATCTGGATCTTCTTTCCTAATAAGACCAATTTCAAAATCATAGTCATCAAGTTCCTGCACACTAGAATGAGAGTTAGTTTCATCAAAGATTACATGAATACTCTCTTCTACACACATGGTATTCTTGTTATAGACTCTGAATGCCTTGCTATGAGATGCATAACCAAGGAATACAGCCTCATCACTTCTTTCATCAAATTTTCCTAAGTTTCTTTTACCATTATTATGTACAAAGCACTTACAACCAAAAGCCCTAAAATGAGATATGTTAGGTTTCCTTCCCTTAAACAATTCATATGGAGTTTTGCTGAGAATAGGTCTCATCATAACCCTATTAATGATATAGCATGCAGTGTTAACAGCTTCTGCCCAAAAGTTCCTTGCAAGACCACTTGAGATTAACATAGTTCTAGCCATATCCTCAAGTGTCCTGTTCTTCCTTTCAACAACTCCGTTTTGTTGTGGAGTTCTTGGGGCTGAGAAATTATGATCTATACCATTTACCTTGCAAAACTCATCAAACTTTGAGTTATCGAATTCAGTTCCATGATCAGACCTAATATGAATCACTTGAAATCCACTGGATTTTTGTGTCTTAGCTACAAAGTCAACAAACTCATCATATGTTTCATCTTTAGTAGCTAAGAAAATAACCCATGTGAATCTAGAATAATCATCAACAATAACTAGAACATATCTTTTACCATTTCTACTAGGAATTCTCATAGAGCCACATAAATCTATATGAATTAATTCCAATGGTTTAGAAGTGCTTAAAAAAATTTTGCTTTTGAAAGAAGATCTGACATGCTTGCCTTTCACACATGCATCACAAACATGGTGAAAAGGGAACTTGACCTTTGGTAGCCCAATGACCAGTTCCTTTGAATAAAGTTTATTCATGAGTGAAAAGCTAGCATGTCCAAAACGTTTATGCCACAGTAAAGGATCATCATCAATGACACTCAAACAAGTCAGATTGTTTCTAGGAATCGAATTAAGATCCACTGTATAAGTGTTCCCCCTTCTAGTTCCTTCTAAAACAACCTTTCCACTGTTGTTATTAATGATTATGCAAAAGTTAAAAGTGAAACTGACAGAATTTCCTTTATCACAGAATTGAGATATACTTAGCAAATTATGTCTTAAACCCTCGACTAAAAATACATTATCAATGCAGTAGAAACTGGACTTACCAAACTTACCTTTGGCAATGATCTCACCTTTCTTGTTGTCTCCAAAAGTCACAGGTCCTCCGGGATAGGACTCTAGTGAGAGAAATCTTGATTTATCTCCTGTCATGTGCTTGGAACAACCACTGTCGAGGTACCATGTGTTGTTCCCCCTCACTAGATCCTGCAAAAGAACTTAAGGGTTAGGTGGAGGACCCCAGGTTTCCTTGGGTTCCTTTGATAAAGGGATAGAAACAGTTTTCTTTACCCAAACTTGTTTCAACTTATTCTTCAAAGAAAGTTCCTTCTTAGTACAAGTTTTGTTATAATGACCAGTGTTACCACAAAAAGAACAAACTTTGTTACTAGGTAAGTCAACATATTTCTTTTGTTTCCCTTTTCTTTTGTTATGAACATAGCCTAATCCTTCTGTTCTTTTCACTTTAGCATTTTCAATCCACTTAGGTATAACATACTGACTTTTCATTTTATAACCATCAAGTTCCTTTTCCAACAGAAATTTTTCAAGCTTTAAGTCCTCAAGATCTTTCTTGAGTTTTTCAAAATCTTTGTTAAAAACATTTGTGGAGGAACTTGAGCCATTAAAGTCAGTATTCATTAACCTGTACTGAGTCAATTCTACATTAGCCATGATATTTTCATATTTCAATTTTTCAACATGTTCCTTGAGAATGAGATTCTTATCATAAAGTTCAAAAAATCTGCCTTGAACATCAATTCGGTGGTTCTCAATCCAACTACTATGTTCCTTGGTGATCTTAAGAGCTCTTTCAGTTTCTTTTAATTGAACTTGAACTTTTTCAAAAGTCTTATTCAAATCAGTTAATTGTTTAACTAGAGATTCTTTAGGAAGATTATTGAGTTCCTTAGGTTCTAGGAGTACCTTATGTTGAGTTTCTTCAGTTTGTGCCATCAAGCACAAATTGGCAGTTTCTTCCTCTGGTTGCTCAACATCTTCTTCCTCACTATCAGAATCTCCCCAAGCTGCTATCATGGCCCTTCTCAAGTCAGTTTTATTAAATGGAGCTCGATTTCCTCTGCCTTGTTCCTTGGCCTTGCCTTTGCCTTTCTCAATATCCCACTGAAGACATTCTCTGATGAAGTGATCCGGAGCACCACACTTGTGACATCCAGAAGTTGCAGTCTTCTTGTTCTTGAATGGATTTTGCTTGTTCTTTCTGAACATCTTCTTGAGTTTCTTCACCATAAGTGCAGCATCATCTCCATCATCTTCAGATTCTTCCAGTTCCTCAGTTTTCAGAGCTAAGTTCCTTGGCTTAAAAGCTTCACTACTGCTTGTTCCCAAGTGTAACTCATGAGTCATGAGGGAACCAGCAAGTTGTTCAATATTGAACTTAGTGAAGTCCTTTGTTTCTTGCAAGGCTGTAACTTTGGCCCTCCATCTTTCATCTTGAGGAAGACTACGAAGAACTTTTCTCACTTGCTCATCTGTAGGAATATTCTTACCAAGAGAAACAACCTCATTTATAATGTTAGTAAAACGAGTAAGCATTTCCTGAATTGTTTCTTTTGGTTGCATTTCAAATCTTTCATATTTTGACATCAGTAAGTCAATTTTAGATCTTTTTACTTCATTAGTTCCTTCATGAGTGATTTGAAGTAAATCCCATATTTCCTTTGCATTCTTGCATCCCATGACTCGATTATGTTCATGGGGTCCAAGACCACAATGGAGCAATTTAACAGCAAGTGCATTAAGTTCCATTTTATCAAAATCCTCTTTTTCATACTCAGTTATAGGTTTAGAGACTACCTCATTGTTGGCAGTTGTTTTGGTGATTTCAAAGTCACCGACTTCTATTACTCTCCATACCTGATAATTTTCAGCTTTGATGAAAATTTCCATCCGGTTCTTCCAGTAGGTATAGAACTTGCCATTGAACATAGGTGGCCTCTGAGTAGAATAGCCTTCTTCAAGTTTCTCAGGGTTGTTCATCTTTCCTTCCAGGTTCCTTGCTCAACAGGGTTTCCTGTTCTACGTGAGTAACCTGCTCTGATACCAACTGTTAGACAGTAGATGAACAATACAAGAGGGGGGGGGTGAATTGTATTGTAAGGAACTTGAGCAAATTTTCAAAATATGTAAAGGAACTGAACAGAATAAAGATTGCAAAAGAGATTCTCAAACACAGAAACCTCCTTGTCACTCAACAAGAGGAAAACTGTGACCCTCCTCAGGGATTTACTCTTTTATTGATTAGGAACTCACCTAATACAATCTACCACAACTCTTTATATCAAGTTCCTCTATGAACTTGAACTACCCTTGCAATCAATTCCCCAATCGATTGCACTCTCAACTCTACTCTCTTACTCTCTTTCTCTGATAATCTTCACTCAAAGATTATACACTCAAACTCAAGCTCACTCCCTTTACAACTCAATTAAGAACTCTAAGAATCAAGGTAAAGTAGAGTTAAGTGGATTATGAATATATCAGTGTTTCTTTTTCTCAATGCTCAAGTGTGTTTTGAAAAACCAGAAAAGTGGAATATTTATAATGCATTCACCCTTAACATTCAACCCATTATCAGTCACTTCCTCCACTTCCTAAAGTATAGGAGAAAATGGCAGTTAGTGACTTGAACCTCAAGAATTTTTAGAACTTGCAACAAAAATATTTTTCTTCTCCTCCACTAAATAGATCGTGGTTTTTGGAAAAACCTTTGCTCAAGAAAACGTGTACATATATATCAGTTTCCCTCAAAAGCTCGTGATTTTTCTCAACTGAATAAACCAAGTCAATCAGACTTATTTTTCTTTCAAAAACTGTTAAAAGAAATAAAAATTATTTTAATCTCTTTTTAAGTTAATTTGAAAAAGATATTTTATTTATTCCTAAAATAATGCTAAAAAGATATTTACAGTTACTTGTTTTATTTTAAAAAACAAAAACTAATAAAAGATAGAATTTTTAATTAAATCTTTTTCAAATAAACAAAACAGATTTTGGAAAGAAAATCTTTTTGGAAAAATATATTCACTGATAATTTTTATCCACTTAATAAAATTACTTAAGCCAAGATTCTTTACAAGATGTACCTATACATCGACATTAAGTCTGGTGCTTTACTCCAAGCAACCAGTTCCTCTGATAAGATCAAGTTTCTCTTCAAGTTCCTCTACTTGAGATCTGAAACTTCAAGTTCCTCCAGCAACTCTACTGGAATTAAGATTGCAGTTGTTGATTTCCTTTATTTACTTCTATGCTGCTTCTTCATTAGCTTGAAATTAATGCTTCAATCATCTTTGAATCATCCATGCTTAGTTCTTATTGAAACCTGATCATCAAAGCACTTGCAAACACATTAGCAACATAATAAAGTTTGACTAAGTTTAGGTCATCATCAAAACTCAAAAGGGTCAACAATTTCCCCCTTTTTGATGAATGACAAACTTAGGCAAACTCTCAAATAAAGTATTAGGAAATCAATAACTAGAAATGCAAAAACTACACTAGATGCAAAGATGTAAAACAATACTATAATGCAATACTATAATGCTATAATGCTACTATAATGATAGATGCTTTTTAATATGATGCTATATGGTACTAAAATTAAACTAAAGAAACTAAATGCCAAAATATAATAATAAGTATAAAGTAAGACATTACTACCTTTAATTTCTTCAAAGTGACCAAATCAAGATCAAGACATAATCCTCTTCATTTGGAGTTTGCTCATACTCTTCCCCCTTTTGGCTGTCATCAAAAATTGAAACAAATATAGCAATATTCACATACACACCACCCAAGGACATAGTAAGACTATGAGGCTTAGGTTTGAACCTTTGGTAATGCAACATCCATACATACATATGTAAATAAATCATGCAGCCATTTAACAAACACAAATACTTATCATAAAACATAGAAGGTCCATAAGTTCCAATCACAAAAGAAAATCAAATATCCAAGTTCAACAAAAGTAAGGCAAAGCAAAATAAATTATCCAATTACAGACCAAGATTAAATTGAGAATCAAATTAAGTTTTTAAAGGCTAAAGGAACTGGTAAGAAAAGAGGGATCAGGATTCATCATCATCAAGGGACTTCTCTTCTTCATGAGTCTGGACCTCCACAGCTAGACTATCAATCTTCTCAACCAAGCTCTGCTGTTCCTTGGATAAGGAGCTCAATCCTGTGGTCATCCTCTGATCCAGTTTCTTCAAAGAAAGCTCCTGAGCCTCCAGTTTCTCCATAATGACATCTTGTTTCTCCAAAATAGTAGTCTGCTTTTCTTCAATGCCAACCAACACATCTTTGAGTTTAACCAACTCACTGTGCAAAGAAGAAGAACTGAAAGCACCAAAACCAAGAGAAGAAGGAACAAAGCCAGTGAATGTAGGTTCCTCACTCTTCTCTTCCTGTTCCTCATCATCATCCTCATCATCAACCTCCAGAACCACATCTTTTGCTTGTTTCTTAGGTTTAAAGGCAAGCCTAAGACTCTTCCTTTTAGAACCACTAGCAGCAACTCCTCCAGTTCCTCCACCCCTTTTCTTCACCTGTCCAGTTCCTTTCTGGACAGTTTCTTTCTTCTCTGTTTCTTTCTTTTCTTCTTGCTTAGACCCTGCCTCTGTCCTCCTCACCTTCTTAGGAGGTTCTATCTCCAGTTCCTTCTCTTCCACCACATGCTCAACTTCCTTCAAACCACTTCCTCCCTCTTCTTCCTCCTGTTTCTCCTCAATTATGACAGCTTTAGTAGCTTTCTTCTTCTTTTCTACAAACACTGTCTTTCCATCAACCACACCAAGACTTAGAGCTTCAAGGGTTTTTGGTTGAACAAAGTGGTTAGTTTGTAGTTTGAGGAATTCACATGAACCTAAGGAAATGTCAAAACTCTCAAAAAGAGTCATAAGCAAAGTACCATATCCTCTATAAAGCTTAGGAAAACAATGGTTCATGTGTTGGATCATGAGAGAAGGGAAGTTGATTCGGATTTTGTTTTCAAGGCAATAAATAAGTAAAGCATCCATATGATTTGCCTCACTTCTCTTTTGAGGCCGAGGGATAATATTATGCCAAACAAAATTAAAGAGCAATTTTTGTAGTGGTGAAAGATTGTGGTGATTAGTGAGAACATGCCCTTTCTTTCCTCCAATAGATTTAACAATTTCATCCATTCCAACACCATTCACCTCACCAACATACTCCTTCTTAATATATTTATCAAAACCAATATTTGGAACACCAAAAGCATCACTCAAAAACTCAGCATCAAATTCAATTTCTTTCTTCTTAATGTGACTCTTGCATGTGGTACCATCACATTCAAAATTATCAACAAATTCATTCAATAACTCATATGCTATCACATTATTAAAGTGAGAGCTAAAGAGGCTTACCCAACCTTGAGCTTTGAGGATGTCAAGTAATTCGACATACTCAATTGCATTACACCAATCCAAATTTATGCAAAGAGGAGGAATGTATTTCTCACACCTATTTTCAATTCTCTTTTGGGATGCAGATTTGTTTTTGAGAATTGGAGCACCAAGTTCCACCCAATTTTCTTCATTCTTCACTTCCTTCAATTCGACATCAATCCCTTGAGTTTCTTTGGATGAATCAAGTTCCTTGGGTTTATTGGAAGTAGGAGAAGAAGTAGTGATAATTTCAGTAGGATTTTGTGGATGAATTATTGCAATAGGTGAAATGTCCATAGGTGTAGCACCGGTTGGGGATGAAGTTTTGTGAGGGTTTGTTTGAGTTTTTGGAGAAGAAGGAATAGCAATGGGTTTGTTTAGTGAATTGGAAGTAAAGTCTTCCATAAAGAGGCACGGTTAATGTGGTAGGTGGGGCCGAGTTTGTGAGGTAAATTAGGAGAGTATTTTGTGGTTGGGGTTAAAAGTGATATACTTGGACAATAATTGATCAATTTACTTCTTTATATAATAAGACTTCCTTGGATATTAAGAAAAAAAATCTAGTAACTGATTTTAAAGATTTTAGGAGATTTTGTTTAGGGAAATCAGTTACATAAAAAATCTAGGAACAGAAGATTAAATTTTAAATTTTAAATTTTAAATTTTAATGGATAAAAATTGTTGGCCATATTAATTATACAGCCGCCAAAAAAAAATATAACTGAAGAATAATGAAGGAACTTATCAACAAAGCAAATTGGACCTTTCATGCTTTATAACAGGTATTAATATGGTGCTAAATTAATTTCATGAAATAAATACACATTGCATGCAAAAGATATCACAAAACTACTTATGATCAATGCTTTTCACACCATGGTTGTGTATGAAATATTGTACAGCTATTTCGATATTTAAGGAAATACCTGGGTTGGAGCATGAGTTCCTCTTTAATGAAGCTGAATCATGGCCAAGTTCCATTCTCAATCTTTCATGTTTCTCCCTATTTAAAGGCTTTGTAAGTATATCTGCAATTTGATTGTCAGTATCACAAAATTCTAATTTTACTAAACCCTTTTCCACATGATCTTTTAAAAAATGATGCCTAATATGGATATGCTTAACTCTTGAATGGTGAACTGGATCTTTAGAGATGTGAATTGCACTAGTATTGTCACAATATATAGGAGCACAATCAAATTTCATACCATAATCTCTCAATTGTTGTTTGATCCATAATAATTGTGAGCAACAACTTGCAGCAGCAACATATTCAGCTTCTGCAGTAGATAAAGCAACAGTATTTTGTTTCTTGGATGCCCAAGAGACTAGACATGACCCAAGGAACTGGATAGTTCCAGAAGTGCTTTTCCGGTTAACTAAATCACCTGCATAATCAGCATCTGTAAAACCTTTCAAATCAAATGTATCACTTCTAGGATAGAAGAGACACAAACTTTCAGTTCCCTTGAGATATCTAAAGATCCTTTTGATTGCTGTCAAGTGAGATTCCTTAGGATTAGATTGAAACCTTGCACACAGACCAACACTATAAGAGATGTCAGGCCTACTTGCAGTTAAATAAAGCAAAGAACCAATCATTCCCCTATATAATTTTTGATCCACAGAAGTTCCTTGAGGATCATCATCCAATCTAGTTCCCACTCCCATAGGTGTATGATTAGTTTTAGCTTGATCCAAGTTATATTTCTTAAGGAGTTCCTTGACATATTTTTGCTGATGAATAAAATTCCCCCTCTCAGTTTGTTTTATTTGCAAACCAAGAAAGAAATTTAATTCACCCATCATACTCATTTCAAATTCACCACTCATTAAGTTAGCAAAATATTTGCAGAGATTATCATTTGTGGCACCAAAAATTATGTCATCAACATAGATTTGAACAATTAGCAGATCAGTTCCTTCAGATTTCAAAAACAAAGTTTTATCTACTTTTCCTCTGACAAAATCATTTTGTAACAGAAACTTTGAAAGCCTTTCATACCATGCCCTAGGTGCCTGTTTTAGACCATAAAGGGCCTTGTCCAACTTGAAAACATGATTTGGAAATTTTGGATTTTCAAAACCAGGGGGTTGTTCAACATAGACATCCTCTTCAAGAAAACCATTTAAAAAGGCACATTTCACATCCATTTGATACAGTTTAAAACCCATAAAAGAAGCAAAAGCAATCAAGATCCTTATAGCTTCTAATCTTGCAACAGGTGCAAAAGTTTCTTCAAAATCAATACCCTCTTGCTGATTGTAACCTTTTACTACTAATCTTGCCTTATTTCTTATTATAGTTCCATGTTCATCTAGTTTATTCCTAAAAACCCATTTAAGACCAATAACTCTTTTTGATTTAGGAATAGGTTCAAGATGCCATACCTTGTTTCTTTCAAATTCATTCAGTTCCTCTTGCATGGCATTTATCCAATCAGCATCCTTGAATGCTTCTTCATGATTCTTGGGTTCAATAATGGACAGAAATGAATAAAAGGCACAGAAGTTTCTCAACTGAGATCTTGTTTGAATTCCCTTGTGGATGTCACTGATTATTTTATCAATGGGATGAGATTTCTGATGTTTCCATGGTTTAGGTTGGAAACCTCTCAAAGGAACTTCCACTTGTGTTGTCTCAGCTTGAGTTCCCCCTGTGTCTATTGCCTCCTCTTCAGGTTCCTCTGTTGCACCTTCTTCATTTTGAGGAACTTCAATTTCAGCTTCTTGTTCCTCATCTTGAGTTGGTGTGAGTTCCTTGGTTTTTCTAGGAATTTCTTCATCTGGATCTTCTTTCCTAATAAGACCAATTTTAAAATCATAGTCATCAAGTTCCTGCACACTAGAATGAGAGTTAGTTTCATCAAAGATTACATGAATACTCTCTTCTACACACATGGTATTCTTGTTATAGACTCTGAATGCCTTGCTATGAGATGCATAACCAAGGAATACAGCCTCATCACTTCTTTCATCAAATTTTCCTAAGTTTCTTTTACCATTATTATGTACAAAGCACTTACAACCAAAAGCCCTAAAATGAGATATGTTAGGTTTCCTTCCTTTAAACAATTCATATGGAGTTTTGTTGAGAATAGGTCTCATCATAACTCTATTAATGATATAGCATGCAGTGTTAACAGCTTCTGCCCAAAAGTTCCTTGCAAGACCACTTGAGATTAACATAGTTCTAGCCATATCCTCAAGTGTCCTGTTCTTCCTTTCAACAACTCCGTTTTGTTGTGGAGTTCTTGGGGCTGAGAAATTATGATCTATACCATTTACCTTGCAAAACTCATCAAACTTTGAGTTATCGAATTCAGTTCCATGATCAGACCTAATATGAATCACTTGAAATCCACTGGATTTTTGTGTCTTAGCTACAAAGTCAACAAACTCATGATATGTTTCATCTTTAGTAGCTAAGAAAATAACCCATGTGAATCTAGAATAATCATCAACAATAACTAGAACATATCTTTTACCATTTCTACTAGGAATTCTCATAGAGCCACATAAATCTATATGAATTAATTCCAATGGTTTAGAAGTGCTTACAAAATTTTTGCTTTTGAAAGAAGATCTGACATGCTTGCCTTTCACACATGCATCACAAACATGGTGAAAAGGGAACTTGACCTTTGGTAGCCCAATGACCAGTTCCTTTGAATAAAGTTTATTCATGAGTGAAAAGCTAGCATGTCCAAAACGTTTATGCCACAGTAAAGGATCATCATCAATGACACTCAAACAAGTCAGATTGTTTCTAGGAATCGAATTAAGATCCACTGTATAAGTGTTCCCCCTTCTAGTTCCTTCTAAAACAACCTTTCCAATGTTGTTATTAATGATTATGCAAAAGTTAGAAGTGAAACTGACAGAATTTCCTTTATCACAGAATTGAGATATACTTAGCAAATTATGTCTTAAACCCTCGACTAAAAATACATTATCAATGCAGTAGAAACTGGACTTACCAAACTTACCTTTGGCAATGATCTCACCTTTCTTGTTGTCTCCAAAAGTCACAGTTCCTCCGGGATAGGACTCTAGTGAGAGAAATCTTGATTTATCTCCTGTCATGTGCTTGGAACAACCACTGTCGAGGTACCATGTGTTGTTCCCCCTCACTAGATCCTGCAAAAGAACTTAAGGGTTAGGTGGAGGAACCCAGGTTTCCTTGGGTTCCTTTGATAAAGGGATAGAAACAGTTTTCTTTACCCATACTTGTTTCAACTTATTCTTCAAAGAAAGTTCCTTCTTAGTACAAGTTTTGTTATAATGACCAGTGTTACCACAAAAAGAACAAACTTTGTTACTAGGTAAGTCAACATATTTCTTTTGTTTCCCTTTTCTTTTGTTATGAACATAGCCTAATCCTTCTGTTCTTTTCACTTTAGCATTTTCAATCCACTTAGGTATAACATACTGACTTTTCATTTTATAACCATCAAGTTCCTTTTCCAACAGAAATTTTTCAAGCTTTAAGTCCTCAAGATCTTTCTTGAGTTTTTCAAAATCTTTGTTAAAAACATTTGTGGAGGAACTTGAGCCATTAAAGTCAGTATTCATTAACCTGTACTGAGTCAATTCTACATTAGCCATGATATTTTCATATTTCAATTTTTCAACATGTTCCTTGAGAATGAGATTCTTATCATAAAGTTCAAAAAATCTGCCTTGAACATCAATTCGGTGGTTCTCAATCCAACTACTATGTTCCTTGGTGATCTTAAGAGCTCTTTCAGTTTCTTTTAATTGAACTTGAACTTTTTCAAAAGTCTTATTCAAATCAGTTAATTGTTTAACTAGAGATTCTTTAGGAAGATTATTGAGTTCCTTAGGTTCTAGGAGTACCTTATGTTGAGTTTCTTCAGTTTGTGCCATCAAGCACAAATTGGCAGTTTCTTCCTCTGGTTGCTCAACATCTTCTTCCTCACTATCAGAATCTCCCCAAGCTGCTATCATGGCCCTTCTCAAGTCAGTTTTATTAAATGGAGCTCGATTTCCTCTGCCTTGTTCCTTGGCCTTGCCTTTGCCTTTCTCAATATCCCACTGAGGACATTCTCTGATGAAGTGATCCGGAGCACCACACTTGTGACATCCAGAAGTTGCAGTCTTCTTGTTCTTGAATGGATTTTGCTTGTTCTTTCTGAACATCTTCTTGAGTTTCTTCACCATAAGTGCAGCATCATCTCCATCATCTTCAGATTCTTCCAGTTCCTCAGTTTTCAGAGCTAAGTTCCTTGGCTTAAAAGCTTCACTACTGCTTGTTCCCAAGTGTAACTCATGAGTCATGAGGGAACCAGCAAGTTGTTCAATATTGAACTTAGTGAAGTCCTTTGTTTCTTGCAAGGCTGTAACTTTGGCCCTCCATCTTTCATCTTGAGGAAGACTACGAAGAACTTTTCTCACTTGCTCATCTGTAGGAATATTCTTACCAAGAGAAACAAGCTCATTTATAATGTTAGTAAAACGAGTAAGCATTTCCTGAATTGTTTCTTTTGGTTGCATTTCAAATCTTTCATATTTTGACATCAGTAAGTCAATTTTAGATCTTTTTACTTCATTAGTTCCTTCATGAGTGATTTGAAGTAAATCCCATATTTCCTTTGCATTCTTGCATCCCATGACTCGATTATGTTCATGGGGTCCAAGACCACAATGGAGAAATTTAACAGCAAGTGCATTAAGTTCCGTTTTATCAAAATCCTCTTTTTCATACTCAGTTATAGGTTTAAAGACTACCTCATTGTTGGCAGTTGTTTTGGTGATTTCAAAGTCACCGACTTCTATTACTCTCCATACCTGATAATTTTCAGCTTTGATGAAAATTTCCATCCGGTTCTTCCAGTAGGTATAGAACTTGCCATTGAACGTAGGTGGCCTCTGAGTAGAATAGCCTTCTTCAAGTTTCTCAGGGTTGTTCATCTTTCCTTCCAGGTTCCTTGCTCAACAGGGTTTCCTGTTCTACGTGAGTAACCTGCTCTGATACCAACTGTTAGACAGTAGATGAACAATACAAGAGGGGGGGGGTGAATTGTATTGTAAGGAACTTGAGCAAATTTTCAAAATATGTAAAGGAACTGAACAGAATAAAGATTGCAAAAGAGATTGTCAAACACAGAAACCTCCTTGTCACTCAACAAGAGGAAAACTGTGACCCTCCTCAGGGATTTACTCTTTTATTGATTAGGAACTCACCTAATACAATCTACCACAACTCTTTATATCAAGTTCCTCTATGAACTTGAACTACCCTTTCAATCAATTCCCCAATCGATTGCACTCTCAACTCTACTCTCTTGCTCTCTTTCTCTGATAATCTTCACTCAAAGATTATACACTCAAACTCAAGCTCACTCCCTTTACAACTCAATTAAGAACTCTAAGAATCAAGGTAAAGTAGAATTAAGTGGATTATGAATATATCAGTGTTTCTTTTTCTCAATGCTCAAGTGTGTTTTGAAAAACCAGAAAAGTGGAATATTTATAATGCATTCACCCTTAACATTCAACCCATTATCAGTCACTTCCTCCACTTCCTAAAGTATAGGAGAAAATGGCAGTTAGTGACTTGAACCTCAAGAATTTTTAGAACTTGCAACAAAAATATTTTTCTTCTCCTCCACTAAATAGATCGTGGTTTTTGGAAAAACCTTTGCTCAAGAAAACGTGTAGATATATATCAGTTTCCCTCAAAAGCTCCTGATTTTTCTCAACTGAATAAACCAACTCAATCAGACTTATTTTTCTTTCAAAAACTGTTAAAAGAAATAAAAATTATTTTAATCTCTTTTTAAGTTAATTTGAAGAAGATATTTTATTTATTCCTAAAATAATGCTAAAAAGATATTTACAGTTACTTGTTTTATTTTAAAAAACAAAAACTAATAAAAGATAGAATTTTTAATTAAATCTTTTTCAAATAAACAAAACAGATTTTGTAAAGAAAATCTTTTTGGAAAAATATATTCACTGATAATTTTTATCCACTTAATAAAATTACTTAAGCCAAGATTCTTTACAAGATGTACCTATACATCGACATTAAGTCTGGTGCTTTACTCCAAGCAACCAGTTCCTCTGATAAGATCAAGTTTCTCTTCAAGTTCCTCTACTTGAGATCTGAAACTTCAAGTTCCTCCAGCAACTCTACTGGAATTAAGATTGCAGTTGTTGATTTCCTTTATTTACTTCTATGCTGCTTCTTCATTAGCTTGAAATTAATGCTTCAATCATCTTTGAATCATCCATGCTGGAGTCTCCTCCTTTTTGCTGGAGTCTCCTCATTTTAGTTGCTGACACGAACTTCAATCCCTTCTTCTTTGTGGTGCTGGAGTAAGTTAGTCGCTTCCCTTTAGGTCCACACAGAACAATTGCCTGATCACAATATCTGATTGATGCTTGATACTTGGATAGCTAATCCATGCCCAATATTACATCGAACTCAATCATCGGAAATTCCTTTAAGTCAGCCGTTAGTTGTTCACCGGCTATGACTATAGGAACTCCTTTGAATTCACGGTTACATGCGAAGTCCTCCCCCGAAGGTAGAGTTATAACTGAATTTACAGGAGACTCTCCTGACAAATTAGATTTACACACAAAAGATTTCGCTACAAAAGAAACGGTAGCACCCGTATCAAATAATACTAAAGCAGAAAAATTATAAACAAGGAATGTACACGTAACAACATCGGGTTGAGCATCTTCTTCCTCTTGCGTCATGCAAAAGATACGATTCTTTATCGGTGCCTTGTTCTCAGTCGTTGCGGACTTACCCTGTGGACATACCCACGACTTATGCCCAGCTTGACCACACGAATAGCATACCACTGTGGTCCCATCGCACTTCTTTCCTGGATGAAGCTCCTTCTGGCAACCCTTGCAGACTCGTTTCTCCTGGAATTTGGTTGTTGTACTACTCTGATGCTGCAGTCTTTGAAGTGGTTCGAACCGGGGCTTCTTTACTGATGGCGGTGGTTGACTCCCGGTAACCCTTTTCTTGGCAGCTTCCTTCTCGGCCAAGGATGCATGAATTTCCAAGGCCACCTCGTAAGCCCTCTAGAAAGTTGTGGCACCGCTGCTGATAACGTGCACCCTGATATCAGGGTCCAGCTTCTTGATGTACCTCTTTAGTCTCTCTGCTTCAGAAGGTATCACTGCAGTAGCATATCTAGACAGTTCTGTAAACTTATCTGTATAAGCCTGCACAGACATAGTTCCCTACGTGAGCATCAGGAACTCCTCCTGTTTCTGCCACCTGAGTTCATTGGGGTAGAAATGCTCTTGGAGTTTAGCGATGAAATCCTCCCATAACATGTGTAATACCCCAAAATTTTGGACTATTTTAAATTTTATTTAATTAATTAAATTACTAGCATAATATCACTAATTTAATATCATTTTAGCATGGAAGTGAGCCTAGTTACTAATCCGGACCCAAACCAATTGCTTAGACCATGGCCCAAGACTTCTCAAGTCACACGCCACTCGGCCCTCCCATATTTATTTCTCAAGATTGATTAATTTAATGAAAATACTAAGTAAAACTAAACTATATCTATTCTGACTTTCTCCCAAAAAGTCCTAACTTTTAATCCTAACCCTCTACTAAATAATAGGAGAACATCAACCCTTATTTTTCCCATAACCACATGGCCAAGATTGCTTTCAAAAGAGAAGGAATTCATCAATCAACTCATAATCTTTCCACCTCAAAACAATTCACAAAAATCTCCAAAATCTTTCTCCTAGATTTCATACTAAAAAGATTGAAGCAAGGAACCAAGAAGAGCCAAGAAGAACCGTGTGCTACTCGGCTAGGAGTTCGAATAATACAACATCCCTAGGTAATTAGTTGCTTTACTTAATTAATAGAATAGATTAAAGATATAATTCCTTAGAATAAGTTTAGAATTGTGTAGAATTGCTTAGAATATGATAGATTAATTTTCGAATTACATGATGTTGTTATGCCATATATGTCGAGTGATGATCAAGAGTGTATGATGATTTTTCGAGCATGTTTACTTGTTTAAATCTATATTTTATGCTTAATCTTTGATTCTTGCTAGTCTAAATCGTTGAATAATTATTGTTGAATAATATGAATGTTGTTTATGTGAAAGCCGTGAACCCTATGCACATGTTCGAAAGTTCTCTTGATCCAAAATATGATCTTTTAATTATAATCTTGATATTGTAACAATCTTTGATAAATTTCTTGAATTAATAATTATTCTAATTAAGTTCTTGAAGCATGAATACTTAATCTTGATTTATGACCAAAATGTCGAGTGGCTCCATGTTTTAAAAAGAATATTTTTACTTGTTTTTATGAAAAAAGTTTAGATTATGAAATTGTTGTTAGAATTATTTCTAAATTAATTAATCAAAGCTTGTATTTTAAATAGATTAAAATTCGAAATCTTGATTATTGTTTTTCAAAAATGCCGTGTGAAATTAATAAATAAAAGACTACGTTTTTATGATTCAAATAAATAAAAGACTAGAATTTAATTATGTTCTTGAAAATTATTCCAAATTCATTTAATTAAAGCTCGTATCTCTAAAAGGAATTAGAACTTGAATTCTTGAGTTATATTATTGAAATTGTCGAGTGGAATAAAGGGGTAAAAGACTTGATTTTCATGATGTGTTTAATTAAAAGACTAGACTTTGATTACGTTCTTAAAATTATTATTAGCCAGCTTGATCTTGTGTATTATTTTCGATAATTGAATTGATGAATAATGATGGTAATTTGTTCTTGACAAATCTCGTGTAAACCGTGCACTAAAGGTAAGTGATGGGTAAGTTTCGTATGATATTTTGTTCTCGTTGAATGAATTTATAGGTGTTATATTATGAATGTTGCATGTCTCCTCATTAGAACTTGCTGAGTTGAATTATTATTATTGGATAATAGATTGTCATGTATTGTGGTATGATGTCGAGTCTGGTCGTGCATGTCGAGTCATGCTTTAGAATATGGGAATAAGTAATGTGGGTTAGATTTATTTAGAATAGAGTCTTGACCTTGAAAGATAATTATAAGCTAATAATGAACTTGAAAATATAAAAGTCTATGAAGTGACCGCCCATCTAGTGGTTAAAGCACCATGAACATGGGTCCCGTCGAAGCCACTGTCCCTTCTGCGGTTTTAGGACAGTTATGGATCCCAGTGCTCGGGAAGTAGATCCTTTGTGGTTGACCCAGCATGAGACAAGGAAAGTTGGGGGAAGTAGATCCTTTGTGGTTGACCCCTAACGAGCATATGACTGTGTCACAGAATAGCACCTAAAATTGAACTTGAACTTGAACTTGAACTTGGACTTGAACTTGAACTTGAACTGGAACTCGAACTGGAACTTGCACTTGTACTAGAAAGGGGACTAGATAGTCGATAGCTGGAAGTCTAGAAGTCTAGAGCTAGAATAAGAATTGTCTTGGAAGTTTGGTTATGATATTTTTGTGTGTCTTGTTTCCGCTGCGTACATGATTTATTTAATTACTGACTTGTTGTTGACTTATTCTGGCTATTATATTTTTAATGGTGTTCTACTACTTAAGTAGAACAATCTAATTACTCCCCACTGACTGTGGACCCCAAAATTACTTCTACAGGTACAGATGAAGAATGATTTGGGGTATACGTAAGGGCAGGGTTGTGAGCAAGTGAGGAGCATAGCATTTCATACCTTTTTCCCTAGCCTATGTAATTAGTTTTGTTCCTGTTCTGGAACTTCTTGTGAACAGTCAACGATCTTTTGGTGTATGACGCGTACTCTGGACGATCCTCAATGAAGCTGTGACCTACAAAACAGTCAGAGATTGCTAACCCAGGGGGTGGAACCCGGGAACGCCCCTCCGATGCTTAAGTCAGATATCGGAAATAAGGAGTCAGATTATTTGGTGAGTTTGTGGACTGTGAATTGCATACCTTTGGAATGATTGGACAGATCCTTATATAGGCATTAGGTTCCCCGGTTAGGGTTTTACTGAACTAGTAGGGCCTGCGTGTGGGCCTGGCCCATGGCACACAGTGATAACCTGGTTAAGGTTTTACCAAGTCAGATGACATGTGGCATTGTCTGGTTCGTTGTAGTGTATATGCTGTAGACCTAGCTCTATTAGAATTGGGCCTAGGTTTTGGGGCCCACTAATACGGGTTTGACCACCTGGGTGGGCCCGGAACAATTAACCCCACGCTCGGCGTGGAACGGGAATCCTTGGATGTTGGATGTTGAGCAGAATTCTCCGGGAAAAATGAATCTCGAAACCCCATGTGACCTCGAGGGGGTGACTCCAAAGAGGACACCTCGATCGAGGTAACCTCGACCGTGAGGAGGAGACCCTCGATCGAGGTGACCTCGACCGTGAGGCAAAGCTTTTCCCTCAAGCTCGACCGTGTAAGTCCCATGGAGGCCCTAAGGAAACCTCGATGGAGTATCCAAGGAGGACACTTCGATCGAGGTAACCTCGACCGTGAGGAGGGGACCCTCGATCGAGTTGACCTCGACCGTGATGTTTGCAGAGCTTCTCCCTCTGGCTCGACCGTGTGTGCTCCCATGGAGGACCTAAGATTACCTCGAGGGAGTCTCCCTCGATCGTTACGCCCTCGGCCTGTCCACTTGGCCACCTCGACCGGGGTGCTACCTCGATCATGAGGGCACCTCGACCGTGTTGCAGGTCTAGATAGGCTGAGTGTCATCCATCTCTACCACAACACGCACCTCGACTGTGTCTGAACCTCGACCGTGTGGGCACTTCATATTCATCTAGACCCCCAGGGTTACCTCGAGAGTGTCTCCCTCGACCAAAATGGGAGGCCTCCTCGATCCTAGCTGGCCATTGCTTTGCTGGTTTTAGCCCCAACCTTTTAAGTACCTCGATGGTGAGCACCTTGATAGGGAGGTGCCTACCTTGTCCATGTGATGCTTTGGCCACCTCGTCTATGGCCATCGACCCTGGGGAGTTCGCGACCAGTGGGCTGTACATTTTGATGATGCTTCAACATAACCCTAGGCCAAGAAGCTTGGCACTTCCCTTTGATTATGGGATGCCTACCTCGATCGAGGGATGTTTGCCTCAATCGAGGTGTGTTAGCCTCGATCTTGGGGCGTCTGCCAAGTGAGGCTATGGCCACTGGCTGAGTATTTGGGGGTGTATACCTCGACCCGAGGGTGTTTACCGCGACCAGGGGGCAACACCTTGACTGTGATGAACCCTACCTCGTACCATAAACCTCATCCTCGAGTTTGGGCCAAAAAACAATTGAACCATGACCCTTTGGTCGAGGTAGGGTGAGTCTTGTTTGGAGGACCTGACGCCTATCTCGAGGGGGACTACCTCGCTTGTGTGGGCATCTACCTCGATCATGGGGTAGTTGCCTTGACCGTGGGGTATTTTACCTCGACCATTGAGGACTCCTCGAGGTAGGATGACCACCTCTCACTATTTTGGACATAACTCGATCTATGAATATCGGATTCAAGCAATTGTAGCGGCATTGGAAACTAGATTCAAAGAGATTTCCAATGGTGGGTCATAAGATCAATTCCGACTTGAAAAGAAGGAGTTATGGGCGTTCAAAGTCGGTGCATCAAATCAGACCCCGGTACAGCCTCGACCCTATGGACCTTTCCTCGATCAACATGCTCGACCCATATGCTACCTCGACCAACATGCCTCAGGACCCATGGCTGTGCCTCGAGGTTGGTCACCTCGACCATGGTGGATGACCCTCGATGGTGAGGGAGTCCCCTCGACCATGAATGTGTTACCTCGACCGTTGAGGACTCCTCGAGGTAGGATGACCACCTCTCACTATTTTGGATATAACTCAAGCTATGAATATCGGATTTGAGCAATTCCAGCGGCATTGGAAACTAGATTCAAAGATCTTTCCAACGGTGGGTCATAAGCTCAATTCCTACTTTAAATGAAAGAGTTATGGGCGTTTAACATCGGTGCATCAAATCAGAACCCGGTACAGCCTCGACCCTATGGACCTTTTCTCGATCAACATGCTCGACCCATATGCTACCTCGACCAACATGCCTCAGGACCCATGGCTGTGCCTCGATTTTGGTCACCTCGACCATGATGGATGACCCTCGATGGTGAGGGAGTCCCCTCGACCATGAATGTGTTACCTCGACCGCTGAGGACTCCTCGAGGTAGGATGACCACCTCTCACCATTTTGGACATAACTCAAGATATGAATATCGGATTCGAGCGATTCTAGCAGCGCTGGAAACTAGATTCAAAGAGCTTTCCAACGGTGTGTCATAAACTCAATTCTGACTTGAAATGAAGGAGTTATTGGGCGTTCTAAATCGGTCGCGGTTCCTCGAACATGAAGCTTCTACCTCGACCGTGGTAGGGAGTCCCTCGACCGTGAGGGTGCTCTTTATTCACCTCGAGGGTGTCTACCTTGATCATGTGGGCTCCCTCCTCGACCGAGGTGAGTTCTTCATGAACTTTTGAGAAAATTTCTAAGTGTTAATGTCTTGCCCTCACTCCGCGACCGTTGAGAACCTTTGGCATGAGTTTCCAAAATTTGTCCATGTGTTGGCATCAGTCTTGTCTTCCGCGACCATAGTTTCCCTTGGTCACGGTGGGGGTGAAGTGCAGTGAGAATCCTTAGAAAACTCGAGGGTCTCTCTATCTCCACCATGATAGTGTTTTCCTCGACCGTTGAAGAGCTTCCTTCATTTGAGCTTTGTTGTTGAAATTTTTCTAAGTGTAGGCCTTACCAAGGCCTCCTTTAACCTCGAGGGTCTCCCTCTACCTCGACTGGGAGGGGTGCTTCATGAAATTTCAACTTTCCTGAAATTTTTCTAAGTATTGGCCTTACAAGGGCCTCCATTAACCTCGAGGGTCTCCCTTTACCTCGACTGTGAGGGATATACCCTGAGGAATTAATGTCTTCATTTTAGCCTAGAGTGCTCTTTAAAATGCCCAACGAGGTAATTGTGGGGATGTATTCCACGACCACGATCGTGTTCTCCGCGACCGTGAAGGACCTCCTTCCTTTGATCCTTATTGCTTCTTTTGTTGAAAATTTCCTATGTATGATACCCTGCTAGTCTTCCATGATCGTGGTAACCTTGTTCGTAGCATGAAAAAGCTTGGAGGCCTTCTTTGAACTCGAGGGTCTTCCCTCCGCGACCATCAAGGAGCTCAAAATTTTGTGAAATTTTTCTAAGTGTTCACCCCATCCAGCTCTCCTTTCACCTCGAGGGTCTTCCTTTACCTCGACTGTGATGGATGCTTCCATGATATTTTAACCTCCACGAAATTTGTCTAAGTGTTGATGTTTTCAAGGCCTCTTTCTACCTCGAGGGTCCCCACTTACCTCGACCGTGAAGGATTCACCTTGAGAAGCAAATGCAAGTCATTCCTTCCCCAATAGTTGGTGCCTGTGTTGCAATGAGATGATCAGCCTGGACTTAGGGGCTAATGAGCCTCATGGGTTTCTCTTTTTACCTCGAAGGTCTCCCTTACCTAGAGGGTTAGATATGACATACTTTGGGACATAGCCTTCCGAATGACTTCGAAAGTCCTACCTTCCTCGACCGTGATGGAGGTTCAAAGAGAGGATTGCCCTGGTAAACTCGAGGGTCCTCTTACCTCGAGTGTGGGGGAAGTAACTTTGCAAGAGACATTTTGATTGCCCACCTGCCTTGATGGGTACCCACATTGAGCGAGGCTTTGGCCTAAGGTGTTCAACTACCCCTCAGGGGCTAATGAGCCCCAAGATATGGTTGACACCTATCCAGCCTCCCATCTCCCTTGATGGGTGCCTACCTCGACCGTGTAGTCGAACCATGAGCCTTGCCCCAACCTTGTCCATGGGAGTTAGCCTTGTTGGCATTGCCCTTACCTCGAGAGTGTGTGACTCATTCATATAGTATTTCACTATTGATGATTATTCAGCTTTGATCATAATTTCTTACTCACGATATCCCTGAGGGTGACCAACGAGGTGTTTTGGTTGCGTTTCTCCGCGATCATAATTTCCATGATGAAAAATCCCTTGCACTTGATTTTTATAACGAAATTTTTCTAAGTGTTGGGTTCTTTTCAAGGTCTTCCTTTTCCTCGACTGTGATAGAGTTAGGAGGGCAAGGTTTCCCTGATGACCTCGATGATCTTTCCTCTACCTCGAGTGTGACGTTCCCTCCGCGATTGTTGATCTATTAGCCCCACGCTTGGTGTGGAACTGGAAACTTTGGACGTTGGACATCAAGCGGAACGTGGTAACCTTCCGCGGCCATGGTCACCTGGGCCACGGTAAGCGTAAATGTTAGGGAACTCCTTTATAAGCTCGAGTGTCTTCTTACCTTGACTGTGATCATGCTCTTCCGCGACCGTTTATGAACTTCTTTACATAAAATTCCACGAAATTTTCTAAGTGTTGATCTTTTCAAGGCTTCCTTGTACCTCAAGGGTCTTCCCTTACCTCGAGTGTGATGGAAGTAATTAGGAGAAATCTGTTTTGATTGCCCATCTCCTTTGACGGGTGCCCACATTGAGTGGGGCTTTGGCCTAAGATGATCAACAGAGTCTTGGGGGCTAATGAGCCCCATGACATGGTTGATACCTGTCCAGCCCCCCATCTTCCTTGATGGATGCCTATGTTGAATAGGGCTTATGCCTAAGATGATCAACTGACCCTCAGGAGCTAATGAGCCCCATGACATGATTGATACCTGTCCAGCCCCCCATCTGCCTTGACGGGTGCCTACTCTGGGTAGGGCTTATTCATTGGCCCAAAGAGCTATTCTAAAGCCAAGAGGCTAATGAGCCCCTAGGACTTTGAATGCCTGTCCAGCCACTCCATCTCCTTTAATGGATGCCTATGTTGAATAGGGCTCGTTTGCCTAAGGTGACGCTATCAAGGACCTTGGGGCTAATGAGCCCCAGCTACTTGATGAGGTACCAGTCCAGCCTCCCCATACTCCTCGATGGGTGCCTACGTTGAGTAGGGCTTGGTGTTAGCCAAGGTGACGCTATCAAGGACCCTAGGGCTAATGAGCCCCACACACTCGATGAGGTACCTGTTTGGCCTTCCCCATACTCCTCGATGGGTGCCTACATTGAGTAGGGCTTATTATCCCGGTTAGGGTTTCATTTTGTTAAGAATCCAAGTAATAACACTAAACTCGACCCCGTTAGGGCTTTATAAGTTAATGAACAAAACTCGACCCTGTAAGGGTTTTATTATTGCGAATGTTATTTCCATGATAAGAAGAAACTCGACCATGCTTTGGTCTTATTACAAACGAAAAAATAACTCCACTGAGGATAATTAAAGAAACTCGACCCTGTTAGGGTCCTTATTGCAAACACTAACTTCGGTAGGGAGCTAAGATATGACATTAATAATTCTATCACTCTACGCTATGACTACGCTTTGGCCTTTTTTCCCCTCCATCATTCGAGAGATAAGAGTTTAGTTTTCCTTGGTCTGCTAGCTTGTCGAGAGCTTTCTTTAATTCTCTAGAGTCCTTTGTGGTGTAACCACATTCATGATGATATTCACACCAAAGCTTGAGATTCCTCCTGCCGACGGGTGTGCGAACAGGCAATGGCTTGGGGAGAATATCTTGGTTTTTAATGTCCAAGAAGATTTCACGCCTATTGGTGTTGTATCTAGGATCCATACTACCATCACGAACATCTTTCCTCGAGTCGGACGTCCGGTTAGGACCTTCACCTCGATGGGGCCCTTTCCTTTTTCCATCCTTTTTCTCAAACTTCTCAACAGGGTTGTTGATTTTTTATGCTTGCACATACTTCCGTGCTCTGTCCATCGCGTCAGTATACGAGGAAACTTCATTTTCCAATAAGGAAAACTTAAACTTACCGCGCTTTAATCCAGACATGAACGCTGCATAGGCCACTGAATCTTCAACGTTGGGTATTTGGAGTAGTTCAGCGTTGAAACGCTTGAGATAATCTCCCAAGAGCTCATGCTCCCCTTGCTGACAAGCCATGAGATGAATGCTTATCTTACACTGTTTCTTCCCGGCCACGAAGTGGCTAAGGAACATTGCCTCCAAAGCGGCAAAGCTAATGATCGACCCTGATGGGAGATCAGTGAACCAGGTGAGGGCCAGGCCCTTGAGAGTAGTAGGGAAATACCTACACCAGCTTGCCTCACAGCTTGTTTGCACTTCCATTTGGGCTTTGTAGGCAGCCATATGGTCAGCGGGATCAGTCGCTGATCGGGTGCTAGGGGTCGTTAGTTCCTAATCCGGTAAAAAATAATACCCTAGGCTAACCTAACGAATAGTATAGGAAAGTAAGGGGTCGAACCACAAGAAACTAGCGGATTACTTTGTCAAGTTATTGAGTGAAAAGGGGGTTTTTAATAGAGAGGAAAAGCGATTAAACTACTTTAAATAATTAAAACTAATTAAACAAATTAAATTAAAATGAAATAAAATCAACGGTTAAAGGCACTACGGAAAGGGGGAAAACATGAAATTCCAAAAATAAAGCACGGAGCAACCACGTAGCAAGCATAAAATAAAATGCTTCAAACAAAGAGATTAGTTTATGCAAGAGGGCTTAGATTTCTCAGCCGACCCACTCACACAACATCTCAATCTAGACCAAACCAAACACCATGGATCGAATCGCTCGGTAGACTAGATCTCTCATTCTCTACCTCGCTCACAACCCGGTTCGAAATACTCTAGACCCTTTCTAACATGTTGTCTCTAACCTCATGCTTAGATTTCTCAACCACACTTGGTTAGTCCAATATTCTATCCTAGAAGTTGGCCAAACTCCTAATCTAGCATTTCAATCCATGTTAGAAAACAAGCATCAACAAATTATTTCATACCAAACTAACAATTACTCCATGTTCAATAATCAAAATACCACCATTTTCCCCCTCCCCTAGCTAGAAATCTAGCCTAGGATAGGGATGTTTATACTAACAAAAGCCATAAATAGAGCAAACATAATAGAAGAAGTAGAGAAACTAATAAACATGGAAGATAGCAACTAGACTTGCAAACACTACTTCAAAGATTTAAACTTAAAATCTCAAAAACAATGAACAAGAAATTATAGCTAATGATAAATAATAACTCAACAAATAATGACATACAATTGATGAACAAATAACAAGGAAAGAAAGATGAGAAATATTACCAAATTAGAAGATTAAATAAATAGATTGATTGCAAATGGAGAAGAGATTGTTGAAGATTACAAGCTAAAAGTATCAAAACTCTAGTGTTTCTCTCTCTAAAATTTCTGAAAAATATGCTAAGTGTAATGATAATTTCGTGCCCCTTTAAACCTAGAAGAGTTGGGGTATTTATATATTACATGAGAGAGAAGGGGAATATTCGGAATAAATGAGCCGCTGCAGGTGGGAGCGGACACTCTGAGGGTTGAGAGCGAACGCTCCAATAATACGACAAATGGACGTGCTGAGGCTGGGCAGGGGGAGCGGACGCTCCAAGGGTTGGAGCGGACGCTCTGGCACCTCCCAGCAGCTAATGCCTTCTGATCATGGGCCGAGCGTCCGCTCTAAATTAGAGAGCGTCCGCTCTGACATGTCAGAGCGTCCGCTCTCATATTTAGAGCGTCCGCTCTGAGAAGACTGCGCAAAGAGCTGATCTTGTAAGGCTCATAACTTTTGATGTAGATCTCTGATTGGAGCATGTAATATACCGTTGGAAAGCTCTTGAACTCCAGTTTTCAACACAATAGGCCCGGCATCCAAAAGATTTCCAGAAAATAATTTATGCCCAAAATAGTGGAGGGTGAATGTTCATGTCCTTCGAGGGTACTTAAGCATTGTTTTGAGGTCTTAGCTTTGTGTCATGCTTCTCGAAGCTTCTCGGGTCCTCTCACGATCCTTGTCAGCTATCGAGAATCATTCGGTAACTCGCAAAACACACAATTTTTCAATATTTCTCATTGGCACTAGAAGGAGGGTCACTCCCGGGCTCGAGCTTCGCACACAAGGCTCCGAATCCTTTGACGTGGACCTGAAACAACTCATGTTAAATATCAAAGCACTTGTATTCCCATTTTCTCTCAAAAATCCATAGAAAATACCTAAAAATGAAACGAGAGCCAAACCTTGGTAACATGTAACGAGCGGAGGAAAAAACCAATTAAAAATGCACAAATATGGGCAAAACAAAGACTAAAAAGGATGAAAAATGACCTATAAGATGGTGCACAAATGCACTGATCAAAATCCCCCCAACTAAGCCTTTGCTCGCCCTCGAGCAAAGTCAAATTGATTCCCGAACCACAGGATAACAACACCAAGTAATGGAAACTAGCAAACCTAATCAAACACACCATATTTACACTAACTCACTGTCGTAGGAATCACGGTCATTTTTAGCGTAAATGACAAGCCCTTTAAACCTCCAAGTCCCTTAGGAGGGCGAGTGAGCTCTCGCGAGGGTTTTCGAGCAAAGATTAACCCACAACTGAAAAGCGAGCCAAAGAAAGTAAGAAAAGAAAATAACATTATGACTTCCATGCCCAAGGTCACCCCTCATCAATATGGTTCACATATCCCCAAAACCTCTCAAATGACTTCCAAGGGGAGCAGTTCCACAAGAGGTGTGCTCGTAAATCAAGGGGCTAGTATGGGCTAGCAAGAAGTGTTTAAGGAGCGTCCTCGATAAACAAAGCAAACCTCATCTCACACACAACCATTACTCTTTTTGGTAGTCTTTTCACTTATCCCCTAACGATCCACATGCTTCGCAAACCATTCTCTCCCTAAAGTTCACATTGACATTCTTAGATTAAGTTGCGTAGTAGTGAGTATGCAAAGGACTTGTGGCTTGGCCACTTATTGAGTTTTTTTTCTCTTTTTTTTTGACTGAATAGGCTACTAGCCTTGTGAAAATTGCCACTTATTAGACTCGATAAAATGTGCTTAGCACTTATTGACTCAATATACATGTGGTGAAACCACTTATTGACTCGGTAGACATGTGGTGAAACCACTTATTGACTCGATAGGCATGCATGTTAGCTATTACACGAACTTGCTAGGAGAATCTTTGTGAACTTTAGAGATTGATTCTTTTTCCTCACATACTTTTCATTGGGACATAAGCTACTCATTTTTCGCTAAGAACAAGGCGTGGGGTATAACCTGAACTTATGTTTACACCAAATTTGGAAATGCCCCCCTACTCATAACTCAGGGGTATTGGATCAAAGGAATCCACATATATCTCATCACAAGGGGTCATTCCAAGAGCAAAGAAACCAATAATTACAAAACAAACGAAAATCTTTTTATATTTTTTTCTTTCTTTTTCTTTTTTTTTTATAATTTTTTTACCAAGCTTAAAATAAAATAAAAAAAAGAACAAATCAAAAATAAAAGAAAATCAAGAAAATAAACAAAAAATCCAACTATATACATGAACTCCACATAATGATGCATCATGGAAAATAGTCTAAAGCATGCCAATATCACAATCAAACCACACAAAAAGGGGGAATATCTCAACCCTGACAGCTAATCCTAATACCAAACATGCTTAGCATCTACCTATTCTTCTAATCAAATGCTAAAAGGAGGGGTAAGGGAAAGGTCTCACCAAAGTGGTGCCGAAACTACACGAAATGGCCATCGTGCATCTCCAAAATTATAGCTCAAACCGGCACAAAGAACCTGTAAAACTACATCCAAACCATTTCTCCAAAACAATGATTAGACAAGAATAAGATCCTATCCACAATTCATCATTATAAAAAAAGAAATAAAAAAAAGCAAGAAATTACCAAAAGATTAGCCAATTGTGGGGCAAAAAGGTTAGTAATGGCCATTAGATTGGCCATCCTATGCCTCAAAAAGCCCGGAATTCCATGGAATTTCGAAAAAAATTTGAAAAAGGAGACCTACAATGAGTTCTACCACCCTCACAAAACGAAATTCCTCCGGAATTTCCATCACTACCAAGCAGAAATGGCAATTCCACAAATACAAAAGCTAAAAACTAAAATTATTGTTCAAACAACTATTCATAAAAAAAAGGATACACGGGTTGCCTCCCGGAAGCGCTTCTTTAATGTTATTAGCTTGACGCGGCCCCCCACCACAAAGGCGAAGGGCACGAAGAGTAACAACAAGAAAATAAAGCGCAAAAAAAAAATAAAATATATATATATATATATATCAAACAATAACGAGCTAAATAACACCGTAGCTCCTCGGCAACGGTGCCAAAATTTGATCGGGTGCTAGGGGTCGTTAGTTCCTAATCCGGTCAAAAATAATACCCTAGGCTAACCTAACGAATAGTATAGGAAAGTAAGGGGTCGAACCACAAGAAACTAGCGGATTACTTTGTCAAGTTATTGAGTGAAAAGGGGGTTTTTAATAGAGAGGAAAAGCGATTAAACTACTTTAAATAATTAAAACTAATTAAACAAATTAAACTAAAATGAAATAAAATCAACGGTTAAAGGCACTACGGAAAGGGGGAAAACATGAAATTCCAAAAATAAAGCACGGAGCAACCACGTAGCAAGCATAAAATAAAATGCTTCAAACAAAGAGATTAGTTTATGCAAGAGGGCTTAGATTTCTCAGCCGACCCACTCACACAAAATCTCAATCTAGGCCAAACCAAACACCATGGATCAAATCGCTCGGTAGACTAATCTCTCATTCTCTACCTCGCTCACAACCCGGTTCGAAATACTCTAGACCCTTTCTAACATGTTGTCTCTAACCTCATGCTTAGATTTCTCAACCACACTTGGTTAGTCCAATATTCTATCCTAGAAGTTGGCCAAACTCCTAATCTAGCATTTCAATCCATGTTAGAAAACAAGCATCAACAAATTATTTCATACCAAACTAACAATTACTCCATGTTCAATAATCAAAATACCACCATTTTCCCCCTCCCCTAGCTAGAAATCTAGCCTAGGATAGGGATGTTTATACTAACAAAAGCCATAAATAGAGCAAACATAATAGAAGAAGTAGAGAAACTAATAAACATGGAAGATAGCAACTAGACTTGCAAACACTACTTCAAAGATTTAAACTTAAAATCTCAAAAACAATGAACAAGAAATTATAGCTAATGATAAATAATAACTCAACAAATAATGACATACAATTGATGAACAAATAACAAGGAAAGAAAGATGAGAAATATTACCAAACTAGAAGATTAAATAAATAGATTGATTGCAAATGGAGAAGAGATTGTTGAAGATTACAAGCTAAAAGTATCAAAACTCTAGTGTTTCTCTCTCTAAAATTTCTGAAAAATATGCTAAGTGTAATGATAATTTCGTGCCCCTTTAAACCTAGAAGAGTTGGGGTATTTATATATTACATGAGAGAGAAGGGGAATATTCGGAATAAATGAGCCGCTGCAGGTGGGAGCGGACGCTCTGAGGGTTGAGAGCGGACGCTCCAATAATACGACAAATGGACGTGCTGAGGCTGGGCAGGGGGAGCGGACGCTCCAAGGGTTGGAGCGGACGCTCTGGCACCTCCCAGCAGCTAATGCCTTCTGATCATGGGCCGAGCGTCCGCTCTAAATTAGAGAGCGTCCGCTCTGACATGTCAGAGCGTCCGCTCTCATATTTAGAGCGTCCGCTCTGAGAAGACTGCGCAAAGAGCTGATCTTGTAAGGCTCATAACTTTTGATGTAGATCTCTGATTGGAGCATGTAATATACCGTTGGAAAGCTCTTGAACTCCAGTTTTCAACACAATAGGCCCGGCATCCAAAAGATTTCCAGAAAATAATTTATGCCCAAAATAGTGGAGGGTGAATGTTCATGTCCTTCGAGGGTACTTAAGCATTGTTTTGAGGTCTTAGCTTTGTGTCATGCTTCTCGAAGCTTCTCGGTTCCTCTCACGATCCTTGTCGGCTATCGAGAATCATTCGGTAACTCGCAAAACACACAATTTTTCAATATTTCTCATTGGCGCTAGAAGGAGGGTCACTCCCGGGCTCGAGCTTCGCACACAAGGCTCCGAATCCTTTGACGTGGACCTGAAACAACTCATGTTAAATATCAAAGCACTCGTATTCCCATTTTCTCTCAAAAATCCATAGAAAATACCCAAAAATGAAACGAGAGCCAAATCTTGGTAACATGTAATGAGCGGAGGAAAAACCAATTAAAAATGCACAAATATGGGAAAAACAAAGACTAAAAAGGATGAAAAATGACCTATAAGATGGTGCACAAATGCATCGATCAGTCGCCCCGGAGAAGGGTTCGATGGTGGGGCCTTTACTTTCCTTGTGTTAGTGGTGTACAGAAGCCTCTGACTAAATAATGGAGTTTTGAAGATGACTTCCCCTGTTGGTCGCTCTGGCTCGACCACTGGAGAGCGTCTTCTGTTGTCATCCCGGTTAGGGACAGCCACTGGGGAACGACGTACGCCTTCCCCCAGGTTTGGGATGGCAGCCGACCTCTGATTCCTAGCAGTAGTATGGTGAGATGTCTCTGGTGATCTCCTTGGCTGGCCTTGAGTCTCCTGTCTTGTGACCTCCCTGACATTTGAGGCCATTCGTGCCCGACGCGACTCGATGATATTTCGAGCGTCATCGCGTCTAGAATCGATGATTCCTCGAGCGTCCCAGGCTGAGAGCCTCTCTGTGAACGCGCCCCTGTTGCCCGGCTAGGGTTGGGGCCCTTGGATGGACCTGAGACCTGGGATGGTGGCCTCTGCTGCCCAACCATGGCAGGTATGTTGTCTCTCAGCTCCTGTAAGCTCTGTTGGAACTTGTTATTCATCGCCGTCACAATGTCTTCGATGTCCTTACGTGAGACCATACGTTCTTCGCGACGGCGACGATCACTCGCCCTATTGGGCGAATTGTCGTCAGTGACATGTGCTTCTCGCCGGTTAGGCGATTCACGGGGATTTTCTTCTGGCTGATTTGATCGAGTCGTCTTTGCTCTGGTGTTAGCCATGTTTTTTGTTGCTGTCCCCACAGACGGCGCCAATTTGTTCCTGTTCTGGAACTTCTCGTGAACAGTCAACGATCTTTTGGTGTATGACGTATACTCTGGACAATCCTCAATGAAGCTGTGACCTGCAAAACAGTCAGAGATTGCTAACCCGGGGGGTGGAACTCGGGAACGCCCCTCCGATGCTTAAGTTAGATATCGGAAATAAGGAGTCAAAGTAATTGGTGAGTTTGTGGAATGTGAATTGCGTACCTTTGGAATGATTGGACTGATCCTTATATAGGCATTAGGTTCCCCGGTTAGGGTTTTACTGAACTAGCAGGGCCTGCGTGTGGGCCTGGCCTATGGCACACAGTGATAACTTGGTCAAGGTTTTACCAAGTCAGATGACACGTGGCATTGTCTGGTTCGTTGTAGAGTATCTGGTATAGACCTAGCCCTATCTGAATTGGGTCTAGGTTTTGGGGCCCACTAATACGGGTTTGACCACCTGGGTGGGCCCGGAACAAGTTTATTAATGTATTGTTAGTAATTTCGTATTAAGTATTGGACCATGAAGTCCCAGTTGTAAAGGACATTTTATTTGATTTTTGAATAGTTTTATAACTTCTTTAATAAATTGATTATGTATAGAGCTTCGCTATAAATAATGGACTTAGATTCATAAACATTTACTTAATCTTTGATTCGTATTGTTTTTTTTCTCCGAAAACAACGCTGATAAAATACGGTCATTACAACATGCCTCTCACGGACCTCCCCGGAGGACGAACCGTCATCCACCAGTTATCAGCTTCCATGCGCAGGTGGTAGCTAGCAATTTGAACTCGTTCTTCATCCGGGCAGTCGGTCGCATCGAACAGTTTCCGCATTTCCTGAATCCAGCTTTCGAGCACTACAGGATCAGCTGTGCCATCATAGGTCGGAGGCCGATGACGGGAAAGTCGATCAAATGTGGACTGACCACTAGACGATTGTGCCCCTCTTTGAGCTAAGCTAATGATTGCACCTTCAAGCATGCGACGTCGATCGCTAGCACTAAGTGATCGTCCCGGGCTTGACATTCTAATAAAATAACACTCAAGTTAGGATCATAAAAGAACAGTTATAAGTTAATTAATCACGAAAAGAACAAAAATTCGCCTATCCCAGATTGTCTACCCGAGTCAACACTCACTTAAGTTCTTGTGGCAACGCTACAAAAGTCAACTCTCGGGTAATAAAGCACACTATCTCACGGGTTACTTATGGTGAAGTAACCTAAAAATTCAGCTCTGGTACCAACTGTAATGACCCGTATTTTATCAGGGTTGTTTTCGGAGAAAACAACAATATGAATCCAAGCTTAATAACAAGTTTAAATTCCAAATTCTAATTTTAATAGCGGAAGCTCTAAACTACTTCAATTTATTCAAATAAAATAATATAAATCCAAAATCAATTTAAAATTTCCAAAGTCCAAAATAGATAAAACCACAGATAGACCATAAACTCTTTATTACATATCTAGGATCATTATTGTTTAGATAAATCAAGCTAATCTCGCCGCTCAAATCCCAGCCCAAGCGTTACCCACTTAATCTTCATCAGTACCTGAAAAGGGAATTTTGGGGGTCCACAGTCAGTGGTGAGTAATTAGATTGTTTTACTTAATTAGTAGAACACAATTAAAAATATAATCACCAGAATAAGTCAATAGGACAACCAAACAAGTCAACAAAGAAATAACATTTACCATTAAATAAATCAAGTACGCAGCGGAAACAAGATACACAAGAATACCATAACAGACTCCCAAGACAATTCTTATACTAACTCTAGACTTCTAGACTTCTATCTATCGACTTTCTAGTTCCCTTTCAAGTACAAGTGCAAGTTCTAGTTCAAGTTCCAGTTCAAGTTCTAGTTCAATTTTAGGTGCTATTCCGTGACACAGTCATATGCTCGTAAGGGGTCAACCACAAAGGATCTACTTCCCCCAACTTTCCTTGTCTCATGCCGGGTCAACCACAAAGGATCTACTTCCCGAGCACTGGGATCCAGAACTGTCCCAAAACCGCAGAAGGGACAGTGGCTTCGACTAGACCCATGTTCATGGTGCTTTAACCACTAGATGGGCGGTCACTTCATAGACTTTTATATTTTCAAGTTCATTATTAGCTTATAATTAACTTTCAAGGTCAAGACTCACTTCTAGACAATTCTAGCTCTCAATACTTATCTCCATGTTCTAAACCAAAACTCGTCATGCGCGACCAAACTCGACAATACACGGCAATTCAAGACAATCCAATATTCAACATTAATTATTCAATTCAACAAGTTCATACGTAAAGACATGCAAGATTCATAATATAACACCCATAAATTCAGTCAACGAGAACAAAATATTATACGAAACTTACCCATCACCTACCTTTAGCACACGGTTCACACGAGGTTTGTCAATAACACATTACCATCAAGATTCATCAATTCAATTATCGAAAATAGTACACAAGATCAAGCTAGCTAGAATAAATTCAAGAACGTGATCAAAGTTTAGTCTTTTAATTAAATAAATTATAAAAATCAAGCCTTTTACTCTCCTATTCTACTCGACATTTTCAAGGATTACAAATCAAGGATTCAAGTTCTAATTCATTTAAAAATACAAGCTTTAATTAAATTTATTTGGAATAATTTTCAAGAACGTAATTAAATTCTAGTCCTTTATCTATTTGAATCATAAAAATATAGTCTTTTATTCCTTAATTTTACACGGCATCTTCGAATAACAATAAGCAAGAATTCAAATTTTAATCTATTTAAAAATACATTCTTTGATTAATTAATTTAGAAATAATTCTAACAACAAATTCATAATCTAGCCTTTTATCATAAAAACAAGTAAAGATTCATACTTTTATTTTTTTATAACCCACTCGACATTCTTGAACTAATGTTCAAGATTAATTTTCCATGATTCAAGAATTCAATTAAATTAATTATAAATGCAAGAAATTCATCAAGGGTTGTTACAAGATCAAGATTTTAACTTAAAGATTGTATTTTGGTCATGAAAACTTTCGAACATGGCTGTTGTTATTCACGGCAATTTCACGGATTTTATTCACAAAATTCAATAAAAATTTATTCAATAATTTAGACTAACAAGGACCATAGATTAAGCATGGAATATGGATTAAACATGTAAATAAACTCAAAAATTCATCAAGACTATCTTGCCTTCACTCGACATACATGGTTCGAAACTCAACAAGTAGTTCAACAATAAAACTCTACAATTCTAAGCAATAATACACAATTCTAAACCTATTCTAAGGATTATATAATTAATCTTATCCTATTAATTAAGTAAAGCAACTAATTACCTAGTGATGATGAATATTCGAACCTAGGGCCGAGTTCCACACGGTTCTTTTTGTTGTTCTTAGTTCCTTGATCCAATCTTTAGAATAAAATTTAGGAGAAAGATTTTTGGAGATTTTTGTGAATTGATTTGAGGTGAGAAAGATTATTATGTTGATTGATGAATTCTCTTTCTTTTAAAAGGATTTGGCCGTGAGGTTCATAAGAAAAAGGGGTGTTAATGTTCTCCTAAAATTTAGTAGAAAGCTAGGAATAAAAATAAGACTTTTAGGAGGAGGTCAACAATAGATATAGATTGTTTTTAATTTGGTGAATAAATTGAATCAACTAATTAGGAAATAATTTAAGGGGGGCTGTGATAGTTAAGGGTTGGGCTAGGTTTTAGGTGAGTTAAATTATTGGACTTGATCCACCTTAAATAATTAGGTTTACTTCTATGTCTAAAACAATAATAATATATTAGTTAATTAATCAATTAATTAATTAATTAATTAATTAAATAAAATTTAAAATGGCCCAAAATTTTGGGGTATTATATGAGTTGTGGATGAGCTGAGACTTGATGCTGACTGGACTCCTTCGAACGGGCTCGGGCCTGGCTGAGTGAGTCCTATAAAATGAACAAGTGGTGACTGACCCGGGGGGTGGATCCGGGAATCCCCCTCCGATGCTTAAGTCAGCAAAGTTTTTAATGTGGAAATGTAGAGAGAGAGAGAGAGAGAGAGTTCCCTTTTAGGAAAGGTAGCTGTGTTAGGAATTGTGTTTACCCAAAAAGCTCTTTGTGGAAAGTTGTTGGGAAAGGGAAAAGATCTCCCTTTTCTCACCTGCCATAAGTGGGGGTATTTATAGGTAAGGTATTTTGGGGGCTGATTGACAGGTATTTGGGGGTTGTCAATCAGCTAAGAGTGGGGGATTTGTGACACATATCTTCGGATGTTCAGATGGCGACACCTATCTGAAGGGTGTTTTAGGAGATAATGGGAATTCCGGGGGTATTTTGGTCATTGTGACTTTTTATTGGGCTCAGGGCCCAAACAGTTTAAAAGAAGATTTCATATGCTTGCCTTTAGCACATTCAGGACAAACCTTGCCAATTTCATTCTTAATGTCAAGTAAACCAACAACCAAGTCATTTGACTTAAGCTTGTTCAGAAGTGTCAAGCTAGCATGTCCAAGCCTCTTATGCCAAATTCATTGATTCTTAACTTTTAAATAAATGGACTTGTCCTTAGGAATTTGATCTAGATAAGTAACATAAATGTCATCTTTTCTAGTTCCTTAGCAGACTAGTTCACCTGTTTGATTGTTAACAGGTCGGCTTGAAATTCAACTCTGTTGCCTTTGTCATATAACTGAGAAATACTCAAGAGATTATGTTGCAAGCCTTAAACATAATAAACATCGTCTATAGCTTGGGAAAGAGACTTACGAACCTTACGTAGGCCAATAATAGTACGCTTACTGTTGTCCCCAAATGTTACACTTCCCCCATCATGGGCTACAAGTGAAAGTAATTGTTCTTTATGTCCAGACATGTGTCTTGAGCAACCACTGTCCAAATACAAGTGGGTATCTCCTTTCAACTTACCCTGCAAAATCAGATCAAACGTTAGACTTAGGAACCCAAACTGGTTTGGGTCCTTGTTCACAAACAGCTGAATCAGACTGGCTCTTCCTAACCTAGACCTTTTTAACATGTTTAGTGTTTCGTTCCTTGCTCATTTTCTTGTGAATACAATCATCAATCATGTGGCTACCTTTGCCACGGTGATAGCAAACATGCAAGTCCTTGGCAGTCACATATTTACCCTTCTTAAATTCAGTTAACCAGGTGGTCTCTCTAGGTGACCAGTTAGGTTAAACTTTCCTTATGGTGTACCCTAGACTATTCTTACCTTTGTTGCTCTTCAAAGATATAACTTGACTTAAGTTCTTTTCAGCCTTTAACAGTTTGTCCACAAATTTTTGTCTATTTTATAGCTCATGTTCTTTGGTTTCAAGAATCTTGATTAGACGACTGTTTTTTTCATCTACGGATTTAAAATTACTTTTCAAACTTGCAAATTCTGATCTTAGATCTGAAACCAAAGATTCATTCTGATTGTGGGCAAACTGTTTTTTATTTTGCTCTTTGAGAGTATAAAGCTCAACATGTAAATCACATATTTGACCTTCATACTCATCTATCACCCTACTGACCTCAATGCTTGACTCTACATTTTCCATGGTGGATTGTGTTGTTATGGCTAAGACAAGATCCTTATGCAAATCTTTAATTTCTTCCAAAAGAAAGTTAGAACTATTTAACAGACCAGATTTGCTTAAGGTTCCTTATTTAGTTTTGACAACATCAAGATTAATTGGCTGATGTTAATGCTAAGTGAAGATTCGATCATTTTCGTTTATTGGCTGATGTTTGGTTCATAGTTGGGGATGTTGCTATTACAATGATGGTTGTAATTGCTTTCTGCTGCAGGTAGATACCTTTGAGCTCTCTAAATCACAGTTCTTTCATGGGAGATGGTTTGCCTCGGAGCTTAATGGCCAAATGGTTTAGATAGTTCTAAGGAAGATACTTCACAGTGAGCCCTACTATCTGTATTGTTTTGGTTGATGATAAGAAGGGTGGACTATGGATGAAAGATATAAAAGCTTGGCTTGGACATCCCATATTCCATTAGCTTTTATGTTCTTAATAGTCTAGCTTGTACTATATTGTTATATAAAGGACCAATTCCTTAGGCTAGTTATGTGTTGTTTTTATCCGGTGTCTCTACGTTATGTAGTTGTTTTACTGTTTATTAGGGACGTAGTCCTTTTGGTTAAGCATGTAATGTAGTCTTCTTGTTTTGATGGATGACTGGAACTATTAGGGGTTTGTCCCAATTAGTTCTCTGATTCTTTTCTGGTGGTGGCTTTATGTCACACTCTTAGGGTAGGATGTAATAATCTTTTCCTTTGGTATATAATTCTTTACTTACCAAAAAAAACATCAAGATTAATTGGGTCCTCTGGTTTTTCTTGAAATTCACCAGGGGACCAGTTAGATCTTCCTTATCATCAGATAAAACATTATGTGATGTGTTAGATTTAACTGCTTCCAATTCCATCTTGCATTGATTAAGTGAAACTTCTAATTCAGCTATTTCATTTTTCAGGTTAAGACATAACTCCTCCAAATGATCACAACTGGCATTAGATATTTCACATTCTCGAGTTTTTTCTTTCAATTTATTTCTACCATCTTTATATGCATTACTCAACTCAAGACATTGATCAAGCATTGTTTCTAAGCATTCAAGAATATTCTCTCTGTCATACTCATACATGTCCTCAAGGATTTTAGAAATTGTTACCTGTTGAGAGCTCGTTCCAGCTGTTTTCCCCATGAGGCACATATGTGATGAACTGTTCTCCTAAACTGGTTCACCACTCTATTCTAGGATGGTTGTCATGCACTTCTCGTCATCAGGGGTTTCTCCTTCTTCTTCATCAGAACTGGAGTCATAGTTTCCCCATAGAGCTGCTACCATAGCTTTCTTAAAGGCTCTCTTGTCTTCTTTCCTGGAGTGTTTATCTTTCCACTTAGGACAGTCACGAATGAGGTGACCTGTTTCCCCACACTTAAAACATCAATGTTGAGGGTGCTTTACTTTCCTGAACCTTTGTTCCTCATGTTTTTCCTCTGAGCCCTGAAGTGTTTCTTAAACCTTTTTACCATCATAGCAATGTCATCCACTTCTTCAATCGTTCCTTTCATTGCAACACTCTTGACTAGGTCTTTTTCACTCTTAGAATCGACTAGCATTTCATGTGTCATGAGAGAACCAATCAACTGTTCTAGAGAAAGAGTTGATAGATCCTTTACCTCATGCACTGCAGTAACTTTTGCTGTCCATGACCCTGTCAGACTTCTTAACACTTTTCTAACCAAGTCCTTATTAGTGAAGGTTTTTCCAAGAGACTTAAGATCATTTACTATTGTCATAAATCTTCCAAAACAGTCATTAATGTTTTCATTTCTATTCATATTGAAAGATTCATATTTAGACATTAATAAATCAATCTAACAACGTTTTACCTCACTGGTGCCTTTATAGGCAAGCTCAAGAGTGTCCCAAATCTCTTTGGCTGAGATACATGCAGAGATTATGTTTGTTTCACTTTCACCAATCGCTTGTTGAAGAATTGACATTGCCTTTGCATTTTTCTCCAACTTCTTGAAATCTGCACTCGTGTACTAGTCTTCTGTTTTGGCAACTGTTTTTCCAGAGTCGTCACTGATGGTGATTTGCAACGGTCCATTCTTTACAACCAACTAACACTCATAGTCTATACCAATGATGATGTTCTTCATTCTGTTCTTCCACCAGGCATAGTTCTTCCCATTAAACTTTGGTGTCTTGTTATCATACCCTATTGCACTTAACTCGTGGGAAGCCATGGATCTTCTCTTCTAAGTGTTACCCTTACGAAAAGCACTTGCCCTGATACCAATTGAAGGTCTCAATAGCACTCAAGAGGGGGGTGAATTGAGTGTTTCTTTAAAATTTTCTTTATCGACCTTTTCTTTGATTTGTTCTAGCTATAGAACCAGAGTACTGGTTTAACAGCGGAATTATGTAGAACATTAAAACAATAATTATAAAGCAAATAAAGAACACACAGATTTAACGAGGTTCGGCAACTATGCCTACATCCTTCTACCTAGCTACTGACTTTTATTAATCACCTCTGAAGAACTAAAGATAGTACAACTTATTGTCGTAAACTCATACAACAGACTTCCTCACTCTCAACCCAAGAGTGTTGTTTCGCCTTGAACTCACAAGCACTCGCAAATGAACTCTCAGATGCTCCCAATCACTAACCCCCCTGTTAGTGACGAATTACGGACAGTTTCTCTCAAAAGATGCTTCTCAAAAGCTTACAAGAGATGAAGTTAAGTTCTAGGTTTTTGAATGCTCTTGTAGCTTGTAAACTGTTCTGTTTGATCTTTTTGGACTCTCAAAAATATTGCTCTTTGAAGTATTGGAGAGTCTCACCACTTGACTTTTATTTTTCTATTCATTAAGTGCCTCTATATATAGACTGTTAGAAAAACCAGATTATTCCAATCAAGAGGGTTTTGTAACCGTAATTATTAAACCCATTTAATTAAGAGATCAAATATTTGAAGATCAAAGATCTCGAAGATTTTTTTAGATCCTCGCTTGAAGATACGTGGGTTTGTTAGCACTTAACATTAATTACCAAACTGACTTGATCACGTGCAAGATCTTTAAAGAATCTAAGAAACTAATTCTTTCAAAATATTTCGCTAGTCAGTTTGTTAACCTGCTGGTCTGCGGAACTGTTCTAGGAACTGTTCTTTAGATCAGTCGTGTTACAACCACTAGACACTGGTCTGGTGTTTGCAACACACCAAGATCAAACATCACACATCTACTATATATACTGCTTAAACATTCTTTACAACAAAAATACTATAAGTAAAAACCCTAAGGCTACTCTTTAGTCTTCAAGTCCTTCACCACTTGGACACTTGGATTCTCCATTGTTACTCACTTCAATTTTGATGAAGCAGTTTTACATGTCTCAAATACTAAAATACATGTATGTCAAACATGCACAATACAATATACAACATATGACATGAAAGGTAATATTACTCAGAATGAGTAACTTGGAAACAGCACACTTCAGCTGTTTCAACACAACTGCATAAACTCATTCAACAACAACTGTTCATGTTACCTGTTTCTATCAGCTGTTTGTATCAGCCATTTACATCAGTTGTTTGTCATCACTCAATACACTACAGGACTCAACACTCATCATCCTGGTCCTCATCCTCTTCATCATCCTCTTAACCAGCCTTCTTGTTTTCTGAGGATTCAGCTTCATCCTCATCCTCATTCTCATCATCATCAGATTCTTCTTTGGTAAAGCCAGCAACATCAGGAAGTTTGGCCTTCACTGCAGCCAACTCTTTCTCCAGGGAGGAAACATTCTTCTGGTAGCTAGTGGAGAACCCCTGCAGTAGGTCCATCATTTTGTTCAAGGTTGCATCCTGAGTGTCCAACCTCTTCATCAGATCACTTTCAGAACTGGTTCCTGCTACTTTCTTCTTCTTTTTGGTAGATTTGGATCAACATCCTTAGGTTCCACTCTGAACCTAAGTTCATCATGATCCACATCCAAGCCCTTTTGTTTCAGAATTGTTTTTGTGAAGACTTGGATGGGCATCATGTCACCAGCAAGATGAGGAATGTGTTGGTGAAGAACAAAAGTGATCAGGGAACCATATGGAACATAATGATGTGAGGACTGGAAACAGTGCATCATGTGGGCTAAAATTATGGCTGGGAGGTTGATTTTAATCTTTTTCTTAATTAGATACATTAAAAACGTTTCCATAAACCTTACAACTCTCTTGTCCTGAGCCCTTGGAATTAAGAACTTATTGCACAAAGAATGTAGAACCAACATAATGGGTTCCTGTAAATTTACAGTCTTATAAGTTAACTTCTTTGTCAACTTGGCCCCAAACATAAACTCATAGATTTCTTGAGCAGTGACCCCTATCAAGGTAGACCAACCATCTCTAGAATATTTATCAAATCCATCATGAGGAACACTTAACACAGCAGACAAAGAGGAAACAGACATATTAATCTCAACTTCATTCACCATAGAACTAAGAGAAGTGTCAGACAGTTCTTTCAAATTCACATAAAAATTCCTTAACACCCTTGACACAAGTATCATCATCTATCTTAAACATATCTATCCAACCTTGAAATTCCAATAGATCCTTAAATTCACCAAGTGTAGTTATGTCTAGATATCCTTCCTCAATAGTGAAACTAGGAAGGATAGTTCATTCAAATAGGGGAGTGAAACTAGTAGAGATTGGTTCAGAAGATTCACCTTTTGAAACACGAGAAGGTCTGGATGGGCCTCCTTTCCTTTTGGTTCCCCTGACCGAACTAGTAGACATATTCTCAGATACCTCAAGCGTATCTTCCCTTTTTAAAACAAATCTGGTGAATCTCCTCTGAAGTCTCCTAGAAGCAGAAGGTGACCCCTTCTTGGAACCAATAACTATCACATCTTCCTCTGGTTCAAGAAAGGGAACAAAAAGAAATTCACTCAGAAATTTCTCTTTTGTTTTCCCCTGAGTTGATGCTGGTGATAGGTTGGTGGTTAAGGGAGTTGGGTTTTCTTGAAAATTTTCAGTTTTGGAAGGAGATGGAAGATCTTGTTCTTGTTGAGGTTTTTCAACAGGTTTGGGTGGTGAATTTTTTGTTGATGAAGGTGGTGTGGGTTCTTTGGGTGATGTGGTGGAGTGGGTTGTTTCAGTGGTGGTGGTGAAGTGGGTTTCTTGGGTGATGATGGTGGTGTGGGTTGTTTAGGTGACGACGGTAATGAAGTTGAGGTAGTTGTGTTTGGTGAAGTTGATTTTTTGGTGTCTTTGGAGGAGGGTGATTTTGGTGTTGGGAGTTTGGTGGTGGTGCTCTTCTCAGTGGTGGATGGTTTCATGGGTGGAGGTGAACTAGAATCACCTTTGTTTCTTTTTCTTGCATGTGCGACACTCTTCCTCCCCATTTCGAATCCATAAAGTTCTTTGTCTGACTTGTATACATGTTGAGGAAATGTACTGTCCATAAAGTGCTATTTAAAGATTAAACAATCCCTAATGAGGCTTCTAATCTAAGGCATAAATCTCATAATAATCAAGGTCCAAGATTAGAAGAAAAAAAAACTAGATAAAGCAAGAGAGAAATTGCAAAAACAGACTCGCATGCTGGCGTCTCCACGACCATGCAGCACAACCTTACACGGTCTTGCAGGGGCTACTGAAGCTACTGGATCATGCTTGCACGGTTGTACATGATTAACCTGCACAGTCGTTCATCTTCAAATTGCCCCTTTTTTTGCACGGCTTTACTTGCATGGTCGTGCAGTCTTCTTGCACGACCGTTTAAGCCCCCTTTTGCCCCTTTAAGCCACTCTAATCCTTTACTTTCATGTTATTACAAGCCTAATTGTAACGACCCGACTTTTTATAAACTACGATTTACGAAGAAAATCGACAAATGGATCATTACCAAAAAAACCATACTAAAACATTACTAAATCCAAACTTTTAAACTAAATTTGAGAAATTACTTTATTAATTAATTAACTAATGAAAGGTTTAGAATGGAATGATATTCAAACTGTCTAATAAATTACTACATAAAGAGTCTACTCCCAACAAGCTGGGTGAAATCTAGAAAGAAATAAACTAAAAATTAAAGTAAAGTTTGGGTTTCTTCTATAATTCTTGCAAAAACACACAACCCGACCCATACGAGTGCCCAATCAATCTTCTGCATGATCACCTGAAACGGGGGGGTCCACCGTCAGGCGAGTAACTAGGTTGTCCCACTTACATGTGGAACCATAAATCATATAATAAGATAGAATCAACATGGATCACACGACATACACGATTAATCATCATATAATACATAACAAATCGAACATACGCAACGGAAGACTTAACATATCATACATATAATTAACATAATTCACACATAAATAACGTACCAACCTGAATGAATTCTTACATTTTCATATTATTACCCAAAACCCATCTTTTATTCATCTTTCTTAATCCATGGACCGGTCATTATAGCTCGTAAGGATGCCCGTGTACATCCCAACTTTCCTAAAATGCGCCGGAAAGAACCCGTGTATTCTACCCGTACCTCTCCTTTGCAAGAACTAACCCTAAGCTATAGCTATAACTCCTAAATAGTAGCCCGTGTACTACTACTTAGACGACTACACATCTTAGAATCCAGAACAGCCCAGATACCGCAGTAGGGCAGTGGCTTCGACTTAACCTAGTCTGGTGACCCATGTATCACCAAACAGGCGTCCACTTCTTATAACATAATCTTAATCTTATCTTATCGACATGATCATCGTGAGATCAATAAACACTTTATCTTCTTATCATCTTATTTTTACTCAAAGTCAATCCTTATTCTTATTATTTCAACTTAACTTCTTATTTCCTTTTTAATCCATTAATTATATAACTAAAATTATTATAGGCTAAAATTAAATTAAATTGATCATCATATTAACCTTGGACCACTCGAAAAATTCGAATAGCGTAAATAAAAACCAATTCTTTTTAATAGTTACACAAACAATTCAATAAATCAATTAATTCATCAAAAATAATATAAGAACTATCAATTATCAATTAATATTGCATAAAACATGATAAAAATTACTCCTTTTTAGTCTTATATGGTTCAGCAATCAAGAAAATATAAACAAAAGCTAATTCTTTTAACTAACACATAATCAATTCTCGGCTTTAAGTAATTAGTCATAAAATAAATCAAAGAATTATCAAACAATAAATTAATTAATCAAAACAAGATCAAAATCACTCCTTTTTACTATTAAGACATTCGGCCAATACAAGAAATACAACTCAAAAATTCATACTTTAGATATTATTCATAATTATAATAATTTAATTATTAAAACAGTTAAATTAATTCTAAAATCATGATCTAACAATTAATCATAAAAATTATAACCTAACATGGATCAAAAATTATTCTTTTACTTCTTGAAATACACGGCCTTCATGGTCTAATTACAAGATCAAGATTAGTTTTCAAGAACTCATTAATTTTTATCATTAAATCTTTTAATTACTTTTTAAACTAATAGTTAATTAAAATCAAGATCAAAATTATTACATGAACATAATCTAATATGAAAAATTGAAACTTTAATTTATTTTATCACATAGGTCACTCGACTTTTTCGAAATTATAGAACAAAAATTATCAATTAAATTCAAGACTTCAATTAATTAATTAAGTAAATCATAATCATGCTTTTAAAACAAGAAATCATCATAAAATCATCATAAAAATCATACTCATACTCGACATCGTCACGCATAATTCAAGAAAATAGAACCAAGATTATCATCCAATTATTCTATTCAAAACATGTAAATTAAGATACTAAATCATGCATAGAAATAATACTAGTACATAATGTTCATAAAATATCATATAAAATATCAAGAACTAACATGAACAATTACACAACATGGTTAAAAAATTTAAAGATTTACATGACATGAATTCTATAAATTCCTAGTTTAATTCTAAACAATTATATGATAAATTAATCCATACTTAACATGGTTAGTCTAGTTACCTTAAAGGATAAAGCAAAATAAAGATGAACAAAAGCCTTACACTACTCGGCTATTCACACGGCACACAAGCACAATTTTTGGTGAAATTATTTGAGAGAAAATAAAGAGGGAGAAGTTTAGAGTTTGAAAGAAAACTTTAAAGTTTAGGATACTAGTCCTATTTATAGAATTTTAATGAAATAACAATAGTGACAAAGGGGAAGGGGGCCGTGTGATTATGGAGTAATAGGAGGGAGTTGAGTAACTTTAGGAGATTTGCTAGGTTGTTAGGAAAAAAAATGGGGTTTTTAGAATAATTAGGATTATCATAATAAAAATTAGAAATTTAGATATAGAATTATCTAAATAATTAAAACAATAAATGAAAATAATCCTTGGCCATGATTACAAAAAGGGCCGGCCAAAGGGAGGAAAAATTGGGTCATTGGGCCTAATTTCGAGTCAAGGGTAGAAAAATGAGAAAACATAGTCCAATTATCCGGGCCTTTTGGAATTAGAATTAAGAATTCATATTAATTAACCGCGAAATTTTCTGGCCCGGATTTTCGGGTTATTACAGTCACCCCTCCTTAAATAAATTTAGACCTCGAAATTTACTTAAAGAAGCTCAAACAACACACAGAAACACACACAAAGGGCACACAATAAATAAATCAAAACTGCTGTATATTTGTTCCAAAAACCTCAGGATACTTACCCCTCATTAAAGCTTCCGTCTCCCAAGTAACCTCTTCATACTTCTCACTCTGCCAAAGTACCTTAACTAATGGCACCACCTTGCGTCGCAACATGCGTTCTTAGCGGTCCAAAATTTGCACTGGCTTCTCTTCAAAGGTCAGACTCAGCTCGATCTCTGATGATTCCACCAGAATAATATGGGAAGGATCATTCACATATTTTCGTAGCTGGGATACGTGAAACACATCGTGAACCTTCGATAGATCCGGAGGCAACCCCAAACGATAAGCAACTTCTCCGATCCGATCCAGAATCTCGTATGGCCCTACATAGTTGGGTCTGAGCTTACCCTTCTGGCCAAATCGAGTTACTCCTTTCATAGGGGACACCTTCAACAATACTTTGTCTCCCACTTGAAACTCCAACGGCTTACGTCGACGATCAGCATACGACTTCTGTCGACTCTGAGTTGCCTGCAACCTCGCCCTAATGATCTTGATCTGCTCCACCGTCTCCTTGATATGATCGGGACCAATCACCAAGGCATCGCTGATGTCGCTCCAACAAGTAGGGCTGCGACACTTGCGCCCATACAAAGCTTCATAAGGAGCCATCTTGATACAAGTATGATAGCTATTGTTATACGAAAATTCCACCAAACTCAAAGATTTAACCCAAGTCTATTGAAATTCTAACGCACAAGCCTGTAGCATATCCTCTAGCGTCTGGATGGTCTGTTCCGGCTGGCCGTCTGTGGTTGTGTGGAACGCCGTACTCAAATTGAGCTTAGTCCCAAAAGCTTCCTACAACGACTTCTAGAAACGTGACAAGAATAGGGGATCTCTGTCAAACACGATATCCTTCGGCACACCATGTAACCTTATATTCTCCCGTGAGTACGCTTCCGCCATCTTCTCAATAGAACAAGTTACCTTCATCCGAATGAATCTGGCGACTTTAGTCAAACGGTCAACGATTACCCAAACAATATCCAAACCCATAGATGTCGCGAGTAGGCCCACCACAAAACCCATGGATATGGAATCAAACTTCCGCGTGGGTATCGGCAATGGCTGCAAAAGTCCACCGGGTCTTTGGTGCTCAATCTTGACCTTCTGACAGGTGAGACACCATGCTACGAAGTCTGCGACTTCTTGCTTCATCCTGGGCCACCAAAAATATTCCTTCAGGTCCTTATAGAGTTTTCCACGGCCTGGATGCACCGAGTAGGGAGTATTGTAGCCTCTTCCATGATCTTTTTTTTCAACCTCGAATGCTAGGGCACAAACCACCTGTTGCGGAGCAAGTTTTATTATCCATTAGGTGAAAACAATTTAGCTAAAAACTTTTAACTCCATTACCTGTTGCGGAACTTCATACTGCCGTCTGAATCAATCGCGAAGTCTTCTGCTTTACCTTGAAGTTTGGCTTCACGAATCTTCTCGAGCTGCGGGTCCTCTTTCTGGCTCTCCCGTAACTCTTGATACAAACTGGGTTCAACACTCAAAGCATTGAGATAGACTCGTGTACTACCTGGCATTACGATCTCAATCTCCATTCTGTGAAGATCAGCACAGATTTCCTTTGGCAAAACCGCCATCCTATTGAATGAATGGTGATCTTTGCGACTGAGGGCATCTGCTACCCGATTGGCCTTCCCTTCACAATAGTCAACTGAGAGGGTATAGTCCTTGATTAACTCGAGCCATCATCACTGCCTCATGTTGAGCTCCTTCTGAGTGAAGATATACTTCAGACTCTTATGATCGGTGAATAGCTTGCAAGTTGCTCCATAGAGATAATGTCACCAAATTTTCAAAGCGAACACTATGGCTGCCAAATCTAAGTCGTGAGTAGGATAATTATGCTCATGAACTTTGAGTTGCCTTGAAGCGTATGCAATCACCTTGCCTTCTTGCATCAGTACACAACCTAAACCCTTCTTGGACGCATCACTGTATACCTCACACCCCACACCTTCATTCGGCAACGCAAGAACTGGTGCGGTAACAAGGCTCTGCTTGAGGGTCTGAAATGCTTCTTCGCATCGATCCTTCAATAAGAACTTGTAATTCTTGTGCAACAACTTGGTCATAGGTGCCGCTATCTTGGAGAAATCTTTTACAAATCTCCGATAATAACCTGATACAAAAAAAAAATTCACAGGTAAGTTTATATGCAAAAATAGTTGTTCTAGCTTTCATAAATGCTTAAGATTTACCTGCTAGGCCAAGAAAACTCCGTACTTCGGCCACAATCTTAGGACTGTGCCATTCCACAATTAACTTTATCTCTGCTGGTTCTACCTTGACACCGTCCGCATTAATTACATGCCCTAGAAAGGCTACTTCCTTGAGCCAAAACTCGCACTTCAATAACTTCGCGAACCACTTCTGAGCTCGTAGGACGTCTAGCACCATGTGTAGATGTCGGGTGTGGTCTTGTTCATTCTTCGAATATACAAGGATGTCATCGATAAACACTACCACACACACATCCAAGAGATGATGGAAAGTCCGGTTCATCTGATCCATGAAAACTGCTGGAGAATTAGTTAACCTGAACGACATCACCTCAAACTCATAATGCCCGTATCTGGTGCGAAAAGCTGTCTTGGGTATATCTTCCGGCTTAACTGGAATCTGATGATACCCTAAACTGAGATCAATCTTGGAGAACACGCTGGCTCCCTTAAGTTGATCAAAAAAATCTTCGATCCTGGGCAATGGATACTTGTTCTTGATGGTCACCTTATTAAGTTCCCGGTAATCTATGCACAAGTGCATACTGCCATCTTTCTTCTTGACGAACAATACCGGAGCACCCCATGGAGATAGACTAGGCCTTATGAAACCCTTGTCGATCAATTCCTGAGACTGGGTCTTCAACTCCTTAAGTTCTGCAGGGGCCATGCGATATGGAGCCTTCGAGATTGGCGCAGTTCCGGGCACTAAATCTATGTTGAACTCCACTTCACGTTCTAGTGGAATTCTTGGCAACTCCTCTAGAAAAACGTTTGCGTAATCACGAAAAACTGGAATTGCTTCCAACTGTTCTTCTTTGGTTACATCCTTGACTTGACATAAGAACACAACTTCACCCTTGCGCTGCATGCTGCGCATCTTCATTGCAGACACCACCTTCAGGCCTTTGCTCATGGGCTTCCCGACATGGTTTACCCTTCTTGCGTTGGGACCACGCAAAGTAATGGCTTGATCAAAACATCGAAATGTTGCTTGATACTTCGCTAACCAATCCATCCCTAAGATAACATTGAACTCTATCATAGGGAACTCCTTCAAATCAGCTTCAAACTGTTCTCCCGAGATGAAAATTATATTCCCGATGACAGGCAAAATCCTCTCTCGAAGGAAGAGTTATCACAGATTTGACTGGAGATTCTCCCGTCAGGTTAGCTTTCACAACAAAAGATCTTGCAACAAAAGACACAGTGGCACCCATATCAAACAAAACATAAGCATTAAGATTATTGACAAGGAAGGTACCCGTGACCACATCTAGCTGAGCATTCGCCTCCTCCTGAGTCATGCAAAAGATTATGTTCTTCACCGGCGCCTGATTGTTTGTTGCAGCTGGTCGCTTCTTAAGACAAACTACCGACTTGTGACCCTCTTGACCTCATTCAAAACACACGATCGGTGACCCGTCACACCTCTTGCTTGGATGATATTCCTTCTTACGACCCTGACATATCTCCGGGCCTTGACCGGGGGCTGGTTGAGCACTCTGTTGAGGCTTCTGAGTAGATTCGAACCGAGGCTTCTGAGTAGATTCGAACCGAGGCTTCTTTGCTGGTGCTAGTGCAGGAACCGAAGACACCCTCTTCTTAGCTGCTTCCTCCTCGGCGATTGACGCATGAATCTCCAGACCCACTTCATACGCCCTCTGGAAAGTTGAGGCACCACTGCTAATCACATGAACCCGAATGCGAGAGTCCATCTTCTTTATATACCGCTTCATTCTCTCGGCTTCGGATGGAATGACTGCAGTGGCAAACCGAGACAACTCGGTGAACTTGTCCGTGTAAGCCTGTACGGACATGCTGAGAGTCAGGAATTCCTCTTGTTTCTACCACCTCAATTCATCTGGGTAGAACCGCTCTTGAATCTTCTTGGTGAAGTCTTCCCAGTTCATGACCAACTCTGATCTGTCTCAGGATTAGCCAAAGTACTCCACCAATTGTCAGCCTCGCCTCTCAGGTAATAGGTCGCTATCGGGACCCTTTTGCGTTTAGAACAGGCTAAGGCATCGAACAACTTCCGCATTTCTCGAATCCAGTTCTCGAACAGTCGGTTCTGCTACCCCATCATAAACTGGTGGTCGAAGACGAGCAATCCTATCGAACGACGACTGACTGCTCGATGGTTGGACACTCTTCTGAGCTAGAGCAAGGATGGCATCCTCTAAAGCTCGGCGTCTAAAATGGGAATTGCGTTCCAGAGTCGACATGCTACAAAACAATAACTTTGATTAGTAAATTCATACGCACACAAAACGTCAGAAAAGCTCGGGTAATGATAAAATATCCTATCCCAGGTTTCTACCAAGGCTTCACTCGCTTAGGTTTTCCATTTTAGGCTAAGTTGCACTCGTGATTCATAAAGCACTCGTCTTTCAAGCTACTTATGAAGAAGTGACTTTAGGGTCTTAACCTATGCTCTGGTTCCAACTGTAACGACCCGACTTTTTATAAACTGTCAATTTACGAAGGAAATCGACAAATGGATCATTACCAAACAAAACATACTAAAACATTATTAAATCCAAACTTTTAAACTAAATTTGAGAAATTACTTTATTAATTAATTAACTAATGAAAGGTTTATAATGGAATGATATTCAAACTGTCTAATAAACTACTACATAAAGATTCTACTCCCAAAAAGTTGGGTGAAATCTAGAAAGAAATAAACTAAAAAGTAAAGTAAAGTTCGGGTTTTTTCTATAATTCTTGCAAAAACACACAACCCGACCCATACGAGTGCACAATCAATCTTCTGCATCATCACCTGAAATGGGGGGGTCCACCGTCAGTGGCGAGTAACTAGGCTGTCCCTAGAATCAACATGGATCACACGACATACACGATTAATCATCATATAATACATAACAAATCGGACATACGCAGCGGAAGACTTAACATATCATACATACTAGCCTTCTATGCAAGCTTTGCGTGCGATGGTATTTCAAATACATCTACTAATCTGTCTAAACAAACTTTATATAATAAAAAAAAAACCTTTTCCCTTTCGGTTGATCATCCCACAACAATGAACAAAAGAAGAGTTTTATTTACCATATTCTAATGGCTACCGATTTTCTACAATAATCATAATGTAAAATTTTTATTTGTGAAATATATCAATATGGATGTCTATTTATAGAAAATTTTAAACTATTAATTTTGAAATTTTTGTTTTATTTTTTCGAATTTTATATTTTGTACTATTTTCATTTAAAAAAGTTTAAAAATTGTAATAACTTTCCTTAATAATTAGTGGGTGGTACAAATTGAGATTTTAGAAAGTATTGAGGGGTAAGATGGACATTCCGAGGGGGGACACCATGGCTCCCCCCTTGGCTTATATAATAGAGATAATTAACATAATTCACACATAAATAACGTACCAACCCGAATGAATTCTTACATTTTCATATTATTACCCAAAACCCATCTTTTATTCATCTTTCTTAATCCATGGACCGGTCATTATAGCTCGTAAGGATACCCGTGTACATCCCAACTTTCCTAAAATGCGCCGGAAAGAACCCGTGTATTCTACCCGTACCTCTCCTTTGCAAGAACTAACCCTAAGCTATGACCATAACTCCTAAATAGTAGCCCGTGTACTACTACTTAGACGACTACACATCATAGAATCCAGAACAGCCCAGATACCGCAGTAAGGCAGTGGCTTCGACTTAACCTATTCTGGTGACCCATGTATCACCAAACAGGCATCCACTTCTTATAACATAATCTTAATCTTATCTTATCGACATGATCATCGTGAGATCAATAAACACTTTATCTTCTTATCATCTTATTTTTACTCAAAGTCAATCCTTATTCTTATTATTTCAACTTAACTTCTTATTTCCTTTTTAATCCATTAATTATATTAAATCCTTAAATCATAACTAAAATTATTATAGGCTAAAATGAAATTGATCATCATATTAACCTTGGACCACTCGAAAAATTCGAATAACGTAAATAAAAACCAATTCTTTTTAATAGTTACACAAACAATTCAATAAATCAATTAATTCATCAAAAATAATATAAGAACTATCAATTATCAATTAATATTGCATAAAACATGATAAAAATTACTCCTTTCTAGTCTTATATGGTTCAGCAATCAAGAAAATATAAACAAAAGCTAATTCTTTTAATTAACACATAATCAATTCTCGGCTTTAAGTAATTAGTCATAAAATAAATCAAAGAATTATCAAACAATAAATTAATTAATCAAAACAAGATCAAAATCACTCCTTTTTACTATTAAGACATTCGGCCAATATAAGAAATACAACTCAAAAATTCATACTTTAGATATTATTCATAATTATCATAATTTAATTATTAAAACAGTTAATTAATTCTAAAATCATGATCTAATAGTTAATCATAAAAATTATAACCTAACATGGATCAAAAGTTATTCTTTTACTTCTTGAAATACACGGCCTTCATGGTCTAATTACAAGATCAAGATTAGTTTTCAAGAACTCATTAATTTTTATCATTAAATCTTTTAATTAATTTTTAAACTATTAATTAATTAATAAATCAATATCAAAATTGTTAGATGAACATATTCTAATAGGAAAAATTGAAACTTTAATTTATTTTATCACATAGGTCACTCGACTTTTTCGAAATTATAGAACAAAAATTATCAATTATTTCAAGACTTCAATTTATTAATTAACTAAATCATAATCATGCTTTTAATAGAAGAAATCATCATAAAAATCATACTCATACTCGACATTGTCACGCATAATTCAAGAAAATAGAACCAAGATTATCATGCAATTATTCTATTCAAAACATGTAAATTAAGATACTAAATCATGCATAGTAATAATACTAATACATAAAGTTCATAAAAGATCATATAAAATATCAAGAACTAACATGAACAATTACACAACATGGTTAAAAAATTTAAAGATTTACATGACATGAATTCTATAAATTCTTAGTTTAATTCTAAACAATTATATGATAAATTAAGCTATACTTAAGAGGGTTAATCTAGTTACCTTAAAGGATAAAGCAAGAAACAGATGAACAAAAGCCTTACACTACTCGACTATTCACATGGCACACAAGCACAATTTTTGGTGAAATTATTTGAGAGAAAATAGAGAGGGAGAAGTTTAGAGTTTGAAAGAAAACTTTAAAGTTTAGGATACTAGTCCTATTTATAGAATTTTAATGAAATAACAATAGTGACAAAGGGGAAGGGGGCCGTGTAATTATGGAGTAATAGGAAGGAGTTGAGTAACTTTAGGAGATTTGCTAGGTTGTTAGGGAAGAAAATGGGGTTTTTAGAATAATTAGGATTATCATAATAAAAATTAGAAATTTAGATATAGAATTATCTAAATAATTAAAACAATAAAAGAAAATAGCCATGATTACAGAGAGGGCCGGCCAAAGGGAGGAACAATTGGGTCATTGGGCCCAATTTCGAGTCAATGGTAGAAAAATAAGAAAACACAGTCCAATTATCTGGGGACGCTAAATCAATTGTATAAGAAAACACAGTCCAATGGTAGAACAATGTAGGTATTAATTATATAATTTGATTATATTTTTTATATTTTCTCAAAACCTACAGGTTATCCTTTGAATGAGCTTGACTCATGTGCAACTGGTGGAATGGTTTCTTTACATGAGTAGGACGCTAAATCTGTGGACATGGTTGGAGGAATATTTAATCATCGAACCAGGTTTGTAATTCTAGAAAGAGAAGAGGTAATCAGCAACGAAAGTTTTTGCGAGGAAGATGAAGTGAGAGCATAGCAGAGTAGAACAACCGCATATTTTTTAAAAGATTAATTTAGGTTAATTTCGGGATTTTTTGGGGTGGGGTGGGGGGGGGGGGAGGGAACTAAAAAAAATAATCAAATGACACTTGAAACTTTAAAAGTCACGTGCAAGTCACATGAAATGCTATTTATTTGTTTACTGCAGGTCATTAGGTCACTTGGTATATATTTATATAAATTTAGATTAGATACTCCATCCGTTTTTTTAGATGTAACACTTTTCCCTTGCCACTACTCATCCAACTCACTTTGACTGTTAATTGTTACTTATACATAAAGAAAAACATAGTCATCTGAGATCTTGTTGGATTTACCTTGGAATATATACTTTTTAAATATATAAATTTTATAATTTTTACATTATATTTAGAGGTATTGTGAGTCCAGCTTGTGTCTCATTAAATGTGAAAAGTGAATTGTTAAATCTTAAAAAAAATGAGGGAATATTTAGTTTGGAGTGTTAAGTAATAATCAATTGTTCAATTTGTTTAAAGCAAATCGCTAATAGTTAGGCCGTTAGTTTCAAATTTCCAATTTTTATTTTGTTTTATAAAAATAAAATAAAAATAAAAAAGTAGAAATAACCAAAAACATTTTCTAAAAACACAAAAAATTTCAAAGTCCAAGACCAATATTCAAGGTTTTTTTTTTTTTTTTGTTTGTTAATGTTGTCAAACTTGGTCAACTATAACCCAGCCCATCATAACCAGACTCCTGCTATAGACTGGGTTAAGTTTAATGGGCTTTTGTTTAATATTCCCGCATATCATCTCACCTTTGTAATGTAGCCCAATAGTATTTACGAATATAGTACCAAAGCCCATCTTCAAATCTATCTCCATTACTACTACTAGGGTTTTAGCAATTCTTCTTTCATCTTCTCAGTCTCTAAACTGTCCCTCTTAATAGCAGTAGATAGAAACCCTGATTTCGTTCTCTTTGGTCGTCTGCTGCAAACATGGGTAATCCTTTTAGATCGATTTTGATCTTCCTTTCTCAATTCAAATTCACTCTTTAATGGCGCTGATTTTCTTATATCTAATTTTTACGGTTTGATTTTTATATTTAAGGTATTTCTCGTGATTCCATGCACAAGAGGCGTGCCACTGGTGGCAAGAAGAAGGCTTGGAGGAAGAAGAGAAAGTATGTTTTTTCTCCTAATTGATTTATTTTTCATTAAGTTTTCATTTTTTTTTTTATGTGATTCAGGTTTATATTTGTTGTTGTTGATATTCTGGGTTTTAAGCGATCTCTAAGCTTGGATTTGTTGAGCATGGCATTGCGAGATTTATGTTGATTAATGTTTGCCTTTTTCTTGTGTGTTTAATCATTTTGACTTGCAGAAGAAATTGATTATATTTTCTTTTTGGGACATGCTTGAAAAACGAGATTGGATTTGTTCAGCGCTAAAGTTAATTGCAATAATCAAAACTAAGCTATAAAAAAGTTAATAACTTGATATCCCTATGAGTTCCATGAATTATTTGTGCTTATGAGACGGTCCTGTGCTGATAAGTTACTACATCTGCACGCAACATTACTATAAGCTACATTGATTGCTATATCATCACCAATCTGTTTTCTTTACAATTTGAGCAAAACTATTGGATGCTGTGGCATATATATGTATACTAACTCCGTAACAGATTTGTGAGGTATAAAATGTAATTCTAATCTGTTAAATAGTATTATATTTTCTTTTTATTCACCCTTGTTATTCTGCTGTTTGATTTTAGAAGTTATATTTTATCTTGTTATGGGAATTGTAATTCATCATTGAATTATGTACTTCATTACTTGCCTCATTGCTAATAGTTCATATTCGTTGGTTACTTTAATTTTCGTGTTTATTTAGTGATTGTAGCTAATTGCGCGGAAGCTACATTACTTTGTGTCTTTGTTGTATCGACTTCTGGGTTCTTGTACTTCTTGAGATAACAACTGAAGATGTACTGCATACTTTTACCTTTTCCTCTCATACTGCTCCGTATTTACTAATTCTGGTTCATGAAACTTGCCCTTAGTAACAGTCTATAGCTGATAATTACTATAGTTGCCTATCACATGCTTTACTTCCTGGTTAGGAAAAATAATTTCTTGTGCTTATGAGACGGTCCTGTGCTGATAAGTAACTACATCTGCACGCAACATAACTGTAAGCTACATACTTGCTATGTCATCGTTCATCGGTTTGCCTTGCTTTCTTATGGAAAACCATTGGTGACGATGCATAAATTTTTTTCTTTATATTTTTTTTAACACTCCACATATTCTGGTTGGTTGTTCTGTTATAATATCTTGTTTTTGCTTTGGTTTTGGTAGTTATCTCTGTTGCATGCCACGAAACTTATCTGTTTACAGTGCAGTTTTTTTTTGCTGACGAATTAATTCGGTTGCGCTTCACTCAAGTACCATAACTTAGGAATGTCATCATGTTTTGATTTCGTTTGATGTTGAGGCTTGATATATATGAACTTTATAAAGTATATGCTTGTATTATGAATTTATTTATCATTCATTTATCTATGTTTATAGTCAGTCTTATTATAGAGTCAATCTAGTTTTTTCTTATCTGTTTACTATTCATAGTTTTTGGCTTTTGTGTTACTTTGGAAAAGGTACGAGCTCGGGAGACAGCCTGCTAACACAAAGATCTCAAGCAACAAGACAGTTAGGAGGGTTAGGGTTCGTGGTGGTAATGTGAAGTGGCGTGCGCTCAGGTTGGATACAGGTAACTACTCATGGGGAAGTGAGGCTGTGACTCGCAAGACCCGTATCTTGGATGTTGTTTACAATGCATCCAACAACGAGTTGGTTAGGACACAGACATTGGTGAAGAGTGCCATTGTCCAAGTTGATGCTGCACCATTTAAGCAGTGGTATCTTCAGCACTATGGAGTTGACATTGGACGCAAGAAGAAGGCTGCTGCTGCTGCTAAGAAAGAAGCTGAGGTAATTTGCTTCGTCTTGCCTGTCAGGCCTTGTTTATTTGGATTTGTTTTGTGTTAGTTGATATTAAATCAATCTAAAAGTCATAGTTGCTTACCAAATTTCTATTTACTCTTGTGATAGTCTTCTCAATCATTACATTTTTCATCTTTTTGATAGGAGGGTGAGACTACAGAGGAAGCCAAGAAGAGCAACCATGTTGCGAGAAAGCTGGAAAAGCGTCAGCAGAATCGCACACTAGACTCTCACATTGAAGAACAATTTGGCGGCGGGCGTTTGTTGGCCTGCATCTCATCTCGTCCCGGTCAATGTGGCCGTGCCGATGGGTAAGCTTTTTCCTTTTGTCATATGGCTACCTAGGTCATATGAGGGGAGCAGATCATAATTTGGCACTATTGCAACATTGACTTTTAAGCTTACTAATTGTATAAGTTTGACCATTTAATAACTTTAATTATATATTACCTCCTCCGTAAATGATTTCTTGCAACAAATGACCTTTAACGTATGCCGAGATAAAACTTTGAAGATTAATATTTATAGTTATGTATTTTAAAAAATTATAATCTCTAATCACTAAATAATAAAAAACTACAAGATCACACATGAGACATGACTATATTTTTCTTTATGTACAAGTGACACATTATAGTCAAAGTGAAAATTGTGAATAGTGTTAAAAGTCCACTTGTTGCAAGAATTCATTTACGGATGAAGTATTAGATATCATAAAAAGTTGATATGTTGAAATTAATCCAACCACATTGAATTACAATGTTTGTTTATATGTTTATTTTACTATTTTTGTATATAGATGGTCAAACTTAGTGCGTGAATAGTGTAAAAGTTAAAATGTTTGCAATTAAGAGTAAACCTAGTATATTACCCATTATTACCCAAAAGAAAAAGTGAATATATAGTATCTTCTTACCTGCATTTACCCTGCTGTGTGTATTTTCTTTGTTGGTGTTTTTTTTCTTTTGGTAACTCATCTTAGGAGTCTTTTAATTGGTGTATGACAGATATATATTGGAAGGGAAAGAGCTGGAGTTTTACATGAAGAAAATCCAGAGGAAGAAGGGCAAATCAGCTGCTTAAATTTTCATTATAGAACTAGAGTTGGGAATTTTTGTTTCTTTTTCTATCATCAATCAATTACTCCTTACTATGATGTTCAAACTTGTCTTCTTGGGATTAAGTACATTGTGATTCGTCGTCCAAAGTTTTCTGTAATCTTTACTCCCATCACACCCTTTTCTTTGTTATATTTTTAGTCAATGTTTTTTGGTTCTGATTTTTTGTTATTAATATCAATGTAGTATCAGACCATCGTTTTCTTCTTTGATTGTTCTGGTTGGCAATCGCAATACAACTTATTTGTGTTACCTTAGGAAAATTTGTCAAAATTATGTCAATTTTTTACTCTGCTCAAATTAGATATTTTTTTTTTCGGAAGAAAGAAGGGGTAATATTAATTAGAAAGAAATAGTTCACAAAAATAAAACGCGACTGCATCAGCAATCTAGTTGAAATATCCTTAATTGTAAGAGACAAGGAATATTATTAGAAGACTTGATACCTTGAAGATGTTGGATAACATATAAACAATCATTTTCAAACACAACCTTATCATAGATTTATAGCAATAGTTGAGGAGCCATCTGAACTGCATAAAGCATAGATTTATAGCAATAGTTGAGGAGCCATCTGAACTGCATAAAGCATTGCCTTTGCCTCAGCCACTTTAGCTTCCATTGGGCTTGCACCTGCTAAATTGCTGTCGTCACAATTTCACATTGGTCATTACGGGTGACCACTCCTAAGCCAACAATCCCATCACCGACAAAGCTTGCATCGTAATTTAACTTTACAACCCTGTCCGGAGGAGGCTGCCACAAATTAGCACCGTTTGGAAGGACACCATGCTGTAATGGCTAGGCATCATTGAAGGCAGGTAAGAACAACATTGCAATCCCTACCACGTCCTCTTAGTCTCTTGGAGTCTTCTTCAAAAGAAACTCATTCCTTGCATTCCATATTGCCCAACAAATGATCCCAACATTATAGCATTCCTCTTCTGCGAACAATCCCAAAACTGCATCCCAACAGTCCAAAAATAAAGCAGCACACTACACCTATACACATTCCAGATCAAATCCAAATGAGAACCAATTTTTTAAGCTATAGGCATTGATATAAGGCTTGTAAAGTATTCTCAAATTGACACTCACAACTATAGACACCTACATTTGTCCCTAACCTATATCGATGATTAAGTATACCACGTCGCTACTAGTTTGATCTTCTAACAATAAATACTTGAATAAGTGTTTAAAATGCTCGAAATGAATGATAACGACCTTAGGTGCAATGACCCGGAGTCCCACGGATAATTGGTGAAGAGTTGGCTAGGAGTTGTTCGATTTTGTGTTAGTAGGAGTTTGACAACATCACATGGACGAGAGATTTTAGTAGGAAAAACTCCAATCCTGCTCCAGGATTCTCTCCTATGCTGGGAGGCTTCAACTTGTTAATTTTTTGTTAATGTCTATATGCTCCTACTGGGCCAGCTATTTCTTCTCCCTAAAACTATTATTTAGAGAATCAGAGGGGTATGAAGGGCCTATCTTTGGCATGGAACTTATTTGAGTTGTAAAATGTGCTCTGTTGCTTAGGAGGAGGTTTGCGAACCCGAACATGAAGGTGGACTTGGTGTAAGAAGCCTATTACATTGGAACATGACTACTGTTGGAAAGTATGTATGAGCTATAGCTCAAAAGAAAGACAATCTTTGGGTTCGATGGGTGCATACCATCTACATTAAGAACTCAAATTAGGCTGATTACTCCCCCACAAAAATCTATAGCTAGGTGTGGAAGGGGTTCTGCAAAATCAAAGACCAGCTGCTAGATGCTGGGGTTGATATTACATACCCCAAGTACTCAATTAAAAAGGTGAATGAGTGTAACACCCGGATTTTACAAAGTATCGAAATATGATATAAAGCCGAAATATACTCTTAACAAAAATGCGGAATAACAAAAAACTTCAAACTAAAATCCGAATATCATTATTATAATCCCACAATCAACGTAATTCAACTACTACTACATCCCAAAATATCCAAAGTACCATAACCACTAAAGTACTAAACTAAAATACTAAACAACATAAAAAACAAATCTAAGTCTAACTACGATCTCGCAGGTACACACGCCCAAGCCCAGCCAAACAGAACATCAACTACTCAACATTGTCACCTGAAAAATATGGAGTTCCACCATCTGTAGCGAGTAACTAGACTGTCCCATTCAAATAGGGAGCTCAAGCATGCAACATAAAATAGACAAAACCACGCAAAATAACATACAGTTACATACCTGGCATCCAAACGCCGTGAAAACATACATACCATATCATATCGCAAAACGAAATCCAAATCAAAACTTAACCAAAACATGCTTTCCAAAACCAATGAAATAAAAGACCAACAGAAGTACTAGGTGTCCGCAACTGAAACTGCAAATAACAGAATCCAACCACTTTGTGTCCTTTCCTCCAAAACCAAATATAAAACCAAAACACAATTTCGAAAGACTAAACTAACGAAACACGTCACGTCACATCATATCATATCATATCTTATTTTATGACAGTACCGTCTTATGCTTGCTGGTCAACCTTTGCGTCTCCCAACTTCCTAAACAAATGTCGGGTCAACCTTTGCGTTTTCTCGTAGTCCTCCTTTGCAAGAACTATGCCTAAGTATGATCAATACCCCTGGACTAGCTACTCATGTTTCACTAACCAGACAACAACATATGTTAGGATACCGACTACCCCACGATCGAACACAAGGTAGCAACCTCGACTTAACCTTTCATAGCTACTCATGTTTCACTAAGTTAGGCGACTGACTTTCGAAAATAAATTCGACAACTTATCGACACGGTCATCAAGACCGATACTTAAACTTAGAAAATCAAGAAAATCCAACCTATCTTAAATTCGAAAATCTAGCCAAGAAAACCTTATAAAACAAGATCTTAAAGAAACCTTTCAAGAACGTAAAAACTAATCAAGATCCATCTCAAGAATTAACAAGAACTAACAAGAATCATCAAGAATGTTCAAGATTCATCAAGATAAACCAAGAATTTCAAGAATCATCAAGTAAACCATCGAAACCATCCAAGAAACAATTTAACCAAAATCTTTATTTCAAGAATCGTAAAGAATCAATTTAAACTTAACAAAACTTCCATAAAAATATACTTTGAAATTCACGAAAAACCTATGGCATCATAACAATCAATTCTTGAACAAAGTTCACACATAAAAACATAAACATAGAATCATCGATAAACAATCCATAATACTCGAAAACCAATCAACAAATCATGTACAAGAATTCAATCAACGAATATACATAGAATCATGATCATAAATAAACTATAAAGCTAAACATGAATTCTACACATGCTTACTATCTTATACTACATGATCAAATTACATATTCAAATGAAATAATCTAGTTACCTGGATAAATGCGGTAACTATAATCAACAATGAAACGAACAAGAACGAATAACTTGTCCCACTCGAATAACCACACGAACACGAGCACAACATGATCACCTCGAAACCACCACTCGAACCACCATGCTGCACCACTCAAACACGCACCACCACGCAAGGCACCACACACGACCACCACCAGCCGTGAACCACCGTGCACCACCACGAACCACACGAACATCCCACGAACATGATCACCCAACTCGAACCAACCCGGAACCAAATCCGAACAAGTGATCTTGAATGAAATTAATGAGGATTAACATGAGTTTTGATACTTAAAGATCAATGGAAGATGAATCTTTAAGTTTTTGGTTTGAAAAGTTGATGAACAAAATTTTGTGATTGAAGAGACAAAAATGGCGTGTGAAATGGGAGGGAAAAGATGGAGTGTATTTATGTTTTGATTGTGAGCAAATGGTGATTAAATTGAGCAAATGAACTTAATGCCTTACTAACATCTCCTATTTATAGAAGTTAGTTAGGTGTGAACACAAAACAAGTGGCAATTAAGCCATATGGAAGAGGGTCCGGTTGGGCTAAGGAGAAATGGACCAAAATAATTGCTAAAGGGCCACTTGCACTTAAGCATGATTAGGCATGATTAATTTTTGACTTGACCCAAAATTAATTAATTAGTAAATAAAATTAAATAAAATACTAAAATAACATTCAAAATTAATATCCTAAATTTTAGGATATTACAATGAGAGCCTAAGACCTAATGGAAACAAGGTTCACTGGGCAAAAAAGCGGTTTGGTGCTCTGCTGATGTTCTTAAACATCATTTTGTGACATCGTTGGTTTTCAAGCAATGACTACTAACAAAGGACAGACTGATGAGGATGAATCTGGTGGATGACTAGAGCTGCTGCTTATGCAACTCAGTACAGAAGCACACTCACATCTATTCTTCGAATGTCAGTTCAGTAAAGCATGCTTGGATCAAGTTACTAACTGGATGGGGGTGAATATACTTCACACTCGACTACAAAACTTGGTTGGTTGGATTTCATCGAACTGTAAAAGGGAGTAAATTGAAGAAACAAGTCTATGCCATGGCTGTTGATGCTCTAGTTTACTTGGTTTGGACAACTAGGAATGATAGAATATAACCAATCACTTGATGACCCCTGATCAAATCACCAAAGAAGTTCAGTTTATGGTTAAAAATAGAATCCGTTTTGTAAATAAATTTTTGATAGGGGAGTTAAAGATAAAATAAAATCTTTGTATGTAACCTTTTTGTTTTGGCTTTACTTTTTTGGTTGTAAATTGTTTTTGGTTTTGCAATAAAATTCCTTTTTTCTCTCAAATAATAATAATAATAATAATAATAATAATAATAATAATAAGAATAAGCCTGATGATAACCAAGTGGTAGAATGTGTCAAGTATGTAGTGCGTACTAGAATGAATAGCATCAGTATTAAAAATAGGCAAGATAGAATGTGGATAGAAAGTTTATATTGAGGGGCATGTCCCTCCACAGTTTTGACCTCTTGTAATTATGATTTGTTTGAGCAATATATTTTTTCTTACCTTTCAAAAAAAAAAATAATAACAATAATAATAATATAAGCTTTTCTCTGGTTCCACGAAGGGCGATTGGACTGTGACGGCAAGCTCGGTGTCTTACACCTGAGCCATGGCAAAGACTCGTTGGCAAAAGGCCATTCCGACGGTGAATCCAGGTGGGGAAGCATCTGACTCTACGAATTCGACACGTATTTCAAAACCCTCTGCTAATTTGGAGCATGTTGCTGGTGATAAAGCACCTATTGAACCCTCTAACTCCACCTCGACAGACACTAATACTTTAAATCAATGGTTGAATGTGATTATTGGGTCTAATGGAAAATGTAATATTGTCCCTGACAAACATGAACAATTAGATTCACCCATGCCTAAGATTGATTTGGAGGATATAGAGGAAGAAGTCAGTTTCTGGTCTTCTGCATTTGTGTGTATGTTTTGGGTGCAAACCCCCCCTTTCAATGTGTTTAATGGATATTGTAATCGAAAATGGGGTAAATTAGGCCTGGACAATGTTGTGATGGTGGGGAAAGGGGTCTTTCTAGTGAGATTCTATTTAATTGAGCAATGTGAACATGTAATCTCTGGTGAAACCCATTTTTCGATTCTAGGCTTATTATCAGGAGGAAATGGGAAGCTGACCTAGACATTCACAAGAAAACTATTAAGTCTGTTCCTGTGTGGATCAGATTACCTAAATTGGAGCTGAAATATTGGGGTAGCAGGTGCTTGCACAAGCTTTTTTTATGGTAAGTGTGTTGTATATACCAAAGGGAAAAGACAATCAGTACAGCCTAATCCAAAAGAAGCCCCTAAATACAAAAGTGTTTACCCAGGTTGAGAAAGTATCAAAAGCATCCAGTGATAGATAATCAACCTGTCAACAGTCCCCCCCAGTCCCCAAGCTATACAAAACTAACTACTAATTGAAAAACCAAAAAAGAAAAATATATCTAAGCAATGTCTTACAAATTACTGGATCATTGTTTTCCTACATTTTTCAGCACATCTACAGGCAACATTATAGCAAATACTTCTAATGAGGAAGTCAGGTGGTCTACAGCATTTGTTGAAGACCTTGCTATTCCTTTCCAACCAGATCTCATAGACTGTCTCAACAAAGATTATAGGCAGCAACTGTGATTGGATGTTCTTTTTCCTGCTGCTTCGCTCCACTTGCTCTCTTATTTGATCAAAATCTGCAGGCCCTCTCATTTGAATAACCTGCAGAGCTGCCTGCCATACCTCTCTACTGTAGTCACACAGGTTGTGCTTGCACAAGCTTGGTAATAGTATTGGCACCACAATTAAGATTGATGCACTTACTGAACAAAGGGAGAGGCTTGCCTATGCTAGGCTAATGGGTGAAATTGCTTTAAATAGAGAATTGCCTGACGAGATTTGTTACCAGAATGAGAAAGGCATTTGTGTAGAGCAATTGATTGAGTATGAGTGGAAACATGTGCTTTGTACCCACTGTAAGAAGTATGGGCATGGAACTGCTGATTGTAAGAGGACATAATCACAGAGAAGGAAGGTTTGGCAGCCACAAACCAAGCCTACAAATACACAGGTTGCTGAATCACAGACTACTCTAGCTATTACTCCTACACAGCCAGCTCTAAGCACTACCATGGAGCTCACTCCAGTCCAGCAAGGGGAAAACCACCAGGAAATGAATACATCAGTGCCTCAAGGGAGAAAGCCACAGAGGGGGACCATTCCTACCACACCTGGGCACAACAGCTTTGGGGCTTTGTCTGATGAAGATGATGAGGAGAGAAGTGAGGATAATGATGATGTGGTTACTAATGGAGAACATGATGACGGGGGTGTGGCAACCCCTGATCATCATAGATAATATCCTCATTTGGAATGTAAGGGGGCTGAATGACAAGGACAAGCAAAAAGAAGTTAAGGACATTAACATGTCACATAACATTAAATTGTTTAGTCTCCTAGAAATTAGGGTGAAAGCTTCCAATCTGGGAGGATTCTACCTGAATATGTGTTCTGGTTGGTTTTTCCATTCAAATCATTATTGGCACAAAAATGGAAGAATAGTCTTGGCTTGGTGGCCTAAGACATTTACTATCACTATTCTGGAATCCGTGTTTCAACACACCAGGCTCACCATCACTATTCTTGGCTTGGTGGCCTAAGGCTAAGTCGAATTCAACGATCATAGTTGAATAGTCTCTTTGGCGATGAGCCTGGTGTGTTTCAAAACCCCCAGTCAGAATACTAACACGTATTCTGGAATTCGACAAGTATTTCAAAACCCTCTGAAATCCCTTGGTGTAACAGGGCGGAATATATCAAATAGAAAACCAAAAATACTTTCAAAGGTCTTTAATTGCTCAAATCGATGTTTCAATGAAGCAATTGCCATATCAACAACCACCAAAAAATAATTTACTCTAAAAGATTCAATTGGTGATTGTATTTCTCCATCATCATCGCCATTTTCATCAAATTGTTTTCTCCTAAAACTACGACGCTTTGTTGGAAGTGTTAGTTCTACTTTCATATCCAAAGCAAGAATTTTAGCAATATCCATACTTGAATTAAAGCCATTTTCTCTATAGTTTTCTAAGTATGTCATAAAACTCTCAACTGCCTTCATTGTAGCACCAATACACATGGATTTTGATTGCAACTTTTTGCTAACAAAGTTGATAACCAATAAAATATCATACCAGATAACCATGCTAAGTAAAAATTAAAAACTTGCAAGAGAATTCCCTAAGCTTTCAGCTTCACTTTTTGACTTAGCTTCATCACAACCACAAGAATCATACAAATCCAACAAAGCTAATCTTATTTGAGGTGCTTGAAATTGAATAGCCTGAACACTTTTGATTCTACTCTCCCATCAAGTATTACATAAGTATTTAACAGTTAAGCTTGGAACATTATCAGTTAAAACCTTCCATTTTTTTGGTAGAACTAGCAAACAACACATATATGAGTTGAACAATTCCAAAAAATGAAACAACTTTTACACATGAATGTGCCATATCTGAAAGAGTGAGATTAAGACTATGACAAACACATGGCATATATAAAGCTCTAGGATTAACATCAAGTAATCTTTTTTGAACCCCTTGTTTACCTTTCATATTAGACCCATTGTCATAACCTTGACCTCTAATATTATCAACATCTAAATCAAGGGACGTGCATACATTTAACAATTCATTAAAAAGACCCAATCCAGATGTATCATCCACTTTCAAGAACTCCAAGAAAAACTCTTCTATTATTATAGGAGTACTTGACATGTTTTCACATCGTATTATCAAGGTCATGTGTTCTTGATGACTCACATCAGGTGTACAATCAAGAACCACAGAATAATATTTGGCCTCTTTGATTACATGTATAATAGAAGCTTTAACACTTTGGGCCAAAATAAATATTATCACATTTTGAATTTTATGTCCAAGATAATGATGGTGAATTTCTTTGCTTTTGATACGCCGAACATGTTCTTGGATTACCAAATCAAATTCAGCCATCATTTCAATTAATTCCAAAAAATCACCATTACTTTCCTCGTATAGTTTACCATTAGACCCATGGAAAGCTAAATTCCTTTTCGCTAGACATTTCACAACAGCTATAATTCTTATCAACACTTGTCTCCAGCGTTCTTTTTCCTTCGACCCTCTTTTTAATGAATCTTTGTCAATGCCTTCATTAGTTTTTAATCTCAACCTCACTTCAATCCATTTTTTTCATATTAGTCATATTTTCAACACTATTCTCATGTAGTTTATGCAATGACCCGAATTTTTGGGCCAAAAAATTTTGTGTGAAATTAAGCCTTAAAGCCCAAACATTCTATTTTGGGCCAAAGGACTTAATTATGTTGGATGAGCTAGCCCAAGCCATGCCTTAAGACCCCCCCATAGCCGGCCCCTTTCCCCTCTTGCTACCCTTTTTATCACTCCTTGAAACCCTCCTATTATCTAGTAAACCCCTCCTAAAATCTAGCAAGCCTATTCTATTTAAACCCCAAAAGTCCACCCTTTGCCCCATACTCATTATAGCAAATCATAACTCAAAGCAAACCCCATATCCCTCTCATACCTCACGGCATCCCTCTCAAAACAACATCCAAATTCATCTTTCACTTCATCAATCAAACAGATCCATTGAAGATAGAACCAATCATCAACCTTTTGAAGATTGAACAAGTTCGTGCATTGGGTGTCCGTGCTTAGCCTTGGCCGTGTGAAGCCGTGGGTTTGGGCGAGTTTTGTGTGTGGTTTCTTGTTGTGTTGCAATAGGTAACTAGCTTTTCTACTTAGGAATAGGATTAGATTGCCTAGAATAATTAGATTAGATAGAATTGTCCTAATTGTTATTGTTGTTCGTGAGATGTCGTGTAGATTAGGGAGTTTTCTTTCATTTCTCTTCTTGTTTTGTTGAATCTTTATTAATCTTTGCATGTTATTGTAATGAAATATCTTTAGGTGATGATTTTACTTGATTCTTGAAGCGATTTGATGAATTCATGATCGGTTGCTTTGATGATCTTATGCGTGTGTTCTTACTATATTAAAGCTTGGATTTTTATTCGTTTTATGCATGATTGTTTACTAAAGCATGAATCTTTATTGATCTTGAATTTGTAGAATCATGATAAGAGCTTAAAGTTTGTATTTTTATTTTGTTTTATGCGCCAATCTTGGTTTTGATCACCAAGATTGAATCTTTATATGTTTTCTTGCCTAATCTTGAATTCTAGTTTTAATCTATGAAGTTTTCTTGATTATTCCATGCCAATTGTTGAATAAAAACTCAATCTTTGATTTACTATTTGATGGCCGAATGTTTTAAAAGATCTTCCTTGATCATCTCCTTGAGTTCTTGATTGATAATTGATGGTTTGAAGTTACTATTTCTTTTTATGAAACTTGTTGTTCAACGTATGAATTTCGTCTGTAATTTTGAATTGTGATTCTAATTCGTTCTTGTGCCCTGTTCGTGGATTTTGAACCATGCCCATGAGAACCGTATGGTTTGTGTCTCTTGGGCCAAGTTCGAAACCTAATGAACCCAAGTTGTTGTGTGTTGCCTGATCTTCTACTTTTACTGCATGATTGTTGAACTTGATTATATACTTGGGTATGATTTTGCTTGATTATAAATTGCGGGTGACTTGTTTCACGTTTGAACTTGATTGGCGTCACTTGAGTCTTGGTCAGAGTCTGTCGTGTTTATCGGTTTATCGGTGATAAATTGTGCGGGGCGTGTCCATCAGTTTATTAGTGATAAACTATGCGGGTCATGTTTATCGGTTTATCGGTGATAAATCGTGTGGGTCATGTTTATCGGTTTACCGGTGGTAAATCGTGCGGGTCATGTTTGAACTTGATTGGAGTCTTTGAGTCTTGTTGTGTTTATCGATTTATCGGTGATAAATCGTGTGGGGTATGTTTATCAGTTTGTCGGTGATAAACTGTGCGGGTCATGCTATCGGTTGTAGACTGAGTTTAGTCTTGTTGATGAATTGGGAACCAGTGTATGTTTCGTAAATGAAGTCGAAAACAACTGTTTGGCCAAACTAACGGTCCTCGTATTCAATGTTAGGAATTTTATCGTGGAAATATATGATGTAACCCTCCAAGGCGTGCAATCTACACTTTCTGTCTAATCTATTTTGCCCCATAAGATTACTGGGAATCCACGAAATGATTAGTGAGATACAATGGAGAAAATATACACTCTATTTGATCCTCAGAGCGTATCCTAAAGACTTGTGTTTGGGTTTTGTGTTTGAACACTCTTAGTATAATTAGCTAGAGAATATCAAGAGCAAGCAAGTTGCGTAGAGTATACAAATGAACAAGCATCCCTATTTATAAGAAAAACTCAAGAAGAAATCAGAAAAGATGATTGAATCATCACCATTAAACCCTTCATAAAATCAGAATTCAAAAGAGTTAAATTGTGTAATTAACATGCTAAGATGCCATACACAAGTTAGCTCTTAATATTCTTATTTACTTAAGTTTAATACTCCTTTAATACAATATTGAAGCCTAATAAACAAGCTTTAATATGTAAAGGCATCCAAGGCAAAAGACATCCGAGAACGAACAAACAAGGGCTCGATGCAGTAACAAATCATGAGTCGCGAGGGACCATCACAGGTCGCGAGCCTCAGTCGCGAGGTGCGACGGGCTACTGGCTCGTTCTCCCTTTTTTTTCTTATTTCTTCTTCCTTTGTTCAATTGTCCAAGACCATTTATGCATAAATGTTCCAACAATCCTCCTCCCATTTATGACATAAATATTGTCAAGCTTAAAACATAACTTGCAATAAACTAACACAAAATAACGTGTTCATGCATTAAATAGAAATGTTGTAAAGATTAAATTTCTACTTAGTATATGTATACTTTACAATAACTCCAATTGTAATGATAGACTAAGCTTTGAATCATACAATCACTACGAATTATTGAAGATACAATACACATAAACACACACAAGTATCCTTTAGACCTCTACACCTACATCGCCATGGTGTACGTACCTATTCATGAGCGTTTTAAGTTAAGCCTAAAACCTGAAGAAGCGGCCAAACTTCTAACTCATATAGGTAAATCTTTACGCACATGCTCCTGCAACTGAGCCAATATCAAAGATTTATTAAGAACATTAGTCCACCTTCCTTTATCATTGCAGTAACAAACACTAACCTTGGGATGAATTATATTTGTAGTGCTCCAAACCACTAAGCAAAGTTGGATCCTAATTGAATTCAAGATCTAGCGTTGTAATAGACGTTGAATCGAGTTTTCTTTACTAGTGATTTTAATTCAGGCTTATTACTATCCCTTCAGAATTTTATACAACCTTAACTTGACAACACTTTGGCCAAAGATTTTTCCAAGTTAAATTATAACGTACAAATTTTTTAATCACGACTTTAATTATATTTATAAAAGTCACGCCCATTAAAAATTGTCGCACATGAGTCGTGTATTAACATTATAAATATAATCCTACATTGTTTACCATTACAATGTAACATATCACAAACTAGTGATATAAACCATGGAAATAATCTCAAAGATATTATTACCATCATGCCACCATCTAATTAATTATAAGATAATATGTCATATATCCTTTTATATATTAAAAATATATAAAATACCATGCAAGTTTAACTCATTGAATTCCAAGAAATTAAAACATCATTCATAAAGAAATACTATCATTATGAATAGATAACCTCCATAATAAAGACATAATATATTCTTAATGAAGAATAAACCTCCTCCATAAAAATATACCATCTTTATGCATATGAAGAATAAAACCTCCTCCATAAAGACTATGAGCCTTTATGAAAAATCCTCCATAAAGAAATCATCTTTATAGAAATAATAATTCCTTAATCCATTAAACATTTTGCATAAAACATTCTTTTATATACTAAAGAATTTTATGATGACATCCATCTATTAAATAGTATGTAGAATAAAAATCAACCACTTTATACTAATAATTAATAAGTATAAAATTAATAATCACGGAATCATTTCCATCATAAATCAATCCAAGTACTCCCTCCGTAACATAACGATTTCAACAATTGTTTTTTCACGCATTTTGAGGAAGCGATTTGAGGGTATAAATGGTAGGCCTTTTATGTCGTTAAAAATAAAAGACTTATCAAAAGTAATTTTCTCCTACTCTCCAATTACAACTAGTGTAAAGGGCAAGTAAGGTTCGTATCCACAAAGAACGGATTTATGTCGATTTAATTGTGTTAAAATGTATTTGGACTATTAAAGGGGGAATCACTAATTCCTTAGTGAAATTGGTAACAAGGGGGGGGGGGGGGAATTGGAGATTTTAGTGACAAAAGAAACTAACAACTAAGTGATTACGGGAAAATTCTAGTTATAAAGAATCTTAGGATTCAGTTACAACGACTCTGACTCGGCTAATTAAATTAGACTCTCAATTACCAAACCACTTCAATACTCAATTAATTATTGACAAGAGTAGACTCTTGTAGTCCCCTTAATTAGCTAGACAAGATAAATCGTAAATTTCCTAAAACCCTTAATGTTCAAAGAACACGCAGTGAACAAAAGCTTTAAGAACGGAGACACAATAAGAACGCAATTGTTTAGAGAATACGCAATAAACAATTAACGTTTAAACAAGCTCTACTAAATTGTTCACAATAAGAATACGCTTAAGCATGAACAAGATAGTTGCTACTCCAGGTTGAACACAATAATCGATTGTGTTCAAACCCTAGTAATGATTTTGTAAAATATAATAACAAGACAAAGATCAAGCTAAAACATTCAACAAAACCAATAACAATTCATGCTAAGAGCAAGTAAATAATTGAAGTAATGAAATAGTTTAGAGTTAGAGAATCCTCACAGGGAGCTTTGTAGAATCATTGAAACTAATCCCAAGAACAAGTTTAAGCTACCATTTCCATTGATGAACAAAGATTCTTCATTGATTCCATAATAAAAGATCAAAATTACAAACTAAAGATTAAAGAGTTTTAATGTAATCTAAGGAGAAACTAGAGAGAAATTAAGCTAAGAAAGTTATTGAACATGAAAACCTAGATTAAAATACAATGAGAATCAACTTTTATATTTATACTAAACTAAATTATAACATAGAAATCAAGTGGATGAAGTCGCGTACAGAACAGAGCAGATGGGCGCTGGCAGCGCCCTCAAAGGCGCGGGGCGCGCCCCTTCTTGGAATTCCTACTGTAACATGGGCGCTAGCAGCGCGCCATAGGCGCGGGGCGCGCCTCTCTTTGTAATGATTCTGTGAAATTGGCGCTGGCAACGCCCCATAGGCGTGGGGAGCGCCCCACATTGGAATGCTACTGTGAGATGGGCGCGAGGAGCGCCTTCTTCTTTGGCCACTTGCTCCATTATCTTTTCCTTGATCAGACAGGTGCTGGCAGCGCCTTTAGGGCGTTGGGGGCGCCCTACCTTCTTCAAGACTTTATCACACTTTTTCCATGTCCCAAATAAGTCTCGGTCTACCCAAATACAAACAAAATATGGAAAGAAACACGAGCCTATAACAACAAAAATAAACTAAGTCCTAAAAAGCAATTAAATTATGAAATGCAATATTAAATTATGTTTCGAGACATAAACTTTCGTTTAAGCTTAAAGTTAATTAATATCACAAAACACGTTCTAAACTATTACAAACTATACATCAAAATGAGCTAATTGATTAATACAAACTGAACACATCAAATACCCCCACACTTAGTCTTTACTCGACCTTGAGTAAATCAAAAGAGAGTAATAACGAGTTATAAGCAAAAAGTTCGCAAAAACAACTAAACTCTAACAAAAATCCCTAATGAACTTGTTCTAAATCAAAACACAATAAAATTATGATTTGAGCTAAAACAATTTATGAGAAGGAAAAACAAACCAAAAGTGAACTAATGATTTCAAAAAAATTCTAGCACGGTTCACACTACATACAAAAATCAAAAATGGGGAAAGAAAGAACAAAAGAAGGTGTTCTTACCAAAGCACTCCGGAAGATGAGGTTATCCGGTCTTGAATAAAAAAGCAAACGGACTCCTCTCTTTTCTTGTTCTCTCATTTTGCCTAGGAGCCCTTTTGGGTTTTCATCCTAGCTTTCTCATCTTTTTTTTCTTTCTTTTTATTTTCTTTTATTTTCTTTTCTTTAGCTCTTGTTTTGCATAGGTTGCCCTTTCCGGTTTTCAACCTATCGAGCTTTCTTTTTCTTTTTTCTTTCTTTTTTTTTAAAGAAACCAAAATTATATACAAGTGAACGTACCCCCACATTTGAGCGACACAATGTCCTCATTGTGGGTTTACATTCAACAACTTGTCAAGCATTGGAGGACCGCCCGAGAAAAGTGGATCCCGGAGGCCTCCTCCTCCTCTCCTCCCTTTGATGCCTTTCCCGCTCAATATCTGCGGTTGGGTCAACATAAGGGATACCGTAAAGATGCATGGTGTGCATCGCTGTAATCATGGAAGACATGGGGTACATCACGTCCTCCATCCGGCGTACCTCGTGCCGAAGGGCACCTACTTCGATTTGCAAAGAGGCGAACCGCTAATTGAGGAGATTAATCCCCGACTGATTAGAAGAAGCAGGGTCCGGCTCGTGCATACGTATCCCACCCCGTGCCCGAGGTCTGCGGTTCCCCATGTTTACATCACCATCATCATCACCATCACCATCACCATCATTTTCATTTTCATCATCATCATCATTATCCTCATCATCTCCCTCTTCATCTCCCTCATCATACTCCTCCTCACTGTCACTCTCCTGCCACTCCGGGTTAGAAGGTGGAGGATCTAGAAATTCAAGCCCGAACATATTTTTCAAGTTTTGTTTGTAGGCTAGATCGGGGGGGAGGGGGCAAATAAAATGAGCCGCCCGAGTACATCCCCTGATGGAAGTACACTGCGGTTGAGGCAAATTCATGTAGGCCTCGTGTCCCAGTCCAAAACGCCAGACGAACGACCGAGGAGTTTCACGCTGATCAGAGATGTAAATGAAACTCCGGGTTTGCAGAACCCAATAGGTAAGCAAATCCTCAGGGTCACTCCCGACCCGTCCATCAGGGTATTCGATTTCCTTCTTACTCTTCCTCTTCTTGTGCTCAAGATACTCATATATCAAGGTCACCATACCTCCCATAGCTATTGTTCCCTTCTTGCTCTCGTCTACCAAATCGAGGCAAGCATCAACCCACAATGCCGCCCAATGCGGGTGGTTAAAGGGAGCTTGTTGGCCTCCGTCCGACAAAAGATGGGCATTGCTATGAAGAATGCGACAAAGCGGAGAGCCGGATGAGGTATGAAGCTGATGAGGGCATTTCGATCAAACTTAAAGAAATGAGTGATCCCTCTATAGAAATATTGAGCATTGAAACCCGTAGGGCTTGAAAAGTTACCAATAGGAGAGGACTCCCACCCAAAAACCTCCTCAAGTTCATCATAGAACATTGTATGAGTTTCATCATTGAGGTTGAAGGTTATGTAGGGGGACTCCTCGCCCCTGGGCTTGCTGGGGTCATTAGCCTTTTCAGGGTGGCGAGGAATTCAAACGTGAAGGAGTAGTATGTGTGGGCATGTTCATTTAGGAAGCCTTCCAAACCAACTCTTCCTAGCAACCTTGTCACAGGTCGGAGAATCCCGAACCTTTTGAGAGTTCTGTGACAAACAAAAGCGGTGGCTTGGACGCTGCGTTTTCTTAGCCGGGTAAAAATGGTTTTCTGTGTGGGCGTGAGTCTTTTTAGGTTGAAGAAAGATGTGGAAGGAGAGGCTACAGTCTTCCTTTTTCTTGAACTGGAAGTTGAAGCCATTTCGAGTGAAATTTTTGTGGTGGATAAGGGGGTTAATTGTTGAGAAAAGTAGTTTTTGTCTCAGAGAGTGGTTGGGGAGAGCTTGCTTAGGCTAAGCCAAAGCACTGCCGAAATACCTAAACACAACCATAACACAAAACCATTAGTGTGAGTGAAAAATTTCATTGATGAAATTGTGATTTGAGTGACAACACAAGAAGTGAACTTCGAATGTTATCATACTTGACAACAACACTAATGCAATTCAACCAAGAAAAATTGTTTAAAAACAAATTCTTACACTAAATTCATTTAGGGAACAACATCACCACTCTTGAAAACAACTTTCATTGAATCAAACCACTCGAAAATACACTAGCTTGGCAAAGATTACTTCAACCATGGCAAGCACAAAATAAAAAATTCAACCTCAAACTCAACAAAATATTAACACTTCAACATAGTAATGCCGAACTCAAGAACAAGAACACACTTCATCAACAAAACCAAGTATCAAATTGCAAAGGTGTGTGCTCAAAACACTCAAGTAAAGAGATTTCTACTTCAAAATAAACCTCTAATCATCACAAATTCATGAATTAAAGTATAAAACAGGATTCACAAATTTCAAGCAACAAAAATGAAGTAAAAAGAAGTAAGAAATATACCACATGCGCGCCCTAACACAACCAAAAGGAGAGAAAACGAAACCCTAAAATGCACACCACGGACGAAGAAAGAGAGAGAAAATTCGAATGAGATGTGAAAGATTTTTGAATTTGGTGAAAATGGAGAAGATTTGAGAGGAGAAATGAGTAAAAATGGAGGTCTTTGTTGAGGTTAGGGTTGCTTAGAGGGAGAGAGAGTGTCGCGCCTTAGTGAACAAAAGAAAAGAAATGAAACTGAAATGGGAATTATCCCATAAAAAACACGTACTGAGGGTAGGGCGCTGGCAGCGCCCACGATGGCGCGGGGCGTGCCCTACCTGAAGCCTAATCTCTTTTATTTTTTTAGTTTCCAAGGCGCGGGGCGCGCTATATTAGCGCTAGGAGCGCCCCACAGTCAGTAACTTTCACACAAAAGACGCGGGTAGCGCCATAAAAGGCGCTGGGAGCGCTCTCAAGTCAGTAGCATTCCTCAAAAGAGGCGCGGGTAGAGCATTTAGGGGCGCGGGGAGCGCCATATGCGCAGAGGCCATTGATCTGTTGGCGCTGGCAGCGCCCACGGAGGCGCGGGGTGCGCCATACCTGTTACCTTAGTAGTTCAGCAAAATCCCTTTATTTTTTATTTACAAGATACTCACTAAACCTCTTGTTCTTTTTCAACTCCTTTGGGAACTTAACACAGGCTCAAAAAAGGGTTAACCAGAACAATCAAAATACTTTGGTATCGAGGAAAATAACTCATTAGATTGAATTGTTCCCTCTAAACCAAAGGAAAACTACTCTAATTAGTTAATGAAATCTATTATAATAAAAATATAAAAAAATATATATATACACATTTTTTTTTGTTTTTTTAAATAGAGAATAAAAAGCAATAAAGTCGGGGTGTCTCCCGAAAGCTCCATTTATTTAACGTCGTTGGCACGACCCGGCAACCGGCTTATCCAAATCAACCTCCTCCCCCCTAGTTTGGACAAAGGTTTCAAAATAAGGTTTGAGCCTTTGGCCATTAACCTTGAATATTTTGGAGGTTTCGGTGGATTTTGGATGCGTGTAGGAACTAGGGCACCATTCCTGTTCTCCACCACAGTTACTCCCGATTTCTTAAGCTCAACTGCAGGTGCCTGCAAAACAGATGGCACAAGCTTGTCCAAAGGACCAAGTGAGCTAATCGAGTCATCAGCAGTTATAGAAAGGGGTAAACCATCACATTGTACCATGTCGCACAAGGTTTCTTGCACAATAGCACTTATCAAATACTCATAGTCAGTTTCACCCAATAAATTTGCTACTGAAACTAACAGATCATCTTCTCCATCTATGTCAAAAATACCCCGTGTCATTGGATTAATGATATCGATGGAAAAACAGGAATGACCCTCAGGAGGGAATTTCGTGGAGTTATAGATATAAAATTCAAGACACTCTCCATCAAACTCCATAGTCAATGATCTGGTGTGAACATCGATTTTAGCTCTCGCAGTTTTCAAAAAGGGACGCCCTAGCAAGATTGGAATGACACTGCCATCATGGTCCATATCTAGGACGTAAAAATCAGCAGGGAAAATCATTTGCCCAACCTTGACCAATACATCCTCCACTATACCCTTAGGATAAGCGTTGGACCTATCGGCCAATTGGATCACGACACTCGTTGGCATAAGATCACCAAGCTTTAAAGCTTTAAACAATGAAAAGGGGATCACATTAATTGATGCCCCTAATTCTAGCATGGCGTTACTAAAAATGATATCACCAATAGTGCAAGGTATAGTGAACATGCCCGGGTCACCACACTTGGGCGGTAACGTTTTTTGGAAAATGGCCGATATATGTTCACTCACCTTCACTTTTTGGTGCCCTTTAAGCTTATTCTTCCTTCTACTAGTGCAAAGTTCTTTTAAAAGCTTTGCATAGTGGGGAATTTGCTTAATTGCATCGAAAAGGGGGATATTTACTTCACATTTACGAAAAGTCTCATAAATATCCTTATCACACTTTTTGGTGCCAATGTCTATTATTGCTTTTGGGAATGGGGGTTCCGGTAAGTACGGAGATGGAGACGGAAAAGGTGTCTCCACTTGAGGTAGTGGTGGTGTACAAGAAGGCAAATTGCTTTGTTCTTCGTTTACTACCACCTCATCCTCAAGCTCTCTCGCGCTCACTTGGAGCTCCTTCCCACTCCTTAGAGTGATAGAACTAACATTAGACTTGGGGTTTAGCTCTGTTTGGGATGGAAGCTTCCCCGAATCTAACTTACCCTCTAACCTAGACACAACACCCGACACTTGGCCCATTTGTCTTTCCAAGTTCTTAATACTTGATCTAGTTTCATCTTGGAATTGGACCATGTTACTTTGCAATCCCGTCACATTTTTTGTCAAAATATTTAACATCTCCTCCGTAGAGGAGTTGTTCGAATTAGAACTTTGACCTTGTGACCATTGGTTTTGGGGCCTTTGGTACTGTTGTTGGGGTGGTCTATTATATTGGTTATTTTGGCTATTTGGATGTTGGTAGGGTTGGTTATTTGGATTTTGATAGGGTTGTTGTTGAGGTGCTTGTGGGTTGCCATATTTAAAGTTGGGGTGATCTTTCCAACCCGGGTTATACGTAGAAGAGTATGGATCATACCTTCTAGCATTACCTTGATTGGGAAAACCCATGGCCTTAGCCTCGTCGCCTTGCTCCTCATTGGATTGAGGGCAAAACTCGGTAGGGTGGTCATTGGCACAATGATCCCACAAGATTTTACTCCATGTGATCTATTATTTTTCAACATGAAGTCCCTCATCATAGAGGTGAGAGCCTCGAGTTTGCCATTAGTTCTAGAAGATCCGGCACTCGAATTTTCAAAATTGGACATTCGAGCACTAACCCTTCTACTGAACTGACGAGTACCCTCTGCAGATTCTTCGATAAGCGCTCTTGCGGCCGAGGGGACTTTATTGAACATAGAACCTCCACTAGCCGCATTGATCATGCGCTTATCGTCATCTTGCATACCATTATATATGTAGATTATTAAGTCTTGCTCCGAATATCCATGGTAGGGACATCGGGCGCAAAGTTGCTTGAACCTCTCCCAATACTCGTAAAGGTTCTCATCTAGGCCCTGTTCAATGGTGGAAATTTCCTTCCTCATAGTACTAGACTTTGAGGCCGGAAAATATTTTTCCAAGAACCGCCTTTTAAATTCATTCCAGGATGTAATACAACCTGGAGGCAAATAATATAACCAATCACTTGCGGCATCCTTCAAATAGAAATGGAATGCACGCAATTTTGTTTGTTCTTCCGTAACTCCACTTGGTTTCATGCTTGCGCACACCACATGAAATTCCGAAAGATGTCAGTTTGGGTCTTCACCCCCTAAACCGTGAAAACTTGGCAATGCATGGATTAGACCGGATTTCAACTCAAAGTTTGTACCTTGAGGCAATTCGGGCAAATCGATGCATAGTGGTTGTTGGTCCATGTTTGGAGTGGTTAGCTCCTTCAAGGTTTTTTCAGGAACCGGTGGCATAATGCCTACTTCTAAATCAAGATCGAAAGGTAGAACACGGAACTGGTATCGTATCTCCCTTCTGAATCTAAGTAGGGTTAGTTCTAACTCGGGATAGTATTGTAGGGGTTCGCTGTTCGTGGAGCGAGTTGCTACCATAAACAACCAATCAAAACAATAAAAGTCCTTAGGTAGAGTTAATTTAAAAACTTAAACACAAATCAAAACAACATCGTTCCCCGGCAACGGCGGCGCCAAAATTTGGTAGGCCTTTTATGTCGTTAAAAATAAAAGACTTATCAAAAGTAATTTTCTCCTACTCTCCAATTACAACTAGTGTAAAGGGCAAGTAAGGTTCGTATCCACAAAGAACGGATTTATGTCGATTTAATTGTGTTAAAATGTATTTGGACTATTAAAGGGGGAATCACTAATTCCTTAGTGAAATTGGTAACAAACGGGGGGGGGGGGGGATTGGAGATTTTAGTGACAAAAGAAACTAACAACTAAGTGATTACGGGAAAATTCTAGTTCTAAAGAATCTTAGGATTCGGTTACAACGACTCTGACTCGGCTAAGTAAATTAGACTCTCAATTACCAAACCACTTCAATACTCAGTTAATTATTGACAAGAGTAAACTTTTGTAGTCCCCTTAATTAGCTAGACAAGATAAATCGTAAATTGCCTAAAACCCTTGATGTTCAAAGAACACGCAGTGAACAAAAGCTTTAAGAACGGAGACACAATAAGAACGCAATTGTTTAAAAAATACGCAATAAACAATTAACTTTTAAACAAGCTCTACTAAATTGTTCACAATAAGAATACGCTTAAGCATGAACAAGATACTTGCTACTCGAGATTGAACACAATAATTGATTGTGTTCAAACCCTAGTAATGATTTTGTAAAATATAATAACAAGACAAAGATCAAGCTAAAAAATTCAACAAAACCAATAACAATTCATATAAGAGCAAGTAAATAACTAAAGTAATGAAATAGTTTAGAGTTAGAGAATCCTCACAAGGAGCTTTGTAGAATCATTGAAACCAATCCCAAGAACAAGTTTAAGCTACCATTTCCATTGATGAACAAAGATTCTTCATTGATTCTATAATAAAAGATCAAAAAGACAAACTAAAGATTAAAGAGTTTTAATTTAATCTAAGGAGAAACTAGAGAGAAATCAAGCTAAGAAAGTTATTGAACATGAAAACCTAGATTAAAATACAATGAGAATCAACTTTTATATTTATACTAAACTAAATTATAACCTAGAAATCAAGTGGATGAAGCCGCGTACAGAACAGAGCAGATGGGCGCTGGCAACGCCCTCAAAGGCGCGGGGCGCGCTCCTTCTTGGAATTCCTACTGTAACATGGGCGCTGGCAGCGCCCCATTGGCGCGGGGCGCGCCTCTCTTTGCAATGATTTTGTGAAATTGGCGGTGGCAACGCCCCATAGGCGCGGGGAGCGCCCCACATTGGAATGCTACTGTGAGATGGGCGCGGGGAGCGCCTTCTTCTTTGGCCACTTGCTCCATTATCTTTTCCTTAATCAGACAGTTGCTGGGGGCGCCCTACCTTCTTCAAGACTTTATCACACTTTTTCCAAGTCCCAAATAAGTCTCGGTCTACCCAAATACAAACAAAATATGGAAAGAAACACGAGCCTGTAACAACAAAAATAAACTAAGTCCTAAAAAGTAATTAAATTATGAAATGCAATATTAAATTAAGTTTCGAGACATAAACTTTCGTTTAAGCTTAAAGTTAATTAATATCACAAAACCCGTTCTAAACTATTACAAACTATACATCAAAATGAGCTAATTGATTAATACAAACTGAACACATCAAGAAGCGACCAAATTAATCAAAATAATTTTGATATTAGTAACTTATAATCACATTCTTGCTTGTATTAAAACCATTTTGATTAATTTCTTCGTTTACACCCTTAAATCGCTTTCTCAAAATGCGTGAAAAAATAAATGTTGAAGTCTTTATGTTACGTAGGGAGTATAAGATTTCCTCCTCCATATATACAAATTTTGACACATTATTATATGTCTACAAATTGATATATATATATACACACATACACACACACACACACTTATACTAATGATTTATCGATCATGACTTCATTTTAAAAATGAACATCATATTTCACTTTGTATTTTTTTTTTGAACCGTTCACTTTGTATTATATACAAACATAATTTCTTTTTATTAAGAAAATTATAAATGACAACAAACAGTTATTTTACATGCTCAAATTATGACCATATGCAAGATTCTGTATACACAATTTGAAATGTAACATCTGCATATAAATATGAGTATAAATTACAAATGCATAACATACTCTAATTATACCTTAGACTATTACTTAAATATCATTTTAAGTAACCATTTATGAAGTCTATCTTTTTAGAATAAAAACAAGACTATCATAAAACACATATGCATTCAACCCATCACCTTTCACTTGGTAATAGAATAAACTTCACAAAAATATTACAAAAAGTGAACATAAAACATAAAAATAAAAAAAATAAATAATTAATCACAAATATATTCTTTAAAATTTCTTGTCACCCCCTTAGTAGCTCAGAAAATTTATGATTTTCAACTACTAATTGTGATACCCAAAATTTCTTAGGAAATCATGGTTGGAAATGTTAATGTAACCCTCCAAGGCGTGATGAATCTACACTTTCCTTCTAAATAAATTCGTCCCGTTAGATCACCGGGTTACCACGAAATGTTTAGTGAGATACAATGGAGAACAAAACCTTACACTCTAGTGATCTCAAGAGTATAAGAATCAAAAGGAACTTTGTGTTTGTTGTGTTTAGAACCACACTTAGATAAATTAGCTAAAGATATCCAAGTGCTAACAAGTTGTATGAGCACTTAGAATTTATTTTAAGAGATTTCTTGTGATTCTTGTCTGTTGCAATGAACAAAACCATGCCTATTTATAGGCATATAAGTAGGTAGAAAAACTCAGAAAATTCTGAGTTAATCTCACACATTAAACCAATTCAATTTCAGAAATTAAGTATGGCTTGGATCAAGGAATGTAGTTAAGTTTATTCCATCAACAATGCAAGCCTGTTAATCTCCTCATTAAATCTGATCTAATCCCCATTTACATCAGTATTGAAGCTCAATAGACAAGCTTAAATACGTAAAGGAATCCTAGGAAAAGAATCCAAGAATTCGAACAACCATTCAAATTTTCCAGAGACACAACCGCGGGGTGCGTCGACCCGGTCGTGGGGTGTGACGACCCCGTCGCGGGGTGCGACCACTGAACAAAATATTTTTCCAGTAGGTTTTTCGTGGGGTGCAAAAACTTCCTCCCGGGCCGCGATATGCTCTCTACCTCTTGGGTTCTTTTGCCTAGCCTACTTAACTATTGTCCAATGCCTTAGCCCATTTATTCATAAATGTTCCAAAAATCCTCCTCCCATTTATGACATAAATGTTGACAAGCTAAAACCACAACTTGTACCATAAAACACAACTACATGATTATGCATAAATAGAAATGTCTATCGATTGAATTTTTACTTAGTATATATACACTTTACAACAATTCCATTTTTAATAATAAACTAAGTTTTGAATTACACAAACACTACGAATTGTTGAAGATATAATACACATGATCACAAACAAGTATCTTTTTAACCCCCTAACCGATGTCGCCATGGTGTACGTATCTATTCATGAGTGTTTCAAGTTAAGCCTAAAACTTGATGAAGCGGCCAAACTTCTAACTCATATAGGTAGATCTTTACGCACATGCTCCTGCAATTGAGCCAATCTCAAAGATCTATTAAGAATTTTTGTAATACCCCACAATTTTGGTACATATCTTCTACGATTATTGATTATTAAAAAGACTATTTTATACTACGAATATATTATTTGCATATATTTTCAAGTTAAAACATTTTTTTCAAAAATAAAAAATAAAAAATAATTTAAATAAGTCCTATTTTCACATATAAATAACTAGAATCTTATGATATGAATTTAATTTAAAAAGGGATTTCTGAGCCCAATTACTTCTCTTGGATTTGTAAAACCAATAGGCCAATTAAGTATTTCTAAGCCCAATTACTTCTCCTGGATTTGTAAACAAATCCTAATCCAAAACCAATAAGCCAATTAAGTAGCCCAAAAGAAAAAAAAGGAAAGCCACCCAAACTCACGGCTAAGGAGGAAGAAAAAAGAAAAATAAATAAATATATATATATATATATTTGGATATTGTTCAAGATTATTCCCTAATATTCTACTAAGCAAATACTTTCCTTTTAACCACCCCAAAAAATCTTTCCATAACCTTCCCAACCATTATATGCTTGATCACCAAAGATAATATCTCCCTAAAACATGACTCAAATAAATAATGTTGATCATCAAAATTATTTTCATGATCCTCAATTTACCATACCATACATACCTTAAACACTATAAATACCCCATACCCCAATGCACAAATTGCACCAAAAAAATTCCCATCTCCCTCACTCTCACGGCACCACCACCATCACTCCCTCTAAATTTTTGTTACTCCGGCCACTACCACTCCGACCACACCACCACCACGGCGCCGGTGCGACAGCCACCACTCCGCCACCCATCCTCCACCTTGGGTTTTCTTCTTCTCCTCTATTTTGTCTTCATATCATATTATTTTAGCAAATTATTTTTAAGTAAGATAGTTTTAAAAATTAATCACTCTTAAAGGTTATAAACTATAAAATCAGAAAATTATTTTGTGCTACGATGATTTCAATTATAAGAAATAAATATTTTATTATCAATGATTTTCTTGTTTTGAAAAAATAATATTCAACCATGTTTTAATTAACTAAGGTTATATTAGAGTCATGCACATATTAGAGTCATATTAGAGTCATGCACATATTAGAGTCATATTTAAGGTAGTTCCGAATGTTTGAATGACCTTACATTAACTAAGGTTATATTACTTGTGTGTAGGGCATTCTCGATCGATAGAAGTTCCTAACTGTCATTTCAAGGTTACGTTTCGATTCGGTAGAAGAAAGGTACATTAAGTGGCTAGATACCTTATTAAAGTGTTTACATGATTTTTATGTGTTTACATGATACATGGTACAATTTATGTTCAATTAACTTTTAAAATTATGTTAATTTAAAGTTTGATGACAAAATTATTTTTCTTATTTTGGTAGCCTTAAATTTTGTGATGAAATTTCTAGATTTGGGAGTAATATTTATAATTTGAACCATCTTATTATATTTAGAAAGTAAAGTTTTGGAAAGATTTGAATCTTATTATATTTTGGAAAATAACATCTTAGAAAAAATATATTCTATGAAAAGTTTTGGTATAACTAAATATTTTATTGATATTGTCATATCACTTTAAGGAAATAAGGAATTTTGGAAAGTTACAAGTAAGAGTATATTTTCTTTATACTCAACTATTATTATATTAAAAATATTTTTGGTGACCCCACAAGCTTTATAAGCTTATTTATTGTTTAATAATCCCACTATGTGGATTTGGTTGATAAGACTATGGAATTTGTATGACCTAGTCTTTCCTCAAGGATAGCCTTTATACAGAAAGATACTAACTTGGGGGGTGTGCACACTTAGAGGAGGAATTTAGGGTATAGGAAAATTTTATTTTCAATATTTGAGTTTTTACATTCAATATTATTGGTTTGGAATATCTTTGGAAAATGATCATCTTGGATAAATAATTGTTGTCATATAATATGACTTGAGTATTTCAAAAGCATGTTTATTAAATAAAGTTATTTTGACTTATCTTGCATTTTTCGTACTTAGCATATTTTGCTAACCCGTACTTTGTTTTGTTTTTGGCTTGGCCCTACTTATCATTTTGATGAGTAGTTAGATGATGATAAATGAAGACTTCTTCATGTGGCATCAAGGGGAATAAGGGCATCATCCACCTAGCTTAGGATTTACTTCTTTAATGCATTAGTTATTGAAATACAATTTAATTAAGTATTTACTCAATATTAATAAAGTATTTGAATTTCCGCTGCAAGTTAGTATGGATGTATTTTAATATAGCCTTACGTTATCACGTGGCGGTAATACACCCAAGTCTATCTGTGACGACCCGACTCGCTTAAACTGGCGCGGAAGAAACTGACGAGTCGAATTGTCGATCTAACAAACAAACTTACTTAAAAATTAAAACAAAACCTCAAAATTATTATTACTAATGCCCAAAAGTACAACACCCACAAGTTTGTACAATAATAAACCCGAAAGTAATAAATACTAGGAAGTAACTCCAAATACTATCAGAGTTAGAATAAACGGAATACATAAAACTAAACGTCCAAACCACAAACATAACATAGTCTAGAACAGGAAAACAACGGCACTCGCCCAACCCAAAGCTAAGTAACACCGTCATCATCAGAGTTACCTGAAAAAATTAACAATAATCCACTGTCAGTGGCGAGTAACATAACAGTCCCACCCTAACATGGATACACATAATCATAGAACAAATCAAACAACACATCAGACTAAATATACCAACATACGACATAGTCAACATAATAACCACTAACATAAAACTGACCAACTTTTAATTATTCCAACTTAAACTTATATCATTAATAATCTTTGTCGCTACCATTTACATTTTAGACCGGACTACGCACGTACGAACGCATCTTACGCGAACGAACTTTCCTACTATGCCAGGAATGAGAATCTTACTCCCAAACCCATGAACCCCATCTTACGGAAATTCATATCAAAAGACAACATAGCAAGTATACACTATCCCAATACCGCGGTTAGGATAGGGGCAACGTCTTAACCCAAGTCTTAAAATATTACTCTAAGGTTAGGCGTCTAAACGTAAACTTAAGCTAATCTTTACATCTTTACAACTTTGTTATTCTCAAGATCGCTTCTTACGCCTTTTCTTGATTCTTTAACTTTCTTTAAACCTTTCTTTAACTTTCTTTAGAAAACTTTACTAAACCTTACTTATCCTTAATTAAACTTCATTAAACTTTAACACTTAAAGATTACATGACTCACTTCAAGATTTCAAGATTCAATCAAGAACTCAAAGAACTCATCAAGAACTCAACTTCAAACTCAACAAGAACTCAACTTCAAACTCATGTCACACGAAAATCCCATCAAAACATGCATGAAAACTTTACTAATTGTCATGAAATCAATACCCAAATCAACCCCTTAAAATCACGCATAACATAGCAAATAATCATCAACAATTCATCCAACATGATCACTTAATCTATCCTATAACTATAGTATTCAAATTAAGGTAGAAAAGCATGTTACCTTATTACTTTAATGCAAAAACGTTAGCAAAAACTTGCTGCCCAAAACCCAAAATACACGGCCCAATACGCACAACACGGCACGACTTGCACGGCACACACGCACGGCTCGCACGGCACCACCACGGCTTACACTGCACCACCGTCTTCAACACGGCATGACTTCCCACTGCACGACCACACACGAACCAACACGGTCCTCCACACGGCACACACGAACCACTTCACGAACACGAACCCATTCGAACAAACCCCAAAACCAAACCCGAACTAGAAGTCTTGATTGATAAAAATGGAGATTGTTGTGTTTAAAGTCACTTAAAGATCAATAGTAACTTAATCTTTAAGTTTTGGAATTGATTGGATGATGAACAAAAGATGGTGGAACATAAGCCAAAAATGGCATGTGGAACTATGGTAAAGAGAGAGTTTGTGTTTGGCTTTTGATTGTGGCAAAAGATGAGCAAGTGAGTTTAAGATGGCAAATGAATTCTAAAGCCTTACAAACCCTTCTATTTATAGAAGTGGTTTAAGGTGTGAACATGAAGCAAGTAGCAAAATTAAGCCACTAATCATAAGGGGGGCCGGTTTTTACAAGGCTTAAATGGGCTTTGGTGATCACTTGGGCTAATTGACTCATGCATGACTAATCATGCCCAAATGGCATTTGGCCCAAAAATTAATTAACTAATTAGAAAATTAAATAATAAAATTCTAATTAATTAAATTAATAATAAAATAAATAATAAAACAACCAAAAATAGAAATAATCGAAATTATTTAAATAAAATAAAAAAAATAGTCCAAATAAATTTTGGACCATACATAAAATATCATAAATACACAAATAAATCAAAAAAGAAATACCAATAAAACTGGGTCGTTACACTATCTCTACGGTATTTTGTATGTATTATTTTGGTATTTCCATAGAGGGAGATTTGGGGGTGTTACAATTTTAAAATTCAACCTCCTTTATCATTGCATTAGTTTTAGCACTTACCTCGGGATGATAAAATTTTAAGTTCTCACAAACTCAAGTGAAAATATGTCCTCATTGAATTTGAGACCCAACGTTGTATTAGACGTCAAATTGAGTTTCATTTCATTGAGATTGTATTATAGGCTTTAACCATCCCTTCAGAATTTTATACAACCTTAACTTGATAACAGTTTGGCCAAAGATTTTTTCCAAGTTAAATTTTAACGTACAAAATTCTTAATCACGACTTTAATTATATTTATAAAATCGCGCCCAAACAAAATTGTCGCACATGAGTCGTGAATTAACATTATAAATATAATCCTACATTGTTAACAATATAATTACAATGTAACATATCACACACTAGTGATATAAACCATGGAAATAATCTCAAAGAACTTATTACCATCATTCCACCATCTAGTGGTGGCCACCGAACGGGCCGGGTCGAAGACCTTTGACCCATGAACCGGCCCGGTGGGTTGCCGGGCCGGGCCGAACCGGGCCGGGTTCATGGATAGGCGACCCATGAACCGGCCCGTCCGGGTTGGACCGGGTTGGTGGGCCGGGTCGGGGACCGGGTCGGACCGGGTTGGTTGACCGGGTTGGACCGGGTTGGACCGGGTTTGACCGGGTTGGACCGGGTTTGACCGGGTTGGACCGGGTTTGACCGGGTTACGGGTTATAACACTCCGACCCATGAACCGGCCCGGTCAGCACCGGGCCGGGTCACGGGCCGGGCCGGGCTCAGCGGGCCTGACCCATCAGGACTGATTTCCGGGCCGGGTCCGGGCCGGGCCGGGCCAACCCGGCCCATTGGCCAGCACTGGCACCATCTATTTAATCACAAGATTATATGTCACATACCTTTTATATATTAAAATATATAAAATACCATGCAAGCTTAAATCATTGGATTCCAAAGAATTAAAACACCATTCATAAGGAAATACTATCATTATGAACAAAAACCTCCATCATAAAGACATAATATATTTAAGAAGAATAAACCTCCTCCATAAAATATACCATCTCTATGTATATGAAGAATAAAACCTCCTCCATAAAGACTATGAACCTTTATGAAAAAACCTCCATAATGAAACTAATCATCTTTATAGAAATAATAATTCCTCCTTAATCCATTAAACATTTTGCATAAAACATTCTTTTATATACCAAAGAATCTTATGATGACATCCATCTATTAAATAGTATGTAGAATAAAAATCAACCACTTTTACACTTATAATAAGTATAAAATTAATAAATCATGGAATCATTTCCATCATAAATCAATCTAAGTATAAGATTTCCTCCTCCATATATACAAATTTTGACACATTATTATATGCCTACAAATTTGATATATATACACTTATACTAATGATTTATCGATCATGAGTTCATTGTAAAAATGAACATCATATTTCACTTTGTATTATATACAAACATAATTTCTTATTATTAAGAAAATTATACATGACGACAAACCCGTCATAATCAATACTCAAATTATAACCATATGCAAAATTTAATCCACACAATATTAGTGTAAAACATGCATATAAATCTGAGTATAAATAACAAATGCATAACATACTCTAATTATATCTTAGAGTACTACTTAAATATTATATTTAAGAAACAATTTATGAAGTTTATCATAAAATACATATGCATTCAACCTCATCACCTTTACTTGGTAATAGAATGGAATAACACCCACAATAAAATAAAATAAATAAATAAAATTATATTATATTATGAACCATAAATACATTAATTGATAAATAAATAATTGCAAACATATTCTTTAAAATTTCTTGTCACACCCTTTAGTAGATCGGAAAATTTATTATTTTCACTACCAAATGTGATACTTAAAAATAAAGAATATCAATTTATCTTATTCAACATGATTTTCAAGAATACTAAATTCCTTCCCCCCATTAAATAATGGAAATCATGAAAGATAAATTCCATGTAGCAATTACCACATACCTTGGAATTAAAATCATACCAAGTATTCAACAACTTATCAAATGAAATTTTATACTCATTGAATTTGAGATCTAACGTTGTATTAGACGTCAAATTGAGTTTTATTTCATTTACGTTGTCCAATAGGTTAAGACCCATCATTTTTTATTTATTTTTATACTATTTCAACTCAATAATATTTAAATAATTATTCATCCGAGTTAAAATATATTGCATAAACCCTTGCGACCCCATGTTATATAAAATCATATACATAAAAATTATCGCACATACATGTATGTGACTCCATTATATACATGATTACCAATTGATATAAATTTGAAGTAAATCACAATAATTAGTGATAAAACATGGATTTATGTCCAAAACACTTCATATACCAATTTACTTTACGTTCACTATTTAATGTCAAGACAATATTAATACTTAAAAATAATATGCAACTTTATTATGGATATCATGAGAATTACCTCCTCAAAAAATGAAAATTATCTTAAATGAAAATTATCTTAATATGCATTTTTTCTTCCATAATAAACTAACATAATATTATCAAGTATACCCGTCTAATAAATAGTGCAAGTCAAAAATAAAAACATTTATCTTCCATTATACTTACATCAAGTATAAAACAATATTTAATTAAATAAAATTATTTTATAAATTAAGTGTAAGAATTTTCCTCTCATATATACACAATTTTTCATATTCTCATATGTTACCAAATTTGACAATATGAACACTTATACTATTAATTTATAAAGCCGGTTCAAGATAATAAACTATATCTCTCATTATAAAAATATTATGTATAATACAATATTTTCCGAAAAACGAAAAATATTTCATAAATCAATGTCAAGTATAAGTTTTTAAAACCCATATGTACTAATTTTCCATGTAATCATATGTTACAAAAATTAGAAATATAAACACTTATACTTTTGATTTATTATGAGAACAAAAACTCAATGCAACATTGTGAAAATATTCATCACAACAACCATAGTATCTTTATGAAGATAAGTACTCATAATCACACATTGTTTATCAAATACAAGGAATATTCCCATGAACAATGTTTAACAAATATATGCACAATTCTATTAAACCATAGAATACCATCAATTATTAAATTGATCACCATATTAAAAATATGATACATCGATCATTCTCCTTTAAACCAAGGAGAACAAAATAAATATATATTTATATTATCATGCATTTTACCATTAACCATTAACAAGGAAATAATCTTTATTCCTCCATGAAGTAGTTAATTACTCCATATAAAACATCTACTAATAATCATACTAATAAAAAGTATACTAGCTTAGTAAGCATTAGGTGATAAATAAACAATGTAAATAAATACACAACCACATGCATTTGTCTACTGACTCCCCATAATGAATTATCACATACAAAATTAACCAACACCCAATTTTCATGAATAACGAAAATTATTCATCCATTAGCATTATTACCACGCTAATTTACATGATTATATTAATCATCTTTATTGGAATACTTTCACCATCAATAAGACTTTATCATATTCCTCTTGAATTTCCAAAGAATAAAAATTCTTCCTCCATGTATATACATGATATCATATCATGAAAGACAAAGTCCTCAATAATTTCAAAATAATCCCAAATTGGTTCCATGTATAAGAATTTTAAAAGTCCATATATACAAATTTTGACAAACAAGTAAATATTGTCATCAAAATTTGTTACATATATGTACTTATACAACCAAATTGAACTTAAGCAAGATAATCTTTATATATGAATAAATCATCATAAAAATACTATCTTGTTTAACATACCCCCTTTAACAAAAGTGGATATATATCAATTATATGACATTAAAATTATTAAATATATTGATATTAAATTTTGTACATGCATGGACAAAGGAATTTAATCCACCAAATAATATAATAACCATTATTCCACCATGAAAGTTAACCATAATTGCACTTAGCAATATACTTTCACAAATTCCATGCAAATATAAATCCATTATGAAAAACAACAAACAATATGCATCATTCAACATGAATTTTAAAACTTATTAAATAACAAGTAAAAATTCAAAGGAAATAATAAGAAAATTCTTACTTGAAACTTCTTCATCCATGAAGTACATTTGAACAATTAGCTTTATACTTCAAATCATCACAATATTGATCATTCCTTGCAACACCACTTGCAACCGAACATCTCCATCTTGTAAACTTCAAAGTGAACCTTCTTTTTCAACACCGAATCTTAGAGGCCGGGTAGACATCTTTTGCAATTTGTTTAGAAGCTTGTTAGGAAATCGTGGTTGGAAATGTTGATCTAACCCTCCAAGGCGTGATGAATGTACACTTTACTTCTAAATAAATTCGCCCCGTTAGATCACCGGGTTACCACGAAATGTTTAGTCAGATACAATGGAGAACAAAATCTTACACTCTAGTGATCTCAAGAGTATAAGAATCAAAAGGAACTTTGTGTATGTTGTGTTTAGAACCACACTTAGATAAATTAGCTAGAGATATCCAAGTGCTAACAAGTTGTATGAGCACTTAGAATTTTAAGAGATTTCTTGTGATTCTTGTCTGTTGCAATGAACAAAACCATGCCTATTTATAGGCACATAAGTAGGTAGAAAAACTCATAAAATTCTGAGTTAATCTCACACATTAAACCAATTCAATTTTAGAAATTAAGTATGGCTTGGATCAAGGAATGTAGTTAAGTTTATTCCATCAACAATGCAAGCCTCTTAATCTCCTCATTAAATCTGGTCTAATCCCCATTTACATCAGTATTTAAGCTCAATAGACAAGCTTAAATACGTAAAGGAATCCTAGGAAAAGAATCCAAGAATTCAAACAAACATTTGAATTTTCCAGAGACACAGTCGCAGGGTGCGACAACCCAGTCGCGGCGGGGTGCGACCACTCAATAAAAATATGTTCAGATTTTTCTAGTAGGTTTTTCGCGGGGTGTGAAAACTTCCTCGTGAGTCGCGATATGCTCTCTGCCTCTTGGGTTCTTTTGCCTAGCCTACTTAACTATTGTCCAATGCCTTAGCCCATTTATTCATAAATGTTCCAACAAAATTAATAAAGAATATTAATTTATCTTATTCATCATGATTTTCAAGAATATTAAATTCTTCCCCAAATAAATAATGGAAATCATGAAAGATAAATTCCATGTAGCAATTACCACATACCATGGAATTAAAATCATACCAAGTATTCAACAATTTATCAAATGAAATTTTATACTCATTGAATTTGAGACCTTACGTTGTATTAGATGTCAAATTGAGTTTCCTTTCATTTATGTTGTCCAATAGGTTTAATTTAAACCCATCATTTTTATTCATTTTATGCTATTTCAACTCAATAATATTTAAATAATTATTCATCCTAGTTAAAATATATTGCATAAACGCTTGCGATCCCATGTTATATAAAATCATATGCATAAAAATTGCCGCACATACATGTATGTGACTCCATTACATACATGATTACCAATTGATATAAATTTGAAGTAAATCACAATAATTAGTGATAAAACATGGATTGATGTCCAAAACACTTCATATACCAATAGAGCTGTCAATTTTCAACCCGACCCGATAAACCCAGTAAACCCGACCCGTAAATAGTGGGTTTGACAAAAAAATAAAACTCAAACCCGTTTTGAACCCGTTAAACACAACCCGACCCGAAAATCATTAAAAATGTATTAAGCTTATTATATTATAGGAAAATGTAAGCAAAAACACTTCATACCATTAAAATTTTGAATTTAAGATAATTTTTCTTAGACCACAACATCAATTGTTTGCCATGAATTAGCTATTAATGAAGATATTTCTTATAATTTGTAGTTTTTAGAACGATTAAGGTACATTTTAGTACATATATTGCATTAAAATATGAAAAATTAAAGGGCGTTATAAAACTTCCCAACCCGCTGGGTCAACCCGAACCCGAAGAATTTGGGTTATAAAAAAGCTAATATTGACCCGAACCCGCTAACACACAACCCGGTACAACCTAAACCCGCAACTATTTTACACCAACCCGTCCCGACCCGACCTGTTTGACAGGTCTATATACCAATCTACATTACTTTCACTATTTAATGTCAAGACAATATTAATACTTAAAAAATAATATGCAACTTTACAATGGATATCAATAGAATTATCTCCTCAAAAAAAAAAAATTATCTTCATGAAAATAAATCTCCTTCATAAAAACTATCATTTTTTTTATGAACAACAATTTTTTTCCCTCCATAATAAACAAACATATAATATTATCAAGTATACACGTCTAATAAATAGTGCAAGTCAAAGATAAAAATTTATCTTCCATTATACTTATATCAAGTATATAACAATATTTAATTAAATAAAATAATTTAATAAATTATCATCAAGTATAAGAATTATCCTCTCATATATACAAATTTTTCATATTCTCATATGTTACCAAATTTGATAATATGAGCACTTATACTATTAATTTATAAACCTGGTTCAAGATAATAAACTTTATCTTTCATTATACAAATATTATGTATAATACAATATTTTTCAAAAATCGAAAAATATTTCATAAATCAATGTCAAGTATAAGATGTTCCAACCATATGTACTAATTTTTAATGTACTCAATTGTTACAAAAATTAGACATATAAACACTTATACTTTTGATTTATCATGAATATAAAACTCAATGCAACATTGTGAAAAATTATTCATCACAATAAACATACTATCTTTATGAAGATAAGTACTCATAATCACACATTAATTATTATAATCAAACACATGGAATATTCCTATGAACAATGTTTAACAAATGCACAATTCTATTAAACCGTAGAATACCATCAATTATTAAATTGATCACCATATTAAAAATATGATACATCATTCTCCTTTAAACCAAGGAGAACAAAATAAATATATATTTATTATGCATTTAACCGTTAACCATTAATAAGGAAATAGTCTTTATTCCTCCATGAAGTAGTTAATTACTCCATATAAAACCTCTACAAAATTAAAAAAAAAAACATATTTACAAAAAATATACTAGTATTAGATGGAAAAATAAACATTGAAAATAAAACAAAACCACATGAATTTGTCTATTGATTCCCATCAATAAGAATTAATGTATTGTAACATACAAAAAATAACCAACACCCATTTCATGAATAATAAAAATATTCACCCATTAGTATTATTACCATGCTAATTTATTTGATTATACCAATCATCTTCATGGGCATAAACTCACCATCAATAAACTTTATCCTATTCATCATGATTTTTCGAAGAATAAAAATTCTTCCTCCACATATATTCATGGATATCATGAAAGACAAAGTTTTTTAATAACTTCAACATAATCCCAAATTGGTTCCATGTATAAGAATTTAAAAGATCATATATACAAAGTTTGACAAACAAATAAATATTGTCATCAAATTTGCTACATATATGCACTTATTCAACCAAATTAAAGATAAACAAGATAAGTTTTATTTATGAATAAACCATCATAAAATTTATTAACAAAAATGGGTATATACCGATTATATGACATTGAAATTATTAAATACATCAATAGTAATAAGTTTTATACATGCATGAACAATGGAATTTGATCCACCAAAACTATTTAAAAAAAAATAAAAAGAAACTTCTTACTTGAAATTTCTTCAACCATGAAGTACCCTTGAATATCTTCATACTTCAAGACATCAATAAAAAATGATATTTCCTTGCAACACCACTTGCAAACGAACATCTCCATCTTGTAAACTTCAAAGTGAACTTTCTTTTGCCAACACCGGATCTTTGAGGGTAGACATATTTTTTAAATAAATAGATTAGAAGCTTATTAGGAAATTTATCGTGGAAATGTATGATGTAACCCTCCCAGGCGTGGAATCTACACTTTCCTTCTAATCTATTTCACCCCTTTAGTTCACCATGAATCCACGAAATGATTAGTGTGATACAATGGAGAAAATATACACTCTATGTGATCCTAAGAGTGTATACTAAAGACTTGTGTTTGGGTTTTGTGTTTAAACACTCTTAGTATAATTAGCTAGAGCATACCAAGAGCAAGTAAGTTGAGTAGAGTATACAAAATATGAATATTTTGATGTGTACTTAACAAATGAACAAGCATCCCTATTTATAGCAAAACCTCAAGAAGAAATCAGAAAAGATGATTGAATCATCACAATTAAACCCTTCATAAAATCAGAATTCAAAAGAGTTAAATTGTGTAATTAACATGCTAAGATGCCATACACAATGTTAGCTCTTAATATTCTTATTTACTTAAGTTTAATACTCCCTTAATACAATATTGAAGCCTAATAAACAACCTTTAATATGTAAAGGCATCCAAGGAAAAAGGCATCCGAGAACACGAACAAACAAGGGCTCGATGCAGTAGCAAATCGCGAGTCGCGAGGGACCGTCGCGAGTCGCGAGCCTAGAGGTCGTGAGTCGTGAGAATCAGTCGCGAGGTGCGACGGGCTACTGCCCCGTTCTCCCTTTTTGCCTTATTTTTTCTTCTTTTATTCAATTATCCAAGCCCATTTATGCATAAACGTTCCAACATTCACCATATACGATCTTCTATAGCCAAGTGTGAACAAGCAAAATCCATGTCTGTCTCGGTTCATTATGGCAAGTTACATACTTTATGGAAAGATCTTGATCGTCATGAACCTCTGATCTCGTGCTCTTGCAATAAATCATGTACAGCGGGTCAACAATATGAAGAGCGTCATGATTAATCTCGACTTCATGATTTTTTGATGGGCTTAAATCCCGGTTATTATGGTTCACTTTGAAACCATCCATATGATGTCTCGGGATCCACTTCCGACGCTTGATCGTGCATTAAATTTCAATTGGTATGTCAGGAGGAACGTGTTCGTCTTTCCCAACCCAATGCTGCTGTCGTGAAATTTATGGACGAGCAGGACCGTGTTCTTGGCTTTGTTGTTCGTGTGGGAGCTGGTCGAGAGCGTGCCGGGGCACCACGCGATAAATCTGTATATTCACAATGTCATAAAGCAGGGCATGAAGTCTCGACTTGTTGGGAAAATACCACCTGTGTTCATTGCAAGAAGAAAATCCTCAAAATCGTTGTTACGACATTGTCGGCCGTATAGAAGGTCGTAAAAATTCCACCCGCAACATGACCATTCGAGCCAATGCTACAAGTGTTGTCTCTTCGTCTCATGCACCTTATTCTTCTTTGTTTACACATGAACAATGGAAGGCTATTTCTGGTCTTTTTAGTAATGTTCTTAATAATCGTTTGAATGGTAAGTTTGATGCCTCCTCTTGGATAATTGATAACAGTGCTACTCATCATGTTACCGGTAATATTTCTTGGTTATTTGATAGTCATACAATTAATCATCCTGTGGGTTTGCCTAACACTGAAAATATTGTTGCTACTTAGGTGAGATCTATTCGACTATCGGATAATTTGATACTTACTAGAGTACTTTTTTTATAAGCAAGTAATGAATATCATTAATAACCACACACAAAAAAAACAAGCCAACCCCTAAAGGGGGCCAACCCACTTAAGGGCATACAAGCACTAGCTACAATGAGCTACAATCACCAAGATTCTAATACTTCCAACAGTTGGAGCTTTACAACATCAAAGGGCTTCATTCCTAGCTTTCCACACATGGTAGACCATAGCACCAGACATGGCTAGCAAAGCTTTCCTCCTCAGCTTGTTCCCCTTAAAAGATCTAGCAGCCCATAAGCATAACCTCAACAAGATTCTATTCCTGATGTTAAAGCAGGAGCAAATGAACCTTGAACACTCAGCAGCAAGGAAGCACGAACCAAACAGATGGGAAGTATCCTCCAGGGCATCACCACAAACTAAAAACTTAACATCACCATCAGGCCTAATTCGAGCAGTCCTAGCTCTTGTAGGAAGCCTCTGCAGGACACCCAACCATAGGCAGAACCTATGCTTTGGCACATACATTCTATTCCACACAGCATTACACCATGGAACCTTCTGATGCTGGTCCATTAGATCGGTATAGATAGCTTTAATAGAGTAACCAGCCTGCTCCATCCACCTCAAATTCTGCAAAGCAATATAAAGCTGCTCTTTCACTTTGCAGATATATCTCCAAACCCCACTTGCAGAAGCCTTAGGAGAATACAACTTCCACTCAGCACCTTTAATATAGAGATGATGAACCCAAGCAATCCAAGGTTGTCTTTTTTTTTTATTCACAGCCCAAATGATTTTGCCAATAGCAGTCAGATTCCACCTTCCAATATGCCTAACACCCAAGCCACCATATTTTTTATCATAATAGATCTTGTCCCAACTCACATAGCCAGGGCTAGTACTTCCATCAACACCAAACCATAAAAAGGACCTACAAATTCCATTAATTCTCTTAATGACAGACTTTGGGAACAAAAAAATTTGCCCCCAATACATATGAAGGCTCATAAGAAGACTATTCACCAGCTGGATCCTAGCTGCAAAGGACAGATGCCTTGTCATCCATAGCCTGGTTCTGCAAGTCATTTTTTCCATAGCTTATCACAATCAGCAGCTTTAAGCTTAGAAGCACTTAAAGGAACACCAAGGTATTTGAAAGGGAGCTGCTCCTCCTTGAAACAAGTGAAATTCAAAACTTGTTGAACCAATTGAGGGCTCATACCACAGTGTATAATGAAAGACTTCCCCTGATTAACCTCCAGCCCTGAAGTCTCGAAAAAAGCTCCAAACCCTGCAGCAAACTGTTAATGGAAGCAATCTCTCCTTTGCAAAAAAGCAACAAGTCATCTGCAAAGGCAAGATGATTTAATTTCACCCCCTTGTATTTAGAGTGGAATTTAAAATGCTCCTGATCCCCAACCACCTTCAGAATCCTAGAAAGATACTCCATGCCTAGGACAAAAAGGGAAGGAGAGATTGGATCACCTTGCCTAATCCCCCTCTCTAAGCTAAAAAAACCCAACTGTATTACCATTTATAAGTAGGGAGAACTTTGGAGTGGTAATGCATTCGAGGACAAGCTTCTTGAAATGACAAGGAAACCCCAACCCATCCAACATTTCTTCAATGAAACCCCACTCAACTGTGTCATACACTTTCTTTTAATCAATTTTCAATAAGCAAGCAGGCTGCTTTTGGGTTTTCCTATACCCTTCCACCAAATCCTGCCAAATAAAGATGTTATGAAGGATACGTCTACCTGGAGTAAAGGATCCTTGATTAGAGGGGATCGAATCTGGCAAAACCTTATTAAGATGCTGACACAATAGCTTAGTAATGCATTTGTAAATAACTGAGCAGCAAGCTATTGGCCTATAGTCTCCAACCCCTTCAGGCACTGATGTCTTGGGCACCAAAGTAATTGTTGTAGTGTTCATTACCTTTAGCAGGCTACCATGCTCAAAGAAATCCACAATTGCAGCTGTAATATCATCTCCATCAATATCCCAATTAGTTTTAAAGAAACCACTGCTAAAACCATCCATCCCAGGTGCTTTCCCATTTGGAATAGAAAACAACACCTCCTCCTTCCCAAATTTGCAGGAGAGCAACTCCAGATGGTGCTCCTGAAATTTAGGGCCAATATCAAGATTTCCTTGTTAACAACCTTTCTGTTAGCCTTGGCAACAATAAAAAAACTTTCATAATTATCCAAAAACACTTTCTCAATCTTAGGCATATTCCGAATTAATTACCCATCCTTGTTCTGAATAGAGTAATTACCATTCCTCTGCCTCCTCTGATTAAGACTCTGATATAAAACCTTAGTGTTGTCATCACCATAAGCTACCTAGTCACTTTTCACTTTCTGTCTTAGAAAAGCAAGATGAGCATTGTGCACATTTCTGAATTTCTCACTAGCCAACTTTTCTGCTTGCCCCAAGGCAATATTCTAACAATCTTGCGGTAGCTTCTGTTGGATCTCCAACAGATTCTGTCTAGCCTCAACTTCCTGAGCTTGGATTTCATGGTACCCCAAGTAGTTTAGATCCTTTAGTATGACCTTCATCTCTTTCAACTTAGCAAAAACCCTGAACTTGGAGGTCCCTCGCAAACACACACTCCAAGCTCTTCTCACCCTCTCCTCATAAGAGGGGTGAGCAGCCCACATATCAAATTACCTAAAGGGCTTCCTCCCCTGAGTAGGATCATGCTTGCTAATAACACTAGGACAGTGATCAAACAGACCCTCTAGGTAGAAGGTCACTAGAAATTGATCATAAACTTGATCCCAAGCTGGATTAGCAATAGCACGATCCTGCTTTGCAACCACCTTGTCATGACCCAACTACTTGTTCGTCCAAGTAAAATACCTACTAGTGGAATTAATGTCCTGCAAATTACAATTAACCATACAAGAATGAAGAACCAGAGGGTTTAGGGTTTAGGGTTTAGGGGCTCCTATCCTTTCCTCCACAAGACAAATAGCATTAAAATCACCATCACCAGCCAAGGGCCAACAACAGATCTAGTAATCAACTCAAGGTCCTGCCACAACTTCAGCCTCTCATCCTTGTCATTAGAACCATACACAAAACAATATCCAACCTTGAATTAGGGGAGACAACACAGTGGATCGGATTATCTGTGCAGTCATATATAAAATGTTGACCTGAAAAGCATTTAGGTTCTAGCCAATCACAATTCTCCCATTCTCATGCTGACTAATATTAGATGTAAAACACGACACTGGGCACACTCTAGAGTAGAGGTGACCCAAATTTGTGAGCTTTAACTCTAGTCTTAAGGAGGCCAAATAAGTTAATTTTGTGAGAATAGATAGAATTCCTTACATTAATCTTCTTGTCTCTCTTGTTTAGCACCCTCACATTCCAGAGCATAATACTATCCATTGGACAAAGCGGTTGTCACCCCTTTCCCATTCTCCTGAACCATGTTAGGGACAATTCCATTAAGTTCAGAATTAAACACATGAGCATCCTCTCCACACATATCGTCATGAATATCTAGAGAAACATCCTTATCATTAAGCATATTAAAAGAATTAGATGTATAAACCTGAGGCGCTGCACTCTTAGCAGGCTGCTTCTGAGCTGTGTGCTTACACTCAACAGGCTGCCATTCCTCACCCTCAACAGCTCCTTTCTTCTTTGGAACCCAGACCTGGCCAAGACCAGCCTTCCCATCAGGACGCTGCTTCCTCCTACACTCAATGTCTAGATGTCGATAGCCCTTCCAATACTCACAATAAATCGGCTTCCATTCATATGAAATCTCCTGAACCACCATAGCCCCTTTCTCATCAAGGAACCTAATCAAGTTAGGGAGCTCTTGATCAACCTCAACTTCCACCAAAACCCTGGCATAATGCAGCCTATCTTTAGAGCTTGTGGCTTGGTCTAACTTCAACAAAACCCCCCATACTACTAATAATCTTCCTCAGGCACGACTCTCCCCAAAATTTCAGCTCCAGCTTAGGCAATCTCACCCAAATAAGTATCTTCTTAAGAACCTCCCTCTTCAAATCAATGTCAGGGGTCCATAATTTGGAGACTATATGTAATGACCCAGATTTTTATTGGTATTTTTGCCGATAATTATGTGTAATTATGTGTATTTGTGTGTTGGTTCAAATTTATTTTTTGAACTATTTATTTTATTTTATGTGAATAATTTCGATTTAATTCGAAATATTTATTTTCAGTTTTTATTATTTAATATTTTGGGCTAAGTTGATTATTGCATGATTAATCATGTAAATTATGTAAATTAGCCCAATGGATCACGAGAGCCCATTTAAAGGCCCATTTTTACCCCTTGGCCGGTTTTCTAGTGCATGGGCAAGTGGTGCCACTTGCCTTGTGTTCACACCTTGGCTAACTCTATAAATAGGAGAGTTAGTAAGGCCTTTGCTCATTTTTGCCATCAAAAGCTCTTGCCATCAATTTCAAGCATAAATCTCTCCCATTTGCTCTCTAGTTCACACGCCATTATTGAGCAATTGAAACCCATCAATTGTTCATCATTTTTCCTAGCCCAAAACTTAAAGATTCAAGGTTTATTGATCTTTAAGTGTTCAAACACAATCCTAAACACATTAATTTCATTCAAGATCTCTAGTTCGGGTTTGCTTTGGGATTGCTCGTTGGGGGTTCGTGCGTGTTCGTGTGCAGTGGGCCGTGCAAGGTGCAGCAGAGGGCCGTGCTCGTGTGCCGTGTAAAGCCGTGGTGCTCGTGTGGCAGTGGTGGTTCGTGCGACACAGCCGTGCTGGGCAGCCGTGTGTGCAAGTGTGCCGTGTTCGTGTGGTTCGAAGCAAGGCCGTGTGCAACGTGGTTTGGGCCGTGTGGTGTTCGTGTGTGCCTTGTTCCGGGCAGCAACTTTTTGTGTTAATTTTGTGTGTTATCTTCAATAAGGTAACATACTTTATCAACCTTTTTGGTATACTATGTCTATAGTATAGATTAAATGCATGTTTGGGTTGTTTAATGTTGAATATCCATGATTTTATGTATGGTTTATATTCTGAATTTTTATATGGTTTATATGATGTTTTGATGATGGTTTTCATGATTTTTATGATTGATTATATGTTGTTTTATGATCATGAATATTATGTTAAAGTTTGATGAATTTTGGATGAGTAAAAGTTGAATTTTTGATTGGTTGATGATGATGTTATGCGTGTGATGTATGGGTTTGGATGAGTTCTTGGTTGAGTTCTTGAATCTTGATTGAGTTCTTTATGAGTTCTTTATGAGTTCTTTGGGTTCTTTATGAGTTCTTGATGAGTCTTTTTAGGTTCTTGATTGAATCTTGAAAGTTAAAGAAAGTGGTTTAAAACTTAAAGAAAGTTAAAGATTGAGTCTAAATTGATTAAAGAATGGAATTTAAATGATGGTTTATGGTTGGTTAGACTCAAGATCAAGGCGCAAAGGCAATCTTGAGTATAACTTCGTTGATTAACTAGTTATTTTCGAGAATCAAGGCGTAAAGGCAATTCTTGAAATTAATTTAGTTATGAATAAATTGATTAAAATGATTAAAGATTTAATTAATAATTAGCTTGATTTCATTTCTAGACGCCTAATACATTGAGTAAGATTCATTGTTTTTGGGTTAAGACGTTGCCCCTATTCCATCCGCGGTATTGGGATAGTTGGAGTCATACTATGTGATCTTTTGTGGATTTCCGGTAAGATTGGTTTCACGGGACATGGATTTCCAGTAAGATTGGTTTCATGGGGTTTGGGAGTAAGATTCTCAAATCCGAGCATAGTAGAAAGTTCGATCACGTAAGATGCGTTCGTACGAGCACAGTCCGGTCTAGTATATGAATGATTGCGCCAAAGATAGTTGATTAAGTTGGTTTGAGTCGAGCTCACGTGTGGGTTGATCTTGTACTCTGGTTTATTGATTTGATGTTGTTTATTTGATTTATGCTATGTGCATGTGTATTCCCATTAGGGTGAGTCAGTTATGTTACTCACCACTGATGGTGGACTGTTGTATGTTTTTTTCAGGTATTTCTGATGACGATACTCTTGCTTAGCTTTGGGTTGGGCGAGCGACGTTTATTGTTTCTGTTATTTGATGTATTTCCTATTTCTGTCGTTTATAGATAGTATTGGTATATTGTATAGACTTTATACGTTACTGTTGGACTCTTTATACGTTGTTTTGGACTCTGACGTGTGGTTGGAGTTACTCGTATTTTTTTAGTATTTTTAGTTTGACTTTTGGACTAGTTATGTACAACTTGTGGGTATTTGTACGTTTTTGGTTTATTAATAACATTTTCGAGGAATTAGTTTAATTTCTTAAGTATTTTGAGTTGTAGTTTCTAACTATTCGACTCGTCGGTTTCTTCCGCGTCGATTTAAGCTTGTCGGGTCGTTACACTATAGGCTTTTGATCAGAGAAGACAAAACCCCCATTCAGAGCATTCTAACAACCCTCAAGGGTAGCAAATCGTACAATATACAACCCCTTCTCCAAGGAATAAATCTTATCCACACCATACTTCCCCCAAACCCTCTTAACAAACCCCTCTATTAGTCCCAAGGGAGGGTTTGCCCTAAGAACATAACACACCAGCGTAGAAGCCTAATAATCAACCTCAGGCTGGATATCCTCTAACTCAACCAGAACTAAATCAGGCTGGCCTACCTCAATCGGTTGCAGCAGTTCCACCCTAGCACTCTCCTCAACCTGCTATGCCCACAAAAGGCGATGAATAGCAGCAGGTCCACTCTTAATCACATTCAACCAAGTGTTCAAAGAATTTGTAGTACGTTAGGTCTCCTCAAGAACCTCAATCGAATTTTTAGGAGACAAAATAACCTCCTCATAGTTAGGGGTAACCCCCTCCATGTTATGGTTCTCCTCAGTCTCAGTCAAAAAGTCCTCATCCTCCAGGTCTCTCACTGTCACAGACTTCTTAGCTTTCGAATTCTTTTGGCTTGAGACTTGCTTCTTCTCGCTAGAGCCATGCTTCTTTGGTCGTCCTATCTTCTTCGCCATGGCATAGGCAATCGCCTCACAATCGCCGAGAGAGTTAAGCTTCTTTGAAACTTATTAGTCATACTGGAGTACTTTTTGTTCCAAATTAAAATTGCAATTTACTTTATGTTCTTAACTCAGCGATAATTTACATACTATTACCATATTTAATTCTAATTTTTGTGCTATTCAGGACCAGGCGATGGAGATGAATGGAATAGGAATTAGGCTAGATGGACTCTTCTATTTTAGAAAACCATCTTCTATTTTTACAATTAAAGCATCTTCAACTTTGGAATTGTGGTATGGTTGGTTAGGGCATGCTTCGGAGAAAATAGTCAAGTCCCTAGCTCATATAAAAACATAGTAAAGGAACATTTAACTAAATGATGTGAAATTTGTATGCGTGCTAAGCATTCCCATGATAAGTTTCCTATTAGTGATAATAAGGTTTCTCGGACTTTTGAAAAGGTTTATTGTGATCTGTGCGGTCCATATCGCCATACTTTGTCGTTCTGTGCCCATTATTTCTTAACTATTATGGATGATTTTTCTAAAGTTGTGTGGATTTATTTATTAGTTGACAAAAGAAAGATTTTTTCTATGTTTTGTGGCCTTTATTGCTATGATTGATCGTCAAGTTTCCCAACATGTTAAATTCAAGTAGTTCAAAGTGATAATGGTACTGAGTTTAATTGTTTACTTGACTACTCACAGCAACTCTAATTGTTTTTCAAACATGATGAGTGGTTACTCCAAAAAAAATTGGGAGGGTTGAGAGAAAACACAAACATATTTTGAATGTCAGTCGTGCATTACGATTTTAAGCCCATTTACCAATTTATTTTTTATGGGAATGTGTTCTTGCTGCAACTCATATAATAAATTATACACCTACTCCTCTCTTGCAAATTAAAACCCCATTTGAAATTCTTTTTCATAAACCCCCCACATTTAATGAACTTCAAACTTTTGGGTGCTTGTGTTTTGCTCATAATAAAAAATCTAAAGGAGACAAGTTTGCTAGTCGTAGTCGGAAATGCATTTTTGTTGGATACCCTTTGGTAATAAAGGGTAGACCTTGTTTGATTTGGATACCAAGGAATTTTTTTGTATCACAAGATATAAAATTTAGATGATCAATTTCCATTTGCCGGTTCGAATGAATTGTCGACTCAATTTAGTTCACAAAGTGTACATGATGATTTTGCACCAATTGTTGTAGATTATGATTCTTATAATTTGGAACCAATTCAAGATCAGTGTTCCTCTTTTTCTGTTTGGCCAACTCAGGATGTCATTATCTAAGAACCTATTGTGCAGTCTCCCTATTCAGTTGGGCCGAATCAGGTTCTTGCCTCTTCTCATGTACCTCCTGGTTCAGATCCCTCTACGGACAATCCTCCAGATACTACTGAAGTTGTAATAGGCAAAGGACATCAACAAAAATTTCCAAATGTCTTGCATACAAATTTAGTGCTGCATACTGGTATGCTAAATATAATTTTCTTCTTCCGATCACTCCTTAAGGGCTCCTTTTTCTTTAGCACATTATATAAATTGTGACAATTTTTCTGTAAATTATCAAAAGAGTATTGCAACTTTTATTAAGGGTAATGACCTAAAATATTTTGAGGCCATGGAAAGTGATCAGTGGGTATATAGAACTAAATATTTGTCTAATGGGAATGTCGAATCTCTTAAATCCATATTAGTTGCCTTGGGCAATCATCAGGCAGAGGGTGTTGACTATAATGAAATATTTGCTCCAGTAGTTAAAATGACAACAGTTCGTGCCTTTCTGGCTATTGCTAATTCCGAAAATTAGGAATTACATCAAATGGATGTTCATAATATTTTTTTACATGGTGATCTTGATGATGAGTTATATATGAAATTACCTCCTGGGTTTGAAAGCACAGATCCAACCTTGGTTTGTCATTTTTCTAAATCATTGTATGTTCTCAAACAGGCACCTAAATGTTGGTTTGCCAAATTAGTAACTGCCTTAAAGGGTTATGGTTTTCTTCAATCTTACTTTGACTACTCTCTTTTTACTTATACTGTAACACCCCGTATTTTCGAGTTTTGAATTTTAAGTAATTAGGTTAACTTTCCTAGCGTCTCAAAAATTTATTTCGAAAACTATAAATAAATTCTCTGTTTTATAAATGGAAAATCTTTTAAAAGTTATTTTCTGGGAATTTATGTTATTAATGTTTTACAATATTGTCAAACTATTTACCTCTAATCTGGTGATCTTTTAATATCTTATAATCATATCATTCCCTATTTTTCTCTGAGTTGTTACATTTTTCCTCATAAACAATTTGACCATGATCATCTTATTTCTCCATCACTTTCCTTTTCCTTTAATTCTTTTATCATGTTTCGTTTATTTATTTCATTAATTCTAATTATTTCTTTTAATCTCTTTTATATCTTTTATTTATACCTATCCTCATTTTCCCTCTAAAGATGTTATATCTTTTCCATATAATTACAGCTCTTCCCTAATAACCTTGTTCATCCTTTTCCCTCCTATCCTTCACCGTCTATCTCCCTTTCTTTTTATATTTTATTTTTATTTATTAAAGATTTATATTTTTATTTTGTCGAATCTTGAGTAACAAACTAATCATATTATCTTTATCTTCATTCCTCTTTTCCCTCTAGTTTGTTGCTTATATTGACTCCTTTCCTTTAATCTCCAACCGACTCTTCTTTTTTAATTAATTAATTTATTTTATTTATTACTTGTTATATTGTTGTACGAGAAATATCTCTTGTAACCCCCTTATTATCCCATTATTCTTGTCCTTACTTCTATTTAGCTGGCCAGCTCTCTTTTTTCTTTTATTATTTATTTATTTATTGTTGATCTTTTATTTATCTAATTACCAAACCTTATATTTATCTTGATTCCCCATCTTTCTCCCTTTCTAGTTAATTGACCATCTCTATAAAAATTAAACTTAAGACCAAGACTCTATCTTTATTTAATCTCCTACTCTATCCTTTCTTTTCTATTATTTTGTCATTTAACAAACTAGTTATACTATCTCCATCTTAAATCCCTATTTTTCTCCAAGTTAACTATTTGATCTTCTCTATATTTACTCTATTTCTCTATCATTGACTTGTTTTAATTTAAGCCCAAACTCCCATGCTTTCCCCTCTATGCCACACGTCCCCCTTCCCTTTCCTTTTTATTTATTTAATCATTGATCTCTTTCTCTCCTAGCCCAAATTAAAACAAGCCCATCTTTTATTCCTTCCTAAATTCTATAAATACAAAACATTATAAACCAAAGGATCATGAATGCATAATTCTTTCTCCCTCACTAAAGCCACACAACCTCCCCCTCTTTTCTCTCTCAATTAAGAACTTCTAATTTTAACCCTTACAATAAATACTCAATCACAAACTAAAATCCCATCTTTAGAACTTTAACCTACAATCCTTTTTAAACACAAATTTCAATAAAAAAAAGGAGAACTTTGAGGCCTTGTTCGAGTGTCACATGGCCACCAAAGGACTTCTTTGCTTCGTTTTTAATTTCATCTTTAGCAAGGTAATTAGGTGTTTTATTTGACTTTTAGAACTTTAATTGCACATATAATTTAATTAGGATACACTAACATGGTTTAATTGAATAAAAAGCTTCTTTTTATTTTATTAAGTAGTCCTAATTGTTGTATGATACTATGATGATTTAATTTCATGTCGTTCTTGACTATTTGTTTGCATGATTAAGTAGTCCGAATCTTTATTACACCATATTTCTTGCTATTAATTAATTATTTTTTTGCATGATTAAAACCGATTTGCCTCTTGTTCTTTCTTGGAATTTTTGAATAGTTGGTGTAATAAAGATTTGATTTTTGCATGCTAATTGTGTTAAGTTCATGATTTATGGTTATCTTGATGAATGATTTAATTAATTATTTGAGTTCTTGAATTAAAGAAGTGAACTTGCATTTTCTTTCATGAAAGTCGTGATGATGATGATGATGATTTTGATGATTGTTTTCTTTGTTCTTAAATTTTGGTGAAAACGCTGGTTTTGAATTTATTTTTTTTTAAGAATTTTTTAAATTTTTTTTAAGTTCAATAAAAAAAATAATAATAAGAGGGAAAAAAAAGTTGGATAGTTAGATTCATTAAAGTTTTGGAATTAGGCTAATTAAATCCTACCTAAAGGATGTACTTAGTCAAATTCAAAGTTGATTTAAATTGCATTAATAATTTCAAATTTCAAATTGAGTTTTGAATTTATTAATGCAAATCAAATCCTTTTTTATTTAATTAATAAGGGAAGTCACAATAAATTCCTAATTAGCTCGAGATTATGTTAACTAAATTAAAAATTGACATCTAAAATCCTATTAAAAGGATAATATTAAAATCTCTTTTATAAATATATTCGAAAGATGTCATTTATTTTTAATTAAGTTAACATAATCTCGTGATTAAATAACTTAGAATCCTAAGGTCAACTAGACAAACAAGCATTACTAGGGAAAAAAATACAAAATAACAATCAAATAATTTACAACTTTATGCAAAGTCTCTATGGCTATGCTGTAAGGGTCAAAAGGGTCCTACATCTAAGGAGTGTGCTTCAACACTTTGTGGAAAAACCGTTAATTATGAAGTGTCTCCCATCCAAGCACCATGGGCAGCTTGGAAATTGATGTAGTTGGGATAAGGTTCCGTTTTGCTCGGCTATTTAGAGGCCATGGGCCTTGCCAAGTCAACACTTCCTCCTCGAAAGGTTATAATAAAGGGTTAAGTCTAATTATGTTTCAAACACATGGAGGCCAAGTGTTTGTCACATATATGCAATAATATGAATAAAAATAAATAAATAAACAAATGAATAAAATCAAATCAAATCAAATAAAACAAAATAAAATCAAATCAAATCAAATAAAAAAGCAATTTGTTTAAATATAACAAGTATATCAAATTGAGAGATAATTTTCAAGTCTTGCCCTCTATAGAAAATTATCGAAATAATTTCCTAAATTGTCCCCAGTGGAGTCGCCACTGTAGGAGCCACGGCCGGCTCCCCACTTTTTTGCTTCCTCCGCCCGTCGCCGCCAAGAGGCCGTTATAGACCTAGGCGTATTGGTGATGGGAGGAAGAATGGACTGGATAGAGGGAAGAAAAGATTAACAGAAAGGGACATTATTAGTAGGAGTCGCGAATGAGTTTTTAGGAATTAAACTCATAAACCATGTATTTAGATCAAAATAACGAATGGGACACGATTTAGGGACGGATCTAAATAGCACGATTCCACCCCTTCGATCCCATGGGGATGACTCTAAAAATGGTCATACGAACCAAAGATTGAATTCGGGGACAAGGGTACTAATATGGCAGAATGCGTCATATTAGCCCATAGGTGGCCTTTACTAATTTCTCTCAATTGCAAATATACAAGTTATATTAAAAAAACTTATTTTTAAAAAGAAATTAGCGACAAAAATAAAATTCAACGCTGATAAATCAGCGTTTTGAAAAATAATGCGCTGACATGTCAGCGTTCAAATAAAAATCGCGCTGACAAGTCAGCGCAATAAAAAAATACTCGCTGATAAATTAGCGTAAAAAATAATTTATCGCTAATTTTTTGTTAATAAAAAAATGAAATAAATAAAAAAAATATTTACAAATGTACAAAGAAAATAAATGAAAAGTAAGGCTCTCAGGAAACTTAACACTTCTCGTTCGAAGATTTTTCCTTGAGTGTTTAGTTGGACAGAATTTTGCCTTAGTATAAAGAATAGATGAAAAAGTAAACCCGTTTGTAAAATATAAAAGAATTTTTGAAAGAATTGATTATTATGGAGTAATAACTAATAAGAGTATAGAATGAGTTGTAGTAGGAAGTATGAGGAAAAGAAAAAAAAACCGTCCTTTTGAAATGAGAAAATAGGGGTTTATATAAGAAAATAGTCAGCGTTTTCTTAGGAAAGACGCTAACAGATCAATGTATCATGGCTGCTCACGCTGATGTGCTAGCACGTTCCTTAATTATACGCTGATACCGCTAGCGATTCTTGCCCTTAATCGCTGATTTTCCAGCGTATCAAATCAAAAAACGCTTGCTAAAATGACAATTAAAATCAATATCTTTCAAAGAGATCAGCGCAGATTATATTATAGCGCTAGTGAATCAGCGTATTAAATATTTTAACGCTGATGAATCAGCGTAATATATTATTTCGCGCTGACATGACCAGCGAAAATCATTAAAAATCGTTGATTATATCAGCGTATCTGAAAGATAATCGCTAATTGATCAGCGATAAAATCTTAGACGCAATTTTCAAAACACCATAACTTTTGATCTGTAAGTCCAAATAGGACATGTAATATATTGTTTTGAAGCTCTTTCAATCTACTATATGAATGTAATATAATTTTGAAATAATTTTTGGTTGAAAGAAAAAATATTTTAATAAGGCTTAATAATGTCCAGTAACACACAATTAGTCAATCCTCTAGAAAAGTGAGTTTATTAATATCATCATCGAGCCTTTCCTCGGGACAGGGGACTAAATCTGGTGTTAACAGTATCGCTCTTCATCGACCACTGACTTACAATGGGGTTGCCGACCCTACGACTTTGGAGAGTTGGATCCGCGAGATGGGGAAGCTCTTCAACGCTACGTTTTGCCTCGAGCACGAGAAGGTCCAGATCGCCGCCTACTACTTGCGAGGAGAGGCCGATAACCGGTGGAGCGTGGCTAGAAACGCGTGTATGCCCTTGCACTCAATTTCTTGGGCCGAGTTCGTAGCTAAGGTTCAGGAGAGGTTCTACCCCGACGAGTTACAGTGGCAGAAACAGGAGGAGTTTCTTACTCTCACACAGGGTAAGATGATGGTTCAGGCCTACACCGATAAGTTCGCCGAGTTATCAAGGTTGAGCGGGTCAAGCGCTACATCAAGAAGCTAGATCCGAGGATTCACGGTCATGTGATCAGCAGTGGAGCGAAGACATTACAGCGAGCTTACGAGGTAGCACTCGAGATCTAGGCGTATGTTATCGAGGAGGATGCGAGCAAGAAGAGGACCCCGACCCCGGTGACGTCGCCATCTTTTAAGAAGCCCCGATTCAGTGCTCCTAGCAGTACCCCTCCGACCGCCAGTTCGTCTCAGGGATCAGGGAGTTCGAGATACAGAGGCTGTGGCAAGGACTTCCATCCAGGGAAGCGTTGCGACGGGACACCCATTTCGTGTTTTATCTGTGGAAAGGAAGGCCACAAGGCGTCAGTTTTCCCCGAGAAGAAGCCAGGCATCGAGACCAAGCAACTACCGGCACCGGCTAAGACTCCAGTGAAGAATCGAGTCTACTATATGACTGAGGCAGAGGCAGAGGTCCAGCCATATATAGTCTCAGGTAGATTTCTTGTCTCTGGTATGTTAGCTTATGTTTTATTTGATAAAGGTGCCACTGTTTCTTTTGTGGCTAGTAGTTTTGCCTCGAAGTCTAATCTTCGTGGCAGTTCCCCTGTTAGTTCGATCATAACTCTCCCTTCTGGAGAGGATTTTGTTTGTCAGCGAGAGTTCCGAGGAGTGCCCATCGTTATAGCTGGAGAGCAGGCGACGGCCGATCTGAAGGAGTTCCCACTGATGGAGTTCGATGTTATTCTTGGCATGGACTGGCTATCGAGGTATCGAACGATTATTCGTTGCCGAGACCAGTCACTGACATTCTGAGGATCGCAAGGCAACCAAATTACCTACTCTGGGATCGTTCTGAAGAAGGGAGTAAAGGTAATCTCAGCCTTGAAAATGAGAAAACTTTGCCAGAAGGGCGATATGGTGTTCTTATGTCAGGTAAGGGACTTAACTGAGGATAGTATATTGGACGATATTGTAACGACCCGACTTTTAGCTTGTCGATTTACGAAGGGAAATCGACATTCGGATCATTACCTAATCATATTAAACAATAAATCAACAAAATAACTGGAAGAAATTATCTTTTATTAATTTAACCGCTGAAAACCATAATAATCCACTAATTGTTATTACATCCAAAAGTCTAGAATTACTGTCCCAACATGCTGGGATCATATTATAAACTAAATAAAGGTTTATACTGTTCTGGAAAATACTAGAAACTTTAAATAAAGACTAAATCTCTCAAGCCCATCCGGCGAAGCCCGCTCTATTCTGCTGCAACATCTCCTGAAACTGAGGGGGGGGTCCACCGTCAGTGGCGAGTAACTAGGCTGTCCCATTTAATCGAGGGACCACCAAACACATAATATCATAGAAAAATATCATAAAAACTGTAAAAGAATTAATACATGCTTTACACAAGATACACAAATTCCATAAAAACGTACGTATAATATTACGTATAAAAGTACGTATAAAATACGTATACAAATACGTATAAAAAAATACGTATAGATACCCCTGCAGAAATACGGTTAGAATACGTATAATTACGTATAAAAATACGTACATTCAACCCTGCAAATATGGTTAGAATACATACCAAATACATACATCATCCGTATATACATACACACGTACATAATCGTATAATTTCAGGAAAATACACAGCGGAAGACTTACATTATACTAAACTTATACTTTATACTATACATCTTAAATGAACTCAATCCTGAACTTATACTTAACCCTTCATAAATTATATCATTAATAATTCATAATCGTATCTTATCATAACTCTTAACATCATAATTCCTATCTTATCATAATTCTTATCATCATGTATCATATCTTATCATCATTCTTATCATCATCTTTCATGTCTTATCATATCAGATCATATCACATCTTTCTTTAGAAATCATCTTATACTTCTTCTTATGATTTCATCTTATCAATTCATATGATCATAACATAACATCTTTGTTGGACCGGTCACTATAACTCGTTATGGATCTCGTGTTTCACCATAACTTCCTAGAACATGCCGAGAGGAGCTCGTGTACTCAACCCGTAGCGGATCCCGTGTTTCACCACTAAGCCTAAGCTATGGCCATAACTCCTAGTAGCGGCTCGTGTACCACTACCAGACGACTACATATCCTAAGACCCAAAACTACTCGGGGGAACTCGTGTGTTCGTCCCATTGAGCAGTGGCTCTGACTTAACCCACCAACGACTCGTGTATCATCAGGTGGGCGTCCATATTGTATCTTATATCTTCATTTAATTTAATCATATCATATATTAGGATAATACTAGGTGACCGTAATAGGAAATGAAATGTTCGGAGTCCCAGGAAAGAGAGGTGCGGCACGTATATTGGCCACCTTAAATACCAAGTCTTTCCTAGCCAGAGACCGAAACATAACATGTATAGCTATTACTCTGTTTCCTTTCTTATCCCTAGTAGTATCTTATGCAACTTTAAATCTTATAATATACTATCATATACTTATAATCCTATCCTTTCGGATACTAACCTTAATATCATATACCAACTTGTAGATATTATTATTAATAATTGTAATAGCCGAATACTAATAGTAATAATAATAGTCATATTATCTATCCCTTCACTTTACAACTTATCCCTGATAATTATTTTGTCCGTAACTTTTATTATTAACTATTCCCTAAATTAATAATAATCCAAAATTAACTAAAATTTGACTATTTCATATATCCCACACGGCAACATTAAAATAACAACAATAATTAACTATTTTCTTGAATTAATTTAATTAATCAATATAATTACAAAAATTACCAAAATAAGATAAAAATCATATTTTTCAACAACATTCATCAAGATGAACATAAAAATAATATTTTTAACTCTTCTTTTAATTTCTATACACTCGACAATTAGAAGATAATAACAAGATTTAATTTTTAATTCAAGATTAATCAATATAATTCAATACTATCAAGATTCATCATAAAAATCATATTTTTAGTTCCCTTTTAATACTTAGGTCACTCGAAAATTCAATAATTAATAATAGCATATTTTAATAATTCAATTGCCCTATTTTATACAATCTGATTTTTAAAGAATTAAATTAAAAAAGACCATCTAAAGATCTCTAAAAATCTGGAAATTTTTATGAGAGCTAAATATGGGTTCAAGGATTAACGTGCATAAATTTCGTCTAAAAATAACATCTTTTACTATTTTTAAGTGATTTTATAACTAACCAGTCAGATTAGGCTGAATTCGGTTTCAGAATTTTCTGCCATAGCAAACGATCTTTAAAAATTACGAAAAATTTACAAAATCTTTAAAACAGTATTACTGACTTCCACCTAAAATTTCGTAGCCATTAGATATGGTTAGATATATTAATAAATTCGTAAACCTATTCTGGACAGTTTTACCGGTTTGAAAGATTAAATTTTTATAAATAATAAACGGACGAATTTTGCCACGAAATAAATCATGGTTAATAATCAAACAAGATACCATGAAAAATTCATCAAGAAATAACAAGATTTGATTGGTAAATAAATTCATACAAGATCATACATAAAATCAAGAAAATACATAAAAATCAATCAAGAAATTCATGCTTCATGCTCGACATATCCAAGTAAAACAATATTAAATTTCCTACAATTTTCATGATATGATTCCTAATTAACTATGTGTTTTTCTACCCATAGATTAAAGAGGAGAGCATAGTTACCTGGATTCGCTTAATTAATCCAAGGAAAAACAATGAAGGTTCGACTTTTTGAGGGGATAATAGGAGAGAAAAATGATCTTTAGAGTTTGGAGTTTTAAGTGCTTAAATGCATAATGGCAACACAAGGGACAAGAGTCCTATTTATAGAACAAGATGAAGTGTTGCAAATCCTAAAATAAGGGAAAGTGAGGGCTGGCCATGTGGACTAAGTATAGGGGCCAAGTCATGGGCTTGGTTGAAAAGTACTTAAGCCTTCTTAATTGGTAATTAGCATAATTACCCAATTAAACTAGAAATACCCAATAGCCAAAAAGGAGACTAAAAACCGGCCAAGGGTAGATAAAAGAACAAATTGGGTCCTTGGCCCAATTTGATGAAAAAGAATGGGCTAAAAAGTAAAACAGTCCAAAATTAAATGGGCCTTTTTGGACTTAGAATTAAGACATATCATTAATAACCGCGAAATTTTCTGGCCCAAAATTCCGGGTCGTTACAGATATACCTGTAGCGAGGGATTTCAGAGACGTATTTCCTGATGAGCTACCAGGAGTTGCAAGAGTTACAGACGCAACTTACCGGATGGCACCATCGGAGTTGCAAGAGTTAAAGACGCAACTTCAAGATTTGATCGATAAGGGCTTCATTAGGCCGAGTGTTTCTCCATGGGGAGCACCTGTGCTCTTTGTGAAGAAGAAAGACGGTAGCATGCGCCTGTGCATAGACTACCGAGAATTGAACCGGGTAACTATCAAGAATAAGTACTCGTTGCCTAGGATTGAGGACTTATTCTATCAGTTACGAGGAGCGGGAGTTTTCTCGAAGATAGATCTTCGATCTGGATATCATCAGATTCCAGTCAAGAAAGAAGACATCCCGAAGACCGCTTTTTGTACGAGATACGGCCACTACGAGTTTGAGGTGATGCCCTTTGGTCTCACTAATGCACCAGTCGTGTTCATCGATCAGATGAACAGGCCCTTTCATCACTTACTCGATAAGTGTGTCGTAGTCTTCATCGATGATATCCTAGTCTATTCGAGAGACGAGTCTGAGCATGCAGAGCATCTCCGGATAGTGCTAGAGATATTAAGGAAGCATAAGTGGTTCGCGAAGCTCTCTAAGTGTGAGTTCTGGCTTTACGAAGTAGCATTTCTGGGTCACGTTATTAGCAAGGAAGGCATTAAGGTAGACCTGGCAAAAGTTAAGGCTGTAGTTGAATGGAGTAGCCCGAAAAATGTGGCGGAGGTTCGTAGTTTTCTGGGTTTGGCCGGATACTATCGACGATTCGTCCAAGACTTCTCCAAGATTGCTAGGCCAATGACTAGTCTCCTACAGAAGGAGATCTGATTCGTTTGGAAAGAGGCTTGCGAGCAAGCATTTCAGCAGCTGAAACAGCGATTAGTTTCTGCTCCTATTCTTACCTTTCCGAACGATGAGGAAGATTTCGAGGTCTACAGTGACGCATCTAAGAGTGGCCTAGGATGCGTGTTGATGCAAGGTGGGAAGGTCATCGCTTATGCATCGAGGCAGTTGAAGGTGCACAAGCATAACTACCCCACGCATGACTTGGAGCGAGCAGCTGTAGTTTCCGCGCTTAAGATCTGGAGGCACTATCTCTATGGTGGTTCGTGTAAGGTATTCACGGATCATAAGAGTCTCAAGTACATCTTCACTCAGAAGGACCTCAATATGAGGCAGCGACGATGGCGTGAGCTTATTAAGGACTACGACCTGACGCTTAATTATTGCGAAGGCAAGGCGAACTTAGTCGATGACGCACTGAGTCGCAAGAATCGATTGAGCTTCAGTAGATATCGTAGTTCCGTCAGATTTCATCTGACATCTATGAGTGCCGAGCCTGAGTTATTTCAGGAATTACGCGAGGGTCAGAAGGATGACCCGCAGTTGACTAGGATTCGAGAGTCCTTGCGGCAAGGAAAATTCGTTAGCTTCGAGATTTCTTCCGACGATAGTCTGCGCTTTCGAGGGAGGTGGTCTGTACCGGACAGTTCTAATCTTCGGAACAGGATCATGTTTGAGGCACATAACTCGCACTACTCTGTTCATCCTGGAGGTAACAAGTTGTATGAGGACCTTAAGGGCCAGTTCTAGTGGCCTAAGATGAAGCAGGATGTAGCAGAGTTCGTGCCTCGATGTTTAATCTGTCAGAAGGTTAAGATCGAGCATCAGAGACCTGGAGGTCTTTTATAGCCACTACCGATTCCGACTTGCAAATTTGAGTCGGTATCTATGGATTTCGTTGTTACCCTACCTACTTGTAATGTTATGAACGACATTTGGTTAATTGTGGATAGGTTGACCAAGGTCGCTAGATTCATACCGATGAAGATGACCTGGTCGATGGAGCGCCTGGCAGGGGCTTATACCCAGGACATTATTCGACTTCACGGAATTCCGAGGGAGATAGTTTATAATCGTGATCCGAGATTCTTGTCTCGTTTCTGGAAATCAGTTCAGGAAGCCTTTGGGACGAAGTTGAAGCTGAGCACCGCGTTTCACGCGGCGACAGATGGCCAGATTGAGAGGACCATCCAGACTCTGGAGGATATGTTGCGAGCATGTACTCTAGAGTATCAGCAATCTTGGGTGCGAATGCTCTACTTGGTAGAGTTTTCGTATAACAACAGTTATCACTCCAACATTGATATGGCTCCGTATGAGGCCCTGTATGGCAGGAAATGTCGGAGTTCGATTTGTTGGAATGATATCAGTGATACTGTGGCTTTGGGACCTGAGATGGTACGAGATACCGTAGAGAAGGTCCGAGTCATTCGGCCCAAGATGCAGGCCGCGCAGAGTCGTCAGAAGTCCTATGCCAATAACCGACGTAGACCACTGACATTCGAGGTAGGTGACAGAGTCTTGCTTAAGTTTCACCATGCAAGGGAGTTGCTTGCTTTGGCCAAAAGGGGAAACTCCGACCGAAATTCGTGGGACCTTACGAGATACTAGAACGAGTTGGGGAGGTGGCATATCGGTTGGCATTACCCCCTTATTTGTCTAATGTTCAAGATGTGTTCCATGTTTCCTAGCTAAGGAAATACGTATATGATCCTACCCCCATGATTCCAGTGGAATGGGCCACGTTTGAGCCGAATCTGACGTTCGAGGAGAGACCAGTTCAGATCTTGGATCGCGAAGTGAGGACCCTCCGACGCAAGCAAGTCGAGCTAATCAAGGTGTTGTGGAGAAATCAACATCATGAAGAAGCGACTTGGGAGACAGAGGCGTCCATGAAGCAGAAGTACCCGGAGTTGTTTGTTGGTGAGCAATCTCCTTTGCCTTAAATTTCGGGACGAAATTTCTTTAAGGAGGGGAGGTTGTAACATCCCAGTTTTTCGGTATTTTCTGCTTTGATTATTTGTTGTATTTATGTTATTTTTTTATGTATGGTCCAAATTTATTTGGACTATTTATTTTTATTTTTATTTGAATGATTATTTTATTTTATGATTGATTGTTTTATTATTTATTTTATTTTAATTTAATTAATTAGAATTTTAATTTTAATTTTCTAATTAGTTAATTAATTTTTAGGCCAAATGCAATTTAGGCATGATTAGTCATGCATGAGTGCAATTAGCCCAAGAGATCATTAAATCCCATTTTAGCTAGCCTAAAACCGGCCCCCCTTATGTGATGTGGCTTAATTTTGCCACTTGCCTCATGTTCACACCTTAGCCAACTTCTATAAATAGAAGTGGTAATAAGGCTTAAGCTTCATTTGCCAATGTTAATCATCCTTTGCCACAAACTAAACACAAAAACAATCTCTCCATTTGCCATCAACCTTCACGCCATTTTTGGCTAATTCACCATCAATTGTTCATCATCCTTCCAAACCCAAAACTTAAAGATTAATCCTCCATTGATCTTTATTAATCAAAACACAAATTAAACCTCAATAATTCCATTCAAGACCACTAGTTTGGGTTTGATTCCGGGTTGGTTCGTGTGGGTTTTGGCTCGTGTGGGACGTGCGTGGTGCTCGTGTGGGAGTTGCACGGTGTTCGAGTGGTGGTCTCGTGGTGGCCGTGTGTGTTCGCGTGCAAGTCGTGGTGGTGCCCGTGTGGTTTGGATTTCCGAGCAGCAAGTTTTCTATTGTTTTGCGCTCATGTTTATTAAGGTAACATACGTTCCATGCGTGATTGATAGGAGGGATTTTCATACCAAATAAAAACCCCCGTCGTAGTATGAGTGGGGGTGTCGAACACGGGGAAGGTACGTTGCACTAATCTAGGCATGAGCGTCGAACAAGCTAGGTCAGGTGATGGTCGCGAGAAGCGGAGAGAACTAACTAAAACTACACTAAGGAAACAAGAATAAAAGGGACTAGGGTAAAAGATCCACAACTCATACCACCATGAATTGTGAGTCAATCGAACTTAGACTTAGGTCGTGGATAAGGGGAGGTCGTTCTATGATCGTACCACTCTTTCGAGCTAGTACGATGACCGGAAAGACATATACAACTCACTTTCGTGCAGCGACACATCTAACGAGTCCTAAGCACAAAATCACAAAGACCGGTAACTTTCCCTTGATCGAAGGCCCAACTTTCGTGGTGCTTCCATCAATCGGGCAAAGGAAGTCATCACCCACGTTCATCTTTCGGTCCTTCGGTGGGGATTCTTCAATGAATCCTATGTTAGCTAGACACAAGACTCAACATTACCGAATCCTAAGGTACCGACATTATCACAACCAAAAGCCAAGAAACAACTAAACCACAATCATGGAGGAATTTGAGAAGTTTCACTCAAACCCTAAAATTAACTACTCAAAATTATTTAATAAAAACATAATTAAAACTATAACTAAAAGCATAAATTAAACCTAAAACTAAGAACAACTAAATTAACAAACTAAAACCTAAAACTAAGAACAACTATCCTAACAAACTAACAATTAAACATAAAACTAAACTAACACCAAAACCTAAATAAACTACCAACTAAAATCAACTAAAACAAACATAAATAACTAAAACAACAACCATAAACAACTAAACTAACATTTAAACAACAAAAAGCAAGAAATCAAAGCAATAAAAGAAAGCAATAAAGTACCTTGAAGATTGAAGAACAAGCTAAGAAGAAGAGGAAGAACAAACTAGAGATTCATTGCATAAATTTAAGTGTTTGATACCAAAGAAATCTAAAGGGTTACAAGCTAAGCTAAGGTGAGAGAAGAAAGGCTCTCCAAGCCCTCCAATCTGGGGTTATAAGACGAGCTTTCAAAGTATATATACAATAGTAATTTACAAAGCAAAAACACGGCCAGAAAACGCGAGAAAACAGAGCTGCCAATAGGAGCGGTCGTGCAAGAATTAGGAGCGGCCGCTCCTTTGGTCGGGTGCTTAATTCTTCATTTCAGAGCTTGGGCGCGACCGTGCTACTAGGGGAGCGACCCCTCCTTTTGTAAAAAGCCTCTAAATTTGCCTTGGCTCAGATATCCGATGCTCGAACGACTCGTCGAATTCCGTGAAGTATGAGTTACCTACAAAAATGGGGAAAACGACCAAAAAGGAGTAGCACATAGCAAGAATACTGCCAAATAGCCGAAGCACAACTAAACTACAAAAAAGGAAATAAAAAAAAAACACAAAATGAAATAAGAAAAGGGAAAACTAAGCTATAAAACTAACATAAAAGCTAAGAAAAATACTAACAAAAAGTCGGTTATCAGTGTAATAACCCGGAATTTTGGGCCAGAAAATTTCGTGGTTATTAATAGTATTTATTCAATTTTTAGTCCAAAAAGGCCCATTGAATTGGACTGTTTGATTTTTAGCCCAACTCTTTTCTCTTCCAAAATTGGGCCAAAGACCCAATTTTCTTTTCCTTATCCTCATGGCCGGCTACCTCCTTGGTTTGGGCCAATATTGATTTCTTAATTTAATTGGTAATTAATTTAACCTAATTTATTTATTTCTTTTAAAACCCATTCAAATTGGTTGTTCAAACAACCTAACTAATTCCCTTATAATCTCCTAAAAATCACGGTAGCCCTATGGTGTTGTTTAGGGTTTGTTTTGATTTTCTTTTTCTATAAATAGGAACTAGTGTCCTCTTTTGTTCCTATTTTGCTTTTAGTCACAAAAACTCTAACAAGAAAATCCCTCCTTTTTCCTCTTAACTAGCCGTGCATAATTGATCACCAAGGGGTGATTTTTGCCTTGGAATATTATGCGATTAAGGTAACTTCGCTTTCCTCTTTAATCTATGGGTAGAAAAACACATAGTTAATTAGGAATTGAAGCATGAAAATTGTAGGAAGTTTAATATTGTTTTACTTGGATATGTCGAGCATGAAGAATGAATTTCTTGATTGATTTTTATGTATTTTCTTGTTTTTATGTATGATCTTGTATGAATTTATTTACCAATCAAATCTTGTTATTTCTTAATTAATTTTTCATGGTATCTTGTTTACTGTTTGATTATTAACCATGATTTATTTCGTGGAAAAATTCGTCCGTTTATTATTTATAAAAATTTAATCTTTCAAACCGGTAAAACTGTCCAGAATAGGTTTACGAATTTATTAGTGTACTTAATCAATTCGGAATGCTACGAAATTTTATATGGAAGTCATTGATAATGTTTTACAGCTTGTGTTAAATTTTCGTAATTTTTAAATATCGTTTGATATGGCATAAAATTCTGAAACCGAATTCAGCCTAATCTGACTGGTTAGTTATAAAATCACTTAAAAATAGTAAAAGATGTTATTTTTAGACGAAATTTATGCACGTAAATACTTGAACCCATATTTAGCTCCCATAAAAATTTCCAGATTTTTAGAGATCTTTAGATGGTCGTTTTTAATTTAATTCTTTAAAAATCAGATTGTATAAAATAGGGCAATTGAATTATTAAAATATGCTATTATTAATTATTGAATTTTCGAGTGGTACAAAATTTAAAGGAGGAAATAAAAATGTTATTTTTATACTAATCTTGAACATGCTAGATTAAATATGTGAATCTTTATTTTAAATCTTTATTTAATTCCATGAATCTTTAAATTCTTGAATATGTAAATTTGTTCTTGAATTATATTCTAAAATCTACTTACTCTCGGGATTCTCCCGAGTGAGCTAAAGATTAAAACATTAAAAGTTGTGTTATTTCTTGTTTATATGTATATGCCGTGTATGTATGATTTTAATCTTGTTATGTTATGTTAAGTATAATTTTTCGTAAGAATTGTTTATTTAATTTAAGTGTTTGCTGTAGATTAAATTATATGAATTAATTAAATAATTTTTATTAAAAGATACTAAAACGTCGTGTGGAAGAAAATTAGGAAAAATATGATTTTTATTTTAATTTGCTAATTTTTAGTAATTAGTTGTTTAATTAAAATAAATTAAGAAATACGATTAAATTTTGTTAACATTCTGGGAATGCCGTGTAAAATTGCTGGAAATAGTCAAATTTAGTTGATTTTGAATTGTTATTAATTTAGGAATAATTTAGTAATATAAGTTACGGATAAAATAATTATTGGGGATAAGTTGTAAAGTGTAGGGATAAAAAGGAATAATAATATTAGTAACATGTTTATTAGGGCCAAATACTAATAGTGTTATTAATACAATTATCTTACTTTGGATAAGGTTACAAATTAGTATATGATATAATATTAAAATTAGTATCCGAAAGGGTAAGATTATAAGTATATGATATATATATTTTAAGGATAATATATTATATGAGTTTTGAAGATATATAAGATATTACTAGGGATAAGAAAGGAAACAGAGTAATAGATATACATGTTATGTTTCGGTCTCTGGCTAGGAAAGACTTGGTATTTAAGGTGGCCAATATACGTGCCGCACCTCTCTTTCCTGGGACTCCGAACATTTCATTTCCTATTACGGTCACCTAGTATTTCCCAATATATGATATGATATGATTAAGTAAAGATATAAGATACAATATAAAGATCGCCCCTGCGATGACGCAAAGGTCATCAATCGGGTTAAATAAGATAGGACGCCCTTGCGATAACGCAAAGGTTATCAATTGGGTTTAGTCGATGCCACTGCTCACATGGGACGAACGCAAAGGTTCCCCCGCGCAGTTCTTGGTCTTAGAACATGTAGCCGTCTGGTAACCGTATCTGCGAGCCGCTACCAGGAGTTATGGCCATAGCTTAGGCTTAGTTCTCGCAAAGGAGGGCTACGGGTGGGACGCAAAGGTTCACCCCGACTTGTTCTAGGAAAGTTGCGAACGCAAAGGTTCGCTACGAGCTGAAGAAGACAGTCCGCAAAGATGATATGTTAAGTTAAGTTGATATAATAAGTACATATGTAAAGTTAAGAAGATATTATGTCCTTATTATAAGATTGATGTAATGATATGATAAGTGCATATGTTAAGATAAGAAGCTATTATGCCCTTATTATAAGATTGATGTTATGATATGAGATGAGATGTAATTATAAGATATGAATTACGATTAAGAAAGATTATGATAAGATATAACATATGATATGATAAGATTATGATATGAAATTCGATGATAAGATTATGAAAAGATATGATTAGGATTTACTGATGATATCATGTAAGAAGGTGGTGAAGTATAATTCTAAGTTGTATAATATAAAGTACAAGTTCAGTATATTATAAGTCTTCCGCTGTGTATATTTCTGTAATTATTCGAGTATGTTAGCGTGTGTATGTATGCGAATGTTGAATGTATTTTGTATGTATTCTAACCGTATCTGCAGGGTTGTTTGTACGTATTCTATACGAAGATTATACGTATTCTAACCGTATCTCTGCAGGTGTATTTATACGTATCTTTATACGTATCTTTATACGTACTTGTATACGTATTTCTGTACGTACATTTATACGTACGTCTATACGTTCTTTTATACGTATTTTTACACGTACATTTATACGTAATTTGTATATTTATGTGTAAAACATGTATTAAGTTCTTTACAGTTTTTATGACAATTTCTATGCTATTATGTGTTTGGTGGTCCCTCGATTAAATGGGACAGCCTAGTTACTCGCCACTGATGGTGGACCCCCCCCCCTCAGTTTCAGGTGACGTTGCAGCAGATTAGAGCGGGCTTCGCCGGATGGGCTTGAGAGTTTGGGCCTCTATTTAAGTATTCTAGTTTAGTCAGAACTATTTAAACCTTTATTTAGTTTGTTACTAAGATCCCAGCATGTTGGGACAGTATTTTTCAGACTTTGATGTAATATTAATTAGAGGTTTATTATGGATTCTAGCAGCTATAGTTAATAAAGGTTAATTCTTTCCTTTGTAATATTGAATTATGGTCTAATTAGATTAAGTAATGATCCGAATGTTGATTACCCTTCGTAAATCGACAAGCTAAAAGTCGGGTCGTTACAATCAGTGATTTCTAGGCTGGTTTGGGAGTTTATTTTGTGATGTTTTGATGAGTTTTCATACATGTTATGATGTCTTAAGATAATCTTATGTTTCCTCATGTTTATGTTCAATTTCCATGAAGTTTTGATGCATGTTTTTGATGATTGTGTTGATGGGAATTGCGTGTGACATGCGTGTGTATGGATGAGTTCTTGTTGAGTTCTTGATGAGTTCTTTATAATCTTGATGAGTTCTTTGTTGAATCTTGAAATTCTTGGATTAGTTCATGTATTCTTTAACTATAAAGTTAAGTAAAGTTATTAAAGATTATTAAAGTTTATTAAAGAAAGTTAAAGAAAGATTAAAGAAAGATAAAGAAACGGTAAAGATTGATTAAAGAAGCTCAAAGATTAGTAAGGTACATAGTTAGACTCAAGAAAAGGCGTAAGATGCGATCTTGAGGATAACAAAGGTGTAATGGATTTGTACAGATTAGCTTGATTTTTCATTTAGACGCCTAACCTTAGAGTAAGATTATAAGACTTGGGTTAAGACGTTGCCCCTATCCTAAGCGCGGTATTGGGATAGTGTATACATGTTATGTCGTCTTTTTGATATGAATTTCCGTAAGATGGGGTTCATGGGTTTGGGAGTAAGATTCTCAATCCTGGCATGGTAGGAAAGTTCGTTCGCGTAAGATGCGTTCGTACGAGCATAGTCCGGTCTAATATGTAAAGGATAGCGACAACGATTAATTAATGATAAGATTGAATAATTAAAGTTAGTCAAGTTTTGATGTTATCAATATATGTTTTTATTGTTATTATTATGATCATATATTGTATGGTTGGTATGTTTGAGTGCCTGATGTGCTTGTTTGATTTATTTTATGATCATGTGTATCCATGTTAGGGTGGGACCGTTATGTTACTCGCCACGGACGGTGGATTGTGGTTCATTTTCAGGTAACTCCGATGATGACGGTGTTGCTTAGCTTTGGGTTGGGCGTGTGCCGTTGCATTTCTATTTGTTTAGTCTATATTTCATTTTTAGTTCGGACGTTTAGTATTTGTATTTCGTATATTCTAACTCTGATAATGTTTGGAGTTAATTCCTGGTGTTGATTATTTTGGGTTTAGTATCGTACAATCTTGTGGGTTTTGTACTTTTGGGATTTAGTAATAATATTTCTTTTGAGGTTTTTGTTTAATTTTAAAGTAAGTTTGTATGTTAGATCAACTATTCGACTCGTCGGTTTCTTCCGCGCCAGTTTAAGCGAGTCGGGTCGTCACACTAGTGCACGACCTATATGGGGCCAATTGCTCTTGGCATTGATACTTCTTCAGTGTCCGTGGGCCGTATAAACGCACGGTGGCGACTCCTACTAGACCACATTCACTTGTGGCGTTAACGAGCATTGCAAAACAACTCGTGAGAAATAGGCAGTCGGTAAAAACGAACCCTACAATTTGGCGATTCCACTGGGGAATATCACTCCTTAGTGGTGTGGACAAACTTGAAAAGTCTCGTGGTCTTATTATTATCATTCCCGAATTATTATTAGGCATATTGCATGCGGCCCTACGAATAGGTGCTGCATTATAGGACCTTGTCTCATATGAGCATGTTCTATGCTCGAGACCGACCCCGGGGGGTTTGATTATGGTTACTTGTGGTGCCTGACATTAATAATCATAACCGGCCCATCCCAGCCATGGCGCGTGATCCTCATGCCCGATGAGATCATAATAAGATATCTGCTAATCGTGTGTCATTCAATGTGAAGAGTGACTAGATCGTTTCAGTTCCTCTTTAGTCATGGTACGTACCCTCGTGACCACCCAGGACTGACCTTTTAGAGACTGTACATACTGTATCATGCTAGTGTGCTTATTTGACTATGTGTGCATTTTTTTTATGGGCTCTAGCCATGTATTTTTTTTCACTATTCACTCGTACTTCAGATAGTCATGGTCCTCTTTTAGTTCATATAGTTCACAATGTTGGGCCTTAGTATCCTTGCATGTAGTCCATATAGGTTTTGATCTTAGTATGACTATAGGTTTTAGCCCAAAACCTTAGTCGTTCCTTTAAATGGGCTTAGGTCCACTCCTCATATAAGTAATCTCATTCACATTTATTACATACCTTGTGTCTTTTTGGTGCCTTTTCAAAAAAATAAATAAATAAGGCAAAAAAAAAAAGGAAAATTGAAAGGGCACCTTGCATTCATGCATTTTAGGGAATATGACCATGGAATTAGGACATGCGCCTGCATTCATTTCACATTTTGTACAATGACCAAGGGGTTTTGATTTTATTCAGTTCGGAGCGGTCTAAAAAGTTGCATTTCGATCCAAAGCATAGCCGAGGTCCGAGCAAGCCTTAAACCCAGTCCAACCTTACCTTACCTCAGTTAAACACTACCCCAGCCTAACTCAAACTTATCACTTATCCAAACCTGAAAACTTTAAAATACCTAGCCTACACCACTCAAGCCCATCATTCAAGCCCATATCCCAAACCTACATCACTCAAGCCCATATCCCTATCCTACTGCAACCCAAACACCACAAAAGGCTTCTCAAGTGGAGAAATTCAAATAACTCACTCAAAGTCAAGAACAACATTGTGTCAGCACGCCCCACTCAAAGTCAAGAGTCAGTGTAACGACCCGACTTTTATAAGTTGTCGATATACGAAGGAAATGGATAATTGGATCATTACCAAATAAAATAACCTAAAACAATAATAATTCCAAACTATTAAACTTCATTTGAGAAGCTACTTTATTAATCATTTAACTAATGGAGAGTTTGAAATGAAATACTATCCAAAATTTTCATTAAACAACTATGTAAATAGTCTATTCCCAACAAGCTCGGTAAAATCTAAAATGAAATAAACTACAAAATTAAGTAAAGCTCGGGTTTCATCTAATAATCTTGCAGAAACGCACAACCCGACCCATACGATAGCCCAATCAAGCTTCTGCATCTTCACTTGAAACGCGAGGGGAGGGGGGGTCCACCGTCAGTGGCCAGTAACTAGGCTGTCCCACTTAAATGTGGAACCATAAACCATATAATAAGATAGAATCAACATAAACCACACAACGTACATGATTAATCATCAAATATTATACAAACATATTACAAATCAGACATACGCAACGGAAGACTTAACATATCATGCAATAGAATATAATAAGGCATAAAATATATCGTAAACATCCCGGTGATTACTTATCTTTTCATATTATTACCGAAAAACCATCTTTAAATTCATCTTCTTAATGGACCGGTCATCATAGTTCGTAAGGATGCCCGTGTACATCCCAACTTTCCTAAAATGTGCCCGTGTGTATCCTACCCGTAGTTCTCCTTTGCAAGAACTAAGCCTAAGCTATGGCCATAACTCCTAAATAGTAGCCCGTATACTACTACTTAGACGACTACACATCCTAGAATCCAGAACTGCCCAGAGACCGCAGTAGGGCAGTGGCGTCGACTTAACCTAGCCTGGCAACCCGTGTATCGCCAAACAGGCGTCCACTTCTTAACTTATAAACTTATCTTATCTTAACGCCATGGCCATCGTGAGACCAATAAACATCTTATCATCTTATTCTTATTCAAAGGTCAACTCTTATTCTTATTGTTCAACTTAAGTTCTTATTTCTTTTTATTCCTTTAATTACAATAAATCCTTAAAATCATAAATCGGAGATATTATAAGCTAAAATAAAATTAAATTAATCATAATATTAACCTTGATCCACTTCACAATTTCAAATAACATGAACAAATAATCAATTCTTTTTAATAATTACATAAACAATTCAATTAACTAATTAATTCATCTAAATAATATAGGAACTATCAATCATCAAGTAAATTACACAAAAAAAGATAAAAATCACTCCTTTTTATTCTAATATGGTTCGGCCTTCATCAAGAAATAATACAAAATTCATGCTTTAATTTATTAATCACAATCATCACAAATTAATTAATAAAATAATTAAATAAACACTTAAATCAAGAAATATTAGATAATAGATCAAACATAGATCAACATGGTTCGAAAATTAGTCATTTTTCCCTCCAAAACATTCGGCCAACATGAGATAAAAACAAGAACAAGAATCGTTTTCAAAGATTGCTAATTAAATAATTAATCTATATTATTATTATCAAAATAATTAAGTTAATTAACAAAGATTAACAAAACAAGATTAATAGTGATCATAATTATAAAAGATTGAAACTTTAGTCCTTTAAACTTTCCTCAACCATTCGAAAATTTTAAAGATTAGAAGAAACTATTTTTAATTAATTCAAGACTTATATTAAATCATAGGATTAATCATATTAACATGCATAATTCAAGAACCAATCATAAAATCACTCGAAAAAATCATGCTTTCAATATACATCATACTCGGAATATTCATGGAACATTGACAATGATTATCTTGCGAAGTATTAGATTCAATCATGCAATTAACAATCCTAGTTCATATTTAAATTAAAGATACTATAATTAAATTACATAAAATCAACAAAGATTGACATAATTCATTTAAGAACACAAAAAGATTCATGATTTCATATTCAACATAATTCAAAAATCACATGATCAAACAAGAACCAATCTACAATTATTTTAATCCTAACTTTACTATATGGTCTATTAATCCAAACATAAGTAGGTGAGTCTAGTTACCTTGAATTAGGAAGGCAAAACCAAAGAAAAATCTTAGATTTGGCACGAAACACACACGATAAATACTTGCACAATTTTTGTGGGTTTTTGATTGGAGTTGGAGAGAAAGTTATAAATGCTTAGGACTCTTGTCCTATCTATAGAACTAGGATAGAACAATAATGAAATACAAGATCACATAAAGGGAGAGAGCGCCGTGTGTTTTAGGAGTAATTAGGAATAAGTTGTTGAGGAAAAATAGGAGAATTGATAAGTAATTAAAAGAAAAATGAGGTTTTTAGATTAATAGGTAATTAAAATAAAATTAGCAATTCTTAGATATAGAATATCTAAATATTAATAATAATAAAAGAAAATAATCCTTGGCCATAGAAATAGAGAGGGTCGGCCAAGGGAAGCAATCATTGGGCCATTGGGCCCAATTTTAAGACAAGGGTAGAAATAAGAAAATACAGCCCAATATCCATGTATTTGGACTTAGAATTTATGAGTTCACATTAAATAACCGCGAAATTTTCTAGCCTGGATTTTCGGGTTATTACAGTCACCCCTCCTTAAATAAATTTTAACCTCGAAATTTACTTAAAGAATCTCAAAAAATTACACAGAAACACACAAAGGTACGAAACACAAAGCTAAAGTTGCTGCATACCTGCTACAAAGAGCTCAGGATACTTAAACCTCATCAAATTAAAGCTTTTGTCTCCCAAGTGGCTTCCTCGAACTTCTCACTTTGCCAGCGTACTTTAAACAACGGTACCACCTTGCGTCGCAACATTCGATCTTGGCGGTCCAAAATTTGCACTGGCTTCTCCTCAAAGGTCAGATTCTGCTCAATCTCTGACGATTCCACAGGAATAACATGAGAAGGATCATTCAAATATTTTCGTAGTTGACATACGTGAAACACGTCATGAACCTTCGATAGATCCGGAGGCAAAGCCAAGAGATAAGCAACTTCTCCGATCCTATACAAAATCTCGTATGGCCCTACATACTTGGGTTTGATCTTACACTTCTGGCCAAATCGAGTCACTCCTTTCATAGGTGACACCTTCAACAACACTTTATCTTCCACTTGAAACTCCAACGGTTTCCGTTGACGATCGGCATACGACTTATGTCGACTTTGAGCTGCTTGCAACCTCATCCTAATGATCTTGATCTGCTCCACCGTTTCTTTGATATGATCCGAACTAATTACCAAGGCGTCGCTGATGTCGCTCCAAGAAGTAGGGCTGCGACACTTGCGCCCATACAAAGCTTCATAAGGAGCCATCTTGATACTAGTATAATAGCTGTTGAAATTTTGGAGTCAAACGGTCAACGATCACCCAAACGGTATCCAAACCAGTAGATGTCGCGAGTAGGCTCACCACGAAATCCATGGATATGAAATCAAACTTCCATGTGGGTATCGACAATGGCTGTAATAATCCTTCTGGTCTTTGGTGCTCAATCTTGACCTTTTGACAAGTGAGACACCTTGCTACAAAGTCGGCGACTTCGTGCTTCATCCTGGGCCACCAAAAGTTTTCCTTCAGGTCCTTATAGAGTTTCCCATCTCCTGGATGCACTGAGTAGGGAGTATTGTGAGCCTCTTCCATTATCTTCTTTTTCAACGAGTTCTGGGGCACACACCACCTGTTGCGGAGCAAGTTTTAGTATCCATTAGGTGAAAACAGTTTAACTAGAAACCTTTAAATCCATTACCTATTGCGGAACTTCAAAATGCCATCTGCACTAATCAAGAAGTCTTCTGCCTTGCCTTGAAGTTTGGCTTCACGAATTTTCTCGAGTTGCGCGTCCTCTTTCTGGCTCTTCCGTAACTCTTGATACAAACTGGGTTCAACACTCATGGCATTGAGATAGACTCGTATACTGCCTGGCATTACCATCTCAATCTCCATCCTTCGAAGATCAACACAGATTTCCTTTGGCAAAACTGCCATCCTATTGAGTGAATGGTGATCTTTGTGACCAAGGGCATCTGCTACCCGATTGGCCTTCCCTTCATAATAGTCAACTGAGAGGTCATAGTCCTTGATTAACTCGAGTCACCGTCGCTGCCTCATGTTGAGCTCCTTCTGAGTGAAGATGTACTTCAGACTCTTGTGATCAGTGAATAGCTTGCAAGTTGCTCCATAGAGATAATGTCGCCATATCTTTAAAGCGAACACTACAGCCGCCAACTCTAGGTCGTGAGTAGGGTAATTCTGCTCATGCACCTTGATTTGTCTTGAAGCGTATGTAATCACCTTTCCTTCCGGCATCAGAACACACCCAAAACCTTTCTTGGACGCATCACTATATACCTCATATCCCACACCTTCATTCGGCAAAGCAAGAACTGGTGCAGTGACAAGGCTCTGCTTGAGGCTCTGGAATGCCTCTTCGCATCGATCCGCCCACAAGAATTTGCAATCCTTGTGCAACAACTTGGTCATAGGTGCTGCTATCCTGGAGAAATATTTTACGAATCTCCGATAGTAACCTGATAGAGAAATTTCACAGGTAAATTATTTGCAAAAATTAGCTGTTCTAGCTTTAATGCTTTGAGGTTTACCTGCTAGGCCAAGAAAACTTCGGACTTCAGCTACATTCTTAGCACTGTGCCATTCCACGATTGCCTCTATCTTGGGTGGGTCTACTTTGACACCGTCCGTATTAATCACATGCCCAAGAAAGGCTACTTCCTTTAGCCAAAACTCGCACTTTGATAACTTCGCGAACCATTTATGAGCTCGTAAGACGTCTAGCACCATATATAGATGTCGAATGTGGTCTTGCTCATCCTTCGAATAGATTAGAATATCATCGATAAACACTACCACACATACATCCAAGAGATGATGAAAATTCCGGTTCATCTGATCCATGAAGACTGCAGGAGCATTAGTCAACCCGAACGGCATCACCTCAAACTCATAATGCCTGTCTCTGGTGCGAAAAGCGGTCTTAGGTATATCTTCCAGCTTAACTGGAAACTGATGATATACCCCAACCTAAGATCAATCTTGGAGAACACGCTGGCTCCCTTCAATCGATCAAATAAATCTTCGATCCAAGTCAACGGATACTTGTTCTTGAATGTCACCTTGTTAAGTTCCTGGTAATCTATGCACAAGCGCATACTGCCAACTTTCTTCTTGACAAACAATACCGGAGCACCCCAAGGGGACACAATGGGCCATACAAAACCCTTGTCGATCAATTCCTGCAATTGGGTCTTCAACTCCTTAAGTTCTGCAAGTGTCATGCGGTATGGAGCCTTCGAGATTGGCGCCGTGCCGGGCACTAGATCTATATGTTGAACTCCACTTCACGCTCTGGTGGTATCCTTGGCAACTCTTTGGGATAAGCGTCTACATAGTCTCGAACAACCGAAATCGCTTCCAACTGTTCTTCTTTGGATACATCCTTGACTTGGCAAAGGAACACAACTTCACCTTTGCGCTGCATGCTACGCATCTTCATTGCAGACACCACCCTTAGACCTCTACCCATGGGCTTCCCGACATGGATTACCCTTTTAGCGTTGGGTCCACGCAAAGTAATGGCTTGATCATGACATCGAAATTCTGCTTGATACTTTGCTAACCAATCCATCCTTAAGATAACGTCGAACTCTATCATAAGGAATTCCTTCAAATCTGCGTCGAACTGCTCTCCGAGATGACGATAGGAACATTCTTATATTCCCGATGACAAGCAAAATCCTCTCGCAAAGGAAAAGTTATCACAGATTTGACAGGAGATTCTCCTGTCAAGTTAGCTTTCACAACAAATGTTTTTGCAACAAAGGACATAGTAGCACCCATATCAAACAAAACATATGCATTAAGATTATGGACAAGGAAGGTACCCCTGACCACATATGGTTGAGCATCCGCCTCCTCTTGAGTCTTGCAGAGATTCTGTTCTTCACCGGTTCTTGGTTGTTTGTTGCAACGGGTCGCTTCTTCGGAAAAAACACCGATTTTTGACCCTCCTGACCGCATTCGAAGCGCACTATCAAAGACCCATCACATCTCTTGCCCGGGTGATAGTCCTTCTTGCAACCTTGACAAATTCTCGGGCCTTGATCGGGAGCTGGTCGAGCACTCTGCTGAGGCTTCTGAGTTGGTTCAAACCGAGGCTTCTTCACTGGTTCTGGCGTAGGAACTGAAGTCACCCTCTTCCTGGCTGCTTCCTCCTTAGTGATCGACGGATGAATCTCCACAGCTACTTCATATGCCCTCTGGAACAACGATGCTCTACTGCTAATCACATGGACCCGATTACGATTATCCATCTTCTTTATGTACCTCTTTACCCTCTCGGCTTCAGATGGAACGATTGCAGTGGCGAACCGAGAGAACTCCGTAAACCTGTCCGTGTAAGCTTATATAGACATGCTCCCTTGGGTGAGAGTCAGGAACTCCTATTGTTTCTTCCACCTCAACTCGTCCGGGTAGAATCGTTCTTGAATCTTATCGGTGAAGTCCTTCCAGTCCATAGCTGTAACGACCCGTATTTTGAGCAACGATGTTAGTGATGATAACGTCGTAAACAGGTAGTTATCAAACAATTCAATGACAATAATATGACTAAAACTCATGGAAAATTGGTATTTATTATTAATTATAATGAAACCCAATGTTATACGCAATTAATCCTAATAATCCAAACCAAATTCTATTACTACAGCTTAAGAAAGAACTAAAACTACTAAAATAGAAAAAGTAAACAGGAGCCTAGAACATTTGTTCGACTCTCATCCCGACTCTAAAAATCATTCTGCTCACCTGCAAAATGAAAATAGGGGTCCACCGTCAATGGCGAGTAACTAGACTGTCCTACTTAGAAGTAGAACCATATTACATAAAGCAACAGCTTAGGAACACAGGAAGCATGACGTACAACAACTTCACAATAAACAATCAAAACAATATCAGAAATACGCAGCGGAACACAACTTCATCATGAATCAGTAAACGCAATAGAATCATAACATAACCATCATAGATCACATTCACGCTTCACAAGTTCAATCACAAATCAATCATCAAGACTCCGCTCGGTCTACAACCGATAACACAATATGACCAACAAACAAACAACCATCCCCCGCTCAGTTCATCACCGATGAACAGATAGACCCACTCAATTTATCACACATAAACAGATAGACACAACTCGCTTGGTCTTCAACCGATAGACTCAACATGACCATCAAACAAACAACATGCCCCGCTCAGTTCATCACCGATGAACCAATAGACCCGCTCAGTTTATCACAGATAAACCGATAGACACAATTCGCTCGATCTTCAACCGATAGACACGACTCGACTCTAACAATACTCAAAAGACGCCAAACAATAATCAAATTCACATCACGAAACCAAATCCAATCACACGCACCAAGCCAACAATTCATCATTCCAATATTCATCAACAAGATCGTCAACCAAATAATCAAACACGGAAGATCAAGAAACATAAGACTAGTTCGTTGGGGTTCGAACTAAGCCCAAGACACGAACCACGCGGTTCTCATGGGCGAGGTTCGAATTCCATGAACGGCCACGCAACAACAAGAAACAACAAGATTCAACATCATTGAAATAACAAAACAAGAATTAAAAATCAAGCCTTTGATCAACATATTACACGCATAACAATAAGATGGAAAACAATTCAAGAAATCATCAACTTGCTTTAAGATTCACGAGAAAGATCATGCAAGACTTGCTAACGAAAAATAACTTAAAAATATTCATCATGCTTTATAAGATTGATCATAAAACGACATAAAAATCCGTGCTTTGTTTCATTCAATTCACACGCATAAAACAAGAGTAAAGAATGATCCAAGAACTTCATAAAATTGCAAGATTCAATCAAGATTAGCAACAAAGCTCACATAATAACATGACATGATTAATACTTGATCAAGAAACATCAAATAACAAGAAAGAAAAAAAAAACAATCACTCAACACCACTCGGCTATCTCACGCATAGGATCAACAACAATTAACAAGTTTCTAACCTATTATCCTATGCAATCTAATCCTAATCCTAAGTAGAATAGAACTAGTTACCTATTGAAGATAATCACACAACAATCACGTCCAAAACACGCCCAACCTCACGGCTCACTCGAACCAAGCACGGCCAAGGCACCACTACACGGTTCACTAGCAAGAAGATGGTTACAATCTGCAAAAGGGTTTAAACTAGTTAGATTAAGAAAGAAAAAATTGAAAAGAAATTCAATGGGTGGAATTGGCTCATAGGACCATGTGGTACCAAGGAAGAGAGGAAGTTTAGTTTGTTTTTAAATATGAGAATAAAGGATAAAAGATGTAGCTTTGGGGATATTAATAGATTAGGCTTTGCTAAATAATGGGAAAAGGTTACTAGAATTTAGGAGAGGTTTTAGGAAGTGATATTAAGGGAAATAACAAGAGGGGTTGGCCAAGGGGAGCTCATGGCAAGTTTTGGGCTTCTTTTCAATTACTAAATTAAGTCTTTTGGCCCAATTTAGATAGTTTGGGCTTAAAGGCTTAATTTTACACGAAATTTTACGGCTCAAAAATTCGGGTCGTTACAATCTCCCCTCCTTAAGAAAATTTCGTCCTCGAAATTTCATAAGGAAGCACACATACACACATAATCAACGAACACAACATGTTATGCTAGAAATAATACCTGTGACGTCCTCGGGTTGAGCTATTGCTTCCTCCTGGGTCATGCAGAAGACGCGGTAGCGCACGGGGGACTTGTGATCAAGATCAGTCCCTTGTTTCTTTGGGCAGAAAAATGACTTGTGACCAAGTTGCTTACAGTTGTAGCACACTATTGAGGTACCATCACATCTTTTACCGAGGTGCAGAACCTTCTTGCAGCCATTGCATAACTTCTGGCTTCGTTCTTGAACAGGTTGACGAGCCTGTTGGGGATCATCGCTATCTTCATAACGGGGCATCTTGACCGCAGGTTGAGTGGAGAACTCATGCGACCTCTTCTTAGCTTCCTCTTCTTCCACTACTGATGCGTGAATCTCTAGAGCTACTTCGTAAGCTCGCTGAAAGGTCATAGCACCATTGTTGATCACGTGGACGCGGATACGGGGGCCCATCTTCTTTATGTATCTCTTCACCCTCTCGGCTTCAGATGGGATGACTTTAGTAGTGAACCGAGACAACACTGTAAATTTGTCCATATAAGCTTGTACGAATATGCTCCCTTGGGTGAGAGTCAGGAACTCCTCTTGCTTTTGCCACCTCAACTGGTTAGAACCGTTCTTGAATCTTCTCGGTGAAGTCTTGCTAGTTTATAGCCAACTCCTTCTCGGGGTTAGCCCTTATGGTACTCCACCAATTGTCTGCCTCACCCTTGAGGTAATAGGTGGCTATCGGCACTCTTTCTGTCTCTGAACACCCTATGGCGTCAAAGAGCTTCCTCATCTCTCGTACCAAATTCTCCAACACAATTGGGTCAGCTGTACCCTCGTAGGTCGGGGGTCGATGATGAGCAATTCGGTCAAAAGAAGACCGTTAACTGGGTGGTTGCACGCTCCGCTGCGCCAAAGTGAGGATTGCATCCTCTAATGTGCGATGACGATTCCGGGAAACGGTAAATCGGGCTGGAAATGCCATTCTGCAAAAGAGTAAACGAGTTAGGAGAATCAACAAAACACCAAAGGGACCTAGTAAAACTAAAGAATAAAATTATTCCTAGCCCAGGTTACTAACCAAAGTTGCTCACACTACAGTTTCAGCATTTTTTGATCTAAATTACGCTCTTGATTACATAAAGCGCTCAACTCACAGTTTACTTATGAAGAAGTAAACTCAAGGTTAACCTAGAGCTTTGGTACCAACTGTAACGACCCGTATTTTGAGCAACGACGTTAGCGGTGATAACGTCGTAAACTCATGAAAAATTGGTATTTATTATTAATAATAATGAAACCCAATGTTATACGCAATTAATCCAAATAATCCAAACCAAATTCTAGTACTACAACTTAAGAACGAACTAAACTACTAAAATAGGAAAAGTAAACAGGAGCCTAGAACACTCATCCGACTCTCATCCCGACTCCAAACATCATTCTACTCCCCTGTAAAATAAAAACAGGGGCGGGTCCGCCGTCAGTGGCGAGTAACTAGATTGTCCTACTTAGAAGTAGAACCACATTACATAAAACAACAAGTTAGGAACACAGGAAGCATGACGTACAACAACTTCACAATAAACAATCAAAACAATATCAGAAATACGCAGCGGAACATAACTTCATCATGAATCAGTAAACGCAACAGAATCATAACTTAACCATCATAGATCACATTCACGCTTCACAAGTTCAATCACAAATCAATCATCAAGACTCCGCTCGGTCTACAACCGATAATACAATATGACCAACAAACAAACAAACATGCCCCGCTCAGTTCATCACCCATGAACCGATAGACCCACTTAGTTTATCACAGATAAACTGATAGACACAACTCGCTCAGTCTTCAACCGATAGACTCAACATGACCATCAAACAAATAATATGCCCCGCTCAGTTCATCACCGATGTACCGATAGACCCGCTCAGTTTATCAAAGATAAACCGATAGACACAACTCTCTCGGCCTTCAACCGATAGACACGACCCGCTCGGTGTTCAACCGATAGACACGACTCGAATCTGACAATACTCAAAAGACACCAAACAATAATCAAATTCACATCACGAAACCAAATCCAATCACACGCACCAAGCCAACAATTCATCATACCAATATTCATCAACAAGATCGTCAACCAAATAATCAAACACGGAAGATCAAGCAAAATAAGACTAGTTCGTTGGGGTTCGAACTTAGCCCAAGAGACACGAACCACGCGGTTCTCATGGGCGAGGTTCATATTTTTGTAGTAGTAGTTTTGTGGGAATTTTGTTGTGTTTTTGCTTTGAGTATTTTCTTCCTTTTATAGGCAATTCTAACCCTTTCGCCTTTAATGACATTAAATGCGGTTTTACCTTCATCGGCTCAACTCTATTATGCTGCCCCCATTTATCATGAGGTGAGTCCGTGGACTTGGCTCGGGATGGATGTTTTACCTTTGTCGTGTAACACCCCGCATTTTAGCAACGACCTTAAAGGTGATAACGTCGTAAACAGGTAGTTACCAATCGATTTATAATGTAAAAATATAACTAAAACTCAAGGAAATAATATTTATTATTATTAATAATGAAATCCCAAATACAAAAGGTTAGACTAAACTAAAATCAAGTCCTAAAAACTATAAATAAAACTAACTGCAAAAGTAGGAAAAGAAAACAGGGGCCTAGACGCTCGACTAACTCATCCCGACTCTAACCTCTATCTTGCTAACCTGCAAAATAGAATTGGGAGTCCACCATCAGTGGCAAGTAAATAGACTGTCCTACTTAGAAGTAGGACCACATTACATACAATAATAGGGTTAGAAACATAGGAAACAACAACATTCACAGGTTACAAATAATCAACATCAGAGTTAGCAGCGAAAATAAATCAAACACGAACAACATCAATCTATTCAAGCCAGTGCAAACACTTCCGAATTCAAAACGCACAAATCACCAGTTCAAAATAAGACAACGCTCGGTCTACAACCGATAATAAGACTAACAATAAAACTTGTCCCACACGATCTTTAACTGTTCGACATGACTCTTACTCACAATCGATCACACAAAACTTGCCCCGCACGATTCAGCACAGATGAACCGCTAGACGCACGGTCTTCAACCGCTCGACGCACAATCTTTAATCGTTCAACACGACGTGACTCGGCAAGACTCAAAAGACGCCAAATAAGACCATCACACGAATCCATGTCAACACACGCATCAAAGCCAACAATTCCAACCAAATACACGCATGAATTAACAATACACAAAAAAATACGAACTTGATTCTTTAATTAAAATATAGCAAATCTTGGTCAAAGCTTTAAGTTTAATTAACAACATCATGCTTCTACATCATGCACTAACTACAACATTGTGATTCCAAAATAAACAAATACAAAACCAATTAAACGGTGCCCCAGTTTGATTAAGTCAACAAGCAAAACGAAATTCTAGCATCAACAATTAAAGAAAAAACGGTGCATAAGCTTTTGCAGGATTAACAATTAATTCAAAGTTCATGCTTTAACAATACTCATACACGCATACAGCAAGATAATAAAAGATTCAAGAAATTATTCTCTATACAAGATTATCATACAAGATCATTGATTGAAATTCATGCAACACAATAATACGAGAATATCAATGAAGATTCATCCAACAAGCACCAAGATTGCAAGGAAAGCACCCTATACACGGCATATACGTATGAATTATCAATCAATAACATCAAATTATCTAATCCTTATTATCCTATGTAATCCAATCCTAATCCTAAGTAAAAGGTCTAGTTACCTAGTTTGATCAAGCCAAAATGGAAACTCGCCCAAACACGAGCCACCCTCGATACCACGCACGGTCCCGAGCAACACTTCCAAACAAGGGTTCTTGGTTCTAGTTGGTGATGGGTTGAAGGTTTGATGGTGTTGATTGATTTATGAAGTGAAAGATGAATCTTTAGGGGGTGTTAATGGTGAGATGCCATGAGGGCCAAGAAGAGGATAGGAAAAGAGTTGTTTTGTTTTTTATCATATATAATGATTAATGAGGAAGGGTGAATTTTTGGAGTATATATAAATAGAATGAGGGTTCACTAAATAATAGGAATTGGTTACTATATTTTAGGAGTTAGATTAGGAAGTGAAATAAGGGGGAACAATGTGAGAGGGTCGGCCATATGGAATAAATGAGGGTTTGGTTTCCTAAATTTTAGTAGGGTTGTTAGGAGATAAAAGTAGGGTTTTTAGGTTTTAAAAAAAATAGATCTAATTAGATGATTAAGGTGGATAAATCAAATTAAATAAAAATAAAGGGGAGGGTCGGCTAGGAGGAGTCAAGCATGGCTTTTGGGCCAATTCCAATTAAACAAAATTAAGTCTTTGGGCCCAAATCGGATAGTTTGGGTTTAAAGCCTTAATTTTCCACGAAATTTTACGGCCCAAAAATCCGGGTCGTTACATGTCGGCTTGGCTTTTCTATCTTGGATTCTTATGTATCACTTAAAATTGTTGATACCACCATATGATTGAGTGTATGTACTCTGGCCAAGGTTATGCTTTTTACGACCGAGTGTGACTCCTATCGGTTTGACCCAGGCGTTGGGTCATCAAGGCGGGGGTCATCCTTTTTGGCCGAGTGCGAGCTTTGTTAGCCTCGTTCGGCTAATTGGCCGAGGATGGTCCCTAGGTAGGGTACCGACCCTTGTTTTCATCATGGTGTATGGCATTACATTGGTCGACACTCGGTCAAATAGAGTATTTCCTTTTTGGCCGAGTATGAGTCCTTGTAGCCTTACTCGGCCACGAGGCCGAGGGTATTCCCTTGGTAGGGTGCCAACCCTGGCCTTCTTCTTTATAAGAGTTGATATGGTAGTCGACACTCAGTGTAATAACCCGAAAATCTGGGCCAGAAAATTTCGTGGTTAATTCATATGCATTCTAAATCCTAAGTCCAAAAGGCCCAGTTAATTGGACTGTGTTATCTTATTTTTTTTCTCCTTTGTCTTAAAATTGGGCCCAATGACCCAATATAATACCCTTGGCCGGCCCTCCCTTTTATTTGGCCAAGGAATTATTTCTATTAATTATTATTAACATTATTATTATTTAGATATAATATATTTAAATATCTATCTTTTAATTCATTATCCTAACTAATTAAAAATCCTATTTTTAACCACTCACCTCTCAAACCTCCTAAAATCACTCAACTCCTCCTATTACTACTCCATATACACGGCCCCTTTGTATTTATTTTCTTCTTTTCCAATTCTAAACTACAAATAAAAACTAGAGTACAAATAAAAAAAACCTAAACTACAAATAAAAACTCCCATCAAAAACCTCTAATATTGTGCTTGTGTGGGTCGTGTGGTTTAGTGTAATGCCACGAGTTCTTTTTGCTTTTCTTGCCTTCCAATCTCTAAGGTAACTAGACTAACCACTTGGAATTAGGATTATTAATTTACATAATTTGATAGAATAGATTGCTAGTTGTAGAATAATAATCTTGAAATTGTTTGTCTTGTTGTGAAACTATGCGTGTGATGTTATAAACTTATTCTTTATGTTTCTTGAATTGTTTACATGTTATGCTAAGATTTATTTGATTAATTATTGGTTAATTCATGATTTATGATCTTAAATTGCATGTTTTGATTTAAAAAATTGCTTAAAGATTATTGTGCTTGCTTATGAATCACTCGACATTTTCGAGTACTTATGAAAGAGTTGATTTTTATTTCGTTCTTGATGATTTCTTATGATTCCATGTAAATCTTTGATGTTTATTTAATGTAATTCATAAGCTATTATTTGGACTTGCATGTTTCTTTGATTCTTGATTATAGAATTTAGTTGTTTCCAGTTCATAGATGTTCGAACCTATTGATGTTTGAAAGCATTGATTTTTATTTCGTTCTTGAATTAATTCTTTAACTTTAAAGCATGATTATTTGATTTAATTGATATTAGAATGTAATCTTGAAATTTAAAATTATTTCTTATTTGAATATTAATAATGCCGTGTGAACCATGAGTCTTGGAATCAAAGTGTCTATTTTTATTATTGTTTTAAGTATAAAAATCGAATCTTTATTTTATTATTCTAATTGAATGACCGTTTATAGTTATGACTTTATTTACATGATGGTTTTCTTATTGAACTTGCATGATATTCTTGTTGCTTATTTTACGTGCATGGCCGAGTATGATTTAAGATGGAAGGTTGGATTTTTATTTGTTATTTGTAATTCTAAGTATGAATATATGTTGATTATTTGATTACATGATGGTTAGATGATTTATTACGTGGCTTTGAGTAATTGAACAATTTACGTTATTTGGTTTAAGTAAGAGTCTAATGTATGTTTATCGACTTCGGTCGTGGCGATTATGTGTTATCGACTTCGGTCGTGGCGATTGTGTGTTTATCGACTTCGGTCGTGGCGATTATGTGTTATCGACTTCGGTCGTGGCGATTGTGTGTTTATCGACTTCGGTCGTGGCGATTATGTGTTATCGACTTCGGTCGTGGCGATTGTGTGTTTATCGATTTCGGTCGTGGCGATTATCTGTTATCGACTTTGTTCGTGGCGATTGTTTGTTTAGATTGCGGTTGAGTCAATTGTATGATTGAATTCCGTTGAGTCGGTTGATTATTTAGAATCTGATTTAGCTATCGTATGATTATTATTTTCATTTGGGTATTGTTAAGCATGTTATGTTATGATGTTAATATTATTATGTCTTTGTTGCTATGTCTTCCTCTGTCTTTATTGATTTGTTTGAAGTATGAATGTTGATGTTTTCCGCTGCGTGATTCTGATTTATGAATTGAATCGTTATGATTGTTGGAACTCTCTTTTGTTTATGATTGTTATGCTATGATTGCTTTGTTCTCGCTTATTATGTATTTTATGGTTCCACTTCTATGTGGAACAACCTAGTTACTCTCCACTGATTGTGGACCCCATTTCAGGTAATGAAGCTGAAGTTTGAGTTCTTAAGGGGAAATGTGGCTGGAAATGTGAGCAAGCGAGTTCAGTAGCTTAGCTACCCATCAGAATGTCCCACCCTTTTTGTATTATTTTTTAAAGACTTTAGTAGTTTTATTGTTGATAGGAGACTTCATTATTTCCTTTGTTTTGGGATTATTCTAAGATCAATGAATAAAATGTTTAAGTTTGAAACTTCCGCTGTCATTATTTAATTTATTCAATAAAAGTTTCTAGTTAATAATGATTCGTATTGTTGTTTTCTTCGAAAACAACGTTGCCAAAATGCGGGGCATTACAGTTGATACCAGAGCTTAATTAGGTTAAGACCTTAAAAGTTACTTCTTCATAAGTAACGTGAAAGATGAGTGCTTTATGAATTCATGAGTGCAACTTAGCCAAAAAGGGAAAACCTCATCGAGAGAAGCTTTGGGTAGAAGCTTGGGTTAGGACTATTTTTCATATTATATTTGTTAGTGTGAATAAATATAAATTGTATGGTTCCGCTGAGAATTTCTTGTAGTACAATTGTATTATATCAGAGTTCGCAGCGGAAGCGAATTGGTTCTTGATCTGTTATTAACTGTTGTAGTGTTATTCTGAAGTTTCGAGGACGAAACTTATTTATGGAGGGATGATTATAATAACCCAAAAATCTGGGCCAGAAAATTTCGTGGTTAATTCATATGCATTCTAAATCCTAAGTCCAAAAGGCCCAGTTAATTGGACTGTTTTATCTTATTTTTTCTCCTTTGTCTTAAAATTGGGCCCAATTACCCAATATAATACCCTTGGCTGGCCCTCCCTTTAATTTGGCCAAGGAATTATTTCTAATAATTATTATTAATATTATTATTATTTAGATATAATATATCTAAATATCTATCTTTTAATTCATTATCCTAACTAATTAAAAATCCTATTTTTAACCACTCACCTCTCAAGCCTCCTAAAATCACTCAACTCCTCCTATTACTACTCCATATACACGGCCCCTTTGTTTTTATTTTCTTCTTTTCCAATTCTAAACTACAAATAAAAAGTAGACTACCAATAAAAAAAAAAACTAAACTACAAATAAAAACTCCCATCAAAAACCTCTAATATTGTGCTTGTGTGTGCCGTGTGGTTTAGTGTAGTGCCACGAGTACTTTTTGTTTTTCTTGCCTTCCAATCTCTAAGGTAACTAGACTAACCACTTAGAATTAGGATTATTAATTTACATAATTCGATAGAATAGATTGCTAGTTGTAGAATAATAATCTTGAAATTGTTTGTCTTGTTGTGAAACTATGCGTGTGATGTTATAAACTTATTCTTGATGTTTCTTGAATTGTTTACATGTTATGCTAAGATTTATTTAATTAATTATTGGTTAATTCATGATTTATGATCTTAAATTGCATGTTTTGATTTAAAGAATTGCTTAAAGATTATTGTTCTTGCTTATGAATCACTCGACATTTTCGAGTACTTATGAAAGAGTTGATTTTTATTTCGTTCTTGATGATTTCTTATGATTCCATGTAAATCTTTGATGTTTATTTCATGTAATTCACAAGCTATTATTTGGACTTGCATGTTTCTTTGATTCTTGATTATAGAATTTAGTTGCTTCTAGTTCATAGATGTTCAAACCTATTGATGTTTGAAAGCATTGATTTTTATTTTGTTCTTGAATTAATTCTTTAACTTTAAAACATAATTATTTGATTTAATTGATATTAGAATGTAATCTTGAAATTTAAAATTGTTTCTTCTTTGAATATTGATAATGCCGTGTGAACCATGAGTCTTGGAATCAAATTGTCTATTTTTATTATTGTTTTAAGTATAAAAATCGAATCTTTATTTTATTATTCTAATTGCATGACCGTTTATAGTTATGACTTTTATTTACATGATGGTTTTCTTATTGAACTTGCATGATATTCTTGTTGCTTATTTTACGTGCATGGCCGAGTATGATTTAAGATGAAAGGTTGGATTTTTATTTGTTATTTGTAATTCTAAGTATGAATATATGTTGATTATTTGATTACATGATGGTTAGATGATTTATTACGTGGCTTTGAGTAATTGAACAATTTACGTTCTTTGGTTTAAGTAAGAGTCTAATGTATGTTTATCAACTTCGGTCGTGGCGATTATGTGTTATCGACTTCGGTCATGGCGATTGTGTGTTTATCGACTTCGGTCGTGGCGATTATGTGTTATCGACTTCGGTCGTGGCGATTGTGTGTTTATCGACTTCGGTCATGGCGATTATCTGTTATCGACTTCGGTCGTGGCGATTGTGTGTTTATGGACTTCGGTCGTGGCGATTATCTGTTATCAACTTCGGTCGTGGCGATTTTTTGTTTAGATTGCGGTTGAGTTAATTGTATGATTGAATTCCGTTGAGTCGGTTGATTATTTAGAATCTGATTTAGCTATCGTATGATTATTTTCTTCAGTTGGGTATTGTTAAGCATGTTATGTTATGATGTTAATATTATTATGTCTTTGTTGCTAAGTCTTCCGCTGTCTTTATTGATTTGTTTGAAGTATGAATGGTTGATGTTTTCCGCTGCGTGATTCTGACTTATGAATTGAATCGTTATGATTGTTGGAACTCTCTTTTGTTTATGATTGTTATGCTATGATAGCTCTGTTCTCACTTATTATGTATTTTATGGTTCCACTTCTAAGTGGAACAGCCTAGTTACTCCCCACTGATTGTGGACCCCATTTCAGGTAATGAAGCTGGAGTTTGAGTTCTCAAGGGGAAACATGGTTGGGAATGTGAGCAAGCGAGTTCAGTAGCTTAGCTACCCATAAGAATGTCCCACCCTTTTTGTATTATTTCAAGCGAGTTCAGTAGCTTAGCTACCCATAAGAATGTCCCACCCTTTTTGTATTATTTTTTATAGACTTTAGTAGTTTTATTGTTGATAGGAGACTTTATTATTTCCTTTGTTTTGGGATTATTCTAAGATCAATGAATAAAATGTTTAAGTTTGAAGCTTCCGCTATCATTATTTAATTTATTCAATAAAAGTTTCTAGTTAATAATGATTCGTATTGTTGTGGTCTTCGAAAACAACGTTGCCAAAATGCGGGTCGTTACACTCAGCCAGAAGGGAGGTTTTCCTTTGTGGCCAAGTGTGAGTCCTTGTAGCTTTATTTGGCCACTAGACCGAGGGTGCTCCCATGGTATGGTGCCGACCCTGGCCTTCATCCTTATGAAAGGTGATATGATGGTCGACACTCGGCTAGAAGGAAGGTTTTCCTTTTTGGCCGAGTGTGAGTCCTTGTAGCCTTATTCGGCCACTAGGCCGAGTGTATTCCCTTGGTAGGGTGTTGATCCAGGCCTTCATCCTTATTACATGTGATATGATGGTCGACACTCGGCCAAAAGGGAGCTTTTCTTTTTTGGCCGAGTGTGATTCCTTGTAGCCTTATTTGGCTACTAGGCCGAGGGTGCTCCCTCGGTAGGTTGCCGACCCTGGCCTTCATCCTTATGAAAGGTGATATGATGGTCGATACTTGGCCAGAAGGGAGGTTTTTCCTTTTTGGCCGAGTGTGAGTTCCTGTAGCCTTATTCGACCACTTGTCCGAGGGTGTTCCCTTGGTAGGGTGTCGACCATGGACATCATCCTTATGAAAGGTGATATGATGGTCGACACTCGGCCAGAAGGGAGGTTTTCCTTTTTGGTCGAGTGTGAGTCCCTGTAGCCTTATTCAGCCACTTAGCCGAGGGTGTTCCCTTGGTAGGGTGCCGACCCTAGCCTTAATCCTTATGAAAGGTGATATGATGGTCGAAACTCGGCCAGAAGGGAGGTTTTCCTTTTTAGCCGAGTATGAGTCCCTGTAGCCTTATTTGACCACTTGGCCGAGGCTGCTCCCTTGGTAGGGTGCCGACCCTGGCCTGTATTTTACGAAGTGATCCGTTTTTATTGAAGGGTCGTGTTGTTTCGGGAGGTGACGATTCGTCTTTCTCCTTTACTATAAATGGAGGAACTTGGTCTTCATTTGTTATTTACAATTTTTAATTTTACCTTTTGGGAGACAACAATAGCGTTTGAAAAGTCTTTTCTTCAGGTACTCTTCTTTTCCTTTCTTTTACTTTCTTTCTTTTGTAATAAGGCAATAAGTGAGTCTACTTAGACTTTCATAATAAGTTTTGAGCCATGGTTGTGCATGGCTCTTTATCTGTGCAGAGTATTCCTCCTGCCTCTCCCCTAAATTTGGGGAGGAAAATAAGGGAGGGAAATAAGGGAGGGTTGCCTTATAGTGGTGAAAGCCCATGCTTGGTTACCCGAGTCTTCTGATCTGGCTGAGGCCCTTCCTTTGTCTTCCTCAAATAGCTCAAAAAGTGAGGGAGCTGAGTCCGAGGATGGTTTTGAGGGGTTTCCCTAGCCATGCATGGTCCTAAACATGGATACTTGGACCGTATGTTGGAAATAGGGGCAGTGAGGATGGAGGCCGAGGATGACCATATCATCATTAATGAAGAAAGGCCGAGTGAAGAAAGGGAACTGAGTGAAGGAGATGGGCAGGATAATGTTGATGAGGAACCGGGAAACAACGCTGAGGAACCGGGTACTAGTGGCCGAGGCGCCCCTCTATATAGTCCTAGGACTTATTTTATGAGGGCCCGATTTTGGAGAGTGTTGGATAGGGAGTTTCAGTATTATCCCACCTAGTATGGTTTGAAGGCGCCATTCCAATTTTATAAGCTTTTTTATTATAGTACCATAGTTATTCATCCCGTTGGTTGCATAGCTGTGTATGAGGCGCAATTAAAGGTTGGGGTCAGGTTCCCTTTGTCTCCTTCTTGGGTGATGATCCTCAATTCTTATAACCTCTCGTTGTCCCAACTGGTGCCGAACACTGTTTACGCTATCTCATGTCTGATGATTGTTTGTAGCATGTTGAATGTTACGTTGTCTTAGACTTTGTTTTGAAATATTTTCAAACTGGTGAGTTCTGACACCAAAGAACATGGGCCATCCCCATTTTTTTTATCTATTTGATTAATTTGATTTATGGACCCTAAATCAACTATCTAGATCTAATTTGACTAATCCTAAAAGCTCAACTTTTATCTCCTAACTACCCTACTAAATTTTAGGAGCACCAAACCCCCCTCACTCATTGAACCTCACGGCTCCCCTTGTTTTTAATTCCATAAAAGCTCATTATTCCTCTACAACCTTTAATCATTCACAAATCTCTTAAACACTTCAAAAATAATTACTACTAGATTAACAACCCAAGAATTAAAGTAGGAAGTTCAAGAAAGCCAAGGAGTTCGTGTACCTCATGGCCAACTTAAGGATTTTCGAACCTTTCTATTGGATTTAGGTAATTAGTTGTTCTATTTAATCTTTAGAATAGATTAGTCATATAGCCTTTAGAACATATTTAGAACTGTTTAGAATTGCTTAGAATTATTGTTGAATTGGTAGAAATTAGTTGTTGATAATCACCCATGATGGCGGAGTGGTTCTAAAATAATTTGATAATTTTATTTTACGTTCAAACATAAATTCATGCATGCTCTGTCTATGATTCTTGCCATAATCTTGAAGATTGATATGATGAAATATGTGGCACATGTATGTCAAATTATAGCCTGTTGTTTCATGAAATTTTCGAGTGGATTAAACTCTTCAAGAATTGATCTTTTAGTTGTAATCTTGTTCTAACCATAATCTTTGATGATTTTCTTGATGTATCTGTTGAATTAATTAAGTTCTTGAAAATTTAAAGTATTAATCTTGAATAGATGATGATGATGATGTCGAGTGATGATAATATTTTAGTAGGTTTTCTATTCGAAATTCTTGACCAATAAATCAAAGCATGGATTTTTACAAGTTAGTCTAATTCAATTGTTTTAATCTTAATAATTTAAATAAAAAGAAAAGACTAAATTTTGTTTTAATTATATTATAAAAGTCGTGTGATTTGTAGAATAAAAAGGGTTGATTTTTATTGTTTAATTGATAAAAAGATTAGATTTTAAACTCTTTCATATTATTTTGATTAAGTTTAATTAAGGCTTGTATTTTAATTAATTAATTGAATTAATTGTTTAATTATGAAAGATTGATTATTGTGACTTCTTTGTGATGAAAGCTGTGTATGATGGTGATATAAGGACAAGGTTTGATTTCTATTTCTTCTTTAATGATTGAATTATAGTTATTGAATTATGATACTTATATGCAATATTTTATGAATTTTTTGAATTGAAGTAATTATGGTTTCATGGGAATTTCGAATGGTTGCATGCTGATTTTCGTGAAACACGTGTAGTGTCTACTGTTTTTTAATCTAGTAAGTCGGTCTAGAGTTTACCAGTGGTAAAGTTAAGTTGAAAAGAGTCAAAATTGTGAACTGGAAAGATTAATGATAATGAATGAAGTTAATGAATGGAAGAATGATTAACTATGAAGTGACCGTCCATCTAGGGGCTAACGCGCCGCGAACATGGGTATAGTCGAAGCTATTGCGCCACTGCGAAATGGTGTCAGTTCTGGACCCCAGTGCTCGGGAAGTAGATATCATGTGGTTGACCCGGCTGTGAGCAAGGAAAGTTGGGGAAAGAGTTAAGGTTTTCCCCTACGAGCATATGACTGTGTCACGGATTAGAACGATAAGGAGAAATGAAATGTGAAAGGAATGAAAGACTAGAGTCTAGGGACAGTACTAGTATAAATGGAAAGTTTGGTCATAGCTTAGTCGTGTGTATTTTCTGCTGCGTGTCTCATGATTCGTGTATGTTGTATGTTGGTGTTGGTCTTGTTGACTCGTGTGGACTTTGTAGTTGACTTATGTTCTGATTGTTATATTTCTAATTGCGTTTTACTATTAAGTAGAACAATCTAATTACTCCACACTGATTGTGGACCCCATATTTCCTTTTTCAGGTACTGATGAAGAGTAGTTGGGAGTTGCGAGGGTTGGGATTTAGAGCTAGCAAGTCTAGTAGCTTAGCTACCCATTAGAATATCCTAGCCTTCTAGTATCGTTTTTCATGAACATTAGTAGTTTTGTAATTAATAAGAGACTTTGTTTATTTTATTGTTTTGGATTATTTAAAGTTTAATAAATAAAATTACTAAGTTTAGAGCTTCCGCTGTTATTAATTAATTTAATACTAAAAGTTCATAGTTGATGATGATTCGTATTGTTGTCTTCTTCGAAAATAACGTTGCTAAAATATGGGTCGTTACAACTATGGACTTGTACAGAGTATACTCCCATCTACGGAGTAGCCATAAGTGGTTTACGCATGATTTTGTGTTTGTTTTTAGGGGGGGATACTCAATGGGAAGTTCCTTTGTCCTCAGTGTCTGAGCCGGACCTCGGGTTAAACCTGGGTGTTCCTTTGATGAACAAGGAAGAAGCTGTGGTGGCCTGTTATCTTCAAACATATAAGCAGATTCAAAAGAATGGAACCTATGGCTGTAGACATCTAAATGTGTCTCCCCGATATAGAGACTAATGATGAAACAATGAAAACACCAAGAAGTCCAATTAAGTACAATTGACGATGAAAATGCACAATATACCTCAAACAATTTCCTAAACCGTGTTTAAAGTGCCTTGGAAACAAATCTTAGGTTTTGCGATGATTACGGGATTTATTCGATATTTTTTATATTTTTGCATGCATTTTTCAATGTTTTATATTCATAAAAAAAATTAAAAAAATAATATAAAATAAAATAAAATGTCTTTTTGCATCACAAAATATTTTTAAAAATCATAAAAATAATTTTATAATTTATACATATTTTTCTATATTTTTTTGTCATATTTTTAGAGCTTTTTATGGATTTTTTAGGATTTTACATGCTTAAGGGCATTTTCTTCATTTACGAATGTTGAAAATTGTTCCGCAAAGCATATTAGTGTGTTTTATACTTTTCATATTTTTTTCATAATTTTAAATAATTTTTCTGTAATTTTTTGGAGCTTCCGGAGGAATCTAGAACATTTCGGAACGTTCTGGGCATTCTGGCACATTCCGGGACATCCTGGAACATCCCGGGACATCACAGAATATTCGGGAATATCAAAATATTACAGAATATTTCCGTAATCGAATAAAATCGGATGGTAATCTCTTAAAATCAAGCAAAAAAAATCGACCCGGATCCAGCCTGGACCTGCGCCTAGACGCAAGTCCATATTACAGGACCTGCACCTAGACGCAGGTCACAAATAATGACCTGCGTCTAGACGCAAGTCATGTAACTGGACCTGCGCCTAGGCGCAGGTCTGGTGTTATCCGGGGTCGTTTTTTGCTCCTTCTGGCCTATAAATACCCGAGCTTTACGTGCTGTTTTTGGGACATATTCTGAGCATATTATCCACTCATTACTACTACACTATACTTATACTCTTATAAATAATATTCTCATTCAAAATTCAAAAATACATAATAAATAATTGCATTTTCAGTCGCTGAATCTATTAATTGCGTTCTTGAGGTACGAATTCTGAAGTCTCTATCTTCTTTCTTTTTAGTTTTTTAATCATAGTGAGATCGATTGAAATGATGATTACTGGTACAAATAATTGACAACAAATTATGTAAATAATTAACAAAGACTACGATCGCGTATATGCGAGTTTGGACATTTTTATCGACAATAACATTGATTTTGATACAATTAATAATGATTTACAAATATTATTTTAATCATCATTCATAACGTTTCTTAATAATTTAACCGATTTTGATTCTGATCTTGCAATTCATACGCGCGATGATTGTTAATTCATTGAGGTGATTTGATAGATCGTACATTAATAATGACTCTTATGTTTTTTTTATTTTTTTAGATCTGCTTTTATATTTTATAGATCTGACAATAAATAATAATAATTATTATAAATTCATTTTATTTATGCGATCTATATTACATGATTTTTTTATTAGATCTCGTGTCATAAAAGGTCGCTATATTTTTTATCTTTTAATTTTATCACTTTAAATAATCGGATCTTGATTTTTTTTTTATGCGGTCATGGTAAAATGAATTTATTAATTAAATTTCATATTACCAAATAACAACTATATTTTATCTGCTTTTTCGGATCATTAAACAATGTTATGTAATATATGATTTATTATTTTATTCATAAATTCAAGAGTCATTGTAACGACCCGACTTTTTGGACTTGTCGATTGACGAAGGGAAATCGACAAACGGATCATTACTCAAACAAATAAACTATAAATTAAATTAATTGATTAAAGTAAAGCAATTTTTATTAAATTACTGAAATATAATCCAAAAGTCAAAGGCATAAAATACCCTAAATGTTACATTAACTAGGATAATAGTCTTCCCAACAAACTGGGGTAATAACTAATGAAAAACCGTAGTAAAGTCTAAAGAGTTCTGGGATTAACTAAAGAAATAAATCTAAACTACTAGCACGCTCAAGCCCATCCGACGGAAGCCCGGTCTACACTGCTGCATCATCACCTGAAACTGAGGGGGGGGTCCACCGTCAGTGGCGAGTAACTAGGCTGTCCCGCTTAATCGAGGGACCGCTAAACACATAATATTATAGAATATACATACGAAAAATACACTTACAACATGATACAATGTATACCAAAAATATACGAAATACGTATAAAAATACGTACAAAAATACGTACGTGTATACGTATAAAATACGTATAAAAATGCCTACAGAAATACGGTTAGAAATACGTATATAATACGTATAAATGTACGTGTACTCTACGTATAATAATACCTGCAAAATACGGTTAGGAATACTTACAACATACGTATACATCAGTTTCAAGTATATCATGCAAATACATACACTTATACGTAAGTCATAAAAATACAGATATACACAGCGGAAGACTCGTACACTTATACTTATCTTATATTAGATACTCTCATAACCTGATTACCGTTGTCATATCACATCTTAACCTTATATCATAACATAAATTCCATAATAAGGACATAATATCTTCTTAACTTAACATATCTACTTTTTATATCATATCATCTTATCTTATCATCTTTGCGGACTGTCTTCTTCAGCTCGTAGCGAACCTTTGCGTTCGCAACTTTCCTAAAACATGTCGGGGTGAACCTTTGCGTCCCACCCGTAGCCCTCCTTTGCGAGAACTAAGCCTAAGCCATGGCCATAACCCCTAAATAGCCCTCCTTTGCGAGAACTACCTAGACGGCTCCATATTCTAGAACCAAGAACTGCGCGGGGGAACTCGTGTGTTCGTCCCATTGAGCAGTGGCGTCGACTAAACCTGATTGGTGACCTTTGCATCACCGCACAGGCGCCCTTATCTTACTTATCTTACTTAAATTGGGAAGTACTAGGTGGCCGTAATCGGAAATAAAATGTTCGAAGTCCCAGGAAAGAGAGGTGCGGCACGTATATTGGCCACCTTAAATACCAAGTCTTTCCTAGCCAGAGATCGAAACAAATTAATATCCTTTTACTCTGTTTCCTTTCCTACCTTTTTAGTATCTTATTATAACTTATCCCTACTGCTACTTAATAATAATATAATACTATTAATCATACTATCCGTAATACTAATTATAATGGCAATAGAAATAACTATCCTTTCATATTACAACTTATTCCCTGATAGTCCTTTTAGTAAATATTCATAATTAACTAGTAATTATAATTCCTAAAATTATCCCATAATATTATAATTCTAAATTAATCTAAAATAGACCAAAATTTATTAGGTCATTCGACATTTTATATTAAGTCTTATACTAATTATTTAAATTCAATAACTCATCATATAATTACATAAATTACCTTAAACAAGATAAAAATACTATTTTCCATATTTTGAGTCACTTGACATTTTGGGTTTAAATAACCAAAATTATTCAATTAAATTAAGTAAATCATACTAGCTTATTGTAAATTATTAAAATTAATCCTAAAACACCATATATCAAGATTAATTGCAAGAAAAACAAAATAAAAATCATGCTTTTACATCAACAAATACACAGCATTCACAAAACAAACAAGAACTTAACAAGATGTGCAATCATATTATTAAATAGATTAAACATAAATATAAAACAATTAAAGATTAACAAGATTGATCATAATAAATCAAGATTTATCATAAAAATTACAAAATTAAACCTACTCTAAATTTTGAGTGGCTCGACATTTTTGAAAATAAAAAAAAAAAAATCAGATTAAATTTTAATCCAAGATTTAAGTTATACTAATAGATTAAGTCATGATCATGCTTTTAAATTAGGAAAAAAAAATATCACAAAAATCATCACAACCATATGTTAGCACTCGACAATTTTATGAACAACAAAGCAAAAATTTAATAAATTATCAAGCCAAAATTCGAGTAGCATACATAGATAAATAAAATTAATTCATGCAAATTAAATTATCAAACAATCAAGAATAACTTAGAAATTCAAGATAATTACATAATATAAATTAAAAGCATTCAAGATCAAATTTCATGCAGTTCGAAAATATCCCAAATTAACATGTACAAATTTCCGTATTTTAATCCTATTATACTATGTATAAAGTTATTCCCAAGATTAAATGGAATAGCGTAGTTACCTGATTACGCTAAAAATTCCAATGGAAAATCACCTATTTGGTGACTTAATGCACGGCCGAGAGAGAAAGAATGGGGAAGGAGAAAGTTAATACTTTTCTTTAGGGCTTAAGTTAAATTGCAATAGGGATTAAAGGTGGAGCTTAAGCCTTATTTAAAGAAAAGAAAAAGAAAAAGAAACCCTAAAAGAAGGGAGGGGGAGCCGTGTAAATGGAGAGAAAAAGGGGGTGAGAGATGACTTTGTTAGTTGACTAACAAAGTTTGTTAGGTAAATTTTGAATGGGTTTAAATAAATTAAATCATAATAATTTAATTAATTAAACAAATCAATTAATAAATCAAAGAATTAGAATGGACCCAAAAATACCATAAGGGCCGGCCAAGGAGGGAAAGAAAAAAGAAAGATTGGGTCCTTGGCCCAAAGTTGAGAAAAAGTTGGACCAAAAATGTAAACAGTCCAAATTAAATGGCCTATTTGGACTTAGAATTAAATAAATAAAATTAATAACCGCGAAATTTTCTGGCCCAAATTTCGGGTTATTGCAGTCACCCCTCCTTAAATAAATTTCGACCTCGAAATTTACTTACGGAGCTCAAATCAAAACACACAAGCATAAACAAACACACAAAAAAAAAAAAAAAAACAACCAAACAAAAACAACTTCGTACCTGCTTCGAACAGCTCGGGATACTTATCCCTCATCGAAGCCTCGGTCTCCCAGGTAGCCTCTTCAAACTTCTGGCTACGCCACAAAACCTTAACCAAGGGTACCACCTTGCGACGCAACAACCGATCCTGACGATCCAAAATCTGAACCGGTCTTTCCTCGAAGGTCAAATTCGGCTCGATCTCCGATGACTCTACCGGAATAATATGAGAAGGGTCGTTGACATACTTCCGTATCTGTGACACATGGAATACATCATGAACTCTCGATAGATTCGGAGGCATCGCCAACCGATAAGCGACCTCACCAACTCGCTCCAAAATCTCGTATGGCCCAACATACTTAGGTCTGAGCTTACCCTTCTGACCAAACCGGACCACACCCTTCATGGGAGACACCTTCAACAACACCTTGTCTCCAACCTCGAACTCTAATGGCTTCCGACGACGATCAGCATAAGACTTCTGCCGACTCTGAGCTGCATGTAACCTTGCCCTGATGATCTTCACCTGCTAGATTGTATCCCGGATATGGTCGGGACCAATCACCAAAGCATCGCTGATGTCGCTCCAACATGTAGGGCTACGACACTTACGCCCATACAAAGCCTCATATGGAGCCATCCTAAGACTGGCGTGATAGCTGTTGTTGTACGAAAACTCCACCAAACTCAGAGATCTAACCCAAGACTGCTGGAAGTCCAACGCACAAGCCCGTAGCATATCCTCTAACATCTGGATGGTTCGCTCTGTCTGCCCATCCGTAGCTGCATGGAAAGTCGTACTCAAATTAAGCTTAGTCCCAAAAGCCTCTTGCAAAGACTTCCAGAACCGTGACAAGAACCGGGGATCTCGGTCGGACACGATATCCTTCGGCACACCATGCAACCGTATGATCTCCCTCGAGTACGCTGCTGCCATCTTCTCCATTGACCAAGTGATCTTCATAGGGATGAAACGAGCCACCTTGTTCAAACGATCCGCGATAACCCAAACTGTATCCAAACCCGCAGACGTCGTGGGCAAACCTACCACAAAATCCATGGATATGGAGTCAAACTTCCATGTGGGTATCGGTAACGGCTGTAACAAACCACCTGGTCGCTGATGCTCGATCTTGACTTTCTGACACGTGAGACACCGTGCAACAAACTCTGCGACCTCTTGCTTCATCCTCGGCCACCAGAAAAATTCCCTCAGGTCCTTATAGAGCTTCCCGCCACCTGGATGCACCGAATAAGGAGTATTGTGAGCCTCTTCCATGATTCGGTTTCTCAGATTCGAAATCCGGGGCACACACCACCTGTTACGGAGCAAAAGATTAGTTCTCACAAGGCGAAAAACAGTTTACTAAGACATTAACTCCATTACCTGTTACGGAACTTCAAACTACCATCTGCTTCAATCGTGAAGTCTTCTGCTTTGCCTTGACGTTTAGCTTCACGAATCTTCTCGAGTTGCGGGTCTTCCTTCTGTTTCTCCCGTAACTCCTGGTACAAACTGGGCTCGACACTCATAGCACTCAAATAAACTCGGGTGCTACCTGGCATAACCATCTCAACTCCCATTTTGCGAAGATCAAAACAGACTTCCTTAGGTAATACCGCCACTCTGTTGAACGAATGGTGATCCTTACGGCTAAGGGTATCAGCTACTTTATTAGCTTTTCCTTCACAATAGTCAACTGAGAGGTCATAGTCTTTGATTAACTCGAGCCACCTTCGCTGCCTCATGTTGAGTTCCTTCTGAGTGAAGATGTACTTCAAACTCTTATGGTCGGTGAACAACTTGCAAGTAGCCCCATAGAGATAATGTCGCCAGATCTTCAAAGCGAACACCACTGCTGCCAACTCTAAGTCGTGAGTAGGATAATTCTGCTCGTGAACCTTGAGCTGTCTTGAAGCATACGCAATCACCCTTCCTTCTTGCATCAGAACACAACCTAGACCCTTCTTCGACGCATCGCTGTAGACTTCAAAACCTACACCTTCCGTCGGCAGAGCAAGAACAGGTGCAGACACAAGGCTTTGCTTGAGAGCTTGGAAAGCTTCCTCACACTGCTCGGTCCACACATACTTGCAATCTTTGTGCAGTAATTTGGTCATAGGCGCTGCTACTTTGGAGAAGTCTTTCACAAATCTCCGATAGTAACCTGATACATACAAATTCACAGGTAAGTATTCTAGCATAGACATTATAAAAGCTATATTAAATACTTCAATTTACCTGCTAGGCCAAGAAAACTTCGAACTTCGGCCACATTCTTCGGACTGTGCCATTCCACCACTGCCTTAATCTTGGCTGGATCTACCATGACACCCTCCGCATTGATCACATGCCCTAGAAAGGCAACCTCCTTGAGCCAGAACTCGCACTTGGACAACTTTGCGAACCACTTCTGAGCCCGTAAGATACTTAGCACCAGATGTAGATGTTGAGTGTGATCTTGTTCACTCTTCGAATAGATAAGAATATCATCGATGAACACCACCACACACACATCCAGAAGATGATGAAAGGTCCGATTCATCTGGTCCATGAAAACTGCTGGAGCATTCGTCAGACCAAACGGCATAACCTCGAACTCATAGTGCCCATATCTCGTGCGAAATGCAGTCTTCGGTATATCCTCTGGCTTCACTGGAATCTGATGATACCCGGACCTGAGATCAATCTTGGAGAAGACACTGGCTCCCTTCAACTGATCAAACAAATCCTCGATCCTGGGCAGAGGATACTTGTTCTTGATAGTCACTTTATTCAGCTCCCGGTAATCTATGCACAACCTCATGCTGCCGTCCTTCTTCTTCACGAACAATACCGGAGCACCCCATGGCGACACACTAGGCCTGATGAAGCCCTTGTCAATCAATTCCTGCAACTGGGTCTTCAGTTCTTTCAACTCAGCCGGAGCCATGCGGTATGGAGCCTTAGAAATTGGAGCAGTCCCGGGCACCAGATCGATGCTGAATTCCACTTCCCTTTCCTGCGGTATCCCTGGCAACTCCTCCGGAAACACATCCGCATACTCCCGAACAACTGGTATGGCTGCTAGCTGCTCCTCCTTGGTTATGTCCTTAACTTGACACAAATATACGATCTCACCCTTGCGCTGCAAACGACGCATCTTCATTGCGGACACGATCTTCAACCCCTTCCCTATCGGCTTCCCGACGTAGGTTACCCTCTTTGCGTCTAGACTACGCAAAGTGACAGCCTGGTCTTGACACCGAAAGGTCGCCTGATGCCTAGCTAACCAATCCATCCCTAGGATCACATCGAACTCGATCATAGGAAACTCTTTCAGGTTGGCTTCAAACCGTACCCCCGAGATGACAATAGACACGTCCCTGAACTCCCGAAGACAAGCAAAGTCCTCTCCCGAAGGAAGAGTTATCATAGATTTGACAGGAGATCTCCCGTCAGGTTAGCTTTAACAATAAACGAACTAGCAACGAAAGACACAGTGGCACCAGTATCAAACAGTACATAAGCAGACATATCATGAACAGGAAAGGTACCCGTGACCACATCGGGCTGAGCATCTGCCTCTTCCTGTGTCATGCAGAAGATCCTGTTTCTGACCGGCGCTTGACCACCTGTTGCTGCTGGTTGCTTCTTGGGGCAAGCCGTAACCTTGTGACCCTCCTGACCACACCCGTAGCACACTATTGGAGACCCATCACACTTCTTTCCCAGGTGGAACTCCTTTTTGCAACCCTAACAAACCCTGGAACCTTGGCTCGGAGCCGGTCGAGAATTCTGTTGCGGCTTCGAAGTAGACTCAAGTCTGGTCTTCTTGACTGGAACTGGCGCTGGAGCTGGAGTAACCCTCTTCTTCACGGTGTCCTCATCAGAAACTGAAGACTGAACCTCAAGAGCCACCTCATAAGCTTCCTGGAAAGTCTTCACCCTGCTGCTGACCACATGAACCCTGATGCTGGAGTTCAACTTCTTGATATACCTCTTGACCCGCTCGGCTTCAGAAGGTATAACGGCTGCGGCGAACCTGGAGAGCTCGGTGAACTTGTCCGTGTAAGCTTGGACGGACAGGCTACCCTGGGTGAAAGTGAGAAATTCCTCCTGCTTTTGCCACTTGAGTTCTTCGGGGTAAAAGCGATCCTGCAGCTTCTTGGTGAAGTCTTCCCAACTCAGATTCAGATCTGTGTCGGGGTCAGACCGGAGTGTACTCCACCAATTGTCCGCCTCACCCTGAAGATAGAATGTTGCAATGGGGACCCGTTCAGCTGCGGGACAAGCCAAGACGTCGAACATCTTGCGCATCTCTCGAATCCAGTTTTCGAGGATGGTTGGATCAGCTGCACCATCATAGGTCGGAGGACGAAGTCGGGCTATACGGTCGAAGGTCGACTGGTTGTTCTGAGCCCGAACACTATTCTGAGCCAACGTGAGGATCGCATCCTCCAAGTTGCGACGACGAAGACGAAAGTTCGGAGGCCTTGGGGTTGACATCCTGAAACCACAATCAAGTTAGCTTACGAACGGCATACGATAAACTGCGTCAACGCGGAAACGAAAGCGACAAAACGTCTTAACCCTGGCTTCTACCCATGGTTTCACTCACCTAGGTTTTTCCATATTAGGCTAGGGTTCACTCGGGTTTATAAAGCACTCATCTTTCGAAGTTACTTATGAAGAAGTAACTTAGGGTCAAAACTGGCTCGGATACCAACTGTAACGACCCGACTTTTTGGACTTGTCGATTGACGAAGGGAAATCGACAAACGGATCATTACTCAAACAAATAAACTATAAATTAAATTAATTGATTAAAGTAAAGCAATTTTTATTAAATTACTGAAATATAATCCAAAAGTCAAAGGCATAAAATACCCTAAATGTTACATTAACTAGGATAATAGTCTTCCCAACAAACTGGGGTAATAACTAATGAAAAACCGTAGTAAAGTCTAAAGAGTTCTGGGATTAACTAAAGAAATAAATCTAAACTACTAGCACGCTCAAGCCCATCCGACGGAAGCCCGGTCTACACTGCTGCATCATCACCTGAAACTGAGGGGGGGGTCCACCGTCAGTGGCGAGTAACTAGGCTGTCCCGCTTAATCGAGGGACCGCTAAACACATAATATTATAGAATATACATACGAAAAATACACTTACAACATGATACAATGTATACCAAAAATATACGAAATACGTATAAAAATACGTACAAAAATACGTACGCGTATACGTATAAAATACGTATAAAAATGCCTGCAGAAATACGGTTAGAAATACGTATATAATATGTATAAATGTACGTGTACTCTACGTATAATAATACCTGCAAAATACGGTTAGGAATACTTACAACATACGTATACATCAGTTTCAAGTATATCATGCAAATACATACACTTATACGTAAGTCATAAAAATACAGATATACACAGCGGAAGACTCGTACACTTATACTTATCTTATATTAGATACTCTCATAACCTGATTACCGTTGTCATATCACATCTTAACCTTATATCATAACATAAATTCCATAATAAGGACATAATATCTTCTTAACTTAACATATCTACTTATTATATCATATCATCTTATCTTATCATCTTTGCGGACTGTCTTCTTCAGCTCGTAGCGAACCTTTGCGTTCGCAACTTTCCTAAAACATGTCGGGGTGAACCTTTGCGTCCCACCCGTAGCCCTCCTTTGCGAGAACTAAGCCTAAGCCATGGCCATAACCCCTAAATAGCCCTCCTTTGCGAGAACTACCTAGACGGCTCCATATTCTAGAACCAAGAACTGCACGGGGGAACTCGTGTGTTCGTCCCATTGAGCAGTGGCGTCGACTAAACCTGATTGGTGACCTTTGCATCACCGCACAGGCGCCCTTATCTTACTTATCTTACTTAAATTGGGAAGTACTAGGTGGCCGTAATCGGAAATAAAATGTTCGAAGTCCCAGGAAAGAGAGGTGCGGCACGTATATTGGCCACCTTAAATACCAAGTCTTTCCTAGCCAGAGATCGAAACAAATTAATATCCTTTTACTCTGTTTCCTTTCCTACCTTTTTAGTATCTTATTATAACTTATCCCTACTGCTACTTAATAATAATATAATACTATTAATCATACTATCCGTAATACTAATTATAATGGCAATAGAAATAACTATCCTTTCATATTACAACTTATTCCCTGATAGTCCTTTTAGTAAATATTCATAATTAACTAGTAATTATAATTCCTAAAATTATCCCATAATATTATAATTCTAAATTAATCTAAAATAGACCAAAATTTATTAGGTCATTCGACATTTTATATTAAGTCTTATACTAATTATTTAAATTCAATAACTCATCATATAATTACATAAATTACCTTAAACAAGATAAAAATACTATTTTCCATATTTTGAGTCACTCGACATTTTGGGTTTAAATAACCAAAATTATTCAATTAAATTAAGTAAATCATACTAGCTTATTGTAAATTATTAAAATTAATCCTAAAACACCATATATCAAGATTAATTGCAAGAAAAACAAAATAAAAATCATGCTTTTACATCAACAAATACACGGCATTCACAAAACAAACAAGAACTTAACAAGATGTGCAATCATATTATTAAATAGATTAAACATAAATATAAAACAATTAAAGATTAACAAGATTGATCATAATAAATCAAGATTTATCATAAAAATTACAAAATTAAACCTACTCTAAATTTTGAGTGGCTCGACATTTTTGAAAATAAAAAAAAAAAATCAGATTAAATTTTAATCCAAGATTTAAGTTATACTAATAGATTAAGTCATGATCATGCTTTTAAATTAGGAAAAAAAAATATCACAAAAATCATCACAACCATATGTTAGCACTCGACAATTTTATGAACAACAAAGCAAAAATTTAATAAATTATCAAGCCAAAATTCGAGTAGCATACATAGATAAATAAAATTAATTCATGCAAATTAAATTATCAAACAATCAAGAATAACTTAGAAATTCAAGATAATTACATAATATAAATTAAAAGCATTCAAGATCAAATTTCATGCAGTTCGAAAATATCCCAAATTAACATGTACAAATTTCCGTATTTTAATCCTATTATACTATGTATAAAGTTATTCCCAAGATTAAGTGGAATAGCGTAGTTACCTGATTACGCTAAAAATTCCAATGGAAAATCACCTATTTGGTGACTTAATGCACGGCCGAGAGAGAAAGAATGGGGAAGGAGAAAGTTAATACTTTTCTTTAGGGCTTAAGTTAAATTGCAATAGGGATTAAAGGTGGAGCTTAAGCCTTATTTAAAGAAAAGAAAAAGAAAAAGAAACCCTAAAAGAAGGGAGGGGGAGCCGTGTAAATGGAGAGAAAAAGGGGGTGAGAGATGACTTTGTTAGTTGACTAACAAAGTTTGTTAGGTAAATTTTGAATGGGTTTAAATAAATTAAATCATAATAATTTAATTAATTAAACAAATCAATTAATAAATCAAAGAATTAGAATGGACCCAAAAATACCATAAGAGCCGGCCAAGGAGGGAAAAAAAAAAAGAAAGATTGGGTCCTTGGCCCAAAGTTGAGAAAAAGTTGGACTAAAAATGTAAACAGTCCAAATTAAATGGCCTATTTGGACTTGGAATTAAATAAATAAAATTAATAACCGCGAAATTTTCTGGCCCAAATTTCGGGTTATTACAGTCATACATAAAAGCCCGATCTGGTTAAGTAATAATAAATGGCGATTAAAATCACCAATTTAAATATACCGATTGAAGTGTCCAAATCGCATCAGAATTTTGTACCTTAATCATCATTTTAATCATGTTCTTTTTTAGTAATTATTATATTTAGTGTAGTCAAAAAGCACATCAAACCACTTCTCCCGGAACACACTCTGAACCTGCACATATTTATTTTTTTTATGTATTTATTTCTTTTATTTCTGTTTTTCGTTCATGTTTTATTTGTTTTCAATTTTTAGGATTTTTAATACTGACTTAATTTAAAGTGGTCACAAAAGTTAGTCTTGATTTGTATATAAATTAAACCCGCTTAGTAATATGCGTTCTTTAGGGTATAATATTGAGATATTTATGTATTCGGGATTAATAATAATTTGCCCACAAAAAGAGACGTAATAGAGACCGCTTAAAGGTGGGCGGGCCCAATGCACGATTGGCTTGTAACCTGTCCCCGAACCCATACTCTGGTGCACGACCATATGGGGCCAATTGCTCCTGGCATTGGTACTTCTTCGGTGTCCGTGGACCGTATAAAACGCACGGTGGCGACTCCTACTAGTCCGTATTCACATACGGCGTTAACGAGCATTCAAATAACTCGTGAGACATAGGCGGCCGGAAACGACCCCTACAGTTTGGCGACTCCGCTGGGGAATATCACCCCTTAATAGTGTGGACAAATTTGAAAAGTCTCGTGGTCTTATTATTATTATTCCCGAATTTTTTTAGGCATATTGCATGTGGCCCTACGAATAGGTGCCACACCATAGGACCTTGTCTCATATGAGCATGTTCTATGCTCGAGACCGACCCCGGGGGGTTTGATTATGGTTACTTGTGGTGCCCGACCTCAATAATCATAACCGGCCCATCCCAACCATGGCGCGTGATCCTCATGCCCGATGAGATCATAATAAGGGATTCCTAATCGTGTGTCATTCAACATGAAGAATGGCTAGATCGGTTCAGTTTCTCTTTAGCCGTGGTACCTTATGACCACCCAAGACCGACTTTTAGAGACCATTCATACTATTTTAGGCAAGTGTGCTTATTTGACTATGTGTGCATTTTTTTTTTTTGGGCCCTAGCCATGTTTTTTTTTTGTTCACTTTTCACTCACACTTCACATAATCATGGTCATCTTCAAGTTCATATAGTTCACAATGTTGGGCCTTAGTGTACTTGCATGTAGTCCATATACGCTATGACTTTAGTTTGACCATAGTTTTTTTAGCCCAAAACCTTAGTCGGTCCTTTAATTGGGCTTAGGCCCACTCTTCATTTAGGCACTTCCATTCACATAAATTGCTTATTTCATGTATTTTGGTGCCCTTTCAATTCAAAAAAAAAAAATCAAAAAAGTTCAAAAAAAATTATATAATTCAAAAAAAAATCAAAAAAGTTTTTTTTTTTTTTTTTTAAAAAGTAAAATAAAAATGGAAAGGGCACCTTGCATTCATGCATTTTAGGGAAGATGACCATAAAATTAGGACATGCATATACATCCGCATTTGCATCCATATCACAATGATCTTGATTTTTTAAATTATATTAAGCATAACTATTATTGAATTGAATTTCAATCAAAATATTACTAAAAATAAAATATCATTAATCTTTTAAAATTTGTTAGGATCATCATTTTGTAAGAATCTATCTATCTATATTTCTATACTAAAACAAAATGACCTTACATCAGCCCCTTCCCCCCATTGCTTACGTGTCAGCCTATTATGCTCTCTTTTCCCGCCTAAAATACCTACACTAAAACTACACATGTAAAGGGGCAGCCTTGGGGATGTAATCCTCCCAATTATTACACCTTTGGGAAATAAGAAAAATAAGTACTGTATAAATTCCTTTGGAAATAAAAACATAAGCATGCGTCCTTCCTTTACTCATTTACTGATGCATTAACATGTTCAATTTTGGTAAGTAGAAAGACTTTTGTTTCCCAATACATGCATTAAAAGTTATGGTTCCAAAAAAAACATGGAGTACACAGTAACTACAGTAGTACAATGCAGTGCAGTAACTAGAATAACCTTATAACTCTTTGTCTTCTCTTACTCTAATTATTATTTACTCCGTATAAAAGAATGGGCCTCCTCTTCTTCAATTTCTAATACAGAGTCGTACGTATTTCACAGATTTGATAGAAGTTATGGAAAAAAAAAAATGCATCATTACAAATGTTTTTAAAAATTTTGTGACAATAAGGTACTCTATCTTAATTCCTTCCATAAAGTTTAATTCAAGTGTTTGTATTATCTTAGATTATCAATTTAATTTAGCAGGTTATCTACATTGCAAGCTAAGGTCATTTTCAAAAAAAATGGGAAACAACAATAAGGTAATTTCACATTTTTCACCTGCTTCATGAATATTGTCTAATTTTTAAATTTTCAATGTTGATAAATTTTCTGACTTCACATTAGTATATTTTCTGCTCATATACAACGATACAAATATTCACATTGACCAAAACCATCTAATATAAAAAAAAATTGGGTTTTTCTAAGCTATGCCCTTGAGTTTTTAGACTTTTCTAAGTTGTGCCCATGCTTTTTGAAACTTCTAAGCTATGCCCCTCAACTTATGTTTTGTAATTAACAGTGCCCACTCCGTTAACTCAACGTTAATAGATCCGATAAAAGGAGTTGCCTTTCGTGGGAGGGTAATTTCCCTTCTAAAATTCTAAGGTTTTTAGCTGATTTTCACCCTTTATAATTGATGTATTTCCCTAACATAAATTATGCATTGCCCTGCAAATAATGCATTTCCCTAAAATAAAAGGCGAAATTCATCTAAAAACCCTAGAATTTTAGAGGGAGAATTGTCCACCCACAAAATACAACTTCTTTTAATGGATCTATTAGCGTTGAGATAACGGAATGGACACTATTAATTAAAAAACTTAAGTTGAGGGGCACAACTTAGAAGTTTCAGAAAGCATGGGCACAACTTAGAAAGGCGAAAAACTCAGGGGCATAGCTTATAAAACCCAAAAAAATATTATGACTCTACTTCGACACTTTAAGCTTAAAGGAACAAAGGAATAAAGTGATAAGGATAGAAAATTCTAAGTCAAAAGTTCAACCCAAAATTTGAAATGTTAATTATAAAGGAACTCAGAAAAAAAAATTAAACCAAATCACATACTATAATACGGAGTACAACATTGTAGTATTGAACCCCAAATTTGAAGCCTAACGAACGAACAGCTTAAAACCCAGTATGTATAACAATTACAATACATAGAATTAATAAATTAAATATCAACAAAAATCAGAAAATATTGAAACCCAGGATACTTGCATGCAAATTTGTGCCCATGTTTTTTGAAACTTCTAAGCTATGCCCTCAACTTATGTTTTGTAATTAACAGTGCTCACTCCGTTAACTCAACGTTAATAGATCTGATAAAAAGAGTTGCCTTTCGTGGGAGGGTAATTTCCCTTCTAAAATTCTAAGGTTTTTAGCTGATTTTCACCCTTTATAATTGATGTATTTCCCTAACATAAATTATGCATTGTCCTGCAAATAATGCATTTCCCTAAAATAAAAGGCGAAATTCATCTAAAAACCCTAGAATCTTAGAGGGAGAATTGTCCTCCCACAAAATACAACTTCTTTTAACGGATCTATTAACGTTGAGATAACGAAATGGGCACTATTAATTAAAAAACTTAAGTTCAGGGGCACAACTTAGAAGTTTCAGAAAGCATGGGCACAACTTAGAAAGGCGAAAAACTCAGGGGCATAGCTTATAAAAATCCAAAAAAATATTATGACTCTACTTCGACACTTTAAGCTTAAAGGAACAAAGGAATAAAGTGATAAGGATAGAAAATTCTAAGTCAAAAGTTCAACCCAAAATTTGAAATGCTAATTATAAAGGAACTCAGAAAAAAAATTAAACCAAATCACATACTATAATATGGAGTACAACATTGTAGTATTGAACCCCAAATTTGAAGCCTAACGAACGAACATCTTAAAACCCAGTATGTATAACAATTACAATACATAGAATTAATAAATTAAATATCAACAAAAATCAGACAATATTGAAACCCAGGATACTTGCATGCACTTAAAAATCTTTTCACATTTACTTATAGAATCAGATTAAACAAATTCATTGATGTCAACCTCTTCAATATATCCCACCTTCATATTTGACATGCACTAAAATTAAAGATCTATTTTAAATTACTAATAAATCAGGCCAAAAAAATTCATCATTATTAATTAATATGTAGATTGATAACAATAACCAGAATGAATTGAATCATATAAACTTGAGATAGTTTGATCTAACCTCAATCATTTTTAAGTAAATACTCCCAAATTAAAAATAAAATTAAAAGGTGGTGTAGATTTATAACTTGCAGATTTATAATTGCAGATTTGCAGAGAATTAGAGATGTGCTTGGAATTGGAAAAAAGTGATAAAGATCGAAGAATATGACTTCTGTTGAAGAACAATGTAGATTTTTTTTTGGGAGTAATTGGCAGCGACTGCCTTGCATTTTCTCTTTTTTGAAAGCCCAGGGTCATTCATTATTTGAAAGCCCATACTCATTCTTTTTGGGTTGACAATGGAGTTCACGTTTGTGATAAAATGGATTCTTTTTTTGGGTTGACAATAGTTACCCTTTGGCTGAATTTATTTTTGTTGGGATAAATTGTGATGTACTATATAGAAATTATAAATATAAATGGAGGATACTCTTTGGCTAGCTAAATTTTTCTAGAAATTTCTATATACATCTTGATGTAAAGTACATTCAAATTTATTTATTTATTATTTTATGATATTTTTTTGTCTATTTTAAAATTTAAAATTAGCAAAAATATTAAAACCTAGCTACAATAAAACACCTTTGGATGTATTTACCACTACGTGCATCCAGATGAATCGTAGACAAGTTGAAAATTTGTATGTTTGTCATTCCAGATTTATAAATTGATGTTGTTTTACAACTCTTCGTATTAAACGAATTTCCCATATATAATAGAAGCAAGTCTTTTTTTTTTTTTGGTTAGCATTTTCTATACATAGACTATTCAAATACGTGTTATTTTTTTTAATGATAAATCAAATATGTACACATTAATTCTATATTTTTTTAAATAGTTAATAATGAGTAAAGATCTTCTACATTTTTTAAGGGAAATGAATAATCTATTTTCTAAATTAATGGTTGAGGATGTATGAAGAGAGAAATAGAGAGTATTTTTAATTTTTTCTTAAATGTTAAATTAGGTGTCACAATAAATATGGAATAGGTAAGAAAAAAATGAACATGTGCCCTGCAAATGGGGTATTATGGCCGAAAAGATAAATTCAATGTCTGAAAAAGTTGAGGAATAGTGTTCAATAAAGATTTGGTTAAAATTTCACAATAATTTGTAACTAAGGTGATTTCTCACAAAAAGTGGAGTAATTAATGTAGTTTTGGACAAAAAAATCATAATATAAATTTATATTTTGCTTATATTGCTTGTTATATATATGATTTTAATTGTTTATGATATATAAATATATTCTTTTTAATATTGTTATATATATAAGAACTTTTACAACCGTGCAACGCACGGGCGCTAATCTAGTTAATATATATACTAAAAGAGAAGCAGCTAAAACAACATATGGCCATGTGTCAACTGTCAATCTCTCATTAAAAAATTCCCGCCCTTTTTCCTTGAACCTAAAAAAAGAAATTTTATATTCTATCTTAAAATACTTTTTACCTTTAGAACTATTATACATATTGATTTGAACAATCTATATATTAACTACTAGGGTATGACAGAGTAGACAGTTAATAAGAATTTTTTAAATTTCCACTTTTTACGAAAATATGTGCGAGAAATTGACTTTTTTAAAAATAGGAACTCGCCTAGCAATATAGTAGGTATTATTTAAAAAAAAACTATCTTATATAGTCATGGGTATAAACGAACTTCTATGGAATTTTATGAAACATATACCGATTATATGAAGTTTAATTTAATATTAGGAAAATTTGTCAAAAAAATACTTTAAAAAAAAAATGAATGATTGAAAACACGTGAGCGAACCTACACTTACTTTCTTGTATGTGCTGGTGTAGTGATAGCGTGAGAATTTTATTTTCAACTATATTATTGATAATATAGTACTAATTTTTTTTATATAAAAAAATGAAATATTTCACATAATTAATAAATTATATGTAAATTTTTACACTACTATTTACAAAGCTAATATTAATATTTCTAAGCGTGCATCGCATTAACAAGAAAATTCATAAAAAATCAGAGGGTCACAAAAATCAAAGGGCAAACAAGAAAAAAAATGAAAATAACAACAATTACGATTAAACCCTAAAAAACCATTTTTTTGGGAGCATGAACACATCTACAAAATTGATAAACTGACTCAGTTAACACATACTCAAATTAACCCAATAAATTAAACTCGACTTAACATACTGGATCTAAACAAACATTAGTAAAATAAAGGAAAAACCATAACGAACTTACCCTTGTAGAACAAATTAGGGTTAAAAATGAATTGAAGAACGCAAGACCGAAATCGCAAGAGTAGAATGAAATAAGGCCAAAAACGAAGATCACAATACCAAAATCGACAGAGTAGAACGAATTGGGGCCAAAAAATAAACCCTTCAAACTGGATCTCCAAAACAGAGAGATGAAGGAGAGAGAGAAAAATGAGAGATGGAGGAGATGTGGAGTTAGGGTTTGAGTGTAAGATGGAGGAGAGAGAGAAAAATAACGTGTGATGCTTGAAAATGAGAAAAATATTGAGTGATGGAAGTCAATGTGGAGAGATGGGCCAAAAAATAAACCCTTAAAACTGACTCATTAAAAAAAGGGGTTTTTAAAAATAAATGAAAATTAAAGTGGTGGGAGTAATTAAAAAAATAAGAGTCATTAATTTTGAATTTGTAGGGATTAAGGAGTAGTTTTAGAAAAAAAGTAATTAAAAAAAGGCACCACATTCCAAAAATGGTATGTGGCAATCTTTTAGTGATGAACTAAAAAGAAAATGATGCAATCTTTAAAGACGGAGGGACTATTAAGCTAAGCTTCTTCTCTTTGGTAGATGTTATTAGAACTCTTTCCCTTAATAATGCTATAAAGTTTCTCAATTCCCAAATTATAGCTACATTTTTTATAATTCCCAAACTACCGTCCACGTAGACGGTTAAAAAATTTTAATTTTTTTTTCAGGTTTAATAGGAAACCGCTACTCCCTGTAGCGGTTTTACTAAATAAAACCGCTACTGGGAGTAGCGGTTTCCTATTAAAATTAAACCCCCCTTCCTTTCTTTTCACAGTAAGGGTTTTTTTTTGTTTTTGTTTTGATGCATTTGTTTTGGAACTCTTTCCCTTAATAATGCTATAAAGTTTGTCAATTCCCAAATTATAGCTACATTTTTTATAATTCCCAAACTACCGTCCACGTAGACGGTTAAAAAATTTTAATTTTTTTTTCAGGTTTAATAGGAAACCGCTACTCGCAGTAGCGGTTTTACTAAATAAAACCGCTACTGGGAGTAGCGGTTTCCTATTAAAATTAAACCCCCCTTCCTTTCTTTTTACAGAACCAAAATCATTCTTACTCAAAACACGCGAGACCACCGCTCATAAATCATACTCCACCGCTGCCTGCGCCGCTGGACCACCGCTGCCGCCTCCACCGAAAGTGTCTCACCGCCGGCGCACCGAAGCCACTCCACAGCCGTTGCCTCCACGGATTTCGCTACAGTAAGGGTTTTTTTTTTGTTTTTGTTTTGTTTGTGTGAATTGATTCAATTCTATTATATGCTAAATTATTATGTTATTTGGGTTGTGAAGTGGTAGAATAAATACTTGTAAATTGTTGTGTTTATTGCAGATTTTTCCCAATTATGGGTGTAACAAAATCAATTTTTTTTAAAAAAACCCCTGCACATAAACCGCCACTAGTAGTAGCGGTTCTCTGGAGAAAACCGCTATTGGTAGTAGCGGTTCTCTGAAGAAAACCGCCACTACCAAGTAGTGGTTTTCTTCAGAGAACCGCTACTACCAGTGGCGGTTTTTTTGGACTCCGCTACTGGCAGTAACGGTTTATCACCAGGAATTTAAAAAAAATGTTTTTTTTTCCTAGGCTGACGTGGACGGTATTTTGGGAATTAATAAAAAAGTCGCTGCAAATTGGGAATTGGGCACATTCATAGCATTATTGAGGGAAAGAGTTTTGTTATTTATTTATTTATTTATTATTTTTTTTTTTTTATAAAAAACCTTAAACATATTTGCCATTTCTCTTCCTCCCTCTTCTGCGGGTCCTTAGTCCTCGCTCATGCCACAACTATCTTCTACGGTTTCGAAGTTCGTTCTGCAGCACTCCATCTTTCTGAGACGGGCCTGCAAATCTGCAATAATCCTCCTTGAATGGCGATGAATCCTTCGTCACTGCGCCTCGGCCGTTCTAGCGGTGCTTATGGCAGCCTTGACGCTCTTAATCGTGTTCTCTCCGATCTCTGCATCAAAGGAAATCCCAAGGTCAGTATGAGAATTTAATATTTTTGATAGACTGCAGAGTTGCGATGAGTTAATTGAATTTGTTTGAGTTGTATGATAAAGTTACTAATCTGATATATTTGCTTAGAGAAGCAATGATTCTATGAGAATAGTGCCTGTAAAATAAAAAGATACTATGACCACTGTGATTTGTAAGTTGTAAGCTTGTAACTGTTTCTACTGCTCTGTGTTCGGTGTGACGATTGTAAAATTTGTTTTTTTTCCTTATTAATTGAAGTCTGGGGTTCTTTTAGCATAATTAGCTGCTAATATGCTATAGAGATGATTGCCTCGACCAAATTTGATGGATTTTCTGATTCCTGCCTATTAATTGAATCTTGCTACTATATATAGGAGGGTGCATCATCTGCTTTGAGGAGACACATTGAAGAAGCGGCACACGATCTTAATGGAGAAGCATTTTCACGCTTCATGGATCAGCTTTATGATCGAATATCAAGTCTCCTAGAAAGTGGTGATGTTGCTGAAAATTTAGGAGCATTAAGAGCTATTAATGAGCTTATAGATTTACCTCTTGGAGAGAGTGCCTCTAGAGTTTCAAGATTCTCTAATTACATACGAACTGTTTTTGAACTGAAGCGTGAACGTGAAATATTAGTGCTTGCCAGTAGAGTGCTTGGCCATCTAGCCAGGGCTGGTGGGGCCATGACGGCTGATGAAGTTGAACACCGGGTATGGAGCATATTTTTTTGGTTGTTTGATACCTTGGAACAGCAGTAACTCTTTTATTGTTGTTTAATCAGATAAGAAATGCATTGGACTGGCTGCGTGCAGATCGAGTTGAGTATCGTCTTCTTGCTGCGGTTTTAATATTGAAAGTAAGTTTATCACACTCTTCTAGCATTTTGGAATTAATAATTGGAACTTAAGCTTCGAAATGGCCGGATAAGCTACAATAACGATATTGGGTATCTGTGCTGTGGCTGGTTCTTACTTATATTTCATCTCTTATTTGTTTTGAAAACTTATGTTATGGGGCATGATATTCGCAGGTAGCTGTAAATTTTTGTGTGTATGATTATTATTATTATTATTATTATTATTATTATTATGTTATGGGGCACAATTCTAGCCTTGCATTTAGATGCTTCTCTAAGATATTGTGAAAATGATTTATCAATTTGGTATCTCTTCCTTGTAGAGATATGTAGGTGTAATCTTTGTACTACTCCTTGCACTAAGGTTAAGAGGTTTTGAGTTAAGTTTGATTTGAACCAATAGTTGGATATTTCAATGGACAATGCTCTTTTCATAGGATCATTTAATGACCAAAGTTATGGGAGTTTGAGAAAGAGGGGGAGAGAGAGAGGCTTTGCCTTCTCATCCAAAACCCATACCTCCCAAAAGCGAACCCTATTTTCCATTTTTCACTCTTCTACCTCCGGTCCTCCGCAACATTCATTTGTAGACTATTTATCTTGCGATTTGTGAAGATATTATTGAGATAATGAATGGTTTGGTCTGATTGGTTTTACTGTTAGCTCATATTTTAAGTTTTTTATTTAATGTGTGGAGGATGGGACTAGGATAGTGGCTTGCATGCATGTGGATAAGAACAAAATCTCAAGTGGCCTTGGTTTTGTATCAGATAAATTATAAGATGTTAAAGATTTTTCTATGGTAACTTCTACTTATTCTATGAAGGTATTTTTTTGGCTATGAAATTACTGATTTAGTGATACTAAGATTTTGGTAATACAAGTTTTCTTTTTCTACCCATGCCATGGACCTACTAATGCCCATGAGTTGTTAGTTCAAAGTGGTTGTAGGAAGTGTTTATTTTGACACTTTGGCAAGTGGTTGATGAAGATTAATTTGATTTGATTTGAGTTGATATGCAGGTTTTTTTTTTTTTTTTTTGTTTGGGTTGTGAGAAGGCCTATCATGGTCTCTTGTTGTAAAAAGTAGAATATGGATAGCTTAGCTATAGGGATCAATGAGGGAGATTGGTTACGACACTTTTTAGAAGGTGTTTTTGGCCGGGCGCATCAAGTAGAATATGGAAAGCTCAGGCGGTTGGAAAATCGCATCAAGTTGGAGAGGCGCAGCATGGTCCTACGGTGCACCTCAAATGCTTTTTGGTGATGAGGGGTTGAGTTGGGCTGTGTGCATGTTTGAATACAATTTTTTTGCTTACCTTTCTTTGCTTACCCTTTGTGTGTGTGTGTTTGTGTGTGTGTGTGTGTGTGTGTGTTGGGGGGTGGAGGTTATTGAAATGTGATTTGTTACTTAGCAAAAAGGTCGAAATTAGTTTTTGATTTTTTTGTTGTTTTCCTTAGGATTGACCCTTTGAGGGCATTTCCTGTTGATGTATTATTCCTCTTTTCTATGTTTGATTAACTTTATTGGCATTTGCAATTGCTTAACATTTGAATGGTTTTGGTGTGCTGGTTTATATTTTTTAGGGTCCTGAATATATTTACTATGATATAAGTCTGCCATTATATGTGATAACGTTGTTCTTGTCATTGTCTAGGAAATGGCTGAGAATGCTTCAACAGTTTTTAATGTTCACGTACCAGAATTTGTTGATGCAATCTGGGTTGCTTTAAGGGATCCTTCATTAGATGTTCGAGAGCGTGCCGTGGAAGCATTGCGTGCTTGTCTTCGTGTTATTGAGAAGCGTGAGACGCGTTGGCGTGTACAATGGTTAGTTTAATTTTGCTTTTGCAAATTGCTATCAAGTGAAATTAGTTTTTGTTGTAGAATAATATGGTATTTTTTGGTAGAATGGTGATCTCTTTCTTGTTACCGGACATTTACCATTATTTTTGAGTTGCCTTTGACCGAAGTACTCATTTGAACGTGGTTTTTTGTTAAAACCTTAAATTAGTAGAACCGGGAAATGTAAGGTTCCCCCCCAACCACCACCTTTAACACATACAAAGCATATTATTCTTTTCTTTGTTTTGTTTCCATGCATTGTCTTGTTTCAATGAATGTACTTTTATGTAGCTTGTTATCCTATTTGGTCCTTCGAAGGGGAGGTTTCGGTTGTTTAGGGAACAATTGTGGTTAAAGTTTTATATATTCGGACGACCCCAAATGACTTCCAAAGTTTCAAGGTGAAAAACGAAACAAAAATTATGGACTTAAAATTAGAAATTGCAATCGGAGGCATAATTAGTTAGGGAATAAAGCAGTGCCACCATTTAGGAGTGTGATAACATTGCACCAAAGTTTGCATTTGGGGTATTTCTTTTGTAAGCCTTTGGAGTGACTGTGAAAGGGCCTTGGTTCAATAATGTGGTAATGGTTGCCATTGTGGTTTCTCGGCATAAGGAGATGATATGTTCATTGCATATTGCAACAAAAATTTAGCGTATTCTTGAATCCATTAAAAGTTTAAATCTATTAAGAGTGGAAAATATAGATATTGGATTATTAGGCCCCGTTCTTTTGGACTGAGTAAGACAGATTTGAACTGAAAATAACTTCAAAAGAACAGGGCCTAATAATCAATTTAAGATAAATTTTAAACAGCATGTAATATATCAACTAAATTATTGAGAGTTTAGAAAGCGAATTGAAAGGTAAGATATGATGAATTATGAATGCCAAATTGTTCTAAGGCCCTGTTCTTTTGGACTGAGTAAAACTGAACTGAAAATAAGTCCCAAGGAACAGACCATGCGTCTATTACGCATCCGGATGTGCGTAGAGGTAGGTGTATCGAAAAGTGTTTTATTGCTCATTTAACATAATTTTACTCATTTTTCAATTTTAAAATGAGCAAAAAAAATTATAAAATGACCAAAATTATATTTTAGTGCACCTTACACTTGATGTATATAAGAATGTCTAAAGAACAGGGCCTTAGTTACAAACATTGGCCGATACTGCAAAGTATATGTCGATTTGGTCATTTGGCTAAGTCTCATTCTATTTTTTTAGACTTAAAATGTGGAAAACCTTGGCGCAATAGGTTTATAAATTGATACGAATCGATCAACATTGTACATAGCAACCAAGTTTTTACACTGTGGTTAGGGCTATGTTTTTTTTGATGAGGACTATCTGCGTGGTAATGATGACTTTATTTGGATTTTGGATTGCCAATAAGTTCTGTAAGTTTTTTTTGGAATGAAATTTGTCTTTCTTTTTGTAAGTTTTAAAGATCAAGGCTTATTTTGACTATTGTTGTTTGGCATGCGAAGCCTTTTTTTTTATATATCTGGAATGGGTATGATAGGTAATTCATAACTTAACTTTATTAAACTACTAGTGTACCATTTTATGGCTTGCGTTTTGAAGCTATGCTTTGCATGGCTAGTAAAGGAGATGCTTTGGTGGATAATCTTCTTTAATTCAAGTGATATTAGGTGTTTAATTGATGTTTAGGGTTTAGTTTTACGCCTTGGGCGTAGGTGTGCCTCAAAACTAGGCAAGGCTTAGCCACCGTGATAGGCACGTGCCTGAGAGTGCCTTTAGTGAGGCATGCCTTTGTTGTTGTAGGAAAATAGCTTAGTGTTTAAGTGATAAATTTAGGAACAATTGATTTTTTTTTTCAAGCAGATATTTACTTTGGCTTTATATGTATCTTTATGGTGCACTGCTCCACCTTGTGCTTTGCGCTTAGGCTCCAGGGTTCATTTTGCCTAGGTGCACCTTTAAAAAAAAAGGTTATGGCTCATGGCTTACTTTTCTATTCTTGGATTCAATTTGTTTGGCAAAATTGGCATGTGTTCTTAGCTTTGTTTGGGATGAGTTATATACACCTTGGTCTGGTAAAGGTTGTGTGTGACATAGGAAATGACAGAAATAGGGTGGATCCATCACCAATATTATTCAAGTTTGGGATGAGTTGTATCATTTGTTCAAGTTTCTAGACAAGTGTTGTAAAATTAAGGCTATACTAGGGGAGAGTTTAGCTACTCAACACAAACTTTTAGTTATCACTGTGAATGTTTGTTTAAATTCAAGCCCTCTAAAGAGGGTAAATTTAGTGGTGAGCCAAAAATAGTTTGTGGAGTCCTAAAGAGGCTAATGTTAAGCTGCTTTGCTCGGACTCTTCCCCTTCCCCCACCGTACCCGTGTTGACTCGACACGACCCCGGATATGGGTTGGACCCTTGAGAAGAAATTCAGACTCTTCTCCGCCGTCAAACCCTAGTTATGTAAATGAACAATTTTTTCTCAATTATTTGACTCGAAACATTAGGGCTTTTGTTTATGTGAATGATGCAAATCTTTTGGTGTATTTAATTTAGATTTTTGATTTCTCAAATGATCGAAACAAGCTTGGAGGAATTCGTTAATAGTGGTGATTGTTAAAGCCTTGGTTGAAGGAAGAAGATGAGGAGACACATTTTACGAGTATTTTTTAAAAATGCAACCTTGTTTTTTTTGGCAATGTACTGTATAGTTGTACTCAACAGTTATACTGCATTGTGGCCCACCTTACTCCACTTGAATTTTTTTAAATAAAGAAAACCTTTATTTTAGGTGGTAAAAAAAAAAGTTTAGGAATATATCAGACAAGTGTTTAGAATAAAAGCAATCCACTAAAACCATTCTCAAGCACAAATCCATGTCTGTTGGTTTAATCTTTCCATGGATGTTGTTCGGTGACTTTGGCACTTTGCATCTTTCTTTTTTGATCTCCAAGGATTAGTTAGTTACTAGAAAATACATAGTTTGTTGAGAATAAAAGTGAAGGTGGTACCTACAAAATTAAGCCGCCTTTAACATAGTGCCGATGTTTCTAGTTTTGATATCGGTACTTGTTTTTAGTTTTGAAAATATGATGGCCACTAGTAAAGTAGAAATAACATTTATGTACTTAATATTTACAAAAACTGAGGTGATTCTTTTTTTCTTGTTACATTGTGTTTGATACAACTTCAACAAAACTTGTTTATTGCATTCTTTGCTGAATCAACATCTTTAACTCTGATCCTCCAGATTTTGATAACAAAGTGCTTCCAGTTTGGATAGGAAAGTGTATATATTATTTATGCACATTCTTTTACAGGAGTTTTTATTTTTTTTTTTTGCTTAGGTTTTGTATATGATGCAAAATTCTTATTAAATTGGAAGATATGTTTATTAGTTTATAGAGTCATCCCTCATTTTAAGTAACTATTTCAGGTTTGAGACGCTTATGTGCATAATAAGCATGGTATAGTGTACTAATAGAGTTTAGTTGCTTATTTGTGACTGTATACATCCCATACTCTATTTTTCAGTGTCTTTTCATTATCTAGCTTGAATTTTCATGTCTGACATAGTATTTGTCATTATGTAGGTACTACCGCATGTTTGAGGCCACTCAAGAAGGACTAGGAAGAAATGCTCCTGTTCATAGCATACACGGCTCTTTACTTGCTGTTGGGGAGCTCTTGAGGTTGGTCAGATGGTGAAACTAAACATATTCAAATTTCTAATTGCATTTGATTGCCATGGTTTTAAGTTGGTGTTTTTCCTTTTTAGAACTTGATTTGGACTTTTTATTTGCTTGCTATTTTTAGACACATTTGGTTGGATTTGGGCGTATGGCTTTCTTTATCAGCTTTTACCAATAAAGTTTACCAATGTTTTCTCTAATAAAAGTTGTGTAGATTGTCAATGTGAAAATACTAATTTCTAGAATCAGCATATGAAAAAAAGATCACTTTATTTCTGATATATGTGTAGTTTTAGAAATTGCTAAAATATAATGATAAATGTGAAGCTCAATTTTTGGAGTATTACGTTACATAAATTAGGTAATATGCATGAAATATTTTTGACATTTTTTTTAATGGAGTATACATGTGAAAGCATGTATTTTTGTATAATAGTATAAGACTTTGATGCTTGATAAAATTTAGAAAGTGAAAATTAACTTTGTTTAAGAAAAAAAGTTTTTGCAAAGGGATGTTGCTCCAATGCCTCCAAGATAAAACTTAGCGGCTATGGAAAATATTGTGATTGCTTTTGAACCTATTTCATTTATGAGTTAAAGAAATTGTGGCTTTGCGTGGTAAAAAAATTATATAATCATTGTGAGATGATTTTTTGATAGGTTTCATTATATAATGATGAAATAATAATTAGTGGTGAGCAAAACCGGGTATCCGGTCTTTTTCAATGGGACTGGACCCGGAACCGGAGCCGACGGGTCTGAAATCTCCGGAACCGGAACCGGTCCAACTGGGTAACATGTTTCTGGAATTAGAACTGCAACCGCCGAGTACTGGTTCCAATACCGGGTACTCGGTTTTCTTTAATGGGTGTGAATTTTTTCAATTTCTTAAATTGAAATAACAAAATCGGTTTAATGGCCAACAACTACTCTACTACATATTTAATTATTTACCACTAAACATCTACAAAGAAAGTCTCTTTAAACACAAGTTTACAATATTAAAATAAAACATACAAGTTTACATAAAGTCATAAACATGCAAATTTTGAATGATAAAAAAGGGTTTATTATATTTTGGTTTAGTCAGTAGCCACTTCAGTACTTTACTATTTACAATTTGATAAAAGTATAAAACCTAAGTCAACCGGGTCAGGTACTGTGTACCCATCGATAACGGGTCCGGTACCGGGTACCCGAAATTGGAACTATTAGTCCAATTTTTTTCGAATCGGAACCAGTTGTGACTGGGTAGTAACTTTTGGATCCGGAACCGGACCCAGTTTAACCGGGTCTGGGTAATTACCCGCCGGTTCCTAACCGGTTCCGGATTCATGGGTGGGTACCCGGAACCGTTGCTCGGCCCTATTAATAATTGTCGAAGTAAAAGAATTTATATAAGGCATCAAAGGCGATAATTCATTAATGTGAATCTTTTGGAAAATTTTATGCTAAGTTGGCTGCTATGTATTCCATTCATCCGTTAAATGCCATTTTTGTTTACAAAACGAATGCTACTATGAACACTATTTTATCCACGATTTTTTTCCTTGCCCCTACTATAGAGGTCCCTCATTGGCGATGAAAGTTTGTTTCTAGTGGTGATTGTGCTGAATATTCCGATGCATGATGTCATTGTGAATCTTTTGCTCAAATTACCATTTCTTGTTCAAGTAAATTCTTGAGTTTGAATCTCACTCTCTTTGCACTCTACTTTGATCTTTTGCTTCATACTCCGTCCTTTATGCATGACTTCAGTTAGGATCCTTTTCGTTAATTAAATCTTTTGCTTCATACTCTCTCGGGCCATTTGTTTTGAGGGATAAATAGTATATAAGTCATATACTATTTTTTCTCGGTGTAATGCTATACATTTTGAGAAAGCAAGATGAAGAATTCATGGAGTGCTGAAGTATCACTAAGTATGGAAGCTCTTTTTTTGTTTTTAAGCAATAAATTGTCCTTGAGGGAAAATTTGTTTGCTTTAAGTAGAGCTATCAAATTGGTGTCTGATTGGAATCGCTCGTTTGCGTCTTGATGGGGAACTTGTACTCAAGCAAATAGTGTACAAGTTCCCCATCCAAGGCAAATAGTGTACAAGTTCCCCATCCAAGGCAAACAAGTGAAAACAAAAAGCATTCAAGCAAAAGCCATGGAAAGAAGATTTAAAGTGTAGATTGAAGATTAAGATCCAAAAAAAAAAACTGAGGTTCGAAGTGTTGGACAGAAATCAGCGAGCAACAAGGTGCAAGACAGTAGCGGCGTCTTCGGCGAAGTGGCAAATGGAAATCAGCGATGAGGAGATTGGACTCATTGGAGGCTGGAGGTGGAAGTCATAGAAGAGGACAATGAAAGGAAAAATTGAAAACCCAATTGTTCTCTGAAAAAATGTTGGTTTTTTTGGTCTTAAAGGTTTGCTCTCCTCTGAAATTGGAAACCCCCTGCTGTCCCCGATACTCTCCCCAAAAACCGTCAATGCTGTACCCAGAAAGTTAACAGCGTCCGTGGCACATTCCCAAGCCCTATCCGTACTGTTCCCACCCAATACTGGTGCCGGGGATGCGGGACGTCAACTGGGGGAGGTACTAGAAGTCAGATGCTCAGTGCTGTGTTTACAATTAATTAGTAGCCAAAATAGGTTTGCTTAGTTTGTTGGTGTAAAGTGTAAACATTACTTTATACCCTGCAAAAGAATAATTGGGGAAGTAGTTTACATGACTAGTGTTGCTTTGGTTGACCTCATTGTGGTTTGGTCCTGTTTAGATTAAGGTGCTATTTTTTCATCACCATGATTGCAGCTTACTGTTTTGATGTTCTTAATTATATTTTCATGCAGGAATACAGGTGAGTTTATGATGTCTAGGTATAGGGAAGTTGCCGAAATCGTCCTCAGATATCTGGAGCATCGTGATCGGCTTGTTCGCCTGAGTATAACATCACTGCTTCCTCGCATTGCTCATTTCCTACGCGATCGTTTTGTGACAAATTATTTGACGGTCAGTGAATCTAGGTGATATGATGTGTGCAGCATAGTTGAAGTAGCTTTTCAGATCATTATTCTGCTATATTTAATTGTTTATACAAGGCCATGTTTGTTTTTGTGACAGATATGCATGGATCATATTCTTGCTGTTTTGAGGATACCCGCTGAGAGGGCTAGTGGTTTTATAGCTCTTGGGGAGATGGCTGGTGCCTTGGATGGGGAACTTGTACACTATTTGCCGACAATAATGTCTCATTTGCGTGATGCTGTGTGTTGCGATATTCCTTTCCCTGCTTTTTTATTTATATTAATTTGATTCCTTTGTTCATCGTCTGATTTTCTATAATTTATAATTGGTTTATTTCTCCTAGATTGCTCCTCGCAGAGGAAGACCATCTGTGGAGGCTTTGACTTGTGTTGGTAACATTTCAAAGGCAATGGGCCCTAATATGGAGCCTCATATTCGTAGCCTCCTGGATGCCATGTACTCTGCTGGTTTGTCAGCTCAACTTGTAGAAGCCCTTGATCAAATTGCTATCAGGTTTGTTTCAAAAACATTGTTGTGGTTATATCTAGAGTTTCTGCAAGGCTGATCCATATTCATCTCATGTTGAACCTATGTGGCTTAATCAGCCTTGGGTTGAGGGTCAGATCCTTTTTCCTTTCTTTCAGCTAGACTAGATTGTTTACAGTATTAGAAAAAAAATTTCTTTTCAAAAACTTAACTGCCATGGCTACGTCTAGATTGTGTATTTCAATTTCGGTTGGAAAAAGCCCATTGGACATATTGCAGCAGCTGTGAGACTGTCCATTTTAAGCCATACGATGTTGTCCTCAATTGGCTACTATTAATCAAGGGGCTACTTCAATTATTTGCTTAATTATAAGTATAACTAGCTTTAACCCTGTGCCATGCACGGATTTTTATTTTTCTCAAAAAACAATTAAATATATTTGTATTCATCTATTTTCCCTCTTGCAAAGCATCATAAAATTGAAGGACATGAATCATGAAATTGAATTTAAAAAATTGATGATAGAAAAGCAAAATACATGAAGTGCAGAAGTGTAAATAATGATGAGAAATTGAAACATTTATGGGGAAAAATAGGAATACCAAGCAATAGAGAAATAGAGCAATTAATTATTTTTTTTCTAAAAAGGAAAAATCAAATAAATAGAAAATGATGGGAAGGATGATACATGGATGATAAACTGTTAAAGTTCCTGTTTTAAATATTTAAGTATAGAAGTATATAGATATCATAAATGAAAAAATGGAAAAGAATAATCTCACCTCTGGGTGGTTTGCTCAAAATAATCTCACCTTCAATTTATTCCAAAATAATCCCACCTTTATACCATGTCTTCTTAAAATGGACTTTATAACCCGAAACTTGTTTATCAGGTTACCTTCTTTATTTTCTTTTCTTTTCTCGTCCTTTTTTATTAAATAATAAACCGTTTTTTTTATACCATTTTCCTTCTTCCTGTTTTCTTCTTCCTCCTTCCTCCATCTTTGTTAAAATAAGCACCACAACTTATAAAAAAAATCCACAATTAGAGCTGCTAAACAATAATCATCTTGAATTTGGATTTTTCATTCAAAAGAAGTACTACATCTGTTATATTTATTGTTGATCAATTAAACCACACAATAGCAGCAACACCATTGTTGTTGATGTTTTGTTGATTGATTTGTGGCTTAGTGTTGTATTTCAAAGAAAGTTAAAAGCAACGATTGAGGGAAATAGGCGGCTTGGGACGGATTTAAGTTGTGGGTAGAGAAAGAGAGTGAAGTGGAGTGAAATTTGCCATTTTTGGGGGGAGAGGGAGAAATTGAGGGTTTGAAGGTTTTGTCCATGGAATGACAAGGCAAGTTGAAGAGCTGTTGAATTGTGAGAGGAGATCTTAAATGAGTCATATGTCTTTGTTGTCGGTGTTTCGCTTTCAATTCGCCCCTAACCCCTCTCTATGTTTTTGATTTATGGGCAAGTGTTTGAGATTTAAAGCAACATCTCAGATTTTTGGAGTAGTAGGAGGTAGAAGATGAAGCGGATTTTCCATATTTTGGGGATAAAAGTAATTGCTTTTCTGGAGATTGTTTTTGCAGAAAATAAAAAGAGGAGCAAGATTATGATTTTTTGTGTATTTTTTTTTAGTAATTGATTTGGGGATGAAAATTTGATGATGGTAATGTACAGGATTTCCCGGCCCCTCTCTATGTATTGTATTACTATATTTTTTTATTATTACTATTATTATTATTATCATCATTATTATTATTTTATTAGCAAAAAAAGAAAAAAAGATCTAGACGAATTAGTAGTTGACACGTGCGCTGTTCAACTTGCGAAACCGGTTACACATTGTTAGCAACAAGTGATGGTCAATTTTGAGAAGATAGCGTGTAAAGCTTTGATTATTTTGGAATAAATTGAAGGTGAGATTATTTTGGAATAAATTGAAGGTGAGATTATTTTGAACAGACCACCCAAAGGTGAAATTATATTTTTTTTCCATTTTTCCTATAATATACCCAACAATATATCAATTAATTAAATGCCTTTTTCGTAAAAGATTCTTCTTTCTTAACCCCCTTCTAATTCCAAATGGGAACAACATCTGGAAACAGAATGAGTAATATTTAGGATATACTTAGATGTATTTGTGTTAAGTTAAAAAATTTAATGAAGAAGACATATTTGTGCCATTAATTTTTCTTAATAATATGTAGGATTTGATTGAGCTGTTTAATTGAATTGATCGATATTGCTATTTCATAAATAATTCTTGATCATATGCAAAATCTTTTAGAAGTTATACAAGGTACAAAGTATTTTTTGTATTTGTTAATGAAAATTGGAGGGAGTGTTTTTAACATGAAAGTGTCACATAGCATTTCTGATTGATCCACAAGGGCGGCACGTCGTACATATGGGGGAGGGGGCGGGGGGTTGGGTGGGGGGTAACGTTCGAACCCCGCTCCTCAAGTACGTATGCAAGATGTACTTTGATGCCACTACACAACAAGTCAATAAGTCGATCCTTGGATAATAAAACTTGTTACTATTATTATTTTTATTATTATCATGATAGTCTCGCTTACTCTAGAGTGACTAAGGCTAAATAAATAAGAAATTTTAACCTTTGATTACATAACGCTTGATGCGTAGCTAATATAAGCTCTATAACCATGCATCGCACGGGTACTAATCTTGTAATCATAAAGACACTGCCTAAATAACAAAAATATATAAAATAAAAAAGCTAAAACTTAAAGTACGACCTTAATCATATAAACCATGAGTTGTAAATATATCTGATAACAATCTATCAAAATTTTAAAATTTTGACATTGGATGCCAATCAAATAATAGTAATAATTTATTATTAGTATTATTATTTTATTATTATATCAAATAAGAGAATGATAAAAGTAATCACTAAAGAGCGACAATTTATGTTGGGGAAGGTGAAGAAGAGGAAGATCTAAAGGTAGGGAAAACAAATTGTTGTATTAAAAAAAAGGATTTTTTTTTATAAATGACACATGGACAACTAACGATCATGTTTTAAATATTTAAGTATAGATTTGTTATTTATAGCCTTTAGTTTAACACTTTTTTCAAATTGCCCCCATTTGTTATTATAATTATAATTATTATTATTATTATTTTTAATTTATTTTTTTAATAATATACCAACTTTTTTCCCTAATAATTTTAAGTTATAACTTGCCACCCCTTTAGAAAAAATGTCAAAAAATCCACTTTGTGGGGTCATGTTAGTGTTCACTTTCCTAAAATTAATGCTTGTGATAAAATTAGAAGTTTTTATATAGAATTCAAGGCTTGTGAAATATTGGAATGGAAAATTTCAACAAATTCGCATAGAAAAGAAGATTGAAATTACTAGGAATACAAATGCAAATTTAGTTAATTGAAAATTACGACCTTCAAAATGGTCTTTTGAATGAATTTCATTTGGTGGTGGTTAATATTAATATTTTGGGATATAAAAGGTGGTAAAATAAAATAGAATTAACAAAAGCTGGGTAATTTGCAAAGCCTGGTGAATGTAAGGTGGAAAATAATAAATTTTCCTTTTTTTATATTTGTTTTTTATCCCTTCGCTGTAATATCTGATCTTTTTTCGTATTCCTGATTCCTTAGCATTCCTTCGTTGCTTCCAACAATTCAAGAGAGATTGCTTGAAAGTATTTCTATATCTCTTTCAAAAGCTCATCATCCTCAGGCGAGACCAGCTACAATTGGGCGAGGAAATGTGGTCAATACGCCTGTGCTGGTTTCAGAAGTCTCTGGCCCTGTTCATGTGCAGCTTGCTTTGCAGACTCTGGCACATTTTAACTTTAAGGTGTGTACCCTGCCATCTCCTAGCTCAGGATGCCATATTATTGTTTCCAAAGGTGGTTTTGACTTTTTGTATGTGTTCTAGGGTCATGATCTCTTGGATTTTGCCAGAGGATCAGTTATTGCCTACTTGGAAGATGAGGATGCAGTCACAAGAAAAGATGCTGCATTATGCTGTTGCAGATTAGTCGCCAATTCTATTTCTGGCACACCTTGTCAGTTTAGTTCTACTAGATCTATCCAAACTGGAGGGAAAAGAAGACGTCTTATTGAGGAGGTATTTACTATCAAATTATGTATGACTGCACAATTGTCTTTTCCTTGTATTTCTTAGACCTTTATTGCAACTAGAAATGTTTAGTTTTTGTGTTAAGTTGCTCGTGAGTTATGTTGGTCTTGCATGCTGTTATGTATGACGCTGTATGTTTTTTTGGCTGATTCATTCGAAGAAATTGATCGGTGAGTGTTAATTAGGCACTTTGAAATATGTTAGTGTTAGTCTTTGAAAAAAAAAACGGGAATTTGTTCGTGTTTGGGATTTATCAATAAAGGACACAACAGATTAATCCTTTAGTTATCAATAATCATTTAAGATTTACGAAATCAGGATCAGAAGGACTATCCTTAGCGCATCAGTTAGCTGAAACCATATTGCAGTTATTATTGTGTTTACGGTGATGATAGTAGCGCTGCACAAGTGGCATTTTGCTTGTGTTACATTGTGATCTAGAGTTTCATAATATCTGTACTGATTATACTACCTCTGCTATGTTCTTCTAATCTTGTTCTTCTTGGTTACTAAGGGCCTGTTTACTTAAGCTTAAATTCAATTCAGTTCACCTCTCAATTTTCTTCTCTTATAAAATATTACTTTCAGCTGTATTCAATTCAGTTCAGGATAGTTCAGTTCAGCTCAACTGTATTCAGTTGAAGTAAACAGGCCCTAAAGATACAAAAATGAAGGCTGGGAGATGAGGGAGTCTGAAATTTATCCTTTTTTTAATTTGTTTATTTTCCCCCCCTCTTTCCAGGAAAAATTGGTATCACAAGTGGCAACTCTAGTTGATTTTCATAAAGAGTCCCATTTGTTGGGCTTAACTTTAAATTCCTACTTGCATTTCTTTTTAGTTGCTCCATTTCATTTCGGCATAGAGTTTAAGGGTGTAGAAGTGTGACCCATGTGATATAAATTAAAAGTAGAAGACAGAATGATAAATGGGAAAAATAAAAGAAGAAAGCCCATGTGATAGAAATTAAAAGTCGGACCAGGGTCGGATTCGACTTGAACTGCCATCCCTAGTTGCGATGTCGCGATATGCGTTCGTCGTGGTTGTGAGCATGAGTTTTAATTTTAGTATCTTTTATGCTATTTTTATTTATCTTATATATTTATTTTATTATTATTATTATTGTTTTTGTTTTTATTATCATTATTATTATTTACTATTGAAATAATAAGTAATTTTTGTATGAAGTTAGCCTTAGGCATTAGGCCTATTTTATATTTGTATTGCCATGTACTACGTAGTGTACTAATTATCTACAAGAAAGTTTAATGTAACAAGATGGGAGAAAATACTTCACTTAAAAAAAAAATACTTAGACTTCGTTGCATGTATTTGAACTGTGGAAGTAAAGGGAATTAGAGAAGGTATCAAATTGGATTGTAAACGATTAAGATAAAAAGTAGATGAAAAAAAAGGAGAGGCCTACCTAGGGGTGATAATGAGCTCGGCTTGTTCGCGAACAGTCATGGCTCGGCTCGGTCAAAGCTCGGTCAAGGTTCGGCTCGTTTTAGCTCGGTCAAGGCTCGGCTCATTTTAGCTCGGTTCGAGTTCGAGTTCGGCTCGAGACATTAACGAGCCGAGCTTGAGTTGTGCTAAGCTCGGCTCGAAAAGCTCGTGAACAGGCTCTATTAACTTTTTATATATGTAAATAGTATATTATGTTATATAAATAAATTTATTTATTCTAGGTATATTATATATATGAATAAATTAATAGTCTTATTGTTAAATATTAGCAAAAAACAAACATCTTAAAAAAAAATAAAATAGAGAAAACATATAAACTAAGAATAATATTGGGTGAAACTGTTCGTGAAAAGTTCGATAAGAGCTCGGTCAACGATTGGTCAAAGCTCGGCTCGATTATGGCTCGGCTCGTCAAAGTTCGAGCTCGGCTCGAGTTCGACTAAATTTAAATGAACACAAGCCGAGCTAAGCAGAGCTCGGGCTCAGCTCGTTCAATAATCACCCCTAGGCCTACCTATGAGATAAATAAAATAAATTAGAAAAGCTAGCTATCACCAACCATGTGTTAATTTATTTGAAAAGGTAGATAACTTTTTTACCCTCTCTCTTCTCCCTATTTTTTTTCCTACTCTTTCTCTCTCGTATACCTTTTTTCTTTTGGTGAACGATAATGGCAATGCAGCATTTGCTTTTCTTTTTCTTTCTATTAGCAAAAGTGAATCCCGAAAACATTAATGCTAAAATTGATCACTGTGACCAAGCTTAGCAAGTTGTATTAGAATAATCGGGCGAATCCACTGTGTATCCACAATATTCGAAAAACTAGCTACAACTCGGGAAATATCGTTTCGGCAAGATTGAAATCCACTGTGGTGCGGTCGATTCGTGACGGTGCGGCCTGGTTTTTTCCACCATGAGTGGAGGCCTTTTGGATAGGACTTCGGTCTGACGTTAAAAACAAACCTTGCAGGCTATGACCCAGAGAGGATAGTATCTACTAGTGGGCTTTCACCTAAGGATAAGGGTGTTGTAGATGGTATTAGAGCTAGTACTCATTTCAGTGTCTTGTAATGCCTTCGAAGACACATGCTCTAAAGGAGGGGAGTAGGTGCCTAAGATCTTTGCTATCCCACATTGAAAGTCGAGGAGAACGAAACTTTCTTTATATTGAGGTGGATACCTCAACTTATTAGAGGCTTTTTGGTTAGGAGTAGGACTTTAGTGCTACATCAAAGCCAAAAATTGTGGGCTATGACTCAGAGAGGACTATATCTATTAGTGACATCCTGTTCACCCAAGGATAGGGGTGTTACAGTTAATCTAATGTTATTGGTTTGAATGTTTTTAGGTCCAAACTTTATTTTGGCATTCAGGATCTTCATTTTGATTTTGTTAGGGTTGGCTTGGGGTTCAACTGGGTTCTCTTTTTAAGACCAATTTAAATTTTTTCTATTTCATTTTCGATTTGTATCTTATAGAGAAGCTTTATGTTATTGGTTTGGCTTGAGGCTGAAGAATTGATTGAATTTGCTTTGATTATGACTCATGCTATGTTTCTAATCATATCCTTGATAGAACCTGTTTTCCCCCCTCATGGGGACACTATTCCTTTACTGATTCAAAGTTTTATACTAGGTTGCACTGAGTCGGGAATGGGTTAAAAAACGAATATGGGTAGGGGGACTGAAAACGAAAAATCTAAAAATTAATAACATGAAGAATCAGAATCTTCCCCAATACGGGGATGATTTGGGTTCGGGGACGGCTACCCATATGAAGTACCCATGCTACATAGTTTTTATATGTAAGTATATGGCCAATATAGGTATGTATAAACCACATAATATGAACATTGGGCCATTGAACAATATTTATTATTCAAAAAGGATATTATCTATTATCTAAATGAACATCAAATAAATTTATTATCCAAAGTAAGTGAGCTCAGGGCAAACATTGGGTCAATGTACATCATTCATTATCAAAAAGAAAATTAGTAATTATAAAAAATAACAGTGCCACAACTTATAATAAACATTACCCAATTTAAATTGGAAAATTTTCTATAGTTATGTGGATAAATGCCGAAACCGTTAATCAAAACTCAAAAGCTTATATTTTACCCCAAACTAAAAATAACTCTAGTATGGTTAGAAAATTCTAAATTTTAATTTTTTAAATTGTAAATCTAATTAAGTAGTGTTCAATAATTTCCAGTTATCATTGCTGCTTTTTTGTTGTAATTTGAGTGAGGCTGCGTGCATGTAATTTATTGAGGACAAGTTTTAGGAGAAACAATAGAGCTGTAACACGGAGGAGCATGGTTTGAAAATATGGCAGTAGTTGTGATTGTGGTAATTTTCAAGGCATCTTGGTATCGAAGATGATTTGGTATAATGCTCGGTCTACTTTAGAAAACCTATATGATGCAAAAAATATTGGAGCATTGGATTTGGAAACTGATAATTATTCTTTCACGCCATTACATAGGCCTCTTATTCTTAAAAGACAGGTTGATTTGAAGACATGCATCTATACATTTATTAGGTGGGTTAAGAGGGTTGTTTCAACTATTTAATTATACTCCCCTCTCCCCGGTTGCGAAAGGCTATAGCTACAAAGTGAGACAATTTCTAGGTATTAATTAACAAACTCCCTATTCAATTTGTTGGGATACAATCATCTGGAATTGTACTTTACTACTTAAACTACTCATTAGGCTGCAAATTAAAATATATTCTTCTCTCCTATTCTAATGGCTTTGGAATGAATGTTGATAGTAGTTATCATATTATGGTAGGAATTTAGATGCACTCAGGCACTCAGAAGAATCGTATACATAGATTAATAAGTATCAATAAATAGATTTAGAATTTCGACCTTTGATTCGTGATTTCCATGTATTGCAACTATCGAGGATCCAAGAGCCTCAAGTGTTGATCGAAATCCCACGTGTGCTAGTACAAATGAGAAAAATCACTATCATTCTCTTACTTTTTAGGGAGAAAACTAGAATGACTAATTGTGAGGTTAGGGTTTATTTCTCTCGGTAACCATTTACAGCAAAACCTTTGAGGAAAACTCGCATAGGCACAAGTCTAATAAGTTATCTTATATAGCTTTTTAGGATGTATCAAAGCCTAATCCTACCAATATCTTTCAGTGCCTTTGGTCCAATCTTGTGCTATATTGTGTGATCTCATAGGATTAAGTTAATATTAGTTGTAAGCCTAATCATATTGGACTACCAATAAAACTCAGTAATTATATAATATAATCCTAATTATATTTAGTAATTGCACAAATTGACTGAGGGCATAATTCTTTCAATTATTGGAATTGGGTGTAGAGGGAATAAAAATTAACTGAAAGTGTTATGGTAGATAGCGAAATGCTGATTTTCTTGAAAGAAAACAGCCAAACATAATATAAAATTATAAACCATTAACTTTAACATACTAATGAGGGAAAATATCTTAAATCTCATATAATAGCAGTATAGCCCTACTTGAATGGGCAATTTTAATGGTTTGTGGCGTCATGGTTTAATATCAAAATGGTGGAAAGCTCACAAATGTTTACATTTTGGTCAAGGTGTGATTGTGCTGTTGAATAACAGAAACGATTTGCAATTGAATGTTATTCATTTGTTTTTCCCACCCTTTTGTAGATTGTGGAAAAGTTGCTGATGGTTGCTGTTGCGGATGCTGATGTTAGCGTTAGGCTTTCAATTTTCCAATCTTTGCACGAGGGTGGAGGTTTTGATGATTTTTTGGCTCAAGCTGATAGTCTAAGTGCAATTTTTGCTGCTCTAAATGATGAGGTAACATTTAAACTGTTATGAGATCTTCGTGGATTGCAATGTCACGAAACTGTTTTGCTACATTTTCTTAAAAATTATTGAAAAGCTTTTCTGCCAATTTCCTGCCCATTTTTACTGCAAGGCAATTAGATATATTGATATCATGAGGTGCTGTACATTATTTGTGTTGTGCTGTACATTATTTGTATCAATATGTGATGATGTTTTTCATGAGCACTTGTACAATATGTAAAAGTTGTGGTGATTTAGACATTTTCTCTTATTTTGATATTTTATCTTCGGGAATTGGGTTGTAGAAGTGGAGCTGTGCACTGTGTGAAGCTTTCAGTTGTTTTCTTATATTGTTCTTTTGTAATGAAAAAGCTTGTTTCTGGCTTCCATATTTCAGATCTTTTACTTCGTGATGGGTTGAAGGCACTAAATTTTCTTTTACCGCCTTGACTTTTCAATTATGATTGTCACCTAATTGGTTTCTGTCCATTATATTTAGTCTTTTTTTTTTGGTTGCAACACTTTCCTTTTTTAGTGTGTCAAAAAAGTTGTAATTTGCAACTTCTTTTGTTAGCTTTATGATTTCTCTCTCACCTATCCTTTCTTGTGGACACATGGGCACATTTTCCACCATTCAATCTCTCTTGTTCTCTCTCCTCCTTGCATAGTCATTTTGAATTCCTTTCATCCTGATCATATTGTAGATAGAAGTAAATGGAGGATTGATTTTGTTTTTACTTGTAAAATTGTATGCAAGTTCTTTTTCCTAGGTTTTTATATAAGTTAATGAAGCCATAATTACGGTTCAACTACTTTTACTACAGTAACAAATTTCAAGTGCATTTTTTCCATAATAATGTTGAGTAAATCTTGGTCATATTTCCTTTATATTGACTCTTAAGTCGTGACTATATTTGCGACATTATCAATACCATAGCAAGGGGAACCATGATGGACATTTTAGCCCAGTAAGAGGTAGTTAATAACTTAATACCTATGGACTGACTCGGCTGATATGATACATTGCGGCCAAGATTTTACACCGTGGTTTGAAATACTTGATTAGTGGCTGATATGATATATATGTGTGTGTGTGTACATATATATATATATATAGGGTTGGGTTCCGGTGAGAAATTTCTTATCGTGAGAAATTTGAGAAGAGATAAATACATCAACTATAACCTAGAGGTACATTGATTAACAACTATAGTTACATTCAAAATATACTATAAATACATTAAGTAAAAATACATTGATTTTATGCCACAGATACATTGACTCCAAACAATAGAAGGAGTAAGGAGGGACAATCAAATTTAATCTTAATCATTAATTTGTTGATCATAAGGCTGTGGTTGCTTCTCACCCTTCTCACCAAAACTACATTTCTCACGTGAGCTTACTTCTATATATATATGGGTTGGGTTCCGGTGAAAAATTTCTTATTGTGAAAAGGTGAGAAAGAGATAGATACATCAACAATGACCTATAGATACATTGAATACCAATATAGGTGTAGGCTCATGTGAAAATTGTAGTTTTGGTGAGAAGGGTGAGAAGCAACTACAACCCTTTGATCAACAAATGAATGGTTAAGATTAAATTTGATTTTCCCTCTTTACTCCTTCTATAGTTTGGAGTCAATGTATCTATGGTATAAAGTTAATGTATTTTACTCAATGTATTTATAGTCTATGTTGAATGTTTCTATAGTTGGTAGTCAATGTACCTATAGGTCATTGTTGATGTATTTATCTTCTTCTCTCCTTCTCACGATAAGAAATTTCTCACTGGAACCCTATATATATATATATATATATATATATATATTATAGGGTCAGAATCATGTGAAAATGCTTGTTAGGTGAGAAGGGTTGTTTAAGTGAGAATCAATCTAAAGCGTCGATTTATTTTGATCTAAAGGTTAAGATTTTATGGCCTAAACTTCAATTTTTTAATTGAAACAAAATAGGGAGAAAAAAATTAAAAAAAATCCTAATTACGTGGACTTTTTTTTACCTTATTAAAAATTGTTTTTTTTTTAATATTTTTAAATTTAAATTTTATGTTTTTTCCTTGATTTATTGTAATTTTAAAATAAAAGGATTTGGATAAATTGTGGTGTAAATTTAGATCTTTGATTTGTAAACTTCGAAACTTGGTTGACAAATTCTGAGGATGGCTTTTATAATTTAATTTAGACCACATTTTTTATAATTTAGAACATGACTCATACATTTTACAACACGACTCATAAATTTTAGAACAAATGTATATATAACTTAATATTCAATTAAAAAATTGACAACTACAAATTTAGATCATAGTTCATAAAATTTTGAACATGTCTTATAAAATTTAGAACATATGCATATATAACTTAATATTAAATTGATAATTACGACTCACTAACATTAAAAAAAAAGTCAAAATTAGTAAGTGTATAAAATTTAAAGTTTACATTTGTAATGGGGAGGAGAAACTTTTTACTTTTAATTGGGGCAGTAAAATTTAAGGTTTTTTTTTTTTTTTTTTTTAATTTTTTTTAAAAAAAAATTTCTTTAAATTTTAGGATTAAAATACAAGATTAAAACATATGTACATGTAACTTAATATTCAATCAAGTCGAATGAAATTGACAATTATTTAGAACGTGGCTTACAAAATTTTGGACATGACTTATAAAATTTTGAACATAACTAGATAGTATGGGAACAATAGAAATATAAGATAGATTTTTTTTAAAAGGTAACATAATTTTTTAAAAGGAATGATAGATTTTTTTAATGGAAAAAAAGAATTTTTTTTTTATTTAAAAAAACAGAAATATACTAATCAAATAAAATTACAAGATTTCCCTTACTAACAAAAACAAAGATCAAACATCAGCCTTCGGATCTAAAAGTGTCGACGATGCAGATTTATTCTCACATAAAAACCTTTCTTACCTAAACAACCCCTTCTCACAAGATCCTAATCCTGTATATATATATATATATATATATATATAAAAGGATCATATGAGAAATGTGCTCTCGGTGAGAACCATGAGAACTTCTAATCTCAGCCTTTGATTTAATAAAATTTGATATGAGTTCATTTTTCTCACATGCTTTCCATTTCACTATCTCTCCTCTCTTTCTGCTTCTCTCCAATCTCTCATCTCTGCTCTCACCATGGATGCATCTTCAACTCCATCAATCTGCTTCTCTCCAATCTCTCACCTCTCCTCTCATTCTGCTTCTCTCCAATCTCTTATCAGCGCGACACGAAACCAGCCACCGTCTGACACCGGGCTTCTACCTTCGCACAGATGCATAAGCGCACAACCGCAAAAACCAGGATACCACCAGTCCTTGCCCACCAGCCACCGACGGAGGTCGATTCGTCGCCCCTGCATCGCTTGAAGCTTTAATGGAGGATAGCGGGCAAACTGGCTTGAAGAATTCAAATCAATGGAGAACTGGAAATGATAGCTTGAAGATTCAAATCAATGTGAAGTTCTCCAGTTTGAATTAAATTCTCCATTGAATCGAAGTTTAATTCGAACTGTAGAGTTTAATTATACAAAGATTGGCTTCATTTGTATACAATTTTACAAAGAAAATCAGTAATTACACGAAGATTGTGTTCAAAGTTTAATTATACGAATATTGTGTTCATAAATTAATTTGAACCGCAAAGTTTAATTCGAGCTGCAAAGTTTAATTCAAATCTGATTGATTCGAAGATGTGTATACAATTTGCTCAACGAATAAGAGAGTATACAATCTGCTCAACGAAAAAGAAGAGAAGTAGTAAAAGAGTTTAGGAACTAATTAATGAAAAGAGTACAATCTGAGACCTCAATCCTACAATCTGAGATTAATTCAGTAGATGAGCTGTAAACCTTATGTTATGAGTGGTAAACTTTAGAATCTAAAGAAGAAAAAAAATTGAACCTTAAATTTTTGACAGAATCTGAATTTTTTTATATAGAATCTGAAAATTATTACATAAAATCTCAGAAGAAACTAGTAGAATCTGAGAAGAAAGCTATAGAATCTGAGAAAAAAATGTAGAATTTGAGACTTAGAATCTGAAAAAAAATAAATCAGAATAGTGGTTCTCACGGTTCTCACTGAGAGAGGGGTTCTCATATGATACTTATATATATATATATATATATATAGAAGTAGGCTCATGTGGGAAATGTAGTTTTGATGAGAAGGGTGAGAAACAACCAAAACCCTTTGATGAACTAATGAATGGCTAAGATTAAATTTGATTTTCCCTCCTTACTCCTTCTATATTTTGGAGTCAATGTATCTATAGTATAAAGTAAATGTATTTTTACTCAATGTATTTATATTCTATGTTGAATGTACCTATAGTTGGTAGTCAATGTACCTATAGGTCATAATTAATATATCTATCTTTTTCTCACCTTCTCACAATAAGAAATTTCTCACTGGAACATATATATATATATATATATATATATATATATATATTAGGTGAGGATCCTAAGAGAACCTCTTTTCAGTGAGATCCGTGAGAACTTTACTCTTAGCCCTTGATTTTATATAATAAAAAATCTCATCCCTTGATTTCCCCCCTTTCTTTTGCATTGCTCCTTCCTCCTGCTATTTGACTCCCAGCCAAGTTCAAGCCATGACATCAGTGGCGGCTGACCACCACAAACGCAGCCAGCCGCCTGCCAAAACCGCACCCCACTCAGATAACGCCGCCATCTCCATCTCCACCGTCATCTTCTTGAGGATCTGTAACATTGCTTACCCTAGCCTAGATAACGCCGCTAAAACTGCACCCCACCTATAAAACGCCACCAAAACCGCACCCCACCCAGATTCAACATTGCCAATGGATTCAGATTCTACTTTGAGATTAGTGATTAGTTGAATATTATTGAGTGATTAGTTGTTTTATTGTTAGAGATTCAAGCCCGTCGAAAGCTTAATTAGGGAGAGCATTCACCTCTCGAAAGTGGAATAATGTTGCCGAAGAAGACTTGAAAATGTGGCCCAACCAAATTGTGGTTTGGTTCAGGCTAATCAGCACAAGGACTCAAGGAGTGAAGTTAACTAGCTTAGGGGGTTTGTTCGAGGAACACCCATTCAATGCCTCTCTAAGATGCCAAGCAACAAATATTATATAGCAATCTCTTTTAATGAAAATAATATGGTCTTGCGTAAGACCCTTGAGGCCCAATCGTGGATTGGCCGAACTAATCTGCACAAGGAGCGAAGTGAACTAGCATTGGGGGTTTACCAAGGAATGCCCCCCCCCCCTCCCCAATCCATTATCATGCTTTCCTTTATAAGCTCATTTATCTTTGTAGGATCCATGGCACGTGGCCCCAACATTATTAGCTCTATCATGCTTAAGCCTATTTACCTCTTTTACCACTTTGCCCTTAGTACCACCTTTTAGTATTTTCCTTGAAGTACAAAAGAACATATTCTTCTCAATCCTTTGTTGCTGCGTTACTATCTAATCTCCTTCCAACCCCCACATGTCTCCACAAATGTTAATTGATTCATCACTGGTTCCATCTCCTAGCTCATAGTCGGAAACACTAACCCCCCGGGGAAGAAAGGGCTATATGTAGCATGGAAAATAATAGCGGTCGCGTTGTCGCGGGAATCTCTTGTAACGGCAAAAAAGAACGTTTCGCGGATGGCGCGACGTGAATTATATCAAAAAAATCACATAAGCTCAATATTAAGCTTTTTCAATCTTCATTCATTCTTATTTGTTTTCGTATTACATTATGTAAAAAAAATAGTATTAGTTATTATTATTAAAATTAAATAATAATCCAGCTTATTTATTAAAAATTTAACTATTGCAAAGTACAAGTATGACTTCTCTTAGCCTTTTCTTCTTTAATATTAATTATATTTTATAAAAAACGGGGAATTCTTGCAAAAACGCGTTATAGAACGGGCGTGTTACCCTTACGGAACGCCATTGCGCCGATTTTTGTGTGAATTCCAACTCACAGTGTTATAACGACATTTCGCGTATCGGCAACTCAGAAACAAGTTACAGAACGGCCGTTACGTAATGGAACGACCGAGTTTTACTATCTAATCTCCTTCCAACCCCCACATGTCTCCACAAATGTTAATTGATTCATCACTGGTTCCATCTCCTAGCTCATAGTCGGAAACACTAACCCCCCGGGGAAAAAAGGGCTATATGTAGCATGGAAAATAATAGCGGTCGCGTTGTCGCGGGAATCTCTTGTAACGGCAAAAAAGAACGTTTCGCGGATGGCGCGACGTGAATTATATCAAAAAAATCACATAAGCTCAATATTAAGCTTTTTCAATCTTCATTCATTCTTATTTGTTTTCGTATTACATTATGTAAAAAAAATAGTATTAGTTATTATTATTAAAATTAAATAATAATCCAGCTTATTTATTAAAAATTTAACTATTGCAAAGTACAAGTATGACTTCTCTTAGCCTTTTCTTCTTTAATATTAATTTTATTTTATAAAAAACGGGGAATTCTTGCAAAAACGCGTTATAGAACGGGCGTGTTACCCTTACGGAACGCCATTGCGCCGATTTTTGTGTGAATTCCAACTCACAGTGTTATAACGACATTTCGCGTATCGGCAACTCAGAAACAGGTTACAGAACGGCCGTTACGTAACGGAACGACCGAGTTTTAATTCCATGATATGTAGTGTTTATGAATAATGGGCCATTGTAGTGTATGTGGCTTATTTGGGACTTCTGAAACTTTTGTAGCTTCCTGGTCCTGTAGGTAGAAATAGAATTACCTGTACCCAACCTGACTCGATCCGGTCGACTGGATTAAGCTCTACTGTCGCTTCTTGTCCTATTGATTTCCTCACAACACCAAAATTTAAGCCTTTTTAGCTTTCTAGTAGTTTGTTGTGATTCGTTATTGCTTTAAGAGTTGTATTTTGTATGTGTTAAGTTGATTTGCATGAATTGATTTCAGGGCCGTTCTTGACAATTTAAGGGCCCTGGGCGAAGTCACACGTAGGGGCCCTATAAGTTCGGTTAAAACTCTGAAGTATTAAATATTGATTATTATTTAAAAAAAATTGAGAAAAATTAAATTAGGATTTTTTAGTTATACTTTCTATCTCATTGTCTTTGTCATGGACTCATTGTTGGGTGGGGTTTCTTTTGGTAAAGGGGGTAAAGAGTATAAAATGGAGCGAATATTTTAGCTTTAATAACAAAAGGTTATAGTTAATTAGAAATAAACAAAGGCTATAGGCCTACAGTGGTGGAGCTACATTATACTACGTGGGGTTCTTTGACTCTATTTGAATTTGAATGTAGGAAGTTTTATCTTGTATATAAAATATATAAATTGTTCCAAATATTTATCCTATAATCTTAATTAATTGAGCCCAAATGAATTTTATCAAATGTATTTTGACTCCACCAGTTTTTTTCCTGAACCCGTCACTATAAGGCTATGCAAAAGGAATATAATATTACTAAAACGATTGCGAATTATAAAAAATAAGATTTTTTTTGAGGTAAAATAAAAAAAAAGATTTATTTACCGAAATAATAGAAATACTAGTGAGTAGTAATGGTAAATGAGATAGTAAAGTGCGAATAGGAGAAAAGACAATAACAAAGAAGTACGGAGTAGTGGATTTCACCCTAAGTTGCACGGAGTCGGATTCGGGGTCAAAAACAGGGACGGGGACAGAAAACGGTAAAATTAAAAATTCCAAAAACGGGTACAGCTTGGGGATGGCAAAAAAATATTTAAAAAAAAATTAAAACTAATAATTGTAAAAAAATCACAAATACAAAATTAAAAGAGATTAATTTCTTGTCTTGAGAAGTCTTAAACAACCAATTATAGAGAAGATGCAAGAACAAATTCGAAAAGAACTGAAGCAGAAAGATAAGAATTCAAACAACAAAATAAGGGCTTCGAAGTCGAAAAAAAAAGAGAGAAGAAAGAAAACTCGAAGAACATGGTGGTTGGGTGGTGGCTGACCATTGGTAGCGTGGTCGAGGACCGCGCTTTTAAAGCTATTGGTGGTTGTGCTGGAGTCAGAGCAGATGCGTGAGACTTAAAGGAAAGTTTGAAACCCTAATCCCCAATTTAATTTTAAGTAAAAGTGTTAGCCCTTTATCATAATTTCTTAACCTTTATTTTTCCTCTTAATAAAACAGCAGCAGCTTTGGGGGCATCCCCACCCCCAAACCTAGCCGTCCCCAAAACGTCCCCACCCTAAACCCCCCTCCCCGAAACGACTCCACCCCAGCCGTCCCCGACCCAAGCCTTCCGTCCCCACATCTAACTAGCCGTCCCCGCACCGTCCCCGGTACGGATTCGGCCACCAAATTGCCGACCTAGTGTTTCCTAGAATTTTCACCCCTTAAAAAGAAGAAAATTGGTGGATTTCAATTTTGATCTCAATGAGGTAAGTCCTCAACACACCCCCCAAAAAAAAAACAAAGGGGAGTAATGGGATTTGATCCTGTGAGGAACAGCGAAGGAGTACAATTACTAACGACACAAACCACCGAACTACGCTAGAGTTTATGTTTAGTTCTGTAACTTGTTTTAATTATATTGTATTCCCAACAGTAAGGAAAATGGGCCCCCTTAAGCCTATGCCCTGGGCGGCTGCCCTGCTCACCCTAGCTCAGGGCCGGGCCTGATTGATTTAATAAAAAATACTCATTTTTCCATGTTACATAAATTCCCCCCTTTTGATTTTTGGAAACTTATCTTAATGCTTGTGGGATGTGTTTACAGTTTAAACATGTAATTCTTTATGTTGTTATCATGCACTGAAGTGAAGCCTCTGAGGTTTTTCAGTTCTTTATTGTGAGTCAATTTTGCCAGAAAAGTTTTATTCTGTATGTATTTGAGTTGATTTGCATGAATCAATTTAATCAAAAGGATTATACTTTGTCTGTCTCCCAGCCTTTCTCTCGGATTGTTTGTGATGTCCTTTAATAGGAGATTTTGGATCTTGTACCGTACCAAATATTTTTTCTACCCTTGTGATTTCTGGAAACGTTATTTATCTTCATTCCTTAGATGCTTGCGTCATGTGTTTTTAGTGTACCCTCGATTCTTCATTTGGTGTTATAATGCACTTGGTTTTGCTTGTAGGATTTTCAAGTTCGTGAATATGCAATTTCAGTCGCTGGTCGATTATCTGAAAAGAATCCTGCATATGTTCTCCCAGCTCTTCGTCGCTATCTCATTCAACTATTAACATATTTAAAACAAAGGTTGTTAGGAGGGACAAAAACATCTTATATGTAGTTTCTATAATTAAGTTTTGTTTTGGATGGGGTATTGATTCATATTCCAGCGGAACCAACCAATCTTTTAATTTGCAGCGTGGATAGCAAATGTAGAGAAGAAAGTGCAAAATCATTGGGTTGTTTAATTCGCAGTTGTGAACGTTTAATACTCCCATATATTGCTCCAATACATAAGGTAACATATGTTGTTCTTATGCTATCTATGATTTGGAAATCATGTTATTGGATCCTAATCTCTGTTGATTCTCAGGCTTTAGTGGCAAAACTCCGTGAGGGATCAACATTGAGTGCTAATAGTGGCATTATCACTGGGGTTCTTATAACTGTTGGAGATCTGGCTAGAGTGGTGAGCTATTTCAATTGTACGATGTGGTTATATATTTTGTTAAGTCATACGGTTGCAAGTTTTATTGATGAATGCTGTTTGATAACAATCTTTGGCTTTCCTTCATTTGAAGTTTTTTTTTTTTTGTAAGCTGAAGGCTAATAATCTGTTCTTTCATATTAGCCCTATATGTTTGCGATGCATGCATAAATTAAATCCAAACTCCATGATGCCCTTACCAAAATTACCATTAATATAACTTATGGGCAAAATAGACATTTCGTGTGGACACCACACAACCTCGAAGTCTCCAACCTCGAATTAACATAAATGAAAATTTAGTATGTTTATATAATTAGAAAATTGCTTTATTCCTTTTTTCTTGTTTATTAATGATGTCAAGCAACTGATTCCAACTGTGTGTAGCTTAGGTTTGAGCTATTTGAATTATTCCATTTATCACTCAGTACATTAGGCTGGTTCAAGGAACAATGACACTGCCTTTTCTGCTCCTGGGCCTCTGTTGCAGATGCTAATGAATGCTAAACTTCTTGTAATTATAAATTTTGGATGCTTATCATTATATCCTAGATCTAGAGCAGGAACAATCTTCTACCTCCGTATCATAATACTCTCTTCAAACTAATTTTTGAATACTCACAAATATTACCCTTTTGTTGCGATTATTATGATACGGAAGCAATATATATTAGTTAGAATTATTGTCCCAATGGCCAATGTTGGCAATAAATGATGTGAACAGCTAAGATCATTAATTATGTAGTCATTGTTGTGATTGATTGTTTTTTCTGTAGGGAGGCTTTGCAATGAGACAGTATATTCCCGAATTAATGCCATTAATATTTGATGCTTTACTGGATGGGGCAGCGGTCACAAAACGAGAAGTTGCTGTGGCAACTCTTGGACAAGTAGTACAGAGCACTGGGTTAGTAGCTAATTTAGCATCTAATTAATGTGCTTCTTCATGCATATAGTTGTGCGTAAGTGTGGAGGATGATTCTGTTGTCACTTTGTTGCACTTAAATGAAGTATCTATTGGATGTTTGAGAGTATGACTTCCCCTTCTCAAGAATTTAAATTTTGTTTCTTGAAGCTTTTTTTCAAAGCTGGAATTAAGTATTGGTGCATTACTGTATTTTGGATTTTTGACATTATTTCACTAATTCACTATAGCTGAAGGACATTAGTTTTTTTGTCCGTTTTCCCTTCATTTGTATATTGGTGACGAAACGAGTCATTGACAGGGTATTCTTTGTTTTCTTTGGATCTTTTGGCCATATTATCCTCTTTAAGTGACACAAATAAAGGATCCAAGTGTTTTTTGAAGAATAGAAAGATAATAAAGGATCCACGTGTATTTTGAAGAATAGAAAGATAGTGCTTTGTGCTGTAGCACTTATGTGGCAGTATAGTGCAGGCCTTATTAGTGTTTTGGCCTTTTGGACAGGTACGTCATAACGCCTTACAATGATTATCCCCAGTTGCTTGGATTACTACTAAAATTGCTTAATGGTGACCTGGCATGGTCAACAAGACGAGAAGTACTGAAGGTAAGTTTGTTGTTGAGACTGTTAAGCCTCTGGAATTAATTATTAATTTGCTAAGCCCATTCTAGGTACTTGGCATCATGGGCGCATTGGACCCCTATGTCCATAAGAGAAACCAACCTAATTTGCGTCGGTCTCATGCGGAAGTTACCCACACGACCAATGAAGCAGGACAGCATGTTCCATCTATGGATGATATCTCTATGGACCTTTGGCCATCTTTTACAACATCATCTGAGGATTATTATTCAACGGTACAAATTGGATCTGCCTCCTTTGCATCTTACAGGCTATAAAGTGACATGACTTCTCAGTTTTTATGATAAGAAGGGGATTCAGCACTATTCAGAATAGTTAGTAAGTAATTGTTGGTTATAAATATGATTTCAGGTTGCAATCAATTCCCTCATGCGTGTGCTTAGGGATCCTTCACTTTCTAGCTACCACCAAAAAGTGGTTGGGTCTCTCATGTTCATATTCAAGGTATTGTGATGATTTGGTTTGATGGATTTGTTACTATGATGTCATTCTTTCTTCCTTTCCACAGATTTAAAAAAGTTTTGTACATCAATTCTCTAACTTATGTTTTTTGTTTGGTGAGATCAGTCTATGGGACTTGGTTGCGTACCATACTTGCCAAAGGTTAGTTGTTATTTTTATTTTTTTGATTAATTTTTTTAAATAATAATTCCTGTACCAAATTTGAGCTGATATCTTTTTTTATTTTTTATTTTTTTTAAATGGAGAAGCTTGTAGTTAATCTTTAGAAGAGAAATTTCCTAAAGTGTTATAAATTGAGAAATATTACATAGGTGTGTGTGTTTGATGTGAAAAGTATTATGGATCAAATTTTTTTGTAAGAAACTGGTCAACTCAAAAACTGATATTTGAGAGGAATGTGGATATCATTTAGAAAAGTATTGTGCATCAAAGTATTGTGCAACCATTTTAGAATTGTACTTGTGATTCTGAATTGTTGAAGGATACTTAGAATCTTATAAATATATCATGTCTCCTGGGACTAGTCTGTAAATCTGTTTTAATTGCAAATTGAATTTGACTTTGTGTCTGTCTCAATTTATAACACTTAGGCTAGCACAAGTTGTCGGAATTTTGACTCCAGTGAGAAGCTGAAAACCATTTTAGCGCAAAGGTGATAGAATTTGAACGCTTTTGTATTCTTATGCTCCTAGAAAATAAAAGTTGGGTTCATGCGAAATTATCAGTTGAGCACAGATAATTATCAAATATCGTTATAAACAATAGCTTTTTAATAGAGCTCTGCTTTTTTTCATTTGAAGTTTCAGATCTGTTTATGAGTCTGATTTATCTTTTTTTGTTAGTTGCGTAGTGTTGTTGTCTAGGGTATTCAGCTGTGCTACTATTGGATTGTGGAAATTTCTGTTCTTCTCAAATACTGTTTTTACCTGACCAATTATTGCACTGTAGGTTTTGCCTGACCTCTTCCAGATTGTTCGTGCATGTGATGATAATTTAAAGGAATTTATTACATGGAAATTTGGAATATTGGTGTCTATTGTGCGTCAGGTAATGTGGAATAAAATTTGAAGATCATGATAGGTAACTTGTAGTTTATAGTCGCTTCATCCTTTAGGATCATGTGTGTTAAAAGGAATCTGTTCTTTTCAGCACATTCGGAAATATCTTCCTGATCTACTTGCTCTTATTTCTGAGCTGTGGTCTTCCTTCTCATTGCCAGCCGTCAAACGATCTGGTCGTGGTTTACCTGTAAGCTTGGAAACCTTATTGTTTTACTTGTTTATCTTACTTCTTAATCCTCAGTACCTTCCATTCTTTTGGACTTGTTTTGATTTTGTCATACTATGCACCTCACCAATCCCAGGTGTTGCATTTAGTAGAGCAACTTTGTGTGGCACTAAACGATGAATTTAGGACATATCTTCCTACCATTCTTCCACGCTGCCTACAAGTTCTGAGTGATGCAGAAAGATGCAATGATTATACTTATGTTCCAGATATTCTCCACACACTTGAAGTTTTTGGAGGTGTGAGACTTGATCATTTGACTCTATTTATTTACTTGCCGTTTTGTGTATAAGATGATCTTTTAGATTTTTTTTTTACCTATTACTCTGTTCTTTTTTTAATTTTTTTTATTGCTACATTAATCATTATTGTTTGAAAGTTTCATATTAGTTGCAACATTAGCAATTTTTGCTATGCTTTCTCTCTATTTCTCTCTTTATGACATGTGTCCACTCTTTTGATTTTCCTCTATCTCTTTGTGCTCCAAAAACGGTGTGTAATTGTTACATTTTGCAACTACTGTGTATTAAAGAATAGAGGAAGTATTTTTGTTAATGCTATGTAGTTTTGATACAGGAACGTTGGATGAACATATGCATCTGCTGTTACCAGCACTTATCCGTCTGTTCAAAGTTGATGCCTCGGAAATAAGACGTGCATCTATCAAAACTCTTACTAAGTTGATTCCTCGGGTGCAGGTTTGTATTGGAGACTAAAATATGTTATTTAATTTTATCATCTTTGTGTTTGACTTTTATTCCCTTTCTTCAGGTCACTGGCCATATATCGTCGCTTGTTCACCACTTGAAGCTTGTTTTGGATGGGTAATTATTATTGTTGTTGATGATTATCATTAGGACAATAAATTCTTGTCAAAAACTAAGGGTCTGTTCGGTAACCTTATCAGTTTTCTGTTTTTTGTTTTTCTAAAACTAAAATTTGACTTCTGTTATTTATTTCTGATTTCCGAAAACTGTTTTCATTTTTTTTTTGGGGTTTAACTAGTACAAAAAAACTAAAGAAGATGGAAACTAATAATCCACTTTTCACACCTATCCAACTAATAATCCCACCTTTCAGAAATTCAGGAATAATCCCCTTTTCATATCGTATTCATTTGTTGGACCTTTTTATAATACTGGCTTGATTTGAGGTTAATTTTGGAGGTGTTTTGGGCTTATTCCACCAAACTCAGCCTCACATTTGGACTTGTCACATGTTTCTAAGCCTAATAGAACTCCAACAATAGTAATAAGAATGTGATCATTTTAATCAAAGTTGCATAATGATATTACATTTTTTCAAATCCAAAAAGCACTATTAATGAAAATTTTGAATTACTATTTTCATCACGCTAAAAGCTATTGGAAAATTTGTCTTTCCCATTGTTTCCAAAAAAATTCTCGAGTCATATGCTGTTCCTTCCCATCCAGCCATTGCAAATGTAAATCTCATGGAAAATGAGCAAACACATTACATTCATGGTAGGTTCTGTTCAACTTTTTTCCCTCGATAAGGAATTTGTTGATCTTGTGGCAGACGTGCCGATACATGAGTTCCATCAATGGCCCCTATGCAATTTTGTATAACAATACAAAAATATAGTAAACAAATAAAGCATTAGATGAATAATATTTTTCACATTATATTAGAAGGAAAATTGTTAAATATAATATAAATTACCTTGAATATTGGATAATATTTTAGGGGTATTTGTAATTTCTAGAGGAGTTTCTTCAAATGAAGGAAGAAAAATCACATATTTCGATAATGAAAAATGTTAAATATAGTATAAATTGGCATTCTTCTACCTGATTTATGCTTGGATGAGTTGAATCTTTACAGCAACATAGCCCCTAATAACTATTGATTACTGCCCTATAAACACACAAAACAAAAAGCAGCAGCAGTACATACTACTTGTATATTCTGAAGAAACAAATTAATTACTCAGAGAAGCAGTCTTTGAAGCAGATTAATCTCAAATTGCAACAGGACACGAAACAGAAAAAAAAATCCATTGAACTATATCCTTACGCAGATCAACATATATAGATTCTAAATTCAATTTAATCCCAAACAAATCCAATAAAACCAATTTTGTTCTAACAGTGACATAAAAACAGATTTTTATAGTAATAAAATTAGAAACCAAAATCACTAATCAATTTTATTCCCTTATAATCACAAAGAAAAAAGAAAAAAACAGTTTTATACTAATAAATTAATAACAACAAATTTATTGGTGAAGAATTCATAACAAAAGGGGAAAAAATTATCAAGAATTAACCATTAACAAAGAAGATGAAGATTGCCAAAAGTTTTTTTTTAAAAAACATACTGAAGATGAAGTATCATACCTGATTACTACTTTTCTTCTTCTTCTTCTTCTTGCGCTACACCTTAATCCCAAAGCGATGGCACGAGGACTTCCCAAGAGGTCACCAGTATTCACATCACCCTCTGTTCCAACATACTTTTGAAAATACTCTGCACATAGTTTATGGTGATTAAGTGTAGTTTTTTTAAAATTGTTGAGAGAGAGAGGGGGGGAGAGAGAGAGAGAGAGAGAGAGAGAGAGAGAGAGGAGGGGTGGGGGATGGTCCCTAACTTTTCCATGTTCAGGAAGAGAGATTTTCATAAAATTCTAATGGAATCTTTCCAAAATGGACGTTTAATATTGTTCTAGGACAAGGGAATAGTATGTGTGCTGTAGTTGATTTTCTTACATTTTATTTTATTGAAGATAGACAAAGCGGGACAAGTAATGTAGTTAGGTGACAGGGGTTATGGAAATGTGGAATCCAAATTGGGACAGATGGCACATATTGAATGTTATTACAGAATATTAAATATCGAGAAGAGATGCTGAATTTGAAATGGATGCATGAGAGAGGAAAGTTCAAAACTTGTTATGCTACAACCTTTACGTGACAAGATTGCCTTGTAAGTACTAACCATGTAATGGTTTGGTTTAACTTAAAACAAAACAATTATGAATCACTGTTCTTTGTTCACTTTATATTTGATGAGTAGAAGTAGCATTTAGTTTGTTTTGTTTTGACCTGAGGAAGTTTCATTTATTGGTTGGGAATTGGGATGAATAAAATGGTGTATTGTCTCTTAAAATATTTAAAACACTTTTCATTATTGAATTCAGAGGCTGGAAATTAATTCTGCATGCTTTATGGAGTTCATGATGTTAGAAGTTGTGGATCTTGTTATTTCCCAAGCATTGACCGGGGCTTTTTTGAAACATGATTTCAGGAAAAATGATGAGCTCCGGAAGGATGCTGTTGATGCACTTTGTTGTCTTGCTCATGCTCTTGGTGAGGACTTTGCTATCTTCATCCTATCCATTCACAAACTTTTGTTGAAGCATAGGTTACGGGTATTTCTTCTTCTTTGTCCTGGTTTACAATATCTTGTTTTGTGGTTGATACATGATAGATTTTACCTTTTTTGTTCTCCATGTTTGGTTTCTTATATTTCACTTTGTTAGCACAAGGAATTTGAGGAGATAGAGGGACGCTTCCGGCGGAGAGAACCTTTAATTTCTGGCAGTACGGCTGCTCAAAGATTAAGTCGACGTCTTCCTGTGGAAGTCATTAGTGACCCTTTGAAAGATGTTGAATATGATCTGTATGATGACGGAGGCAACATGCTCCAAGATGTTACAAGTCATCAGGTCCTTTCATCTTTTGCTTTTCAAACTTCAGTAACCTCCTTGCTAACAAATGGTTCTCTAGTGCCTGTTCTCTAAACAGCATGCGTTTACAATTGACTGGTGTCTTCACATCTCCAGTATGCACTTGTATATCAACAGCATAGCTATTGTTGTATGAGCTTATTTTGAAAAGCTAGGTCACTTTAGCATCAGAGCCACAAGAGAAGAGGAATTGATAAATATGTGCTCTATGTTCTCTATAATTTTAGTTTGCTTTTTTCTGTTAATTTGATAAAATATGAAAATTTTGCATCGAGTCATGTTGCTCTCGTTGTTAATAGTAAACTTGTAACTCAAACGACATGCCAATATATGGGCTTAGCTTTTAGGAAAGAGGGCAAAAGGTTAATTTTTTTTTGAAAAAAAAAAATTCAACCATGTACAATTGGGATGGGTGGAAACCCTGTTAGCTAAGGTGTTTTGACTTTTGATATTTGTTTTAACGTATTCAGGTCAATGATGGACGTTTGCGTACTGCTGGAGAGGCCTCTCAACGCAGCACCAAGGAAGATTGGGCAGAATGGATGAGGCATTTCAGCATTGAACTGCTTAGGGAATCTCCTTCTCCAGCATTGCGAACTTGTGCCCGGCTTGCGCAATTACAGGTATTATTGGCATGACTTCAATTTTGTTTTTATCCTTTTTTTAATTTTTGTTTTATTTTTATCCTTTTTTTTTTTTTGTAATCTTTGGTGTCTGCAGCCTTTTGTTGGGAGAGAATTGTTTGCTGCTGGTTTTGTAAGCTGTTGGGCTCAACTTAATGAAACAAGTCAGAGGCAATTAGTTCGTCAACTAGAAACAGCATTCTCTTCACCTAATATACCTCCTGAGATTCTGGCAACTCTTCTCAATTTGGTATAGTTTCATTTTCTTCGGTCCTTGTCTCCTGCAAAGGGCTACATGATGCTTTTCTTTTCATATTGAAATTTTTACGTGTTGTTTTGTGCTTCCCTAAAGATTCTATAAAACCAACTCTGAAAAAGACACTGTAACAGAGGGATTTTTATTGTTGTTGATGTTGTATAATTAGTTTGAAGTGGTTAGTGGACAGGATACATGCATTAAATGCACTCAATTATATATTGTTTTCGGACCTCTTCGTTTTGTTGCATTGAAGTAAATGGTTTATGTCTAGATCACTATGATAGCTCTTTCAATTGGTTTTGGTCCACACAGGCCAGAGATTTCAAAGCTCATACTTAAGAGTTAAGTCTTCTTTCTCTGCTATAGACAGAAATTGGTGGAGTTTTGTTTTCTGTCATGATTGAAAAGCGTGTCACTCTTGACTAGTTAATAATATATTGCTTAATTGTTTCCTTTTCCAAATTGGTTTTAAGTTCATTTGTTTGTGTCATTGACTAGGTTCTCTTCTTTCAGATTGTAACCCTGAATGTCTATGCCTAGCCATTTCGTAATTTTAATTGAACCTGTTCATCTTATCACTTTTTTCAATCATGTATTTGTCACCTGATCATTGTAGGCAGAATTCATGGAACATGATGAGAAGCCTCTTCCTATCGACATCCGTCTTCTTGGAGCTCTTGCGGAAAAGGTACATCATCATTACCATTCCATTATTGTTCTCCATGACTATCACACGTCTTCGGCAGCGGACATAATTGGATATAGTTAACTTGTGTAACCTCTTATAATTACTTGGTATCAGTGTCGAGCTTTTGCCAAGGCTTTGCACTATAAGGAAATGGAGTTTGAAGGCCCACGCTCTAGAAACATGGATGCAAATCCAGTTGCTGTCGTTGAAGCACTTATACATATTAACAACCAGTTGCATCAGCATGAGGTTGTCAGGATCCTCAACTAAATGTATTCTACAGCTATCTGGACTGTTTTTCTTTGTTTTCCTGTTTTCTGATTATTGTTTCATGTACAGGCTGCTGTGGGAATTTTGACTTATGCCCAACAACATTTAGATGTTCAATTGAAAGAGTCATGGTATATTTTGTCACATCTTAAAAAATACTTGTGTCGGTTGCATTTTCCATGTCCTGATTCCACTTTTCTGGATTGTTCATTTAGGTATGAAAAGTTACAACGCTGGGATGATGCTTTGAAGGCATACACAGCAAAAGCTACACAGGCAACAAATCCTCATGCATTACAGGAGGCTACATTAGGTATCAATAAAAAACCCCAATCAGTATCTGCACTTATGTTCGTGTTTGGCATGCTTCTAGTCATAAGCTGTATCCTGTTTTGGTTATGAATAAGGTTAATCAGCTTTTTTTTTTTGGTGCTCAAGTGCTGCAAATTTCTTGTATTATTTTAAAACTCTGAATTCAAGCGTTACTTTCCCTTTTATATTTATTTTTGGATTTTTTGCTTTGAATAATACAACCTTTCAACGATTTGCAAAGAATAATACAACCTTCTGTTTATTCGTGAATAATACAACCTTGGCTTCATTTTTGCAACGAACGATAAAAAACCGGTTTTTGACTTATAAAACGGGTTAAAGGAACACGTTTCACGTTATGATTGGTCCTTGTAATTTTTTTATTTAAAAATGAAAAAAATAGAAAAATTGCAAAATAAAATTGCAAAATAAAATAAAATTATTAGCAATATCAGAAAATTTTAAAAAAAATGTTTTAAAATTTTTTTTATAAAAAAATTTGATTTTGATTTGAATTATTTTTATTTTTCTGACTTAAAAAAAATTAAATTTGTTTTTTTAAAATTTTGATTTTGATAATTGGGGGGGGGGGGGGTGGGGGGGGTGTAAATTATTTATTTAAAATTTTTTTTTTAAATTTTGATTTTAATTTTTTTTTATATTTTTCTGACTTAAAAAAAATAATAGTTTTAACTTGAATAGCAGGTTAAAGGTCATCTGTATCATTGGTTGCGAAATTGAGGACAAGGTTGTATTATTCACGAAAAAACGATAGGTTGTTTATTCTTTGCAAATCGTTGAAAGGTTGTATTATTCAAAGCAAAAAATCCTTTATTTTTTGCCCTTTTCTATTCGAAAATGCATTTGAGGCCTTGAGGGTATGACTTAGGATGACAACCATTGGTTCTGCTAGACTAATTACTTGAATCGAGTTTTTTGCAGCTTACATCTGTAAGTTTGTTTCTGTTTCTCTGAATGGTCTTTTTTTTTTTTGAAATCATGATTTTCCCCTCTTTCGGTGAACCATTATTGAGACTAAAGATAATTGGGGGCATCATTGTGTGGGTGGAGTCTGCATGCTTAGCTAATAGTTAGGTTCGATCCACGGCCTTGCCAATTAACTGCATGCCGTGCTAAATTTTGTAAGGGAGGCCCATGCACTATGCATTTGCCGTGCTGTGCCCTGTGGCTTTATCAAATTTTAGTGTGTTTTATCATGTCGTGCCATTTCTTGTGTTGTTTTCTAAAGAAGTGTCCCAACCCTACCACCGCAATTGTCTTTGCTATGTCTTCCTCATGAATAGTAGCGGACCCAGGATTTTGAAATTGAAAGTACGGCATGTAAATGTGCAGGTACTCAGATAAAAGTCAGTCCCTTGGATACAGAAAAAATTACTAAAGCAGATAAATTGATTAATACTTAAATTTTATATTCTAAACTCCAACATGCGGAAATTCTTACAAGTTACAATGCACATGATATTTTTAAAATAGTAAAAGTTGATTGTTTGTGTTCCCACCTTTTGATAGTCTACCCTAAATATTCCATTCTATTGTATTATTTTTCTAAAATACTCCTACATTTATATTCCATATGCATAAAATAGGTCATTTTACTTGCAACCTGTTGATCAGATAAAGTTTATGTATTTTACTCATAAAACATACTCCCTCCGTTTTTTTAATTTACTCACTTTCCTTTTTGGGATTTTTTTTTTTTTTTTAATTTACTCACTTTTTACATTTATTTTTCTACATTTATTAATTTATGATTCCCAAGTGCAATTTCCATACTCTCTCTCCTACTTTTGACTAACTTCAATAAAATTACCCTCTTTTCTCTCTTTTCCGTACTCCCTCTCTTACTTTTTATACAACTTTTAATCATCATTTATTCTTTTTCTTCAACTCCCAATACTTTCTTCGTTTTGATAAAAAACTCAAGCGAGTAAACTAAAAAAAAAAACGGAGGGAGTATCTAATTATTCCAACTATCAGGCTATTAGCACATTTATATTCATTTACTCAGAAAAAAATGAACTGCTAAACCTAGCCCTATTTTAGTATTCAAAATGACCTTATTTTGCTCTCATTGTAATCAATTAAGAAAAGTATTAAAATTACTCAAGTTAAATAAATAACAAAAGGAGAAAATTGTAAAAAAAGAAAGGAAAAAAAGCAATTTCATTTTCAATGGAAAAGCAAATAGTTTACTAATTATTCAATGGGCCATGACGACCTCAATCTTCAGTCCTCACGCATGTAAATGTAAAAAGAAAGAATTGATGACCAAAACTATCACCAAGGTGCCTTGTTCTTTGTTATGTAGTATTACGCGAATTCGTTCTATCCCTTTTTAATATGTTCTGTTTGTAATTTTAAAAAAGTGGTCCCCCATTGTTCCAACGTGCCTTTTTGTGATTTTCTATTCTATGGATCTATAGATATTAATAGTCAAAGTAATGAATCGGCATGCATGAAATCCTACTTGTTGCAATGTTTTGGTTACAAATGAAGTGTTAGAAATTTCAATATAAAGTGTCCTCCATTTTATATCTAAAGAAATAGACTTGAATCTATCATATATCTATGTGATTAATAATTTTTTTTTCTCTAAAATACTCCATCTTTTTTACTACATGTTTTTTCATTGTTATTAAGTTGCAATATGATTGTATCGTTAATTACTTTCGAAGTAATATATTTGAAAAGTGCATATTTAGATGGATAAAACTAGATATCCTTTTCCTATTTGTCGTTTGATGAGAGCGGGCACTACTGATAGCAAATTCCATATTTGATAGGGTTGGTATACTTGTGAGGTCATGGCCCATGGATTTAGCGGTATTACTGATATTTATAACATGCGAGATTTAGTTGAAGTCCATTCTATTTTTTTCTGGTCAAATTTTTATAAGGGTGTTCCACCTGCATAATTAATGTATATAATGGAGAAATCAATACTCTTTTCCCTCTTTATGTTGCAGGGCAGATGAGATGCCTTGCAGCCCTAGCTCGTTGGGAGGAGCTCAACGATCTGTGCAAGGAATATTGGACACCTGCTGAGCAAGCCGCTAGATTGGAAATGGCACCAATGGTTAGTTTCTACGTTCCTTCTTTATCAATTATTTTTGGTGCATCTAGAACTGCAAACTACCTTCTATTCCTTAGTTGAATATGTCATACATGAAATTAATTGTGATAATAAAGAAGTTTCTTGATGCTGGCAATACACTTCTAGGCTACAAATGCTGCATGGAACATGGGTGAGTGGGATCAAATGGCAGAATATGTTAAAAGCCTTGATGATGGGGACGAAACCAAATTTCGTGTTTTGGGAAATACTTCTGCAACTGGTGACGGAAGCAGTAACGGTACATTCTACCGTGCTGTTCTGTTAGTTCGTCGCGGAAAGGTAGGCTTGCTTGTTGTGCTTTTTAAAATGTCTTCATCTGTTATGTACTTACTATTCATTTTTTTTTACTCAGTATGATGAAGCCCGAGAGTATGTTGAAAGAGCAAGAAAGTGTTTGGCCACGGAGCTTGCTGCTTTGGTAATGTTTTACTCAGCATTCGCTTTGTCAAATTATGCCTGAGCAAACAAAACCATTTTGGAATTGATCCACCTAAAGGCAATTGTGTAATATGCAGTATTGAACTACTTATGCAATGGACGTTAGATATATCTTACTTTGCTAATTTTCTGCATTGCAACTTGCTTATGTAAGACTTAGCTATCAATTGAAGTAAAATGAATGGACATACAGATACACAATGCTCATTCTTGGAGTGTGGAAATGTAGTAGTGTTCACCATATACAGATTACTGAGCACCAGTAAGTGCTGAAACATAGAGTGTACTTTCTTGTGTTGCAGACTTACAGCCTTCTCTTTTTAGCTATATTCCAAGTTCGTTAGTCAACTGTTGAGAAAGAAGATCCGCTTGGAGTTCATTTTAGCCATATATATTTTAAATAGCCAGAGTAAATTATTCTTTATCTTTCATGATATCTCAAAGGTGAAACTTAGAAATAGCCACAATAAAGAAGAGAAAAATAGAAATTTGCTGCAGCTTCACTTGTTTCTCAATCAGTTTCAATCAACTTTCATTTGATTTCTTTATCCCTTTTTTATACCATCTTTGTTTCATTATTCATTTAAATTATCTTTCAGTATTTTCTGGAATAATGAAATCTAGTTGTGGAGAGTTAGCATGGCCTTTTTCAAGGTCGTTCTGTTATGCCTAATCGGCATCTTAAGACTGAAAAATGCTTTTGAGGATGTATTTGGATAGGTTCCTTGGGGGTTTTAAAATTAGTGCTACTGGTTTTAGAACTCAAGAGGCACAAATCAATCCTGAATAAAAGAAAGGGTTTTATACATAAGTTCTTACAAGAGATTGTTTGAAATTGATAGGAGGCTAGTCCTTTCAATTTAATGAAAACCAAAGGTGTAGATTTTTATTACATGATGTTTGTTTTAGTAGTTGCTTCATATTTGGGAACTATGACATCTTCTGGTAATTAGGATTCTATTGTAAGGTAAAGAAAGAGTTATACTTTGCTGATGATCGTTACATTCAATTTCGCTGAGTGTGCCTGTTTTAAAATCAGTTTTACAGTGCTCACCTATGAGCTTTTAGTATCTTATCTGTGGAGCAAGAAGATTTTTTTATCTTTTGGATGGGAACAGAGAGAATAATAGGGATTGTTTTTGAGTGTGAGAATGAGCGAATGTTTTGAATCTATAGAAGATGGTTGAGGTGTATACTTATCTGGTTTTGTGTGTAACAATAATTTAGTGCCTTTTGAAGCCTAACATTGCTGAATAGTGATCCTAATAGTTCATCATTTGAGCCGGCTGTGCCCTCTCTCTATGGCACTTTTCCTCGGAGGAATGACTTTGGCATATTTTCTACTTCTTCCGCTCCTATATAAATGCAACATTTGATGTTTAGGCACTATTCACAACCACTCATATAAATAGCTTTTATACTTTATACATGTAAACAAATATAGTCATGTTGAATCTTTTTGGAATGGTTTCAATGTGTACTTTATTCTGATCTAATATTTTTTTATTTTTTTTGGTAAAACGGTACTAAAGATATTTCGAATATAAATAATACATTGTCAATCGTGAAAATGGAACGTTGCAATTAGAATGGCACGGGGGAAGTTTTTTCTCTCTAATTTATATGCACCTAGAACTTATTAACCAATACCAATTCATTTCTTTTGTGTATTCGTAATGTAATCAAAATCCCTTTCGTAGGTTTTGGAGAGTTACGAGCGGTCATACAGCAATATGGTTCGTGTTCAACAGTTGTCAGAACTGGAAGAGGTAAAATAAGCAGTCCCCTTCTAGTCTTTTTAGGATATTATATGATTTGCTAACCACTGCTATCAAAATTCATATGGATCAGGTAATTGATTATTGTACGCTACCGGTTGCTAATGAAGTTGCTGAAGGACGTCGCACTCTTATTCGAAATATGTGGACTCAGAGGATTCATGGAGTGAAGCGTAATATTGAGGTTATTATTTTTCTTTTTGAGTATTTGGCAATTTGTATAGATGTATATAATTCTCTCTCCTTGAGTCCTTGGCCCGTCCCTCTCTCTTTGTCTCGCTCCAGACACACGTGTGTGTTCACACTTGCGTACAAATATGTATATAACTAACACCTTTGTGCATGGGAATCTGAGTGTCCATTACTGAACTCGCTGTCATCCCCTTATTTTATTATGTGAAAAAATCCATGTTGCTGCAATGATGTTCAACAGGTTTCATTTTCATTATATTTGTCGTTCAAAAGATATAATTAATTACAACAAAAAGACATCGGTTTTTTTTTTTTTAACGGGATTTGTTTTTATCTGATTTGATTCGGTTTTTTTAACAGGATTTAATTTTATCCTATGAGGTAATTCTGTGTTAGTCTTAATGAGCAGTTCAAATTATAAAATACTCATATATATATTTTTTTTTGGATGCAATCTTCATAATTTATTTGAATGTGAAATCAAATATATTTAGCAATAAATAAAAGCAAATAAATAAAATGATCTGATTTTTTTCTTGATATGGTCTGATCTGATTTGATTTTTTTTAGATCTATCCTTTTTTTTTTCTTTTTCTTGAAACCGGACGTGACCAGAATTAAGCATAGCATTTGACCGCAGGGCAAAGAAAATATAGAATCAGGGCATATTTGAAATGTTTCTGGATTTCAAATGTGGAATCGATACTGCACCATTTATATAAAATAAAGATTTTTGTAGTGATTTTTGCCATGTTTGGTATGTTTTAACTATATTTTAGAAAATAAATATAGTTGCTAAAAAAACTAATGAGGCATGCATTTCGGTCGTTTCAACATGGGTATGAAAGGCTGAGTAGGCATGGATGTCAGATTTTAAGGGAGAATTAGTCTAAGGCCTTGCTTTTTTGACCAGAATCTAACTGAATTGAACAGAAATTAGCTTTAATATAATAATATCCGTAATCATATTAATTTAATAATTTTTTTTTTTTTTACTATTGATATATTATGGAAATATTTTTTTCTTTTTAATTTATATTCGTTATTATTATTTTATTATAAGCCCAACTAAAGGAAGCTTGGCATTAGGTTTGTGGCTGTTAGCCGTAAAATTTGGCCACATATTAAGGACATTTATCGAAATATGGTTATCGCGGGGTGTACCTTATTCAGTGATGTGCAACACTTTATAGGCTCGGATTTAGTGAAAGGTATGCAAGCGTTGCTAGGTCATAGCACATGCAGTTTGTTATGTCAATGTCCGTGGCTGTGGGTGGTGTCAAATATGCAAAGGTTCCCTTATCAAGAATAGATGCAAGTAGAGAAGCTAGCATGGCTCAAAAATGCGGTTTCGGTCGCAATCACGGAAAAGGCCACGATGATTCAGTAACAGAATTGATACGTTAATCGTGGACTATGTCGAGTGCAAATTTTATATTTAAGTTTTATGTGTCTTATAATGGTGCTTTTTTTTTTTTTTTTTTTTTGAATATTTTTAGACATTTTATGTGTTTTTAAAATATTTGCAAAGTATGAAACCCTTTTTTTTATTACTATTTTAACTCTTTTAAAATTTTAATTTGCTAACCTTCTTCGTATTCCTTGTGCTAGTAATGGAAAAAGGGAAAAATGGTGTGGTGTCACGTGGAAACAATAAATGGGAGGAAAGAGAGTGTTGAATAGTGACCCCCTTGCTGGTGGTGTCATATTGACTTTAAATATAAGTGACTTCTAGCGGTCACACACCACACCCAACTATAGTACCAGTACCCCATTATTTTATTTATTTTAAAAGAGTAAACTATAAGTGACTTGGTGGGAAGGAGTTAGAAAAGATATGAAGCAGTTGGATTTACAAGAGATTGAGGCTCTCGACCGTGCAGGGTGGAGGAGGAAAATCTATGTGGACGGCCTCTCGGAATAATCACTTTGGTTCATTTAGCCGACCCCACTTATGGGAATAAGGCTTTGATTGATTGATTGATGAAAGAGTAAACTTTACAGCCATCTTCAACCTTCAACTTTCAGGTCGATTTTCATGGTGCAATTGAAAGCCATAGCCGAAAAGAGGTAAGAGAGCTCATAATTTGGGTTTTTTTTCTTTGGATCTCAGTAAGTAGCGTTTGGTCGGCCGATTTTTCGCTCAAAATGGGCGTACCGGCCGAAAATGCGGGGTTTTGGAAAGAAGTGTGCTGAACCGGTAAAATTCGGCTCGGTAATCTTCAAGTCCGTTACAAAATGGACGAATCGCGATGATGCAGATTCATTTTCGAAGATAGTCTATGGTAATAGTAAAAAAAAGAGGATCCGTGTTAGGACATGGAACATCGACTCTTTTTATGGAAGGTTAGCAGAACTATAGAGGTTTGAAGTGGAGATTAATCAACATCATGTGTCTTGAAGAGACCAAATGGGTTGAAGAAGGGAAATAGCTATTTGTGGTTCATTAGTTTTAGGAAGTGCGCCATGGACACTCCTCAACCCTTGTAAATGGGTTTTAACTAGTTGAGACTCATCTACCTATGAGGAGTGTGCGCTTCACTGACATCCTATTTCCTTTAGTGAGGAAATTTTATTGCACCACCATTTGTGTTTTATGTGATCTTGGCTGGGAGGCCTGGGAGCATTTGTGTTTCGTGTGACCTATGCTGCATAGACTAAAGGGGACATTTTTGTTGGACATTTGTTACACTTGAAGGGAAAATTTTTATTGCTCTTTTGTCGCAGTTGTATTACTGTATGGTACAAAATGTTTGGCTTTGAAGTATTGTTATGTTCATTAGAGGAATGTGGTAGAGATGTGTATGTTGCATCGAATTTGTGTTTATACAAAAAATGATGGAATGGAGAATGAGGTTATTAGGAAAAAGTGAGGGGTTACTTCCATAGAGGATAAGCTGAAGGAGAATTGACTAAGATTGTTTGGGCATCTAAGACGGAAAGAGAATAATGCTCTAGTGACCGTTAAGAAGGCTGGAGGAGTGGCAAAGCATAGGCAAATAGGCGGTGAAAAACTTAGAGGAGGTGGTGAAAAATGATATGAGGTTGTTGGGACTTGAGGAAAATTTGACGGTAAATAGGCGGGATTGGAAGAGGATATACGATGTAGATTTTTGTGTAGATTCATGTTTAGCCGATGCCAAATTATTTGGGATTAAGGCTTTATTGTTTTTTTCTTTTATTTCCATTTCCATTTTTATATTTCTAATCATTGTTATGATTAATTTTGTTGTTGTTGATAACTTGATATTATTATTATAGTATTTATTTTATTTTTTCTTTCTATATTTAATAGTTTATTTACTTTATTTACTGTTTTTATTTTATTTTTTATCCGTATTTTATTATGTTATCTTTCTATTATTTTTTATTTTTTTTGGAAAATGAGGTTGGTATGACATTATGAAAAGATTTTCAATTGGAAAACCCTTACTATAAAATCAAGTTGGATTGTCGTTGCTGAAAAATGGGCTGTAATTTCATTATTGGAAAATCATGCTTAAAAACCGTTGTAGCAACCTCGTGGCTGAATTGGTGCAGGAGAATATCTTATCTTAATTTTTTTATTCTTTGCCTAATTTTCCTTCTTTGGTTGTCCCAAAATCTTAGCTCCATTTCCTTTTAACGTAATTTTTTTCTCTCTACTTTTTTACACATGGTGGTTGAACCATCCCATCTCCGTTGCAGTTTTTTCGCTACTACTTTCTGAACTGGTTTGACCCGATCTTCTCCCTGAACCTGCTGGGTAGACAGATTATACAGGATAAAATAGGAGCAGAATTGAATTAGGTGAGATAGAAATGGGGAAGACTTAGGATAGTTTAATATTGATGTTCAAATGGTCTATTACAATCTCCACAACTTTCGAGAGGTTGTGAGCTCTCCAAAAGAGTATGACAAAATACAAATTCTCTGAATGCCCTTTTACAAAACATGCACCCTCTATTTATTTACAAAATATTCGTCTCTTCTACAAAACATTTGCCTCTCCTCTACTTTTGTCTTCACCTAGTACAAAAACTACTTTTTAGTTGCTGTTGCTACTTTTCCCCTCTGTTGTTGCTGCTGCCTTGCTTGGTAGTGGGTTTGCGCCTGCTATATCTGTAAAGGGTAGTGGGTTGTTGATGCAGTACATTACCCTCCCCCTCCAGCATCACATTGTCCTCAAGGTGAAAGTCAGGAAACCGATTGAGGATAAGGTCATAGGGCTCCCAAGTGGCTTCAAATTCAGGCATGTCCTTCCATTTGATGAGCACCTCAACTGCTGTTCTCTCTCCTTGCTGCCCGGGGCGTACTTCCAGTACCTGTTCTGGCTCTCCTTCCAACTCTAGAGCTGTTGTGAGTTGTGTGGGGAGCTGCGGTGATGCGCTGTTCTGCCCAACAGCCTGCTTCAATTGCGAGACATGGAATACCGGGTGAATGGAGCTAGATGGGGGAAGTTCCAGCTTGTATGCCACCTTTCCAATGCGTTCCAACACCTTGAAGGGCCCATAAAAGCGAGGTGCAATCTCATAGCTCTCTTCCCTTCTCTTTTTATCAGCCCGTTGCTTCATAGCTTGTTGACCTTGCAACAATTGAGTACGGAGGTCGTCCAACACTGCATCCCTTTCCTGTAACAGCTCCTCCAAAGATCCAACTGTGGTGTTGCCATGGCTATAACGAATTAGAGCAGGGGGGTCCCTTCCATACAGGGCCTTAAAGGGTGTCATCTCAATAGTAACATGTGGTGAGGTGTTGTACCAGTATTCTGCCCATGGCAACCAGGCTGCCCAACTCTTTGGCTTCTCTCCCACGAAACACCTCAAATAAGCCTCAAGACACTTGCTCACCTTTTCCGACTGCCCGTCCATTTGTGGGTGATAGGATGTACTCCTCTTCAAGTGAGTATCATGAAGTCGAAGGAAAGGTTTAAATACCTCATTCTTGATGGATTGAAAGGTAGCCGGGGCATTTGTCAACCCGAATGGCATCACTAAGAACTCATAATGCCCCTCATGTGTTCGGAAGGCCGTCTTTGGAACGTCTTCGGGTTTCATTCGGATTTGATGGTACCCCGACTTCAAATCAAGTTTGGTGAACACCGTGGCCCTGTGAAGTTCATCTAACAACTCTTCGATCACTGGAATCGGATATTTATCCGGCATGGTCTCTCGATTCAAGGCTCGATAATCCACACAAAATCTTCATGACCCATATTTTTTCTTCACGAGTAGCACCGGGCTTGAGAAAGGGCTTGTCAATGCTCTAATAATATGCGCGGCCAGCATTTCCCCCACCAACTTTTCGATCTCATCCTTTTGAATTTGTGGGTATTAGTATGGTCTCACACTAATTGGGTTGGTACCATCTTTGAGGACTATAGCGTGATCCCTGACTCGTGGTGGTGGCACCCCTTTTGGTAGCTTAAAGACCTCCTGAAAACCCTCCAAAACCTGCTGTAATTCCGGTGCAATGTCCTCAGTTTGCCCTTTTTCACAGTCGGCCTCACTTGCCCCCATCGCCATTAACTCCACTAAAAATCCTCCCCTTTCCTTCTTCAGAACTTTCATCATACACCTTAAGGAAACTCGTGTACAGCCTAGGGAGGTGTCCCCTTGCAACTTCACTCTTTTCCCCTCATGTGAAAAAACCATGGTTTGAAGTTTCCAATTAGTAGTTACTACCCCTAACTGTTCCAGCCACTGTACGCCAAGGATTAAATCTGAATGCCCCAAATCCAGTGGTAAAAACTCCTCCACAATAGTAATCACCTGTAACAGCTCCTCCAAAGATCCAACTGTGGTGTTGCCATGGCTATAATGATTTAGAGCAGGGGGGTCCCTTCCATACAGGGCCTTAAAGGGTGTCATCTCAATAGTAACATGTGGTGAGGTGTTGTACCAGTATTCTGCCCATGGCAACCAGGCTGCCCAACTCTTTGGCTTCTCTCCCACGAAACACCTCAAATAAGCCTCAAGACACTTGCTCACCACTTCCGACTGCCCGTCCGTTTGTGGGTTATAGGATGTACTCCTCTTCAAGTGAGTATCATGAAGTCGAAATAATTCCTTCCAAAAGATGCTAAGGAATACCCGATCCCTATCCGAGACTATGGAGAGAGGGAACCTATGTAAGCGCACCACCTCCCTAATGAATAAGGCGGCTACCCCCATGGCGGTGAAAGGGTGTTTAAGGCCTATGAAGTGAGCGTATTTAGTGAGTCGGTCCGCTACAACCAATATTGTATCCACACCATGAGATCTAGGAAGGCCTTCTATGAAGTCCATTGTCACATCCTCCCAAACTTGGTTTGGCACCGGAAGGGGTTGGAGTAGACCGGTCGGGCTCTTAGTGGCTGCTTTATTTTGATGACAGGTTCGACATTCCCTCACATAGTTTGTCACTGATTTCCGCATTCCCGGCCAATACCATTCACTTGCTAACCGTAAGTATGTCTTCAATTCTCCAGAATGGCCCCCACTAGGTTAATCGTGGTGCATCTTGAGAAGAATGGGCACCAAGGGTGACTCACTAGGAACCACCAACCTCCCCTTATACATCAATCTTCCATTTTCCAGATGATACCCCAGAATCGGTTTGCTGCCCTCTTCAAGTTCCTCCCGCACTTTTGTAATGAAGGGATCCTTTTCAATGTGGGCTTGGTGCTTGGTGAAATCAAAGGATGAAGAACTTATTAATGAGGCTAACTCCACCTCTTGCTGAGCCTTGTGAGAAAGTGCATCAGCCACCCTATTCGTGGCCCCCACCTTGTACTGTATCACAAAATCGAAGCCCATTAACTTTTGAACACATTTCTGGTACTCTGTCCCCACCTCTCTCTGCTCCATTAGGTACTTGAGGCTTCTTTGATCTGTACGAATCACAAATTTTCTGCCCATTGAATAGTGCCTCCACTTCATTACCGCAAGGACAATTGCCATAAGCTCCTTCTCATATATGGGTTTGTGTCTTCCCCGTGGTCCAAGTGTTTGGCTAAAGAAAGCAATGGGGTGTTGGTTTTGCATGAGAACCGCTCCAAGACCCGTACCCGAAGCATCAGCCTCTATCACAAAGGGCTGTCCAAAGTCTGGCATAATGAGAACAGGTGCTTGGACCATGGCTCCCTTCAATGTTTCAAAGGCCTTACTAGCTTCAGCATTCCACCCAAAAGAATCCTTCTTGAGCTGATCTGTTAGTGGGCTGGCTATTGTGGCATAATTGCGAATAAACCGGTGGTAATACCCCGTGAGGCCCAAGAATCCCCTCAAGTCCCTAAGACTCTTAGGGGTAGGCCAATCAACCATGGCCTTCACTTTATCCCTGTCAACAGATACCCCTTGACCAGAAATCACGTGACCTATATAGGCCACTTGAGATTTACCAAATTCACATTTCTTATAATTAATATACAACTCATGCTTTTTAAGTAAATCTAAGACTTGTTGTAAATGACTTTTATGACCATCCATAAATGAGCTATAAATGAGGATATCATCAAAGAAAACTAGCACAAATTTTCGAAGGAAAGGTTTAAATACCTCATTCTTGATGGATTGAAAGGTAGCCGGGGCATTTGTCAACCCGAATAGCATCACTAAGAACTCATAATGCCCCTCATGTGTTCGGAAGGCCGTCTTTGGAACGTCTTCGGGTTTCATTCGGATTTGATGGTACCCCGACTTCAGATCAAGTTTGGTGAACACCGTGGCCCTGTGAAGTTCATCTAACAGCTCTTCGATCACTGGAATCGGATATTTATCCGGTACGGTCTCTCGATTCAAGACTCGATAATCCACACAAAATCTTCATGAACCATCTTTTTTCTTCACGAGTAGCACCGGGCTTGAGAAAGGGCTTGTCGATGCTCTAATAATACGCGCGGCCAGCATTTCCCCCACCAACTTTTCGATCTCATCCTTTTGAATTTGTGGGTATCAGTATGGTCTCACACTAATTGGGTTGGTACCATCTTTGAGGACTATAGCGTGATCCCTGACTCGTGGTGGTGGCACCCCTTTTGGTAGCTCAAAGACCTCCTGAAAACCCTCCAAAACCTGCTGTAATTCCGGTGCAATGTCCTCAGTTTGCCCTTTTTCACAGTCGGCCTCACTTGCCCCCATCGCCATTAACTCCACTAAAAATCCTCCCCTTTCCTTCTTCAGAGCTTTCATCATACACTTTAAGGAAACTCGTGTACAGCCTAGGGAGGTGTCCCCTTGAAACTTCACTCTTTTCCCCTCATGTGAAAAAACCATGGTTTAAAGTTTCCAATTAGTAGTTACTGCCCCTAACTGTTCCAGCCACTGTACACCAAGGATTAAATCTGAATGCCCCAAATCCAGTGGTAAAAACTCCTCCACAATAGCAATCACCTGTAATTGTAAGACCACCCCTCTACAAATTCCATTACTCAAGATAGACATCCCGGTACCCAAGGACACACCGAAACCCGTGGTAGGTTCTACTGCAATTTTCATAGAATCCACCACATGGTTCGAGATGAAATTGTGGGTTGCCCCCGGGTCAATCATCACGATCACATCCCTATTTCCAATTTGGCCCACTAATTTTATTGTTTTGGGATTAGTTAAGCCCACTACTGAGTTTAAAGAGATTTTTGGGTCATTTACCTCATTAATTTCGGTCTCAATTTCATCGGTCTCCAGCTCCACCGCATACGATGGCTCCTCGTCATCACAGGTGAGGAGGACGCTCAGCTCTGCCTTTTTACAAATATGACCCACATGCCACTTACCATTGCATTTGAAGCAAAGGCCGTTCATCCGCCGATACTGTAGTTCCTTTTCAGACAACCGCCGGACGCCTAGTCGGATTTCTGGACAGTTGGGCTGGAAGAAGAAGATGATTTGGTAATGTCAGGGGGGTGAGTGTTTCGTGTAGTAGAGTGGAGTTGGGTGGGATTTCTTAAAGTATATGGGTTAGTGGTTTGGAGTGTGGGTTTAATGATGTTTGTTGTTGTTTGGGCTTTTATTCCTTGTGGCCCAATGTTATAGGAGGGCCTCCCTTCTTTCCTTCCTCCTGAGTAGCTTACCTTTCTTTCAATTCTACGGGCCAGGTCCATTGCAGCTTCTAAAGTTCTAGGCCCATGAATTCTCACTTCTGATTTAATTGGCTCTTTAAGCCCACTTAGGAACTGGCCTAAAGCAATTTCTTCAGGGATGTCATTTAAAGGAGCTCCCTTATAGGAGCTGAGAGCTCGATGAAGTTTCGTCGGTAATCCGCCACCGTGGTCACCTGCTGGAGGGACGCCCATTGTTCCTGAAGAGTGCCATCGTGGTTGGTGCGAAACTCCCTCAATAACAATAGCTTCATCTCCTCCCATCGGTGGATGGGCTGCCGGCGGTTTTCCCATTGATACCACAACAGAGCTTCTCCCTCGAAGGCCACCACCGCAGTTTCCACCTTTTCCTCCTCTGTTAAGCGGTAAAATTGAAAGTACCCGTCAATCTTCAAGATCCATCCATCTGGGTTATTTCCATCAAACAAGGGCATTAAGTTTTTTATGTCGGTTGTTCGAGGGTTGTCCTCCACCTCCACCGTTTGAGTTGTGGTGAGAAATGGGCGAACCACCTCCGCCTCTGCTACCTTCCTGTCGGACACCTTTTAGTTCCTGTTGGAGTTTTGCCTGACTGCCCGCAAGTTGCCCTAGCTGCTGCGCAACCCTACTGAGCTCCTCCAACTCTTTTTGTTGTTGGTTTTCACTAGTAGTACGGTGCTGCTCCATTGAAGTTCTCATTCGCTCCAATTCCTCCTCTATCGCTTCCACTCTCTGCGTGGTCGACGGAGCCATGATCGGAGCTCTGATACCAAGTGAACTGGTTTGACCTGATCTTCTCCCTGAACCTGCTGGGTAGACAGATTATACAGGATAAAATAGGAGCAGAATTGAATTAGGTGAGATAGAAATGGGGAAGACTTAGGATAGTTTAATATTGATGTTCAAATGGTCTATTACAATCTCCACAACTTTCGAGAGGTTGTGAGCTCTCCAAAATATTATGACAAAATACAAATTCTCTGAATGCCCTTTTACGAAACATGCACCCTCTATTTATTTACAAAATATTTGTCTCTTCTACAAAACATTTGTCTCTTCTCTACTTTTGTCTTCACCTAGTACAAAAACTACTTTTTAGTCGCTGTTGTTACTTTTCCCCTCTGTTGTTGCTGCTGCCTTGCTTGGTAGTGGGTTTGCGCCTGCTATATCTGAGCAGGGTAGTGGGTTGTTGATGCAGTACACTTTCTTTTCTTGGTTTGTGCGCATTACCTTTACAGGACAAAGATTGGGGGACTGAGGGAAGTAATAGTAATAATAGTCCAATCCGACTCAACCTATCCAATTGCTGGCTTATCCTACTTTGCACATTATTTCAAAGTTGGCATTAGGGTTTTTAAGAGCATTGCTCTAAAATCATTCTGTTGTGCTGGGTGGAGTGAAAAAGTACCTGCTACCTGTTTCTATGTGTAATTATTTTCTTTCTATTTGGTGGTTTTTTTACCTTTTGTACTTCTTGGTGGTCTACAGGTTTGGCAAGCTCTGTTGGTAGTGAGAGCACTTGTTTTGCCTCCATCAGAAGATACTGAAACATGGTTGAAATTTTCCTCTCTTTGTCGAAAAAGTGGGCGAATCAGTCAGGCGAAATCTACATTAATTAAACTTCTACAGGTAATGATCGTTCATTTAAATGTGTTATAATATTTGAAGATGTGTATTTATTCCACTGGTCAATGTAAATGGCAAATTACATGAATGTGTCATGTGTGTGTGTGTTTTTTTAGTTTAGATTTCACTTATATCTTTATATTACTAGTAATATATATTGGCTCACTTTTCTAGTACGACCCTGAAACATCTCCGAGAAACGTACATTATCGTGGACCCCCCCAGGTGATGCTTGCATATTTGAAATACTTGTGGTCACTTGGAGAAGATCAGAAGCGGAGGGATGCATTTGCAAGGTTGCAGGTAACATCAAATTTTATTATAGTTCTAATTGACTTTAAAAAGAAATATATGGCTATGGACTATCCAATCCTAATGATATGTGAACAGGATTTGGCTATCAAACTTGCTGGGGCATCAAATATTCCTTCAACCTCACAAACAGTGTCGACAAATGCTTCTACTCCAGGCACTCCTCTTGTTGCTCGTGTATATCTTAAACTGGGAACTTGGCAACGTGAACTCACTCCATTACTTGATGATGAGTCCATCCAAGGTAGCTTTTTAATGTGTATTGTGTGAACTATGTAATCTTCATTAAAGCTTTGTGATGATTATCTTCCTGTGTTGCAGACATAATTGGTGCCTTAAGAAATGCTACGCAATGTGCACCTAAGTGGGGGAAAGCTTGGCATTCATGGGCACTGTTTAATACTGCTGTGATGTCACATCATACTCTCAAAGGAAATGCAAATACTGCAGGACAGTTTGTTGTTGCTGCTGTCAATGGATACTTCCATTCTATAGCATGTGCGGCAAATTCTAAAGGGGTTGATGATAGTTTGCAGGTAAACAAGTGCCTCAAGTTGAACTATTTGACCCTCAAAATCAGGGCAGGGTTCTTTTTCTTTGAATTTCGTTTTTGGGGAACTGCTTTCTGTTGATCCTTAAACTCATCTGAAATACTCCAATTATTTTGCTTGATCTCTACACAATAGCATTTTGTTTAGTTGGTAATTGGCCTTGTGGCCTTATGCCTACAATAACAGATAGGCTGTCTGCAACTTTACAATTGATGTGAAGCACGGACAGTATAATTTTCTTATTTTGGACCAATTGACTTGTTACATGTTACATATATTATTAATCAGAAATGAAGATATACGTAGGTTATATGTTACACAGTTCTTAATATTTGACCTTGTTTATTTCCTTGTCTAGGACATACTCCGTCTTCTCACTCTCTGGTTCAATCATGGGGCAACTGCTGAAGTTCAAATGGCTCTCGAAAGGGGATTTCAGCTTGTTAGTATAGACACATGGTTGGTTGTTTTACCTCAAATCATTGCTCGAATACATTCTAATAATGAAGCTGTTAGAGAACTCATTCAGTCACTTTTAGTGCGGATTGGACAGAGCCATCCTCAGGTTTGTCTTACTTTATTTTCATATCTAAAAACTTTTCGAATGATGATGTTTATTAAAATCGATACTATGGACTGGTAAAAATAAAATGAACTTCTAGACCAGGACCACCAGTATGTCATGGAAAATTGTTGGGAGCATATTTTGACTCTGTGTTAGCAGGAAATTTTGTTATCTCGTGTTATAGTGTTCTGTAAATGATATTATGACTAATAATGATAGTTGGGCTGGGTTGCATGCTTTCCTTCTTGCAGCAGGGTTGCTTGCATAGCCGGCTCCTGAATCTGTTGCCTACTTGCCTCCTAATTCTAGGTCAGGGTAGGCGCAGGCCGCGCAGCATGGCCCCTGGAAGTTGTTATTCTGGAATGAGAGCGCACCTTGTAAATTCCCTCATTTAGAAAGCCTTGCAGATGCCATGTTATAAATCTGTCAAGGATTAATGTTTGCAGTTTTTTTTTGAATTATCTATTGTTTTACACGTTGGTATCTTTTACTGATATGCTACTCCCTCTGTTCCTCAAACTTGTTTCTATTTGTGATCTTGACAACGTTTGTAATAAGTGATAATTTTCTAATTATCGCTGTTTTATACTCCTTCGTTTCCGTAAAGTTTAACCATTTGGAATCTTAGACACTTAATAATAAGAGAGAATATTCTAAATTAGTGCTAATATTTAAGAAAAAACATAGTCACGTGGGATATCTACGGATTTGCCTTAACGAGTAGAGTAAGAATATCAAATTTTTTTTTTTTTACTAATATATAATTGAAGATATTGTAGTTAAAAACTTAAAATAAGTGAACTGGCAAACATGTAAAAGGGAAATGAGAAGTCTATGGAACAGTGAGGGTAAGAAAAAAGTTGTATTAATGAGTAAGATTGTGTTTGATTCATATTAATCAGTACTCTAAGACCGTAAACATTTTATAGTTTTTATTAGGGGTGATCATAAGCTGAGTCGAGCCTGAGTATCACTGAACTCAACTCGAGCTTGAAAACTCACGACTTCACGAGTTCCCAAAAAAGAGCTCGAACTCGACACGTTTATGTTTTCCCAAATTCGACATGTTTAGGTCCTTAGTTTTAAAAGGCGCAAGGCGCACCAAGGCGCAAGGCGCACCAAGGCGCAAATAGTCGTTGGAGCCTAGGCGCAAGGCGCAAGGCGAAGGCGCGCGCCTTTTGTAGGCGAGGCGCATGTGTTTATAACTTTATATATACTTATTTCAAATTAATTTTTTCTTTGATTGTAATTAATATTTATTAAAAAGATCCCTAAACCATTTACATATTGACATTTGTAAACCTAAGGTAGTCTTAATTTGAAAAAAATCAAATATTCTTCAACTTATAACTTAAATCTAAGCTATTTTACATAAGGCGCAAAGGCGCACCTTACCGAAAGGCGCTCAAAGGCGCAAAAGGCGCGCGCTTTTCGGAGGTAGCTGAGCCTCGCTTTGCTAAAGCGCAAATCCCAGAGCCCGGGAGCGAGGCGCGCCCGAGGCGCGCTTTTTAAAACTAAGTTTAGGTCTCCCCAAACTCGACTCTAAACTTGACTAAACTTGAGCTAGGTTCTGATTCAAGCTCGACACAAAACTCAACTCGAACTCAATTATTAAAAGGTGGAAATTCTTGAAAAGTGCCAAATGAGCAATGGCAATCTAAATGTCAAAGTTAACTTTCTAAGTCCCAAATATCTCACACTACAAAATACCCTTTGTTTCTAAATATGCATTAAAGTAATATCACATTAATAAAAAATTTAAAATACAAACACAACATCAAAAAAATCAATTAATTCAATTGGATTCAATCACAAATACAACATCAAAAGTGAAATTAATTCTTTGTCTTAGACAATAAAAATACCTATTAAACGACGCTAGACTCCATTGCACGGAGATGTCTTAGTCAATAAAATGCATATTACGCAATAGAAATTATTCTTCATTAGACAATAAAATACGTATTAGACAATAGAAAAAAAAAGAAGCAGAGATTCAAACTTCAAAGGAGAAAAAAAGAATTCAAACACAGAGGAACAAAAGAGAGAAGAAAAAAATACACAAGAACTTGGTGGTGGACTGGCTGACAGGTGATAGGCTGCTGGCTTCCGGTCGTGGCTGGGCGACACAGAGACGACCGGCAGTGGAAGATTCGGTGGTGGTGGTGGAGTGAGAGAAGAGATGGAAATACATAAGTTTTCTCAAACCCTAAACCCCCTTTTTTCTTGTCAGTTTTTCTTCTTTCTTTGTCAAAAAAAGAAGACCAAAGCACTGGGAATGGCTACTTCTTGCATTTCCAGTCCCCGAATCGCCCCTAGCCCCAAACCCAGCCGTTCTCGATTCACCCTTGCTGTCCCTAAATCGGACCAGCTGTCCCCGGTACGTTTTTTGTCCATCCCCATGACCCTGTCCCCTCCCCGTCCGGAGTACGGATACGGCACCCAAAATGTTGTCTTCGTGCTTCCTAGACTGAAAATGATGTACTGATGGGTAGTTAGATTTCATACATGGGGATACGATAGCCATCATCATAGAGGGAAATGGTGACCATTTTGGGGATGTGGAGAAACTATTAAGTAATAACCAAAATTTGGTAGTAAAAGGAGATGTAGAGAAACTAATGGTGATTGGTGACAATTAATGATGGTTGAAGTGACATTGTTAAAGATATATGTATGTTTAGCCCTTTTCAAGACAATATACCATTATACCGTGGTGTACAATTTTTGCAGATGATATTGTGTTCATGAGACAAGAAAAAGTAGAAAGCAAGTTAGAATTTTGGCGAAAAACTCTCTTAGGCTAAAGTTAATCAGAAGTAAATGAAGTATTTGGAATGTAAATTTATTGAGATAGAAAGTAATAGTACGAACTTGATCAAATTCGATGGAATGAGTGTTCAAGGTTCTACCTCATTCCGGTACCTAGGATATATTATACTATCTCCGTATCGAGCTTTCAAATACTTTTTGATATTATTTAATATTAATTTTTTTTTTACATTAATATTCCCCTTAAGTCTTATAAGTGAATTGGATGAGAATGATGCTCATAGGATCAAATCAAACTCGTTAGAGAAAGGAGCTTTAGGTTTTCATTGTGTTTGGGGTATGCCACAAAGACTTCAGGGGAAATTTTACCATACAACTATTAGACCGACATTGCTATATGACACAGAGTATTGAGCTTTGAAATACTGCCACATTTGAAATATGAGGGTGACAAAGAATCATAGATACATTTGCTAAGTTGGATGTGTGAGCATTCAAAGAAGGTTAGAATATAAAATGAGGTTATCAAGAAGAAGGTAGGGATAACAACCATAGAGGTTAAGATGAGGGAAAACCAAAATAAGATGGTTTGGTCATGTGAGAAGGAGACCGATTAACGCACCAGATAGAAGGTTTGAGAAGCGACAAACGGATGGGAATGTCCGAAGTAAAGGAAAACCAAAGCAAACCTGGATAAGGGTGGGATATGTGTCTTTTTGGGCTGGAGGAGGAGCTTGCGTTAGATTGGGAAAAATGGACGGAGAAAATCTGGGCAAACAATGTTTCTGATTCCATATAATGATTAAGGCTTTGTTGTTTTATGTTGTAACTCGAGCCCACAATTTACCTCCAATCTATTACAAATTCTCTCCAAATTAAGAACTCTAATCATAATTTTCTAGTGTAACCAAATGATGAACTCCAATCATACTTTTTAAGCTGGTGGCTTAAACATAATAAAGAGAACAGGTTCGTTAAATGTTTGGACTTTGGAGTTAAGTTTTTTTCTCAGAAATGTTTTTCAGGTAAAAAAAAAAAATAGTATTTTTTTAATGTCTACTCTTAACAATACTAGCCAGTTTACCATGTTGGTAAAGACATATTCTTCATCGTCTTATTTTTGACGTTTTTTGTTTTCCTTTTACATGGTAATTTCTCATATGTACAGGCTTTCGTTATTTTGCACAGGCTCTTATGTATCCACTTCTAGTGGCATGCAAGTCAATAAGTGATCTGCGCAGAGCAGCAGCTGAAAGAGTAGTTGACAGAGTACGACAGCATAGCAGTGCACTTGTTGATGAGGTAAATCAACAACTGATGCTTCATTCTCTTTTGGTATGGTACTCCTGCTACAAAACAGACTTCTTAAGTCAATTCTATGTGCACAGGCTCAACTAGTATCAAAGGAGTTAATTAGAGTGGCAATATTATGGCATGAAATGTGGCATGAGGGATTGGAAGAAGCTAGTCGTCTTTATTTTGGAGAACATAATGTTGATGGAATGTTAAAGGTGCTTGAACCGTTGCATGCAATGCTAGAGGATGGTGCAATGAGGAGCAACACCAGCATTAATGAGATGACCTTCATTCAGGTAGCTCTTTCACCTCTAATTGCATTAACACCGCTCTTTTTTTTTTAGCAAAAGTCATTTTTTTTTTCTTGTATAAAATCCAACAAAATCATTGGAATCCAAATTCTGAAATTCAATGCAATCTCTGGTTTGAGCAAATAGTCTTATAGTCATTTGTGCAAGTTTAATTGTGTTTGCTTGGATCCCAGACTTACCGCCAAGACCTCCTTCAAGCCTATGAATGCTGCATGAGATTCAATAAAAGTGGGAAAGATGCGGAACTTACTCAGGTATACTCTGTAGCTAACCTTCATGCTCTTTCATTCAAAAAGTTGGTGTCATTGCTGCAAGATACAGAATTAATGTTAAGGTATACCCTTAGTTTTTAAAAGTGCGCCTAGGCACGCTTGGTCTCAGGCTCTGGGAATGGGAATGGGCTTTAGTTAGGTGAGGCTCATTCACCTACGAAAGGCACGCGCCTCGTGCGCCTCAAAGCGTGCTTTGTTAAGACGTGCCTTTGCGCGTAAGGAAAATAGCTAAGATTTAATATAAATTGAAGAATGATTTTTTTTTTTCGAGTTGACACTACCTTAGGTGTACATATATCATTATTTAAATTATTAGGGATCTTTTTAAATAAAATTTTTGAAATTTTTTTTTGAAAAAATAAATAAATACGTGTAGCATACAAAAGGCATGCGCCTACGCCTTGCGCCTAGGATGTAGGGACCATTTGCCTGTTGCGCCTTTTAAAACTAAGGGTATACCTTCATTTTTGGTTAGACTTGGACATGGGTGTTTTGTCCAAGTAGGGGTCAAATCACCTGAAGAAAAATTAATTTGGATCCACTTATTCTAGTTTGATTTTTTAGCCAAGATTTAATATAAATTGAAAAATGATTTTTTTTTTTCGAGTTGACACTACCTTAGCTGTACATATATCATTATTTAAATTATTAGGGATCTTTTTAATTAGTATTAAATAAAATTTTTGAAATTTTTTTTTTGAAAAAATGAATAAATACGTGTAGCATACAAAAGGCATGCGCCTTGCGCCTAGGATGTAGGGACCATTTGCCTGTTGTGCCTTTTAAAACTAAGGGTATACCTTCATTTTTGGTTAGACTTGGACATGGGTGTTTTGTCCAAGTAGGGGTCAAATCACCTGAAGAAAAATTAATTTGGATCCACTTATTCTAGTTTGATTTTTTTTTTAGCCGACAAAAATCCATAACCTAAATAGAAATGAAATTCCTTTTAGTTATGAACATGGGAATTTGAAAAAAATTGACTCAAGGTAACAAATACAACATATAAAAAAGGAAAGGAATTGATAGAGCATTCTTAAAAAAGGCTTCTGCTGCTTAATAATTAACTAAATTTATTTCGATTTATAGAATTAAATTTAATCATTGAATTGTGGTCCTCTTTCTGCCATTATTTTGATTCGGAGTTTCGGATAATGGAATGGAGAATATATGCTTGAAAAAATCTTTCATTTCTAGTTTCCTATTTTTTTAATTGTTTGGATGAGATAAATTCCTCAAGTTTCATGAATACAGGCATACAACAGCCAGTCAAAAATTTCTTGATCAGCTTTCCAGATACAGTTATTGTATAGTATTCAAAAGAAACCTTTTGATGCTTTTAATGCTTTTTTATGAATAATGCATTGTAAGATTTATGAATAGAAGGAAAGTCAAAATATGAAATGCATAGATAAATACTCAACACAGGCTTTTGTTCCAGATTTAAACTCTGAAACTAAAACTCTTACGGCTGACAAGAAAAACATAGGCTTATGTACGACGATTTATAAAATCATTTTCAAAAATAATGGTAAATAGACTTAAAGAAGTTGTAGGAAAAATAATCCATCCCTTACAAGGTGCTTTCACGCCAGAAAGAATAATACATGATAATATCCTAATAGCTCATGAAATATTTCATTCATTTAGGAAAAAATCAGGGAAAACAGGATGGACTGCCATTAAGCTATATTTGGAAAAAGCTTACGATAGCTTAGAATGGCCCTTTATTATTACTATGTTAACTAAACTTGGATTTCCATAATACATTGATCCAATGGATCAAAGAATGTATAACTACAACTTCTTATTCAGTCTTAGTGAATGGTTGCCCAACGGATCATTTCTTTCCCACTAGGGGAATAAGGCAAGGGGATCCTTTTTCTCCATATCTATTTTGACTATTTATTTTATGTGCAGAACTTCTAGCAAAACTCTTCCATGAGAGTAGTATTAATGGCCATAAAAATATTGTTGTATCCCCAGGGAACTAAAAAATGAAAATTCCTTTTCTTAGATTTGCATATGATACTATGATTTTTGCCAGAGTAACTAAAGATAGCTGCCAAGAAATTAAAAATATTTTAAATAAATATTGTAAAATCTCTGGTCAACTAGTTAATTACAACAAATCAGCTTTCCAATGCACAAAATGTGTCAAGACAAGATATCGAAATATTTAAAGAAATCCTCCAAATGGAGGAAGTAAATGATTTAAGAACTTATTTGGGTTGCCCAATAATCGGTAAAAGAGTATCAAATCAAACTTTCGAAGACATCGTGGATTCAACCAAAAAAAATTAACAATATGGAAAGCAAACTCCTTGTCTCAAGCAGGGAGAGCTACTCTAATTGATGCAAACCTTTCTGCAAAACCTATCCATCAAATGCAAAGTTTTCTTCTCCCTACTAATACTACGAATCGACTTGATAAAATTAACACAAATTTCTTCTAGAATAAACCTTATGATTCTAAAACCCCAAACCTCATAAGTTGGGGCAAAATATTCAAACCAAAATAATATAGGGGTTAAGGGCTCAGAAAAGCCAAGATAACCAAAAAAGCTTTACAATTAAAACTTCTTTGGAAAATCCTTTCTAATCCAGAATATATTTGGGTTCAACTTATCTTAAAGAAATATCTAAGGGGCAAAAGTCTTTCAGATTATAAAACAACACAAAGTACCTCATGGGAATGGAAAAATCTTATTAAATTAAGACTACTCTTTTATAAGGCCATAGATGGCAAGTTGGAAATGGTAAAACAATTAATTTTCGGAAATATAACTGGTTAATTCAGACCCGTCTTAGTAACTACTCTCTCATTCATATTTCAAATATCAATGCGAAAGTAAAGGAGTTCTTTACTCCTTCCAATCAATGGGACTTAGCCAAACTAAGTATTTATTTACCACAATGGATTACAGACCTAATAATGCAAACCCCTATTCTTGACCATAATATTGAAGATAAATTTTTCTGGGGCCCATCCACATACGACAACTTCTCTACTAAATCGGCCTTATTATTCCTACAAGGCCACAATGAGAATAATTCGAACACAGTCTCCTTTAACTGGATCTTGAAACTGGATGTTCCACCTAAAATAAAATACTTCGTGTGGAAAATTTGTAATTCTCTTCCAACTAAAGATAAACTATATCGTTCAAAAGTGGCAGTACCTTCTGCATTGTCCATTTTGTGACCATCATTTAGGAAATTCTATTCACCTTTTATTCACATGTCCGAAGACTATCAATATTTCTGAAGCTTTAAAACACTGTCTTAGCTGGCCATACCCCTATTTCGATCCAAATTTAAGTATCATCCAAATTCTTAATTACAATAAGAACAAGTTTAATATTGCTGATATCTCTAAATTATGCATTACTTGGTGGTTTTTTTGGTATAATAGAAATTCCCCAATCCTTAATAATGAAACCTGGAATTTAAATAAGATATGCATAATGATTAGAAACTTCTTAAAAAATTGGAGAAGAACTATTTACCCGGAGTTTCAATCTATCCAACCTTAGCCAAATCTCAAAATATAAAAGTTACATATGTAAACAATAATCATTCAAAAGATTGTGTTTTCTGGAGGCCTCCCCAACCTAACCAAAACAAACTTTATTTCGATGGTTCAAAGATTGGATCACATTCAACCTCAATAGGATAAATCCTTCTCAACAATGATGGAGACATCCTCCTTGCGTTAAAACAGGGAATGCTTAGCGTTAAAACAGGGAATCAGGGAGGTCATTTCCTTAAATATAAAGAATTAGTTATTGAAGGTGATAATTTAACTGTTATCAATGCTATTAAAAACATATGGAAGATCCCTTGGGAAATCAAAATTTTAATTTCTGATATCCAGTTAGACCTAAATTATTTTAATTAAATCCAAATCCATCACTGTTATAGAGAGTCAAATCAGGCTGCTGATTATATTGCACACGAGGGGTATAACAATCCGACTGTGAAAACATGGCATCATCATTTTTCTTATAGTCTTTTCTTAATCCTAAGGAAAGATGCTTTAGGTTGGCTCTATTATAGAGACTAATCGGAATTTCTTACCTCGTAAAAAAAGCATTTAATAACATGTAATCAAAAGAATCATTGAATGCCTGCAAAAAAAGCAAGCCCCTAAATTTTCTGATCCCCCTTATTACGGTAACCTAAACCTCCATAGTACCATACTATTGAACTAAAGAGCTTCTATAAAATTAAGTTTTTGATCTTGTGCTTTTGTTCTAAACCAAAGACCAAAAATGAAACAAGATCATGGCACTCGTTTGCCAAAACTTTATTACCCAACATGCTACCTACTCCTTGATGTGTTGAGTGTTGTGTTGAGTTGAGATGAGATAGAACACCTGCGGTGAAGTGGTTGTTTAATATTGCACTTTTGTGGTTTAGTGCCTGCGTAAGGCATATTGGTGGAATTTAGGAAATGGCACTTCCATGGCTTGAGGTGCACAAAGGTCTGGGCAGTTGTGTTAGAATTTAAGAAGCATTTAGTGAAGTCGGAATCAATTTTGAAATTTTGATCATCAGCAATCCAAATCAGGATCAAGTGGCAAACAAGAGCATACAACACTAGCGCTGTTCACCTAGCTAGATTTTGTTTGTCATTATGAAAGGCTACATGTTAGTCCTGCCGTATCGGTTTATCTGCAACATTTCTAAATAAGGTTATAATACAATGACTACAACAATTTATATCTTTCTAAATTTGGTAAAGTTTTAGACATGGAATGACAAAAATATCCTTAACTTAAAAACATAAACAAACTTATTACCCTCCTAAGCCATACACATTCTTCATAAGTGCTTTACACCTAATTTTTAACTCTCTTACTTTACCCTTAAACATTCACTTAACCTAGAATTAAGAAAAAATACAATAAAGAGCCATATTTTCAAAACATATGAAACATGAATACGGTATAGATTTTTAAAGCTAGAAACATTCAAATTTCTAACTAAAAGAGTAGAGGCATGGGCGAGCCTATGGCCAATCCCATGGTCCAATTTTTTTTTTTAATTGGGCCCCTGTAGAATTTTATGATAAACATAGGCATCACACTCGATATCAGTAAAAACTCTCACAATCTTTTGGTTCATTAATAAATAAGATAAAGTTATTACTTTTGTGTTGGCAATGTCACAGGTTCGATTATGCAAGATGTAACTTCGTTTTTTTTTAAATAGGGTTTACTCCTATTCCTTACAACGGAGCATCGGGTCTTTGACCATTCTTCTTCTTGCTTTTGTTTTTTCCCCCCAAATTATTTCGCTCACAAGTAGATGGCCTAGGATGGTGTTACATGTGTTGAGATTAAATTAGAGCTTAAAATTTAATTTGATTTCGGTGATTGTTGTTTGATTAAATTTTAATACTTCCTCCGTTCCAAATTAACGCATCAAATTGTTTTGCACGCTTTTTAAGGAAGATATTTTAGGGTGTAAATGAGCAAATTAACCACAACAATTTTAAGCTAAAAATTCATTTTGCACGCTTTTAAGGAAAAGATTTAATGGTGTAAATGAACAAAGTAACCAAAATGATTTTAATACAAGCAAGAATAAGATTACGTTTAAATTGTAACAGAGTAAATTTATTTTTTTCTTAATCTTTAGTAGCTTAAACCTATTCGAATCTGGTTCATATCCATCCAACAGTCCGAATAGATTGCCACCCCTATATATATTAGATCTTAAATGTTGTTGGTCCCGTAAAGTTTAAATTCCTAGATCCGCCTCTGAGTAGAAGCTCTTATTCTGATGAAAATAGTACCATGGATTCCTACTCAATCTATTTTCTAGGACATTGATGCATTGGTTTAGTTATTATTGATCATTACATAGATAGAAACCTTATGGCGTTGAGTATAATGTTTTTGCGACTTGGCCACCTTACACTTGCATGAACCACAAACAGAGCAAATCAAATAAATTAGATATTGTTTTATACTTTTTTTTTTTTTTAAATCTAAGATATTGTCTTATACTCAACATCTAATACAACTAGTTGGTAGAATTCAACAACATATATTTGAAAAACAAACAGAAAAATTAAAACATGAACCACAAGAAAAAAAATGAGCTGAACTTTGCAATTCGAAGAGAAAAAAAACTTGCTCAAATGTAGATCTAAATATGAAGAAAAAGAAAAAAAAAATACTTTAGCAGAAATATGTTATGAAATAAAAAAAGTTTATTTATTTGATTAGAAAACCAAACAATTCAATGAGTTAGTAAAATTGAAATGAGTACTTGATTCACTTAGATCTATTGATGAATTGAAAACTTGTTACCGAAATCGAAACAAAGTTCTTGATTAATCAATCAATTTGAAATTGATAATCAGACATGATTGAGAAGAGGGGATGGTGAAATCAATGACGAGAGAGAGAAGACTTGGAAATGAAATGCAGCGAAAGATGATCGTGAAATGTTTACATTGATTTTGGACAAGATCTAATCCTAGCTATTGATTAATAAATAAATGGCTCAGATTAAAAGTTTTCAGTTTTCAGCATAAGATCTTGTTTTCACTATATACATAATATATATATATATATATGTAGAGAGAGAGAGAGAGAGAGAGAGAGAACACCTTTTATTTTCTTGATAAAAAATAATTTTTTACTGTTTTGTCTTCATTTATTATTCCATTCATTTGTTGTCGAGCTGTTTGTGTGTGTGTGTGTGTGTGTGTGTATATATCGAGAGAGAGAGAATCACCTTTTCTTTTCTGGATGATAAATAATTTCTTACTGTTTTGTCTTCACTTTGGACTGCCTTCTAATTGCATTGCAAATAGTTAGCTCCCCTCCAAGTGAATTACTAATCTCTAATTTTGTTAACTCAGTTCAAATTGTGTTGCAAGTGATCACTAGTCTTATAAAATTAATATTAGTTGCATGTTGAATTTGTAACCACTTTAACTAACCGTATCACTGTATGTGCTTTGTATGATATGCATGCATTTAGCCTGGCATGCTATTGCGAAATTAAATCCCTTGATGAAATTCCTAAAACTTCAAGTTTGTTACGATAACATTGCTACATGTGGATGTTGCACTTTGGGTGCCTCTTATGTTACTAATGCTAGATTATTGCTTCTTACTAGGCTTGGGACCTGTATTATCATGTCTTCAAACGGATAGATAGGCAGCTTCAGTCACTTACTACCCTCGACCTCCAGGTAGGCATCATCTCCATCCCATCAAAAGTTGCAATGTATTAAAGTGTTATGTCATTTAGTTTACAATAGTTTCATGGTTGTGCATCTCTTGTTTTGATATCTCCATGACCAGTCTGTTTCACCTGAGTTGCTGAGCTGCCAAAACTTGGAACTTGCAGTTCCTGGAACCTATCGTGCCGGTAAGTAAACATTGTTATATTTTAAAAATGATTGTTTTTTTTGCTATTTACTTATGCTTTTATTGGCATTTACCTTTTAGATGTACCGGTGGTGACTATTGTTTCATTTGCACATCAACTTACTGTGATGACCTCTAAACAAAGGCCACGTAAGCTGACCATTCATGGGAGTGACGGAGAGGATTATGCTTTCTTGCTCAAGGGACATGAAGATTTGCGTCAAGATGAACGTGTAATGCAGGTATATGTATATAATATGTTTTGCATGTGTTGTATTACGTCATTGAATAAAGTTTCTTTGCTGGCTGTTGATAACGTGGTTCATTCGTTTGCAGTTGTTTGGTTTGGTAAATACTCTTCTGGAGAATTCTCGAAAGACCTCTGAAAAAGATCTCTCCATCAAACGATATTCTGTTATTCCATTGTCTCCGAATAGTGGGTTAATTGGATGGGTGCCTCATTGTGATACTTTACATCACCTTATTAGAGAGTACAGGGATGCCAGAAGGGTTAGTTGAAGCTGAATGAAAGTTTCCTTTTTCTGATTATGCATTATGAGCTTCTCCTTGAATCCTAACACTTGGCGTTTCGTAGATCACCTTAAATCAAGAGCACAGGTTAATGCTAAGTTTTGCACCAGACTATGACCATTTGCCACTAATATCCAAAGTAGAGGTTTTTGAATATGCTCTACACAATACTGAAGGAAATGATTTAGCCAAGGTGTGTGTACTTGTCTTATTACCAAAAGCATGTCACCCACCTTTCTTTGTTTCTCTTGCTTTCATCTTGAGAAGCTCTACATATTGTTTGACAGGTACTTTGGTTAAAAAGTCGCACATCAGAAGTTTGGTTGTACAGACGAACTAATTATACAAGGAGTTTAGCAGTGATGAGCATGGTATGCATTGATTTCTGTTACTGGAATGTCATTTTTATTGTTATTATTTGTTATTATTATCGATGTCTTCTACTGTTCTACATTATTTTTCTGGTATGAGTCACATTGTTAAATTTCATTTCTATGCTTTTTGTAATTTTGAATATTTTTTTATGAATTTCATGTCAATTTCAAATACCAGGGTGTAGTACTAGTTTTAGTAAGTATCATGTAATTCATGTTTCAAAATTTGAGTATTATGCTTATGTCCTTTTTCGCCATTTTACGAGTGTCCGTCACAGTTTGTTTGGTAAATAGTTATAAATGACATTAATCGGAATGACTTTATATGTAGAATTGAAAGGAAAAAATCAATATCCATTCCTATTGTGGTGCTTGCCTTACCTTCTTTTTATCAAATTTTTATTACAATTCACAAATATCCATTCTCATCCAATACCATCCTTCCAATAGTAATAAGGCAATATTGCAATATATGAAGAAAATTCAAGCTTGGGATTGAGAGTATGATTCCAGATCATAAGTAGTTTTTCTTCCTAAACTATACTTTGAATTCATTCTCATTACCACAATTTATTACCAACAAATGCGCCATCGGTTCCTAGCGAAATGATATGGACGGCTGTATGCATTTTACTCCTATTTTCTCCCTAGGGCGTGATGATATGGACAGCTCTTGGGTCCTTTCCTGTCCACAATATGTCCTGGGTTCAGATACCATTCTAAGACAGAATTGTTCTTTAGCTATTAAAAAGGTTATCCCTTTTGCTTGTCCTTTTCTTTTTTTCGGCTGTTGTTGGTAATGCCTGGTCTGTGTATTTGTTTTCTGTTCAACTCCATCCCTGAATTGTGGCATGGGTTACATCAGTCTATTCTTCTTCGTCTTTATCTGTATGTGCGACTTTCTACTTGCATGTTCCTGGTTAATATTCCTAGGTTAACCTTGCCTTTCATTTCTTTGAAGAATCCATGAATAGAGAGAAACTTCCTGAAAAGGTGCAGTATCTATGCCCTCACCCCATCTAGCTGAATCTTTCATTACACTTTTAGTGATTTCCTAGCTTTAAAAACTTTCATCTTTCCTTCTTTTCCCCTTATCCTCCTATGTTCTAACTTTGGTTCTTTATTACTTTAGTTTCATTTGCTTTTTTCTCCGATTGAAGAATACTTCTCTTTATTTTTTTCCTTTCAGAATTTTCACTTATGTACATGATATGTAATATAAAATAATTGCATATATAGGAGAAATGACCATTTTTATCTTGTTATGCAATATTCGTAAGTGAACCCATTAACATTTTTGCTTTCAATGTTTTTTAGGTGGGTTACCTTCTTGGCTTGGGAGATCGGCACCCAAGTAACCTTATGCTACATCGTTCCAGGTATTGATCCTTAATGTAGCTTAGTGAAGCTAATATTAATTCGACTTCCTTTAATCACCTGTACCCTTTCACAGTGGAAAGATATTGCATATTGATTTCGGGGACTGCTTTGAAGCATCCATGAATAGAGAGAAATTCCCTGAAAAGGTGCAGTATGCCCTGACCTCATCTGGGTTAATCTTTCCGTTATACTTTTAGTAATTTCCTATTTAGAAGAATCCATATGTTTGACCTGTTGTATAATGTACAGGTGCCTTTTCGCTTGACTAGAATGCTTGTGAAAGCTATGGAAGTTAGCGGAATAGAGGGTACCTTCCGCACAACATGTGAAAATGTGATGCAAGTGCTTAGAACAAACAAGGACAGTGTCATGGCTATGATGGAGGTAGCTATCCCATTAATCTTTTGTTTATATTTCTAGCTTTACAATACACTATTCAATTTGTATTGGGAAAATGTAGATATTGCTCTCATCTCAAGGTGGTAAGAGCTCTGTTGAGTTCCCCCACCCACAAAACTCGTTCTCTCTCTGTCACTTATTGGGTTCTATTTAATCTGTAGGCATGATGTATGATGGCTATCTAACTCATGGTTGTCCTTTTGTGTTTGTGTTTGTCTTAGGCTTTTGTCCATGATCCACTCATTAATTGGCGTCTTTTCAACTTCAACGAAGTTCCACAAATCTCTAATCTTGGAAGTGCTCATACCCCTGCTGGCGTTAGCAATGATGAACAAAAAAATCTTTCACATCCTCAGCGTGGAGCTCGAGAAAAAGAACTACTTCAGGTTTGAAAAACTCGCCTAGGACTTGGATTGGTGTTATCTTCAGATACTGATCTCATCCTCCCTGTTTTGCCATGCTAGGCTGTTAATCAACTTGGAGATGCTAATGAGGTTCTGAATGAACGTGCTGTTATGGTTATGGATCGAATGAGTAACAAGCTTACAGGGCGTGACTTTTCTACGGCTTCAACATCGAATGGGGCAATCCAATATGCAGCGGATAATAGCAACCTAGCATCAGGAGATGCTCGTGAAGTTGAACATGGGTTATCTGTCAAACTACAGGTTCAAAAGCTGATAGGTCAGGCTAAATCATCAGAGAATTTATGCCAAAATTATGTCGGGTATATAAACTCCTCTCTTTTGATTACTCCATCCATGGTTAGCAACACCCCCTCCCTTCAAATAACATAATAGGGGTGATTATGATACAATGCAACTCGCGAGCTACTCGTGATCGACTCGGTCAAAGCTTAGCTTGTGTTAGCTCGGCTCGAGTTCAATTCGAGATTCTAACAAGTCGAGTTGAGCTACTCACTAATGGACTCGAAAATCTCGAGTAGCTCGATTAATTTGTTAAATATATATAAATAATAATTTTCGAATTGAAATTTTGAACTTTAAAAAAATTATTACCTTAACACGAAACTTATTAATTTGGTTTACACTATTTTTGTTCTTAAATCAAAGATTACAATTTTGTAGACGATTCAATAAAATCAATAAAATTAATCAACGTATTACCATTGTCAAGGTTATTAATTAGTGTAAAATGTGGGTGTTAAATAAATGAACAAATATATATACATATATATGTATGTATGTAAGTATGTGATACTGTTTTTTGATGCAATGCAAGTATGCAATATGCTTATATAAATACTACATAACTTATCCCACATTGACAAATTATTATGAAACACACCAGAATAAGAGGACTTGAGGGAATAATAGTAACAATTGGCTCACAATTTCATAATGAACTCTTGAAAAAGAGATTGGTTGTGAAATGTTATAAATATGCATTATCCGCAATATTTGGTATTATTTGTAAGAGGTAAAATATTCATTTGTCGCAAATAATATTGTTGCAAAATATTCAATATTTGGTATTATTTAGATATGATATTATGGCCTATATATAAAGGCTTTCTCAAATCAAATTATTGAGTTCTAGTCAATCTCAAGTTGGTGTCGAGCTCGACCTCATAATTATCAAGTCGATTTCAAGCCCAAAAAATTGAACTAGTGAGTTTTCACTATCGAGCTCAGTGATACTCTATCACAACTCGGATCATAATCACCCCTTACAACAGACGCACATGCACAGTAAAAAGAAAAGGCCTTGGAGACACATTAACTTTTGTCAGATTTTTGTTAAACACCCCTTCCCCTTAGTTGAAAAGCACAATAGTAAAATAGAGGCAAGGAGGGAGTGCATAAACATGTATACATCAAACTAGATAGAAGCGAGAGTTGGTTTGTTTTCCCTAACTCCTCAAACTTTGGAATTTTGTCGCTTTTACAGAAAGATTGGGTATCATTAGCTTATTAGCCCTTCCTCCGGGTTTTTTAAATGCAACATTTTTTTCACGCGTATCAAGAGAGTGATCTAGGTGTGTTAATGACTAAATCTAGGTGTGTTAATACAAGCAAATATAATATTATATATGGTATGTCTTAAAATTTCGTTGATTAATTTGCTCGTTTACAACGTTAAATTACTTCTTTGATATGCGTGAAAAAAAAGTATTCCATCTAAAAAAAACGGAGGAAGTATACCTTGCTTTTAGCTAATTATAAAGTTATGTTGTTGCAGAACTGCTATTTTTATTCAAAGGAATTGCTAATTTTATTCAAATTGGCCAAGGCAATTGTATAAATCTTTTCTTGAATTGCCAATATAAATTAGAAGAATTGCTACCTTAATGCATTTTTTATTGATAATGATAAAATTTTGTATCTAAGAGTCGTCTGTGAGATTCGATCACAAGGATAATTACTTGAATAGTATTCACGAAAACTAAAATTAAACATCATTATTGATGTCTTTTTTTCCTTACGATGAAGGCTTACTAGAACATTAATCTTGAGTATTTGATGCAGAATTGATGATTTCATCTCTTTTGAACTTTTCTATTTTCAGGTGGTGCCCATTCTGGTGAACAAATAGTAGTCATATCTTATTTATGGTGTATATATATGTACTTTTTCTTTGCTGATTTTTATGTTAGTAAGGCTGTATAGTTTGCCGATTTTTTTGGTATACTAGTTGTGTACGGCACTCTATGTGCGCCTTGAGAAGATTTATCGGGCTGGAAATATGTGGGATGTTTTGATCAGGGTGTTTATGTTGATAGGTACCATAAGAAAGGGAATGGAGTTTAATGTAATTAGAATTGTGTAATGTTAATTTTTTGGTTGTTTACGGTATGTATGTTTTATTTTAGCCATTTGCTCTTTTTATTGAAAATGTAATGTGTACATTTTTGTAGAGAATCATAATAAATGTTACGAAAATTTTGAAACAACCCCCAGCAACTTAGGGCACTTTTGACAAAACTTCCAAAAATTCAACTATTTAAATAAAACCTCCCAAATACTTAAAAAGTGTTTTATTCAACTCCCAAAATCTTGAATCGTCTATAATTGCACCTGCAACTGTTAACAACGTTACTAACCAAGCGTAACATCGTTAATAATCATAAATCCACTATAGTTTAGTTCCATTGAAGATCCCAATTGCAGCAGATGAAATCATAGCATTCGTTAACCCTTTTGATTCACCATTCTCAATCACACCCACATCCCTCTTGATTGAACTAGATCGATCGATTTCGTTCCTCCATTGATCTCTGTCGTTCCCATTCTCCATCTTCATCTTACCTTCACTTTAATACTCTGTTATCAAACCCATAAACAACAGCCATGGCATTCTCTATTATTGATACCATAGGCACACTTCCATTGCCGTTCCAAGATGCCTTTTGGTGATCAAACTCACCCCTTCCTGCATCATCAACTGATATTCTACCACAATCAATAGATGCCCTCCCTAAATCAATGGAAAACCTATGGTCAATATTGCAAGATCTCCTCCCAAATCCCCCGCAATCAACTGCTGCTGCTCTTAATTTGTTGTTGAATTTAGAGCAGCGAAGGAGTTGGTGAGAACCCCAACTTAAATGAGGTGGGAGGGAGAAATTATATTGTGGAGGTTTCTAGATCTTACTGGAGCTGTTGCCGCCATTAAAATTTTTGATTTGGTTTATGAAATTATGTCATTGATGAAGAAAATGTACACAGAAGTTTGGTTCAAATATGGGGTTGAATTTCTGATAAATTACCCACTTTTTAAATATGATTACTCTTGAAAATTTCCGAGTTTTTTTATAAGATTTGATGAAGTATTGGGTAAAATTGTGGGTTATTTACTTTATGTTTGTGGGGGGTGGGTTTGTGTTTGTAAAAGGGTGAGTGAGAAAGAGAGACAATCAGAGATTTGGAGGGAAAGAAGAGTTGTAGAGGAGAGGGAGGAGGGGAGAGAACCAATTTTAACGTTCTTTTTTAACAGTGTTAAGCTTGGTTAGTAATGTTGTTAACAATTGGGGGTGTAATTATAGACGGTTCAAGATTTTGGGAGTTGGATAAAATAGATTTTAAGTATTTAGGGGTTTTATTTAAATAGTTGAGTTTATGAGAGTTTTGTCAAAAGTGCTCCAAGTTGTTGGGGGTTGTTTCAAAATTTTCCTAAATATTATGAAATTAAGTGTGCTAAATATTGTTTAATTATTAATAATGGATATATTGGATGTGAAAGTGTTGAATGAGGTGGACATATACAATTGCTTCTTGTATGAACAATTGCGTGCAAAATAGCTTCTTTAAAACACTAATGAGATAACCAGCTTAAACTACAATACTTAATTATTAGGCTTAGGAGAGGAATTTGATCGGCTTTTTTTACAGTAACATTGGTTCAGATGGTATGACCTAATACTTTCACTATACAATAACACATAACATCAAACCCCAGACGAATCATCTCTACTGTAATCAGAATCATGAAGTCATGCTAGGAGGAAACATAGGCCTTTTCATTCTGCATGGAGAAAAAAGAACACCAAGGAGAAGAATGTCACAAGTACCAATGTTTCAGTCCCATTATCACTCATCTTGTGTTTGCAAGTACCACCTAAGGAAGAAAATAAAGTCATCTGCCTCGCATATAAGGACAACAAGCAATAATATTTTAGGAACTAGGAAGTTCTGCTAGTTATGATTTATGCAAATGTTTTTCTAATGTTGTAACAGAAAATAGCATTAATCATACTGTAGCGACCCGTCTTATTGCAACTTAAAACAAAACGAATCAAAACAAAATTCCAAATATAAATATTATTATAAATCCAAATATACACTAATGTTGCTACACAATCAATCCCATAAGAAGAAACTCAACGACTAACAAATCCTAATTAAACAATAACATATAACAAAAGCTAATGGGTACACTAATGTCAATGCTCGCAACACACACTGACCCGCATATGCCAAACAATCAGCTACTCGGCACCATCACCTGAAATGAGGGTCCATCATTAGTGGCGAGTAACTAGGTTGTTCCATCTAAATATGGAACTCAAGCCACATAGCATAGCAAAGGAAACCGATACAGACATGATACATACAAATCAAGTCATCCACCAATCACACATATACACACATGATCATACTACACAAATGCGTACCTGGCATACTTCGCCGCAAAATCGATTAATAACATACAAATCAATCATAACAACACAAGCAACTCAAGCAAACTCAACAAATACAATACAAAAATGGAACCATCCTGTATTTCGAAATCATTCATTCAAATCATTTTATATAATACGTTAGTGTTCGTACCGGCCATCACTTCTTTAATCATCGGCATAAGCCGCCCGTCAATTCTCAATACCCCGGTATAAGTGTCGGGCCGTCAATTCTAGTCACCGGCAAAAGCCGGCCGTCAACTCCCTAAACCCGGTAGAGTGCACTATAATAGAGGGTACTAGTTGTCCGTAATCGGAATTGCAATGCTAGAACCAACTACTTTGTGTCCTTTCCTCCAAAACAAATTACGAAAACCGAAACCAAATCAAATCAATCAAACGACAAAACGACGGTACAGTCCATGCTCGTTGGTCAACCAATGTGTTTCCCAACTTTCCTAACATGTGCCGGGTGGAACCAATGCGTTTTTCCCGTAGTCCTCCAATGCAAGGACTATGCCTAAGTATTGGCCACCACTCCTGGACTAGCTACTCGAGTTTCACTAACCAGACGAAAACATATCCTAGGACAATAAGTACCCCCACGATCGAACACAAGGTAGCGGCTACGACTTAAACCAAAATAGCTACTCGAGTTTCACTAAGTTAGGAGACCCTTACGAGAAAAGGAATCAAAAACATAACGGCACGATCACCAGGATCGATAAATCAAAATGACAGTTCCGACATGATCACCAGGATCAATAAATGAAGAAAACCGATTTGAAAAGTGTATCGACATGATCACTAGGATCAATAACAAAAATCTGACATTCCATTTCAAGATTTCAAAATGGAAAACCAAGATTTAACAAGATAATTCAAGAACCAAAACGATAGATCAAGAATCATTAAGAAACACCAAGAAAGGTCAAGAATACAACAAGACTCAACAAGAAACATCAAAGTTCAACAAGAACGTCCAAGAATCATCGTGGTAGTTCAAGACTCATCAAGAAAGATCAAGATTCATCAAGAACGATCATGAATCATCAAAATTCCAAACCGGCAATAAATACTAACTTAGAACATCAAGAAAATCATTGAAACTTTAACCTAAAAACTAGCACGACAATATTTTCCAATGATTCAAGTACAGTTTATGTACATCAATCAAACATTAACAATACATATAATTACATTGAAAATCAAGATCATCGATCATACAAAATTCATAACATAAATTCAAATTCTAAATATAATTATATTTCTAAAACTAGTCATCATATAGTTTATCATAATCCGAATAAGATTATCAGATTCAGAAGAACATCACCCAAATCATCATCATATTCATACGACATTTATCAAAATTCAATAACATTTCATCATATGAAATTCTAAATTAAATCATCGTATATTCATGACATAAACATAATACTAAATCATGATTCCAATATTAATCTATGTTATACTATGCGAATTTGAATATCGACATTTAGATAAAACGTCCAGTTACCTGGACTAATCGAAACATCCAAACGGAAAGCAAAAACGAACACGAGCTAACACGAACCCGACCATGTACCCACACAACACCAAGCTTCCATTGAAACCACACGACATCTCTTGCACCAAACGAACCAGTTGCACTACAAGAACCAGCCTTGAAACCACACGAATCATCCCTTGATCGAACCAACCCCAAACTGCACCAAAACTAAGGATCTTGAACATACTTTTTGATGATTAGATAATTACAATATAAATGTAGTCTAACGGATTGAGAATCTTGAAGTTTTGAGACAAAAGTATTTGACGGGGGAAAAAGGAAATAGGCGTGAAAGAGAAGGGGAAGAGGGGGAGCATGCTTGCTCTTGTTTGCTTGTAACTGATGAGTGGGAGAATGAAGTAAAAAGCCTTAAATCCTTAAGGTGACATTTATTTATAGATGTAGTCAAGAAGAGAAGCAAACCAAATGGCAAGGGAGAAGGAGGGGGACAGGCCCATGCGGGAAAAGAAAGGAGGAAATGGGCCACTTGATTCCCTTGATGCAATACTAGGCCCAATTCAACTTTGGCCTTGAGTTAGTCATTGGGTACAAGATCAATTAAATCACCGACCTAATAAACAATTGATCCATCCCTTAGAATAATTAAATGGGCTATAAATAATTTCCTTAAAGTAGATTCGCAAATCCAACTTAAGAATCCATTTTAGCCCAATTTAATTAAGTAGGCCTCGGAACTCTAAATTAAATTCAAGCCTTGGCTATTAATTAACTCAATCCAAAAATTTATCAAAAGGCTATATCTGATTACCAAGGAGAGACTAAAATCACTTCTAACCCCTACTTGGCTAACTAGTTATTAATTCAATATTAATTTCAAGTCGGTCCACAACCATGAATTGCCATAAACGGAGCTCTAGAAACCTAACGGCTTGAAGAATATCAAATTAAATGAAATTAATTTGAAAACTTTATATAATATTATTATAATCAATTCCCGAAAGAAATACTTTCAAAAAGTTCTTCAAATTATAAAACAGGAAATTTATTACTACCTCCGTTCCAAAAAAATGCAACAATTGTCATGGCACGGACTCCTAGGCATTTTTTTGTTGTGGGTAATTAGAAAAAGTGAGGGGCAGTTGATTAAAATAAATAGAGAGAAAAGTGGGGACAATTAAAGAATTGGAGAGAGAAAAGGTGGGGACAAATAAAGAATTAGTAAGGGTATTTATGTCTTTTAAATAGCAATAGTTTACTATATAAGGAAAATAAAAATTTGTTGCATTTATTTTAAAACATCCAAAAATGAAAACTGTTGCATTTTTTTTTTGAACGGAGGAAGTACTATTTTTCAAAATCGAGTTTTGAGATGATCAAAACCACCTAATAATCTAAACTCAAAAACACGGGCTGTTACACATATAGTAGATAGCTTTGGTATTTAGAGCATGTGCTTATTAGACTATAACCACCATCGTTAGGTTCTTGTACTCTTCGTTTTTTCTCTTTAAATAAAAACGACACAATGAGTGGTCATCACAAATAAAATATGGGTACGTTACACTTTAAGTTACCCATTCTTGCCTAACCCACTAAGAATGAACTACAAACTCAACTTATGCAAAATGCGTCATTTTTAAAATTACGAATAAGGGTATCAATAAGAAAATAATTTATAAAAAAAAACATGAAATTTTATGAAAATCTTCAATGTAATTTGAAAATTATATTTGTAAAAGCACAAATAATAAGTAAAATGATAAAACTTTTTTAAAAAAATAATAGAAAGAAGGAAAAAAAATGGCTAAAATATGGTATTATATATATATATATATATATTTTTAATAATATAATAAAAAATAGAAAGAAGTATCAAAAATTCGTGAAATATCGGTATCTATTGAGATAATATTGGGTTTAGGAGCATATATTTTGGAGAATATATTTTTGATATATGCTCCTAAACCCAATATTATCTCTATAGTATCCGGGTACGGCTATCTAATTAATATATTTATATATCCATGCATATATTGTAGATTTAAACTACATGATGAGTAGAATATCAACACGTCAATCATGCATAAGGTTTAGGTGTAAAACAAGAAATCCAAATGAAGAATAGGAAAGAATAGACAAATAGGATTTTGTAAAATGAAAGTTTAGTATGGCAAATGATGCTTGTTTCCTGTTAGTATACTTTCGCCACATATACCATTTGTCCATTTTGCATGAAATTCGTGTAGTTGACTCCTAATGATTTCCAAACAAATCGTCAGTATATAAATATAAACTAGTTTTTGAACACGTGTCTTATGTTAAAAAATAATAAAAATAAAAATTAACTTTAGAAAACAATATAGAATTCTTATTATCAAGTTTGAATTTTCTATCACAATTATGGGAAAACTCTAAAATCATATTCATATATGATACTCAAGAACAGATAAACACATCCATAAAATTAGCAAAAAGAGGATGTACAATGATATAAAGAAAAAATACGAAATAGAAATGGACCAAAAATAATCAAAGAGGATAATGATTCATCAGTAATGCCTTCAAAGAGGTATGTTTATGTGGGAATGGTGAAATAAAAATACGTACGATGGAATTCACGAGTATAAGACAGACAAAGTCGCGAGTCATGACTTCAGGTCACGGCCCGCGAGTCATAGCTAACTCAGAAATCGAGCAAAAGATCAGTAGCAAAATTGCGGCCAGTGGGGAAGAATTCGCGGCCCGTGAAAAATTGCATGAAAGTCAGTGGTAAACTCGCGGCCCGCGAGAGCAAGGTCGTGGCCCACGAAAATTGGTCGCGGCCAGCGAAAACTGGGTCTTCGTCAGTTTCGAACGGTTCCGATTCTTTTGCTTGCAGTTCAATAATCCCGTTATGGGTTTGAACGTGTACTTTATGGGCAGTTTTCTGATGCTATGTGATGGTCTATATAAGGCCAAGTAAGGAGAGAGAAAAACATAAGCAAAAACATTCTCTTTCTCTGTCAAATTCACTGAGTGTTTCCTCTTCAATATTAAGCTTTTACATATACTGAGAGTTTTGTGTGAGCATCAAAACTTGTGTTTCTTCGTTGTATCTCAAAGGCAGTTTCAGGAAACCCTGCTCATATTTTATAGGGTCGAAATTAGTCTTTAGGAAAGCGTTCGCGTGCCTCGAAGGTTTCATTTCTCTATTTTTGTTGTTTATTTCACTAACCCTATTTGATTCCAACACTTATCAATTCATCATCAAAAATGACTCCCTACCATCCAATTTCAAAAATAAAATAAAGAGAAAGAAAATTACCCATAATTTGATTTAGAGAAGTTTTTATTTATTTATTTTTTAAATGTAATTATAAGAAGTTTTCTACTATATATATTGTCATAGATCGTACTTCATTTAAATTAAAGAAAGAAGATAAAGGGTTGCCAAACCGATCAACTACACAGGGGAATGGAAGAGACAAATTGTCACTGTATAAAAATAAAAAAAATTGAAAGGTTGAGTAAATTAATTGTAGATGATATTAAACAAATTTTTTTAAGACATAAATGGTAGAAGATTCATATTGTTGACATGTGGCAGGTGAAACTTCCTATTTTAAATATTTAATTTTTAATTTTAGATATATATCACTTATATTTTTATTTAGTTGCAACATTTTGACTTTCGTGCTATTCAATCATCATACTTTAACTAAATGTTATGATCTATATGTGCATGGCCCCTCCAAAATTTTAAAGACCCTGTTATAGAAATTACAATTAAATATTTATATTATTAAAATTGGTGCAGTATTTGTAATTTAATTAATAATATCAATTTTAATAAACAAATATTACATTCTAACATTTAATTTTTTCCTTAAAGTTATGAAAAAGAGATATTTATTAGAAAATATTGAAAAATTAAAAATTTTGGGCACCTCTTCATGTTGGAGCCCTTTCCGATTGGCAGGGCCGTGTCGGCTAATTTGGAGGCCCTGTGCTCAAATAAATATTAGGCCCTAATTTTATTTTTTTTTATAAAGTGGGAAAGATCAGAAAATTTTAATTTACATATACAATCATATTTTCAAAATCACAAGCTAGAAAATTATCATTGAAATTCGACATATCGAAAAAGGTAATATATATATATATATATATATATATATATATATATATATATATATATATATATATATATAGGATACATATCCAATAAGAAGGGGTGCTTGAAATGAGAAATGAGAAGGGAGCGTGTGAGCTGTTCGATCTAAGATGGATGGTTGAGATGAAATCTGACGGGCACTAAAAACGCTATCAACGATAGCGTTTTACCTGTAAATCGCTATCATTGATAGCGTTTTTAGTACACATAATTTAGTCTCAGTCGTCCAACATCCAATCTGATGGCTGAGATTCACTCTTCTTATTTCTCATCTTAAAACCCCTTTTTCACTGGATACGCCCTCATATATATATATATATATAGGTAATGTCAAAGGAAAATATTAATGCTAAAAATCATGCATGCCAAGATTCGAACCCGCATCCCAGTTAAAAATGCCTTAATGATCTACCATTGAGCTATAACAACAACAATGCTTGTTTTATGCAACAATTAGTACATATATTATTACTAAGGAAAACAAATTAGAGGCCCTATCTATATGGGGGCCCTGTGCGGTTGGGCTTACTGCACGCCCACTCCAACAGGCCTGCCGATTGGTCTCTTCATGAACGGCTTTATCTATGCATGAGAAAAATATATAGTCTTTTGTTTGATGTTTCTTCTATGTTTGTCGAAAAAAACGACCACCGAAGTCAAAATAATCTAAACCGTCATTCTTGGTAATTAGATTTGACTTTTTAAATAAAAATAAACATTTGTAAATTATTCTTTTGTAATATTAATTTTTTTTTTTTGGATTAATATAAATTAATTTCAGAATTTTAATTTAATTTTTAAATTATCAAAATCTAATATAAATTTAGGTAAATCCAAAAAATATAAAAAATGAATTAATATTACAAAAAATAATTTTAAAATGTATATTTTTACTTAAAATAAAACTCAAATCAAATTACGAAAATCAACTTAATTAACATAATAAATCAACGGTCTAGATTTACTTAACTTTGATGGCCGTTTTTTTTAGAAGACCATAGAATAATTTTCAAGCCAAGAGTTGTAAGCAATAATGTATAGTACCTCAAACTAATTAAACACCACATCTTAAGCATTGCCGACTTATCGTGACGAATAATACAAGAGTACAAATTAAATAGTATATATATATGTATATATTATTTTTTCAAGACTCCATAAACAAACCACAAAAGCGAAAGAAACACACACAAATACAGAGTGACAGTAATACAGAAGGAAATTCTGAAAGGAAAAAAAAAAAGAAAATGACAAGTAATGGTAATGGCAATAATAATGGTAATGGCAATAATAATGGTAATGGCAATAATGGTAATAACGGTAACGGCAATAATAATAATGGTGGAGAGCGTGACATTCCAGGTGATATAATAGAAGAAATCCTTAGTCGGGTATCATCGATTAAAGAATTGCTGGTATGTCGAAGTGTTTGCAGAACATGGAAAACAATGATCGACATGGAAGACTTCAGGAAGAAGAATTTTACAGAAATAAAAAAATGTAAACTCCCAACCACCCTTCTCATATGGATTGATAGTAGTATTTACAGCATTGATCCTACACTTGATAAATTGTTCCCTGAAATTAAGAAGAAGAAGAAGAATATCTCTGAACATCTAATCAATCTTGATCCTTTTCTTTACTCTCCTGAAATGAGTGCTTTGGCTTCTGGTGGTGAGAGGCTTCACTTTAAAGATTTTGGCACTGTTAATGGTCTTGTTTGCTTAGGTTGGGGTACTCGTCTTCATATTATATTTAACCCATCTACTAAAAATTACAGGATATTCACTCCTCCTTCAATTGGTTGGAAGTTTGATATTTTTGATACTAAGGTTGAGTTCATTTATGCTTTTGGGTTTGACCCTGTTAACCAAGATTACAAGTTTTTAATGTCTTGTTTTCAATCTCCATCAAATGGGGCTTTACTCAACAAGACTAAAGTGATTTATCATTTGTATTCTGTTAATCATAATTCTTGGAAATGGGGTGTTGTTGATGATTTCCCATATGTAAGGAAAATAGTTACTGGTGACGGCTATATGGATGATGGCAAATTTTATTCCTACGCTCAATATTGTGGTGGTAATAGTTATAACCCGGCCCTCATTGTCTTTGATTTTCATAAGGAAGAATTCCATTTGATGCCCTTGGCTCCGGGATTCGCTGGTGTACATGAAGCCGTTGTTGTGGCAAGCTCTGGATACTTGGAGATGCTTGTCACATTCACCCAGCATCGCTACCAGCAAGATGAATATGAAGATGATGAAGAAGAAGATGGACTTGGATTTGATTTTGATTTTGAATATGAATATGAATGTTTGCGGTGCCAAGTTTGGCGTCAAAATAATGGAGAATGGACAAGGAAGCTTGAGGTTACTTTTCCTAAAGAAATTGGGACACCAATTGGGTTAACCAAGGAAGGTAAGTTGGTGTTTGCAAGCTCAGCCGTTACGGATACTTTTAACGACTTTGTGTTAATCAATCCTCATACTCGTTCATCTATTGTGATTCAATTGAAGGCTACACGAATTAAGGTTTTCAACTTTGTCGAAAGCTTTTTTTCGTAAATCCATTGAGATGGACTATATATATATAACAATCAGCAGCTAGCTATAGTATTATATCAAGGCCAGGCATAATATTTTTTTTGTTGTTGTTTAGATTCTTCTTGTACTGTATACAATAATAAGCTTGTTTGGTTAATTAGTTTATCTAGCCTTTTAATTTGCACCACCCTAACCCGGATTATTCTATGTCAAGATTAGATTCAATTCAATTAAACAAGCAGGAATTGATCAATTAAAATTATAAATTGCTGCATCATGTATCTTAACAAGATCAACTGCCTAATAACATGAACATAATTAGCAAGTGAGCTTGGTGGAGCTACAACTTTAACTAGCTTTACAATGAATAAAGAAACTCATTGCCTAATGTGACTCTATTAAGTATCAATTCAAGAAGAACAAATTTATATATAGTATCATACATCTATATATAATACCAAAGCATTATTTGAGAAGAACGAGTAGAATTTGAAGGGGGAATTTGGAGGAGAATTAAGAAGGGAATTAGCATAATGTGGAGAAGAAGTAGGAGAGGGAATATATGTGAGATGGAGAGAAAATTGTACACTAGCTTGATGTGTAGTGTTGATGTACTCATTTGATTGAGTAATAAGCTCGTTTTGTGACACTTCTTATTAAAGAAACATGCAATGTTTTGTTTCTTATTTGGTATATACTTTCTTTTCATCTTGAAATTCAATAAATTACCAATTATTTAATCAATTAGAATACTTATATATACAACTGTGTCATGTGAACTAATTTGTTTTATTTATTTTTCTACGTTTTACCCCTCCAAATATCAAATTCAACATGTTATCCACCAATTTTAATTACATTCCTCATAATTCCCTTAGAGTTAATTGATAACACATGGCATCTCTGTTATTGGTGATTTTTAAGGATACCTATGATTTCTAATATATAAACCTAAGGGTTATCTCATGGGAGCAAATAAAACTTATGAAAAATAATGTGAAGTTTAATATTTGGAGGCTACAATTTACAAATGTGTGAATACTTCAATGGTACCGTTTCTTTTTTTTTTTTTTAACAAAGGACAAGGACAGAACTAGATGTCTAGGACCATTAAGTGATTACAGCTAATGCAAACACAGTGAAATTTTTTTATCAAATCCCATATTTGTTTGACTATGTTCCTATCTTGATAGTTTTCATTATTGCATTCCAGATCTTGTATAGCTCTCTTGTTGTTTGTGTCGATTTGGATGTGTAGGTGGGATTGTTAGTACGCAATGTGCAATCCTTTCAGAATAGCCTTGTAGGCTACATTTGTTTTGTTGTGGCCCCAAATGCTTCTGTTAACCAATTCCATTTTCCTTCTGTTGTTCTTAAAGAAGATATGGATCATAGCCCTTCCGTGCGCTTGAAGAGTACCTGTAATTTTAAAGAACGAAAAAAACTCACGTTGACCAGTTCCGATTAGACAGATCTGGTGGTGAATAACCTTTTGGAACCCAAGGGGGAGCTTTAGAGGGACATTGCATAGTCCTAGAGAAATTATTTACTGAATCTCTGCCCATATCTTTCCTAATCAGCTGAGGAGGCACTACAACATTCCGTGTTTCTGTCGTCCGCTATTTAACATCCGCCACAAAAACCGACATTAAATTAATTTTAACGTCCACCTTTTTTATTAACGTCCGCCACAACGGACGTTTTTGGGATGACAACGTTTATAATTTAAAATTCAACTTAGCGTCCGTTTTTTAAAAAAGAAACGTCCGTCTGGGGCAGACGTTAAAAACGCGGGATTTTAAAATTTAAGTCGTCAAAAGTAACGACCGCCTTTTAATATTTAACATCCGTCCTAGGCGGACGTTAAAATTCAATTTTTTTTTTTAATAATAAGGAAAAATTCATATGAATAATCCCAACTATTGGAGGTCTTCCAATATTAATCCCAATTATAAGTTATTACAGTATAATCCAAACTTTGGGGGTTGTTTTATGATATTAGTCCAATGGCTTAATTAACCTATTGTTATGAATAATCCCAATTTCGAGCCATTAACTAACCTTAACCCTAACCCTCATTTCACTCCCCTCTTTCTTTTTCATTTTGACGCCTCCTCCTCCTCTCTCTATCTCATTTCACTCCACTTCTCTCTATCACATTAATTTCATCTTCTGATTTTTCGTTTTTTTTCCTTTCATCTGATTTTTCATTTTTTTCCCCTTTCATTTGATTTTTCATTTTTCATTTCACCCCACCAGCAGCTTATGTTCGACGAAGGCGAAGATGAGGAGGCACGAAGGTTGGTGTTTTTCCCCTTTCATTTGATTTTTCATTTTTTTTTTAATTTTTGAACTGGGATTCAATATTTTTGATTTTTTGAACCCTAATTTTTGTTTTGGTATACATCCAATTGGATTTTTGGTATTTACATTTTATTTTATTTTATTATACCTCCCGTTCTTTCATTTTTATTGGGTTGAATTTTTGTGATTTTTTAGGATTTGAATTTGGGGATGAATTTTTGGATGTTTCCTCTTTTTTTGTTGAATTTTTCGATTTTTGAGGGTTCAAATAATCCAGATCTTAGGGTGTTTCTGTTGGTACTTTTTTGGTCTGATTTTCATTTTTTTTGTTATGTTTGATGTTCATTTTTTTTTGTTAGGTTTTACTTATTTTTTTTTATTTACTGATTTCTTTTATTTTTTAGTTACTTCGGGTTTTTTTTTCATGTATTGGTTCTGATTTTTGTTTTTTTGGTTGCAGTTTTATTTCCTGCAGATTGGAGTTGAAGAAAGGGATGTTCTACAAATATTCTTAGTTTTTAGATTCTCTTGTATCAGATTCATCAACATGAATACAATTAAAGTTTGTTGATTTAGTGTTTTTTTTTTTTTGGCAACAGAATTTAATGTTGTATTTTGTGTGATTGTTTCCTACCTTTTACTTTATGTAATTATTTTGTATACTTAGAAAAATATGCAAATTGATGCACAAATTGAAACCAGCTTAAAAGCTGGTTTCTTTTTTTTTTTTTAAATTCATGAACCAATTTTAACGTCCGCTTTGTCATATTTAACGTCCACCTTAAGCGGCGGACGCTAATTAACGTCTACCACAGCTGACATTATTTGGCGTCTTTAAAAAGCGGACGTTAACTTTGAAAAGCGGACGTTATATTTTTAACGTCCGCAAAGCGGACGTTAATTAAGTATTTTACGACTAAAAAAAATCCGACAATGGTTTAACGTCCGTTGGCGGACGCTAATCTAATTAGCTATTGGCGGACGTTAAAAACACGGAATCTTGTTGTGAGGGTGGAATGATTTGGTCTGACATTTTCAAAGATGGCATTGTTTCGAGCAACCCAGAGGTAGAATAACGTGGTAATGAAGTAGATCTCGATATTGGGATAATCCGTAGCTCTAGTCCTCAACAGTTTGATCCAATTGGTAATCAAGGCTTGGTTGGGATATGACCCTGCCTCTCAACCTGAATAATATGGCCAGACTACTTCCTCTCAAAAAAATGTGATAAGCATAGTCACAATCCCTGAGAACATGGGTTAGGGATTCTTCTTTTTTACTATTGCAATTATGCTGGCAGAATTTGTAGAGAGTCTGATTCAGAAGCTTTCTCTTAGCTAACTTGGTCCCGACTAGGAGAGCCGAGTTGAGGACTTTCTACAAAAAGATTTTACGGTCCATGGAGATAGGGATCTTCCAAGCAATAACTTTAGTGAAACTATTGAGTCAGATTGTCTGACCAATAGTTTCAGTCGTACGAAATATGGGTTGGGCTAGGGTTGGGCTATTTTTCCTAATATGAAATTTCGCGGTTTTCAGTTACGTTTTTATTCAATTTTATTCTGTTTGTACATCATCTTCTTCTTTCTTCTATTACCCACTCACTTAACTCAGTATTCATTTACGATTTTCTCATACATAATTCACTTGTGATTCTGTCTTTCCTCTCCATCATAAAATTTTCTTGCACATTTGAATTTTCAACTGAATTTGAAAGTTTTAGAAACTTTTACAGCAAAATCAATATAGTTCTTCAATTTTTCGTTGAATTATTATGGATTCTCATCAATCTCAGAGTTCCAAAGTTGAATTGTCTTCGAAAAGGTCTAAAGATGATGCTGAAAGGTTTGACATTGTACTAGTTGAGTTCAATTTTGAGTGTTTTTTGTTTTTTTTTTTTTTTGTTGGTGATTTATATTGTGTATTTATTTGTTTCTTTTTTTCCATTTGTTCTAACTCTCGTTTTGAGAAGGTTAAAAAGGCAAGACCATAGAGAACTATAGATAAAAATGATGAATTCAATTTGAGGTATGTTTTCAGTAATTTTTTTTTTTTGGTTATATGAAATTTTTCTCGGTTTTGTGTTGGTTTTTTCAAGTGCATGTTTAGTTTTGAAGTGGATTTTGACATTTAATTTTGATTTTATTTAATTTGACTTTGATTGTAGTTAGGTTAGATGCTTTATTTCAATTTTTGGATTTAATGTCCACTTAACCTGTTTATTTTAGGTTTTGTCCATGTTTATACATAATTATGCTAGGTGTGTTTTAATTTAGTCCAGGTCAATACTCTTAGACTATTGCTGGTGTGTATGTAACTGTTTCCGTGTCCATTTCCATGTGCATCTACAATTCTAGTTGTCTAGGTTTAATAATATAAGTCCAGTTTAATAATATAAGTCCAGGTTTTAAAACATATGTCTAGGTTTAAAAATATATGTCAAGATTTATATTATATGACCAGGTTTACTAATAAATTTCCGGATTTTAAAAATTATGACGAGTTGTAATAATAAATGTCCATGTTTTACAACATATGGCCATGTTTAATAATATATGTCCAGATTTAAGAATATATGTCCAGGTTTAATAACTAATGCCTAGGTAGATGCAATTTTGGTCCCTCCTTGGTACCCGGATCAGAATAGTCTTTCGATAGATTTTTGAATCAAGTTAAATAATAGCTTAGGGTTGGCATAAACTGGGCCGAGACTTGAATTTAATTTAGAGGTCCAAAGTCTACTCATTTGGGTTGGGCTAAATTGGATTCTTGAGTTAGATTTACGAATCTACTTTAAGAAATTATTTATAGACCATTTCATTTTCCTAGGTGTTGGATTAATTAATTACTATTGGGTCTTAAGTAACCTTGTACCCAATGACGAATTCAAGCCCAAATTGAATTGGGCTAAGAATTGCATCAAGTGGATCAAGTGACCCACTTTCCTTTCTTCTCTTCAGCATGGTCGGTTCCCTTCACACCCTTGCTCACTTGTTTTGCTTCTCTTCTTGCCTACTTCTATAAATAAGAGGCCCCCTTAAGGATTTAAGACTCCTTACATCCTTTCTTACCATTTTCATTCATCCTTTACATTCAAAGCAAGAGCAAGTTCACTCACCTTTCTCCTTCACTTCTCTCACGTTATTCTCCTCCTCCTTAACGCCATTTTTCTCTCTTTCCTATCACAAATACTTTATCATCTTTTGGCTCCCAATTCCAAGATTCTCATTCCATTAGACTACATTTATATTGTAGTTTTTCTAATCATCAACAAGTATGTTCAAGATCATTGGTTCAAGTACCTTTCCGGGGGTGATTCTTTCAAGGGTGGTTCGTGTTTAAGTGGTGCATTCTTGAAGTGGACCGTTTGCAGTCGTGGGGTGGTCGTGCATTGCAAGTGACGGCCATGTGTCGTGCAAGGGGTGTTCGTGCATGGTGATCAAGGGGTGGCCGTGTGGTTTCAAGTGGGTTGTGTGTTTAGTTGTCTGGGATTGTGTTTGATCGTGTTCGTTTTTGCTTTGCGTTTTGGTGTTTCGATTATTAGTCGAGGTAACTAGATATTTTATCTAAATTTGAAAGTCAAATTCACATAGTATAACATAGGATTAATATTGAATTCATGATTTAGGGTTATGATTATGTCATGTATTTATGTATGTATGATGATTTAATTTAGAATTTCATATGATGAATTGTTGTTGAATTTTGATCATACTGATGATGGTGATAGCCGTATGACTATGATGATGATTTGGGTGATTTTTCTATGAATCCTGTTAATCTTGTTCGGATTATGATAATCCATATGATGACTAGTTTTAGAATTCTTATTTAGATTTTGAATGTACGTTATGAATTATGTATGACTGTGTTCTTGAACTTGAATATGACGTTATGTATTGTTTATGAATAAATCATGCTTATGAACGTTGATCTTTGAAAAAAGATTGTGGTACTAGTTTATATCTTAAAGTTATGATGTTTATCTTGAAGTTCTAAGTTAGTATTTATTGTCAGTTTGGAATCTTGATGATTCATGATCGTTCTTGATGAATCTTGATGAATGTTGATCTTTCTTGATGAATGTTGATGATTCTTAAACTATCACGATGATTCATGGACTTTCTTGTTGAACCTTGAAGTTTCTTGATTGAGTCTTGTTGTATTCTTGACATTTCTTGGTGATTCTTGATCTATTGATTTCGTTCTTGAGCTTTCTTATCAAATCTTGGTTTTCCGTTTTGAGCTCTTGATATTAGAATGTCGAATTTTTGTTATTGATCTTGGTGTTCATGTCGATACACTTTTTGAATCATTTTCTTAATTTATTGGTCCTGGAGGTCATGTCGGTAGACTTTCGAATCGCTTTCGGAAAACAGTCGCCTAACTTAGTGACGCATTAGTTGTTAATTTTAGTTAAGTCGTAGGCACTACCTTTGCACGATTGTAGGGTAGTTATTGTACTAAGATGTGTTGTCGTCTGGGTTAGTGAAACTCAATTAGCTAACTTGGGAGTGGTGGCTACCACTTTGGCATAGTCCTTGCATTGGAGGGCTACTGGAAGAACGCATTAGTTCGAGCCGGCAATTGTTAGGAAAGCTGTGAAGCGCATTAGTGGACCAATGAGCATGCACTATCCCGTCATTTTGATTGGTTGATTTGATTTCGGTTTTCGTAATTTGTTTTGGAGGAAATGACACAAAGTAATGGCATCTTCCATTGTAGTTTTGGCTACGGACACCTAGTACTCTCTATTATGGTGCACTCTACCGGGTTTAGAGAGTGGACAACCGGCTTTTGCCGATGACTATTATTATCATCGTCATCATCATCTTAATTGAAATCAATATTATTATCATCATTATTTGTGTTATCAGTGTTATCATTAGAGGTTGGAATTGAATCGGGTTGGGTTCATGTCAACCTGTTTACATAAACGGGTTGAATATTTTGACCCTAACCCTACCCGTTTAATAAACGACTCGTGTCGGGTTGACCTGTTTATTTAAACGGGTCAAACCCCTCAACCCAAACACGTTAATAACTAGTCGATTTCATGTCGAGTTAGCGGGTCGTATCAATTTTTCCCACCTCTAGTTATCATTATCATTATTATTACTTAAATAATATAATAAAAAGTAATTAGTAAACTTGTTGAAAACCTGAGCTGAACTGAATTGAACTTAATTTAACATAACAGAGCTGAACTTAACTTAATAGAGCTGGACTTAACTGAGCTGAACTGAGCTGAACTTAACTGAACTAAACTAAATTTAAGCTGAAGTAAACAAGCCCTACGTCTAACAGCTGCTCAACGGCCAACGAATAATTTTGTCAAACATGCCCTAAGTTAATCATTTTTTTTAAAGATAGTTATTAGCTAGTGTTCTGGTTCTTATACAAGATTGGTATAATCATATATGGAGATGGACAAAAACAGTGACGAAATTTTAGTTAATTATGAAAATAAACTCACTAATACTAAATTGCTAAAACGAAATTTAATAATCCGACCTTTTGGTAAGCTGCTCAAAATAATCTCACCTTAATTTATTCCAAAATAATCTCACGCTTAATTTATTTTAAAAGCTTAAATTGGAATATATTACTCAAAATCGGGTCCATTTTGAGAAGAAAAAGTAAAGTTGAGATTAAATCAAGCAACTGATATATAAAGATGAGATAATTTTAAAATAAATTAAAGGTGAAATTATTTGGAATAAATTAAAGGTGAGATTATTTTGAGTAAACCACCAAAAGGTAATATTATTAAATTCCATTTCTCCTACTAAATTTTTGTTATATTTAAACAAGATACAATACTACATTGAAGTGTCGCTTACGTAGCAGACTAGCAGGAGTAATACTAAATATCAAGAAACTCATCATAAACCTCTATTTGAATGCCCTTATTTAACAATTACTATGATTAATTTTAATTTAATTTATTTGAATGCCCTTATTTGAATGTGAGGAATTCATTTGAATTTCTTTAATTTAAATGTAGAATTTGAAATCTAAAAATATTAATTCCAATTACCTTGTTTGCCAAACAACAAACTCAAACTCAAAATGGTTTGCAAACCCCAAACCTTTTTATCTCTTCGTTAATGGCAAACTATAAAAGGTTTGCTTGCAAACATAAAAGAAAAAGTTTGGAAAATCAAACCTATTTGCAAACTTAAAGGGGAGGAGAGAGAAAAATTATATAATTTGTAATTAAAATAACTCAAAATGGTTAATGTTAAAAAAATAAATAATTGCATCAAAATTCATATTTTTAAATTCTCTACAAGTAGATATCCATATTGATATAATTTTCTCATATAAATTTTATAGTTTGTTGTTAAGGGGTAAATTTAATAATAGGAGAGAAAAAATGGTGCACTTTTTTTGTAGTTTGTTGTCAGGAGATAAATTATAAATGGTTTAATTTGGTAATGTGGATGAAAGAAAAATGGAGAGAGAAATGTGTGAACCTTTCATTTGGGTTTTGCTGATAATGATGCTCAATTTGAAATTTAACTCACTAAGTCATGACACAATCAGCCAGCTCTCTCTCTCCTCCATTCCCTCAAGTTCCATTTCCTCAATTTTTTACCTTTAAAAAAAAAAACTTTAAACACGATGATAATGGTGTAATACGTTATTGTTTCCATCCGATCTCCAATGTCTTGCTAGTTGCTTCTTCCATTGCCTACTTCATCTTCAAGCTTTCTTCTCACTAAATTTTGCAAATACTCAAATCCAAGTATCTTTCTACAAGTCAAGGCACTAATCCACCTCTTAAATCACAATAAAATTCCACTCAAAAGTTAGAATGCGAAGAAGAAAGGAAATCCAGAGATTGAAAATAAAAATAAGGAATATCAGGATGATGTTTTCTCCTTCATGAAATAATGGAGTGCATGCAATGATGTGAAAAAAGAGAGATTCATGTTCAGATGTAGAGGAGAAAGCAAAAAAAAAAAAGAATTAGAGGATTCCAAATGACAGGGTAAAACTTGTCATTTAAAATCCCATATATTAAGGCTTTGTAAACTATTTTAGGATTTCACTAAATTTGAAATTCTTGGGTTTCCACACACTTAATTTGGCCAATTCCATAATTTCAAATGAAATTCTAGTTTCAAAACAAAACAATTAATCATTTCCTCAATTGAGTTCTCATTAAACTTAAGACCACCAAAGTTTTGAAACCAAATCTCTTATTTTTCACCAAAATTTGACATCCAAACAGGAAATTGATCTCAGAAATCAACATAAATTTTCGGTTATGAAATCAAAGCAAACAACTATCTTAGTTCAAACAACTATCTTAGTTTTTTGCATGTTATTTAGCGACCGTCTCGCTATCAAGGGTTCACACACTCTTTCTCATGAATTCCATGGATTTCATTGTTATAAAGATATATTTTTTTAGGATACCAATTGCTGTAGCATCAATCTAAATCAGCATATAACTAAATCTCAATGCATTGAGGTATGGTATCTGAGCAATGACAGTGACAGGATTTCCAAATAACAAACCTCACTGCCATAACAAAACACAAGTTACATCACTGCTCGATTTTCTAGTGACAGATTTGAATCAGTTCAAGGCATCATAGTTGTTCTGCCATACCCAACTTATAACTAAAAACTTATCAAGGTCATGGACGCTGAAAGAATATGTCACGCATTCAAGGTAATTATAAGATGTCATTCTGCATCAGGTGAACCACCAGGAACCAACTGCATCACCCAAAAATAATTTATCAAGTAATTTTAAGTCCATCATATACCTTCCTACCGGAGGAAAAAAAAAGTGATCAATGTGGCTTACAATGGCAATGTTGTTTCCATTGAGTAGAATCTGATCAAGTTTTGTGATTCTACGGCCTTCGGGAGTGATTTCACTGAGACACAAGAAGAGAAAATCATGTCTAAATCAGCACAACTACGAAGTTGAATAAGAAGATTTCAGTAATTGATACATAGCTGGAGCAGGCAACAAAAATTAACTCCCTATATAACAGATTAACAGACAGTCTCCAAACACAAATAAACCCATGTATGTTTCGCTAAAAACAAAGCATCATTTACCTAAATAGCCTCTATCCTATCCATATATATTGAAAACCCCATCAAAATTATTCAAATCAGTAAAAATACATATCCACTTAGGGCTCGTTTACATTAGCTGAATAGAGATAACTGAACTGAACTGAATAGAAGTGTATTAATTGAACTAAATAGAGATAAACTGAATTGAACTGAACTGAATAGAGATTAACTGAACTAAACTGAATATAATCTGAAGTAAACAAGCCCTTAGTAGAAAATTTTTCCCACTCTCTTCTGCACGACATAATTAGGGCAGTTTGATCAGGCCTGCCTCTACCTGTAAATTTTCATTGGAAAGAAAATGCTTTCATCCAACCACAAATTATCAGTTTATTTGAGTTCAAGACATGATTCAGAGTATAGCTTTCAAATTCAGCCTCGTAAGTTTTGATAGCCCTTGTCAAGCCTGCTAGAAATTGTAAGTCAGCTAGCATCCCTTCAAGTCAGTGACGTCTGACTCAGATAAGTCGTCATAAACAAGAAAAAAATATACTCCCTCCGACACATTTTACGGGCTTCTACTTGACTTTTGCCACTGTTCATATAGTAACTTTGACCCATTTTAATTTTATATATGTAAGGGAAAAACATAATCACGTAGAACCTCGTTTGATTCGTCTCGAAAATATATAATTTCTATAAATTTTTTTATGCATACAAATATACAATAATAACCAAAGCCTTGGTCTCAAAATAATTTTGTGTTGGTTTTACATATATCATTATATGGAATTGCAAAAGTCTTTTGCCCAAATTTTCTCCCTTCAAACTTCCCTATCTAACGACAGTTCCCCCTCTAGCCCCAAAAGCCTCTTTTCACTTTAACCAGCCTGATTCTGTGAATACTGAACAACATCCTCATCTCATTCACCATCTTTTTAGACAATAAGTCATAGATACCGAAATGAGTTATGACCTTGAACACTCATTCCATCCAATTTGATCGAGTTTGTCCTCCTACTTCCTATCCCACTGAATTTGCATTCCAAATCATTTGTCTTACTTCTACTTAACATATGTCCACAAGATTCCTAAGTGTTTCTCCATAATTCCAACTTTACACTCTTTCTTTTATCTCATTAACTAACACAATGTTATCTGCAACTAGAGGTGGGCAAAGTTGACACGACCAACTTAGTTGACACGAAATTAACCTGTTATTAATGAGTTTGGGTTGAGGAGTTTAGCCCGTTTAAGCACACAACACAACACATTTATTAAATGGAAGGGTACAGCAAGTTCAACTCGTTTAAGTAAATTGATTGATACAACACGACACAATTACATCTAATCATCAACTTCATATACAAAAACTTACACAACCTACAAACCTGAACCAACTCAACCTGATTCCCACCTCTATCCAGAAAAATCATACACCGTGGTATATCGTCTTGAATTGACCTTGTTAATTCAACCATGATTATGAAAAAAAGAAAATGGCTAAGTGAGGAACCATGAAATACTCTAATTGTGATAGGAAACTCTTCCATTTTCCCGACACTAGTTCTCACACTCATGTTAGCACTAGGAAGCACGGGGACGACAAGGTGACGGTGCGGGTTTGGCTGAAAAATGTTCCCAAGACGTTTTGGTTTGGTTGGGTACAGCTGGATCTTGGAGGGACATGGAGGTGGCGATTTGGGGACGTATCAGGGACGGCAAAGGAAAAAATTTGTCATCCCCAAATCTATTTAAGTTCTCTCTCCATTGACTACCACCACTCAACTGTCATCGGATCCTGCCGCCTCCTCTTTTCTTTACCTAACTAGTAGTGTAACTTAATATTTTGTACAGTATTTTCCACTACTTGTGTAACTTAATTTCTTGTACAATATATTTTTGGTACATATTTTTCACTTTATTTAAGACATAAAATTAAATTTAATTTCTCTTTTTATGATCAAGTTGTGACTTTTGTATGATTTTTTTTTTAGAAATATATTTATATTGTCGTCCCCAAGTCGTACCCGTATTTTGAATTTTTCATTTTATCTTTTTCCGTCCCCATCCCCATCCCTTTTTTTAACCCCCTACGTCTTCGTGCTACCTAGTGCTAGCACCTACATACATACCTTTAATAATGCAAATATATTAATGCCACCAAAGTGCTTCCCGCAACACCTTATCTTACACCTTCTCCAAATCAAATGCAAATCCTTTTTCTTATCCCTATATTTCTCCATGAGTTGTACCATAAGATGATTTGCTTCTATCGGCGACCTTCCTCGCATAAATCTAAATTGGTTTTCCGAGAACTGTACACTTCTTATACTTAATTCAACTACTCACTCTCATAGCTCATAGTATAGCTCATTAATTTGATCCCTATGTAATTAACACAATCTAGTACATCCCAAATTTTCTATATTAGTATTATAGTACTTTTCCTCCACTTAGTAGACATCTTACTAGCTTAGAACATAAACAAACCTCGAAGTCCATCAAAGAACGATTATGCTGATGAATTAGTCTACTAATAAGCAAAAAAACACGTAATTTTGTAGCTCACTTTGTGGACAAATTCGCATAGTCTAAACTAAATAAGAAGAATCACTCTTAACACTCAATTTAGGCTAAAAACTACTATAAATACATGAATGCTCTAAAATTCCATCCAAAACAATCGTATATCTCTAAATTAAGATGAAAATAATCACCCTTAACTCTTAATTTAGGGATAGCAAAATCAGTAGCAGGTAATTAGCTACACACTAAAAAGCAAGTAAAAAGGATATTTTAGCCACTAAGATAAAGAACGAGGAAGTGGTTCCCCTTGTCAAAGATTACCCTTTATCCTAACAACTAAATGGGATATTTTTTAGCTTATAGATGGAAGAATCACTCTTGAATCCATTGCTAAACAACTATCAAGTTAAGAGAATCGCTCTCAAAACTCAGCAATCAAATCTAACTAATTCACTAAGAGAATCACTCTCAAAGTTCATTAATCAGGTTGGCTACCTTCAATTAAGAGGTTCGGCCTCTCAATCTATCAGCCTAGCTAACTAAACTAAGAGGATCGGCCTCTTAACTCATTTATCTAGCAATGAAATTTTGTAGCTAGACAACTCCCAAGATGTAATACTTAACAAGGACTCACTTGAACCAATCGATATCATCATTAAGTTTGCAACATGCAACACTTTCTTGCTAATCAAGTTGTTTTTTACTCTTAGTTTTATGAAAATGCAAATGTACATCCAATTCTCATTTTAGTTGAAATTATGAGAATTATGAGAATGTCTCCATCCCAAACTACAAAAACACACAAGTAAATGGGAAAAAAAAGAAAGCTTTGTTCCGAGATACCTCAATAAATAGAAGAAGTTGAAGACTTGAAGTGTTTGTTTTATCACAAGACATTGGCTCTAACAAGGAAGCTAAAAATATGGAACCAAGAACATCCCAAAATCGAAACCCTAAATACTTAGAAAACTAAAAAAAAGCAAACCAAGAACAAACCCAAAGATCAAACCCTAAGAACAAATCAAATTGAAAAAATCGAACAAAAAATCGAAACCCTAAGATCAAAGGAAAAAAAAAAAAAAAACATAAAACCCTAACTGTTGAGAAATCTGAAAAAAAAATCGAACAAACAAGGACAAAAAAATGAACAAACCAAAAGAAAAATCAGAAGCTTACGTAGCCGACATAGGTAGAAGAAGTTGGGTGAGCAGCAGTGTATTAGTCGAAGTTCCGGCAAGGCAATGGAGTAATCAGCGATGGAGGAATTCTCTGGTGAAGCTAAAAAGCATCGTGAGAAGAAAGAAGAAGAAATAGAAAGAAATGAAGAAGAATTGGGAATGAAGAAGAAAACAAAAGGAGTTGACATGGCAAAATCTAATGGAGGAAAGCAACCTTACGTGGCAATATCAGCGGCAGAAAGGAAGTTGCTTTCAAAAGCTGGGCCCCGTATGGATGGTTAATTTTGGGGTCACCACTTTTCTTTGTTTAAGATAAGATGTTAGGAATTTTATATTTTTTAGGATGCTTTTTTTGGTTTTGAACTAATTTATGGTTGTTTGTCTCTTACTTTATCCACTGAACTCTGTACATTTTTAAAGTGGTTTTTGGGGGATAGGCTTAGTTTTAAAAAGCGCGCATAGGCGCACCTCACTCTCAAACACTGGGAAATGCGATTTAGCTAAGCAAGGCTCAGCAACCTCAGAAAGGCGTGAGCCTCGTGCACCTTTGAGTGCTTTTTGGTAAGGCGCACCTTTGCGCCTTAAGAAAAATAGCTTAGATTTGAGATACAAGTTGAAGAATGATTGATTTTTTTTCAAATTGAGACTACCTTAGCTTTACAAATATCGATATTTAAATTATTAGGATCTTTTTAATAGATATTAATTACAATCAAAGAAAAAATTAATTTGAAAGAGGTATATAAATACATGCGCCTCGTCTACAAAAGCTGCGCGACTTCGCCTTGCTTCTAGGCTCCAATGACTATTTGCACCTTGTGCCTTTTAAAACTAAGGGTATAGGTCAATCAGGGAATTTTTTATTTTTTATTTTTGGGTGAAAAGTGAATTTTTGAATTTAAATGTCTGGGGGTTGGGGTTTGTAAGCGTGCATGCTGGTTGTTAGTGGATGAGAGAGTGACATCAGCGAGAGGGAGTAGCGGATCCAAGAATGATATATAGTATGGTCAAAATTTATCTTACCCGAACTCTTTGTTTCACCCCAAGTACCAATGTCGGACACTCAATCCTTGGACATTGGTATAACACTTGGACACTTCATTTTGAATCAAAAACATTCATACTTTTTATAAAATTGCCGTGTCTGACACTTGTACACATCCTTGTCCGATACTTCCAGCAAAGTCCGAGTAACATAGGTCAAAATGCACTTTATATATTTATTGGGGTCAAGCAAACAAATTTTAAGGGGAGAAATTGAAAAATCCTAAATATTATAGGTAAAATTTTCTCTTTTCAGATTTAAGTAGGGTCAAAGGACTCACTTAAACCCCTTGCATCCGCCACTGGTTAGGGAAAGAGAATCATGAAAGCTTCTGAAACATATTAGTTACAAAATCTTTAAATGCTAGGTATTTCACTTGGTAAGTTCATGGGAGTGGTACCAAATGCTTGGGATGGGATTTTATTTACTTTATCAGGTGTTCAATGCCTGTTGTAAATACGTGTGCAGTGTACCAAGCTACTAGGGATTTTGTTTGAGTAACTATGGCTCTATGGTGCTAAATTTGTATTCATTGAGATTATATGAAAATCATTTCAATTATTTACCTGGTCTTGCATGTTTTGGAATATGGCTCTATAAAAATCCTTTCAATAGGAGTCAACAATTTTGGGCCTTTTTTTGCTACTCTCGGTTTCTGATACAGATGTTTTGGAATATGTTTGCATTTGTACAGTTTTGTTAAATTTGCTTTTGGATTAAAAACAGGTCCAGGGCTGACAAGTCTGGTTTAAAAACATTTGAACAAATGGAAATTTTAATAGTCGAATTGCCAAATTTGCATTGACTTTTTCTGAGTTTGAAGCAAAGGTCTGTCTTCAATTAGAAATTAATCATTTCATTAGTGACAAGATACCGCTTTGCTGACAAAGTGATAATCAAACATTTTATTAATCATTTAGTCTATGTAGCATTTAAATTAATTTGTCTACGCTTACTTCTTTTTTTTTTTTACTTTTTTACTCATATTTTCTATCTTTATAATTATGTTCGATACCCTTTATAGTGTTCTCCACTTTGAAAGTTGCTACCCATGAACAACTGAGGCTTAAAATCATTATAAAATTTTATTCAATATTAATGTAATTTACAGATTGAAGTATTTTTTTGGTGGATTTTAAACCTATTTCATGAAGTTAAGGTTTAACTTATCAACAAAGCATATCCTTGCTTTTGTGTATAGTAAAAAGACAAGCCTCCATTAATAGATGCACAATATCATCAATAGCAATATCCACAACAGCCATGTTTCAGGTAGCAGCTAGCCATCGAATTTGTAAGTATCCACAATAGCATACTCCTTGTTGTATGAATATGCTTTCCAACTGCTACTATTTTCTTTCTATGTTAGTTGTGGTCGGGCTTTCTAAAAGTTGCTACTGCATTACAGTTGTGCGTGCTTTACATACCATTGTAGGATGAAGGTGTATGCATCCCTGATGCTGCCACTCTTGCTCAAAATAAAGTAGGATAAAATTGATGAGGAAGTGGTATGATAAAGCGAAATTGAAGCAATTAGGAGATTTATAAGGTAAAAGAGGGTTTTTTAGGGATAATTTTATTTAATCTTTTTGAATTTGGTGAGGCAATTAGTTCAATCTCCATCGTTGGTTTTTTTTTAGATCTCTCCTCTTTTAATTAGTTGGTATATATTTAAAGCTGGTAATGGGTGGGTTTTAATTACTTAATGGCTCCACATTATCAATAGTATAAGAATAATAAACAAAGAAAGTTTTAGCTAGCTAATTAGTTTTTTTTCACCTATTATTTACCCTTAAATACCAAAAGTATGGATGAGTTTGTGTTAAATATATTTTTCATTAGCGAGGATTATTTTCGATTCTTTTCTTTTCTCTTTCAACTTTGATTTTGTGTATTAATTATTATCACTTTTTTCTCTTATGCTTGATTGAACGTAGCAGTCTGCAATATTGCTATCAATTTAGATTTGTTTGTGCTTTACACCATTTTAGGATGATGGTGAATTTATATCTGATGCGACTTTTTCTCAAGATAAAATGGGATGGAATTGATGAGAAAGTGGGAAGATAGAGATTGAAGCAATAGGGATAAATTTTTAGACATTAGAAATGGTATGTTTTGTTTGATTGCTCAATATTTTTGTATTGGATTTGGTGGTTGGTAGGTGTTAGTAGAGGAGGTCAAAGTGAGACATTAAAAGTGTTATAAAAGTATATTCGCGCACCGTATTTTTAACTATATCCTGTAATTGCTTATCTTTAGCAACAATGGAATTACTATATTACTAGCAAGTGTTACAAAAGTATAATCTATGCATTGTGTTTGTAAATAAATGATATCTTGTAATTACTATTGTTATTAACAAGAGTGAAATGACTATTAACAAGTGATGAATTTGGAGAGGCTACCCAAGAGTGAAATGACCATTCATGAAATTCGTAGATGAAGTTCAGAATCAAGAGCCAAATAGTTAATGAAGTGAAGAAGGCTACACATGCTCTATCTACTTAGAAGTTAGAATGTCTATCTTTAATCTCTCTCATTGTTCCTTTGATATAAATGTAAGAGTAAAAATGGAAGAGAAATTAATTAAAAGGGAAATGGTAATATTAAATGACACCCCTATTTATTGTTTGGTGTAGTTTGGAAACTGGAATGGATACAAATTAAGAGGGGAAGAATTTTGTTTTCACAAAGTTAAGGGCCCCTTAGGAGATGGAGTGTGTTACTAATAACTTGCATCAAGCAATAGTTAATCGAAATAATTATTTGACTCCATTTCCAACACACAAAAAATAACAAATTCAAACATGTTCAAAGGATCTACCTAATTTATGATGTTGACAAAGCAGGAGTATGCCATATATGTGTAGGAGTTGAAGCGTATAAGCAGAGCATTCAGCTGGACAAGCTTCAGCTATAACCTTGTGCTATTTATAAGAAAACAAATTATGTGAAGTTTTTGTCAAGACAGTTAAAGATTATAATTAAAGTCTTCTTAACTAAGCTTTGCCATGGAGTTTTCTTTTGTAGAGCAAATTAGTATGCTACTATATGTGTAATTTATTTTATTTGTACCTATATCAAAATAATATTACCACCTTTTCTCTTGATTTTTTTGATGTTTTTAAAAAATTTTCTGGTTATGGCCTTAGGGCTAGGTATTATCTTATATTTAGGTATTATCTCCACCTTCAAACAATTGTTCAGGTAAGTTGAATTAGCTGTAACAAAGCATAATAAGTTCAATCAAGCCCAATTAGGTGTGATAAGACATAATTCTGCGAGTAATTAACCTCCCTTTAATTTTCACTTAATTGTTTTGACTTCAAACGTTGTTCATATTTAGGGCTTTATTAATTGCCTTGTGACTCTACAATAATTTTCTTCTTTTTAATACTATTCTATATTTATATCTACATATACCTCTATATACCATACAAAAACATGAATAGATGTTGTCGTTAATGATGAGTTGTTCAGATATAGTGCAAAATTATATTTCAATTTATGAAAGACAATGAAATGAGCTCAAAGTCAGGTTATTTGAATAGTGGCGGGGGAAGTGATGGGGTTGTGAACTGAATTGCACTTAACAAATCACTATCTTTGGTCATTAAATAAATTAAAATCGGTTCTATGCCATCAATTTTATTCATTTTTTAAAACTTAAAATACTTTTAATTCCCTAACTAAAAACTACAATTGCTAAATTTTTCCAATTTTTCACTCTCTTCTTAATCTACCTTGGTTCCAGTTTATAAGAACAAAGGGGATGCTCAAGATTGCTCTAATTATCGAGGAATCAAGCTTATAAGCTACACTATGAAGTTGTGGGAAAGGGTAATAGAACATAGGTTGAGAGCATGCACTAGCATATCTGAAAAACCAATTTGGTTTTATGCCTGGGAGATCTACTATGGAAGCAATTCATTTGCTAAGACAAATGATGGAGTATTATAGGATAAGGAAGAAGGACCTCCATATGGTTTTCATTGATCTAGAAAAAGCCAAAGTGCCAATAGATGTACTTTGGTGGGCAATGTTGAAAAAAGGTATTCCCCGAAGGTACATTGACTTGGTTAAGGATATGTATCGGGATGTGTCAACAAATGTGAGGACTTGTGATGGGTTGACAAAGGATTTCCCTATAACAATTGGATTGTATCAAGGGTCGGTGTTAAGTCCTTTCCTTTTTGCATTGGTTATAGATGAACTAACAAGGCCAATCCAAGATGAGGTACCATGGTGTATGTTGTTTGCATATGATATTGTATTGGTGGATGAAACTAAAACAAGGGTTGATGCCAGAATGGAGCAATGGAGACAATGGCTGGAATCTAGAAGATTTAAGCTAAGTCGAACTAAGACTGAGTATTTGGAATGTCGTTTTGGGTCACAGAGGGGGGCAAGTGATGCTGTGGTGAGGTTAAACGGGAAAGATCTAGCCATGAGCAAGTGCTTTAAATCTCCTGAATCAATCATCCAAAAGAATGGAGATATTGACCAAGATATGGCTCACTGGATCAAGTCGGGGTGGCTTAATGGAGAGCGGACACAGGAGTGCTGTGCGATCGAAGCATCCCTTAAAGTTGAAGGGGAAATTCTATGGTACAGAATGTTGGGCTTCTAAGAAGGAGCATATCCAAAAGGTAGGGGGTTATAGAGATGCGGATGTTGAGATGGATGTGTGGCAATACTCTACGAGATAGAATCAAAAATGAAGATATTTGTAGGAAAGTTGGTGTTGCGGATATTGCAAGCAAGCTAAGAGAATATCGCTTGCGTTGGTTTGGGCATATAACACGGAGACCCCGGGGAGCACCGGTACGAAGAGTGGAAGAGTGGGATCAGGGGATTTCAAACGTGGTAGGGGCAGACTGAAAATGACTTGGTGGGAACGAGTTAGAAAAGATATGAAACAGTTGGATTTACAAGAGATAGAGGCTCTCGACCGTGCGGGGTGGAGGAGGAAAATCTATGTGGACGACTTCTCGAAATAATCACTTTGGTTCATATAGCCGACCCCACTTATGGGAATAAGGCTTTGATTGATTGATTCTTAATCTTCCTCCAATTCACAGCTCAATTCCTCCTAAGCTCATTAATCTCTGTATTCCATAACAATTATAATACAGTAAGCCTGAAAAATGTATCAAATCTTCTACTAAAACATCAACGCAACCTAAAGCACTTATCAATGTATAACCCAAATAAATTTACTGTAGAGCAGTTGCAGGCTAAAACCCTAAAATTGCAAGCAAAACACTTAAAAAAAACAATTTTTTTAAAATTAAAAAAATAAATAAGGGGAAGAGCATACTATTCAGTAACATCTTCAAGAACCATGTTGACATAAACATCAAAGCCGCGAAGGGTGCCAACAAGCTCCTTATCACCCTTCATGATCACCCAAATCTTGGAGCCTATGCACCTGTCTATTAACTCTGCAATTACAAAATCATCACCATTAACATCAATTCAATTGACTTCAAAGGGCACGAACATAAATTAAGTTATATAAAAAAGGAAAACAAAAGAAAAGAGAATAGAGAAACCTGAGGGAAGGAGCTGAGAAGGGTTGTTTGACGACATTGGAGTTACTCTTGAACCTGAAAGAGGAAGGGAGACTGAGAGCGCCTAAATTGAGGGAAGGGGAAAGAATAGGGGTACACTTTTCCAATATTGCCAAAGCCCAAAGTATAACGAATTAACGAGGGTTTTTTAAGCAGCATTATTTATTAGGTACGTTCTTTTGCATCTAGTTGATTTCTATTCAATTCAATTCAATTCATTATTATTTTTTTTTAATTATTATTTTTATTATTATTGTTGTTGATGTTGTTATTATTATTAGTATCACTATTATTTTCGGCATCGTTTTTCAATCGATATTTTCTGATGACCGTTTTCAGACAGACTTTTTCGGCGGTGATTATTCGGCCGACTTTTCCGGCGATGTTTTTCACGCTGACTTTCCCGACGACTATTTCACGGCTGAGTTTTCTGGCAATATTTTTCCGCTCGACTTTTCCCGACCTACTTTTCCGGCGACCGGTTTTCGAACGACTCCCGGACCAACTTTCTGACCAACTTTTTGCGAACCATATTATTATTATTATATTACTCCCTTCGTTTTTTTTTTTTTAATTTACTCACTTTCCTTTTTTGAATGTTTTTTTTAATTTACTCACTTCTTACATTTAGGGCTCGTTTACATTAATTGAATAAAGATGAACTGAACTGAACTGAACTTAATAGAGATGAACTAAACTGAACTAAACTGAACTGAATTAAAAACATGTAACTTTTGAATTAATGATTTTAAATAATGATTAATTTGATATTTTAATTCTCCTTAATTTTTTTTGTAATAAATTTTAAATAATTTATTAAATAAATATTTAACTTTTGGATTAATGATTTTAAAGTAAAAATAACGATTTCTCACTTTTGGATTATTACTATTATATATTATTATCTTTATTATTGACCGCACCAAACCACAAACCAAACCGGAATTGTGTTGCTTGGTTTGGTTTGCGGTTTGAAAAGTGTGGTTTAGTTTGCCATTTTTCCAAACCGTAATTTTGCGGTGCGGTGCGGTTTCCGAAAATTTTGAAACAGCACCAAACCGGAAACCGCAATTTTTTTAATTGTTCTAAATTATTTAATTTCTTACTTTTTATTTGGCTTACTACCCTACTGAAACTATGCCTTTTGGTTTTGCTTGAGTCTTACCTAGTTGTTTAAACCCGCAACGCTCTAAGGCTTCTCTAACTCTTTAAGGCTCTAACAAAAAATAAATCTAGGGTTTTTTTTCATTGTCAATTACTAATTATAAAATAAAAAATTTAAAAAGTGGGTTAAACTGCAAACCGCACCGCACCAGGCCAAACCGTATTTTGCGGTGCAATTTGGTGCGGTGCGGTTTCATAAAATAACAAACCGTAATTTTGGGGTTTGGTGCGGTTTGACCTCCAAACCGCACCGCGCTCAGCACTAGTCCTGAGTCATAGAGAAGTTATGAATCTGCTGGAGCAACGAAACAGCATCCGCCTCTAATTTTCCAACTGAAGAGAACGCGAAAGTGCTTCGCATTTCGCCTGATATTATTTGACACGCTTGCGATGGAATGATATTGTTATTATTATTGTTTTCCGACATCATTTATCCGCTCGAATTTTTCCGACATTGCTCTTATTTTCGAGGTCTTTTAGGCCGATTTTTCCAACGACGGTTTTCGGGTTGATTTTTCTAACGGTGGTTCTTCGGTCGATTTTTCCGATGTCGGTTTTCGGACTGACTATCCCGACGACTTTGATTAAAAATAAAAAAAAAAGTAAAAAGTAAAAAAGTAAAATATAAAAATAAAAGTTAAAATAAAAAATATAAGTTAAAAATTAAAAAATTAAAAAAAAATAAATAAAAAATAAAAAAATAAATAAAAAAAATTAAAAAAAAATAAAAATAAAAATAAAAATGGAAAGAAGAACACAGTTGGAAACTCTAATTAACCAAATCCTCATTTTGAAGTTCACTTACTCCACCATATTTCAAAATTTTCATCTATCAAAAAGTTGTGCTAATAAAAGTTTTCTACAACTTTGTCTTGTTAATTTTTTTTAAAAAAAAACATTCAGTGTGTTTTTACAAAATGCTAGAACTTTCAGTGTTTTTAGACAAATTTTCCTAAATTTTAAGATGAACAAAAGGACTATAAAATGAGCAAAAGGCATAACGTTTAGAAATCTTAGCACTACTCTTGGAGTAATATAAAGATTTATATGAAAATATTTTTTGTTTAAAATAATAATTTAAAATTTACACAATGTTATCGATATTATAAGTAGAAATTAAAACCTTACTTTATAATTACATATTATTTCAATGTAAATCTCCTATACTTGTCCAATGTAAACATCAGATACATCTATTCAAAAGTATTTAATAGCATTGATACAAAACATTCAATAAACTTTAAACTAAACAATAAGTAACTCTTATACTAAATTGTAATCTCTCAACAAAATAGAGCGCAATCCCTATATAAACCGAGAAAAGAATATTTCTTATACTACCTCTATTTCATATTATTCATAACTTTTTTCAAAAATAGATGTTACACATTATTTACAACATTATTTTTATTTCCTTTTTACATTCTCAATCTCTCTATCTATTAGATCACATGTCAATTCTTATACTACCTCTATTTCATATTATTTGTAACTCGTACCAAAAATGGATGTTGCACATTATTTACATAAAAAAAATCTTTTCTTTTTACATTGACAATTCTATCTATCTCTCCTCAGAGTTACAAATAATATACTACCTCCGTTTCTTTTAAAATGCAATGATTAAAAAAATTTCCTTTCTACTTTGTGTCAAATCATTAGTTCCCGTGCTACGCACGCTTTTTAATCCTTTCTACTTTGTGTCAAAATATACTTTCCATATATATATATATATATTCAGGATCTGCTAAAAACTTATGTTAAGTTAAAAATTAAAAACTTCAAATAGAAAGCACCACCCCACTTGAAAAAAACCTAGAAAAAGTTGACTCTGCCCCAAACACCTCAATTCACAATGAGCCAAAAAACAATGAAGTAGCCTCCTCTTCTTCACTTAAGCAGAACATTGAAACAACTTTACAACCTCCCGGTTCTGTCCCACTTGATTCTCCACTTCCATCTGCCCCAAAAACTTCTGTCCTAAATGACCCCAAAAATACAGAACCTCCAAGATCTGTTGTGAACTAAGTTCATGAAAACACTCCAAATGATCCTTTTGATGAAGTTGTAGTGGAGGATGCATCTACTGATAGCACTTCTTTGAGTGGTGATGACTTAGATGCTTCTGATGAACCTTACAAGCCTAGTAAATGGGAAGAAGCATGTTTGAGTGAAGAGCCAAACTTGAGTGACTATGAGGATGAGGTTTTGAGATCTGGGGGTGAGTTGGTTGAAGAGACTGCTGCTGTAGAGGAAGAGCCAGAATTGACTTTGAGAATGAGTTGTTGGAGGAGTCAGACAATGATGATGAGGAGTACAAGGAGAGTTGGAACAAAGTCAGGCACTGCAGTAGACAGTTGAAGGGCATTGCAGGTCAACTTCAAAAAGAGATAGAAGAGGGAAAAGTGTTGAAAACAAAATACCAATAGGGTGAGGAGGGTGAGGAAGGGTCATCTGGATATGTCAGTGAGTATCAAGACAGTGATGATGATATTCATACCTCTCCAGCTAGTGATGAGGATGTTGAAGATTTGACTGTTGGTAGGAGAAGAAAGACTTGTGACCTTGTTGGGCTTGACAGAAATTGGGAAACATTCACCTGGAAAGTTGGGTAAAGGTTTCCATCAAGACAGGTGTTTAAAGATGTTGTTACAATGTATAATGTGTACCAGGGCAGGAGTGTGAGAGTGGCAATCAGTGACAGTAAAAGGAGAGGGAAGACTGGTATTAGATGTGAAACAGGTTGTCCATTCTACTTGTATGCTGCATGGGATAGTAGGAGGGCCACAATGGTATTGAAAAGGGTTATAGATGAGCATACTTGCACTAGGAATATGGTGAAAAACAGGCAGCTCAAAAGGACATGGGTGGCAAAACAAATGCTTGAACTATTCAAAGCAAGGCCATATTGGCCTGCAAGTCAGATTCAAGAGACAATAAAAAGGGCTTTCAAGGTGAATGTGACTTGGATTTTGCATACAAAGTCAAGTACTGTGCTCATTTTTTATGCGAAATCCCTACTCAGGTATGAGATTAAGCTGGTACGAACCACAGCTAGATTGTGACAAGCCGAGTATGTATAATATACGAGTGGAGAAAAAATGTAAAAAAACACGGATCAAAGCAAGATAGGGGACGGGGGTAACACGAGAAGATGATGACGCAGAAACCTCGAAACAGAGGGAAAAATGCGGGTAGCTTTGAGTCTACCAATCCACTATATGAATATATTTTTCTTTTGTGATTACAACAATCGTATGAACCAAAGTGTAAAATGTGAATGAGAATAAAGCTATGAATGTTTTTTCTAGTACAATGCGTATGAGGGAGGTGAATGACAGCAATCTGCCTTTTACAATGGGATTTTTCCCTATATATTCACTAATTTAGCCGTTCCTCAATAATAGGAACAACCTCCTATTCACTTGGGACGTGCATGACCATGATGGAGGACTTGTTCTTGCCACGTCAGCATGCACCTATTTCTCCTCATGCTGGCTGACCTTTGACTTCTTCCTTGGATTCGAATTTAAACTCGCCTCAGCTTCTAGATCCTTCCAAAGCTGACCTGCGCTTCTGCTTCTCGGCTTAACTTACTTCTCGACTTTCAACCTGTATTCAGGTTAGGTAAAATTGACCATAATAATTTTCCCCCAACTCGTTGGTTGGGAATTCCATATGATGCAACCTGCGAGTTTTATTTAAGGACAGACGATTTAAGCCAAAAAATATTCACAATTTTATTAACCAAGTGACAAAAAAGAATCCATCAGCAACTCAGCTTAAAAAAACCGTCCAAAAATAATCAATCAAGCTTGAAACAACTCAACATAATTCAAAAGGATTCAAATTAATTCAAAAATCAAAACTTCCCTCTCCTCTTTAGTGGGACGCGTGTTAGGCGACGAGTGGAGAGTGAATCTTGCATGCATTTAACTTTCACAACCGCCCTCTAATAAATGACCAACTCCAACTGTCATTTCTCCTATTCACACTCTATATTCACACTCTTCACTTTCTCTCTCCTTGAAATCTCTCTCTGCTCAACGGCTCTTAGGAGACGCCATTTTCGTCCCTCCAGGTAACCACCACCTTCTTTGCTCTTGCTTTTTCAGTTTCCTGGTTCTAACTTGGTTCAACACTTAGTAATTCCACTTTATCTTTCTTTCGAGTGAACTAGGCTTTGGTGAATTCTGGTTTGCAATTGAGAGTTTGGGGACAATTGTTTCTTTTTCGAATCTTTAGTGCAAGATAACTCGAATTTTTTTTTGGAAAATGGGTAAGGCAAAGGAACATTATGCTAGTAAAGTTCAAGAGAGTGATTTAAATGAAATAAAAGAAATGACCAACTTCCCATCTGAAACTGTGATAACCGCTCCTCAACCTAACCATAAACCCGAATTAATTAGTTGGTCTTGACACATGCGTCTTTTATACCTATGCCTTCGACATAGGGCACAAATTCCCCTTCTCACCTCTAACCCAAGCCGTGCTCTCCAATTGGGATGTGAACCCGGGTCAACTGGGGTCGCGGGCATGGAGAATTCTGGCATTAATCGAGCACTTAACGATGAATTGGGAAGAGGCGTTTACTTATGAGGACTTAATGTCGGTTTATGGGGTAAAGAGGTCTCCTGATTTCACCTACTTGTTCAAGAAACGCGTAGGGTGTGACTATCTGATCATTGACAAATACGTCAATGAAAGAAAGTGGAAAGAGTCATATGTCTTCGTGGCTAAGTCGAGTTTAGGAGGCGCGGGGGACTGGCTCCTTGGTGGATGGAACTATGGAGGTATAATTAACACGTTTTCTTACTTTTATTATTTTTCTAAAGATATTAACCAACATGTTCTCTTACTTGGTTTTGCATGTTGTAGATCTTGATATTCCAATCCCAGAATCCGAGGTCCCGAGGGAGCGTGTCGTCCAACTTCTAAAAATATCCCGAAGCAGGAGAACGTTTTCTAGGGCATACCCTCCCCCTTGCTACAACCTACTTCCCGGCTCTTCTACTGTTATGGGTACGTTTAATTCGCATTTCTTTTCTCTTTCTAGTTTCCTACCTGTCACCTGTTATTCTGGTTCTCACCTCCATGGCATGGCTTTTGCAGCACCTCGAGGCGTCTCAGGTTCTGAGAAGGAGATCATGAAGAGAGCTCAATGTATGAGAAGGAAGAGGGGTGGACCCAGCATTTCGAATACTGACGGGAATACCTTACGCGGTGCTGACTCGGGCGCGGAGACCCCTACTAAAAAGGCTAAGTCTGAGGAAGTACTGATAGTGGATCCCCCTCTCGTCCCTGCTCCCCGTGTCCCTAAATCTCCGGATCTCTGTTTCTCGGGTATTCCATCTGACTTCCTGTCTCACCATGGGGTGGATCATGGGATCATGCCTGCTGCTTCCCAGCTTCTCTTCTCTTCTGCTGAGAAGAGATTGGACTCCTATGATTCGAAGGTCCTGGCTGCCCGAATTGTGGGCCACCTTCTACAGGTACTTCATTACTTACTTTGTCATTTGTATACTGGGTTTTATTGCCCTCTTAGTTTTATCTGGATCATGTCCGTTTAACAGGGTGTATGGGTGCCCCTTGCAGGGTTTGCAGAATGAATTGGTCATGACCAAGCGCCTCAAGGGCTTTGCTGATGCTCAGGTCAAGACCAACCTGCGTTTGATTGAGCTTGAAACCATCATCAGCAAAGTAGAGGAAGAGAAGGCGGCAGAGCTGAAGGTGCAAGAAGAGAGGCTTGCTCAGGAAGCGGAGAAGCGGGAGAAAGAGCTCGCTCAGCGAGCAGAGGAGCTGAAAAAAAAACTGGCTGAAGAGCGGAGGTTGAGGTAGGAGGCTCAAGAAGAATGCAAGGACTTGGAGGCTGAGGTCACAATGTTTGTGAGGGCCCAAGTGTCACAACAGTTCCTCATCCAAAAGCTTCCCGACTCCCAGTTCAGGGGGTACATCGATGCGTACCTTCAGATGGGGTCTATGTCTGACCTAGGGCCAGCTCCTTCAATTGTCGAGGGTACCGAGGTTGGAGATGGGTCGAGCCGGAAGGGGAATGAAGATGTGGGTGACAATGTGTAGGCTTGGTCTTTATAGATATTTTCAATGATTTAAACGATTTTCTTTTTTTTTTTGTCTTCTAGTAAACAATCTAATTACGTAGCCGTTTCTTTTTACCGTTGGCTAAGGGGTCAACGTGTTTAGTGTGTACCTAATGATATGTGAGCGTTTGCTCTAATTGTGTGCTAAGCTAGCATTAGCTTTTTCACCTTTGTTCTTTGCTTGTTCATTTTCGATGTCTGCTTTTTGCTATTTGCTTTCAATACTATGCGTTTATCTTTGTTACTTTGCGCATATGTCTGCATCCATAAACAGGTTAGGGGCGACCGTTGGTGTTTCCACCAACGACCTTCCGATGCTTAAGTCAGTAATGGCTCTTGGAAAGAAATATTGAATAATACGTAAACTTCACATAAGTAATTAGTTAGGAATGACCGTTGGTGTTGCCACCAACGGCCCTCCGATGCTTAAGTCAGTATGTGATTTTTGAAAAAGAAATTTAGGAATTTATTTTATACAAGTGACGTACCTGAATAGCTGGGGATAGTTGCCCCCATGCAGTGCGCTTTTAGAAGTGATACTTTTTTAAGTGTACTGCATTCCAGCTTCTAGGGACTAGCTTACCTTGTGAGTCTACTAGGCGATACGCCCCTTTTCCAACTACCTTTTCTATTTGATACGGTCCTTCCCAGGTTGCCCCCAGCTTTCCTGCATTTCTTTTTTGTGTGTTTTGAAATACCTTCCTGAGGACCCAATCTCTGGTTTGGAAGACCTTTGCTTTCACATTCTTGTTGAAGCTTCTTGACACAATGCTTTGGTATGCTGCATTCTTTATCATTGCATTTTCTCGTAAGTCTTCTATAGTGTCCAAGTCGCATGTTATTTCTTCTACATTCTGCTCTGGTGTGAGTAACCCATATCTTGTTGTGGGAGTTACCACTTCTGCTGGCAATACAGCTTCGCAGCCGTATACCAGAGAAAATGGCGTCTGGCCTGTAGCAGTCCTAGGTGTAGTCCTGTTGGCGCATAGTATCATTGGTAGTTCTTCTACCCACCTTCCTTTTTTTGCTTCTAACCTTTTCTTGATGCCGTTGATGATGACTTTGTTACTTGACTCTGCTTGCCCGTTTGCCTGAGGATACCTTGGTGTTGACGTATGCAGGTCTATGTTTCATTCTTTGCAGAAGTCTCTCGTCTTGTCACTAATGAACTGGGATCCATTGTCGCATATGATTTCTGATGGGATTCCGAACATGCATATGATGTTATTCCATAAAAACGATATAACTTCCTTATCTCTTACCTGAGAGTAGGCTGCAGCTTCTATCCACTTAGAGAAGTAATCTGTTACTGCGAGCATGTATGTTTTCTGGCCTGGTGCTTCTGGTAACTTCCCTACTATGTCCATTCCCCACCTCATGAAGGGCCACGGTGTGAGGATTGGATTTAGTTGTTGTGTTGGTTGGTGGGACAAACCTGCATGCTTTTGGCATTTATCGCATTTGGATGCATACCTGTGGGCGTCTTTTTTGACAGTCGGCCAGTAGTACCCGTACGTTAGGATTCTGTTGGCCAATGATCTTCCCGCTATGTGAGATCCACATTGGCCGTCGTGAAATTCTGATAGAATGTTCGGCCACTCGGCTTCTGATAAACATCTCTACATAATTCCTTTAGATGATCTCTTAAATAAAACACCTTCTCGTACTTCGTAACTTGCTGCTTTAGTTTTTACTTTTTTGGCTTCCATTTTGTCTTGTTGTAGTGTTTGTTTTTGTAAGTAGTCGAGGATTTCTTGGAACCATGGTGTACTTTGGGATGTAGAGTTTAAGGGGAGGATGTCTTGTTCGGGTTTGGTTATAGCTGGGCTTGATAAGTGTATTAAAGGTATATTGTTTAAGTTGCAGTTCTTAAGTGCTGACCCTAGGTTAGCGAGTGCATCTGCTTGTGTGTTCTGGTCCCTAGGTACCTGTGTAATGGTGAATGGTTGAAATTTTTCTGTTTTCTGCTTTGCTATTTCTAGGTAGGCGATCATTTTTGAATCTTTAGTTGCGAATTCTCCACGAATTTGGCTTACTATTAGTAAGTTGTCACTGTAGACGTTCAACCCCGTGGCTCCTAAGTCTTTGGCTAATGTCATTCCTACAATCAAAGCTTCATACTCTGCTTCGTTGTTAGTAGCAGAGAAGTCGCAGATTACGGATTGCACTATCATCTCCCCTTGTGGCGATTTTAGTACAACCCCTAACCCTACTCCTCTGAAATTGGATGAACCATCCACGTATAAAACCCATACTTGAGGACCAGATAGCTGGTTTAATTGCAACATTTCGCTGTCTGCTTTAGGCTCCAGGGTTGGGCTAAAATCTGCCACAAAATTTGCTAATGCTTGCGATTTTATGGCTGATCTCGGCTGGTACCTGATGTCTAAACTACTTAGTGCGATGGCCCATTTACCCATTCTTCCATAAAGTTTGGGTTTTTTCAAAACTGCTTTTATCGGGTAATTGGTCATCACAACTACAGTGTGAGACTCGAAGTAATGCCTCAGCTTCTTGGATGCTGTAACCAGGGCTAAAACTAGTTTTTCTAAAGGAGAGTACCTGGTTTCAGCATCCAAGAGTGTTTTGCTTACGTAATAAATAGGGAGTTACTGGTTCTCAGCTTCTTCGGTTAACACTACGCTTACTGCTTGCTCACTAACTGATAGGTATAGCTACAATATTTCCCCCGCATTTGGTTTGGATAGCAGAGGAGGCGATGCCAAGTACTTTTTGAGTTCCTGGAGTGCTTTTTCGTGTTCCTCTGTCCATTCAAACCCTTTATTTTTTTGTAAAACGTTATAAAACAAATGACATTTATATGAAGATTTAGATATAAATCTGTTTAATGGAGCTACCCTGCCAGTTAGTTTTTGTACCTCTTTCAGGTTAGCAGGTGACCTGATGTTTATAATAGCTCTTATCTAGTCGGGGCAGGCTTCGATGCCCCGCTGCGTGACTATGTACCCGAGGAACTTCCCAGCTGCGACTCCGAAGGAGCATTTTGTGGGATTCAGCTTCATGTTGTGCTTCCTGAGTATCCCGAAGGTCTCGGTTAAATGCTGGATGTGGTCTTCGGCTTTCTTTGATTTTACTAACATGTCGTCGATGTATACCTCCATTGTATCTCCTAGCTGGTTCTCAAACATCTTGTTCACCAACCTCTGGTAAGTTGCACCTGCATTCTTTAAACCAAATGGCATTACTTTGTAACAATATATACCTTTGTCAGTGACGAAAGCCGTTTTCTCCTGGTCCTCTACATGCATCAATATCTGGTTGTAACCTGAGTATGCGTCCAAGAATGTCAGCATCTCATGTCCGGCTGTCGCGTCTACCATCGAGTCAATGTGGGGCAGAGGCAATGGATCTTTTGGGCATGCCTTGTTTAAATTTGTGAAATCAATACAAACTCTCCACTTGCCATTCTTCTTCCCCACAACGACCACGTTGGCTAAACATTCTGGATACTTTACTTCTCTGATTTTTCCTGCTTCCAAAATTTTGGCTACTTCTTCATTTATGATTTTGTTCCTTTCTGGTGCAAATTTCCTCCTTTTCTGCTTCACTGGTTTCATACTTGGGTCTACGTTAAGCTTGTGGGTAATAATTTCAGGACTGATTCCGACCATGTCTTTGTGCGACCAAGCAAAGCAATCTGAATTTTGCCTCAGAAAATGGATTATGGCTTCTTTCTTGGGCATGGTGAGGGTAGCACCAATTAGGACTTTACGCTCTAGTTACGAGGGGTCCATCTCCACTTCATCCAATAACATCTCTTCTGGTACAATTGGGGCTAGACTCTGCTGTAGTTGCTACGCTAACTGTTTCTTTGGTTTCAGACTGCTCTTGTAACATTCTCTGGCTGCTTTTCTTTCTCCCCTGATTTCTTGGATCCCCCATGGTGTTGGGAACTTTATTACCTGGTGGAAGGTTGATGGCACCGCTTTTATTTTGTGTATCCATGGTGTCCCAAATATGATGTTGTAAGCTGATGGGCAATCCACTACGTTGAAGATGTTTGACGTGTTTACTCCCCCTGCCCAGGTATGCAACATTACTTCGCCAATTGTCTGCTTTGTTTCTCCGCTAAATCCTACCAGAGTCTTGGTATTCTTCACCACGTCTGCTTCTCCTAATCCCATGGCTTCTAATGCGTCCATGAAAATAATGTTTGTCGTGCTTCCTCCGTCTACCAGGACTCGTTTGGTCAAGAAGTTGCTGACATGTAGGGAGATTATCAAACAGTCGTGATGTTCTGTCGTTTCCAGGTTCTCTGCTTCGAAGCTGACCGGCATCTCAAGTAACTTCTTCTCTGCTTCGTGTAGCGGTCTTCTGCTTACTCTTGAAACTGACCCGGTTTCTCTAGCTACTCTTTTAGCTGCAGAATATGTTAGTCCACATAAATCAGAACCTCCTATTATGGAATTGATTACCTTCTCGGATGGCGGTGGTGGTGGCGGCCCCTCTGATTGGTTGATTACTGCTTCCTTTGCCTACGTCAGGTGGTCTAGATGCCCCTTCTTATATAAACAAGCTACTTCCTTTTTCAGCTGGAAACATTCCCTAGTCACATGCCGATGGTCTTGGTGGTAGCTCCACCATTTTGATTTGTCTTTTTCTGAGTCTGGTCTATTACTTTTCTTGGGCCACCTCACCTTCTCGCCTACTCGCCTTAGAGCTTCCACTATGCCTTCTGCGTCTGTATTAAACTGATATGAGGATAAACTGGGATAATCCACGTGTTTTCTGGTTGAGCTCGAGTTACCTGCACCAGCCAAAACAGAGTAGTCAGTTGTTGAATGATCCGGAGTAGCAGAGTTTACCTGATCTGATTCCCTTTTGGGATAGGGCTGGTGTCTCCAGGTTCTGCTTTGCTGCTTCCTAGGTTCAGGTCCTCTGACCCGTGGTGTTTCATCTTCTTTGAAGCGGATCTCTGCCATGGCTTTTCGCCTTACGTCCTCAAAATTTGTAGCTGGGTACCTAGTCAGTTCCTGGTACAACTTGGAAGCAGGAGGGAGTCCTCTTCTGAAAGCCTCTACACAGGTTCGAGCATCGACATCTGGTATTTTGATCATCTCCTTATTGAAACGATCCAGGTTGTCCCGGGTTGATTCTCCTTGGCGTTGGGCAACACGGTATAAGTCGCTGGAATGTTTCTCGAGTGCTCTGCTACTGGAGAATTGGTTGCAGAATTTAGTGGCTAAGGTGGTGAAGTCGGGGATAGATCCTGCTTTAATGAGCCATTGCAAGGCGGGTTCATTTAGGGTACCTCCGAATGTTTTACAAAGGGTTGTATCTAGTTTATTGGCGGGTATTGGGAGGTACATCATTTTTTGGCGATAATGGTTCACAAGGTTTATAGGGTCTGTGGTTCCATTATAAAGCTAAGGTCGTGCCAAGAGGGTATGTTGATCTTTTTTGGAGGTATAGTTTCCACTATCTCAGCAGTGAAGGGGCTATGTGAGTTTAGTTTATGCTTCTCGAACACGTCGTGTTCATGAGAACCAGAGGACCTAGACATCATTTTCCGCATCTCTTTATACTGCTTTTTTATGTTTCGTATGTCTCTAGGGGTTAGGGTTACTCCTTGATCATCTCGATCGTCTTCATCATGGGGTGTGTTGTAGCCTTCGTCTTCTGGTACCTTATCTTCGTCGCGTTCTCCATCTGAACTGCCATTCAGATTGAGAACGGAGATGTCGTCTGTTCTGAATTTCTTCTTGTTTTTGGGAATGTTGCTTTTCACGGACTCTAGTTCCTTTCGTAAGGAGGCTATGGTTTCGTCTTTGGCTTTGGCTGCTTCAATGACCACTCTCAGTTGTTCTTGGGTTTCTTTCAGGGCTTGGGACATTGCTTCGATCTGCTTTGCGTTTGCTCCTTGGCTTGATGTCTCGGGAGCCATAATCTGTGTTTAGACAAGAAAAAATAGAAAAATAAAATGCGTATTTTTGGGCTTTTTGTGGCGATTAGGTGTATACTCCTTTTTTTTCTTTCTTTTTTTTGTTTTTTTCGAGTGAACAATCAAGCTATGGCCCCACGGTGGGCGCCAAATTGTTTATGCGAAATCCCTACTCAGGTATGGGATTAAGCTGGTACGAACCACGGCTAGATTGTGACAAGCCGAGTATGTATAATATATGAGTGGAGAAAAAATGTAAAAAACACGGATCAAAGCAAGAAAGGGGACGGGGGTAACACGAGAGGATGATGACGCAGAAACCTCTAAACAGAGGGAAAACTGCGGGTAGCTTTGAGTCTACCAATCCACTATATGAATATATTTTTCTTTTGTGATTACAATAATCGTATGAACCAAAGTGTAAAATTTGAATGAGAATAAAGGTATGAATGTTTTTTCTAGTACAATGCGTATGGGGAGGTGAATGACAGCAATCTGCCTTTTACAATGGGATTTTTCCCTATATATTCACTAATTTAGCCGTTCCTCAATCATAGGAACAACCTCCTATTGACTTGGGACGTGCATGTCCATGAAGGAGGACTTGTTCTTGCCACGTCAGCATGCACTTATTTCTCCTCATGCTGGCTGACCTTTGACTTGTTCCTTAGATTCGAATTTAAACTCGCCTCAGCTTCTAGATCCTTCCAAAGCTGACCTGCACTTCTGCTTCTCGGCTTAACTTTCTTCTTGACTTTCAACCTGTATTCAGGTTAGGTAAAATTGACCATAACACTTATAACCTATTACATGGCAGTATGCATGAACACTACAAGAAGCTGAACTCTTACATTGCAGCTTTGCAAGAGGTTACCCCTAATTCTGTTTTTAAGGTTGTCACTGATGCAACTGGACCCTCTGATGCTCCTGTTTTCAAGAGATTCTTTACATGTTTTGAGGGGCTGAAAAATTGGTGGATGCAAGGATGCAGAAGAGTGATTTGTGCTGATGCATGTTTTTTGAAAACATTCTTGGGTGGGCAGCTATCGTCTGCAATTGGGAGAGACGGGAATGAACAAATGTATCCAATTGCTTGGGCTGTGGTAGAGGGAGAAAATAATGATTCATGGACATGGTTTTTCAAACACTTGCAAGAATACCTTGAGATTGCTAATGGCAAAGGAATAGCAATAATTTCAGATGAACATCCAGTAAAGACTTATTTCACATCTTCAAATTTTTTTGGATATATTCAATTCAATATGTTTATGCTTATGCTTACATGTTTTCACTCTTGTACAGGCCATTCTCCATGCTGTTAAGACTGCTGTTAAGGCACATTTTTGCCCATTGGCACAAGACATACAAAGGAGATGAATTCAAGATTGCTTTCTGGAAAATTGCAAAGGCTTATAACAAGACTAATTATGACGATGCTTTGCAAGAACTGAGAAATATTGATGATGATGCTGCAAATGCATTTCTAAGTTACAAACCAGAGGTGTTCTGCAGAGCATACATGGATCCTAGCATTAGAAGTGATGCTATAACCAACAATATGTCAGAAACTTTCAATGGTTACAATTTAAATGCAAGGCTGAAGCATTTACTGTACATGAAAGAGGACATAAGATCATCACTTATGCAAAGGATTGTGACTAAAAGAAAAGAAGTAGAGAAAGGTAGAGGTTTGATATGTCCTAGTAATCCAAAAGGTGTTGGAACTTGAAAAAAAGAAGGCACCTGATTGTCAAGTAATGCCATCTTCTGACACTATTTTCAATGTCAACTACTACCTTGATCAGTTGGTAGTTGACATTCACTCAAGGACTTGCACCTGTAGGAGATGGGAAATGACAGGTGTGCCATGCTGCCATGCCATTGCAGCAATATTTTTTCTAAGAAAAGATGCAGGTTTATGTTAATGTTTATGCTTATGTTGGTTGTGTTTATTTTTATGCTTATGGTTGTTGTGTTTTATCTAACAAGATTCTAATCCCATTGCAGGTTCTATACCTCCTTGTGCAGGAGAGAGGCACTGGCCTAAGGTGGATTGCAATGTAGTCCCTCCTCCTATCAAAATAGGTCCAGGGAGGCCTAGTAAGAATAGGATAATGGATCCACATGAAGATCCAAAGAGGCCAGGGGTTTTGAAAAGAAATGGGATGGAGATGACATGCACTAAATGTCAAACAAAGGGGCATAATAAAAGAAGCTGTCAGAATATGACCTTACTAGAAGGTGCCTAACCCAATAAACCAAGAGGAAGACCAAGAAATGATGCACAACCCCAAAGCCACCACTCAGCCACTACTGCACAGACCCAAAACCACCCATCAGCAATTGCTGTACATCCCCAAAACCACCTATCATCTACTACTGCACCGCCCCAACACCACCACTCAGTTGCTGCACAACCTAGTAAAAGGAGGCATTGATTCTAGGTGCAGAGTTACAAGTGCTGCAAGAGAAAGTAGTGAGGCAACTAAGGGAAAAGGGGCAACTGGGGCAGGAAAGGGAAAAGGGGCAACTGGAGGTGCCACTGTTGCAAGTAAGGGAAAAGGTACAAGTGGTGGCAGTGGTGCTACAAAACGCTCATGCCCTCATCATGGATATAGTGATGGCATTGCTTATATGACATTCTATGATGGCGTCAATCCTGTTTCTAGAGGTCATTTGGACTCTGGTACTAGTGGTCGGTTGATGAAAGTTCCTCTGTCTGAAGTTCGACCGATGATCGAGGAGGTAGCTAAGCAATTCTCATGGGGAGGGTCGAGACGCGTTGTTCCTAAGACAACATCTCGGTCCGATCAAAATCTTGACGATGTAAATGCTCATCTGGATTTCTTAACTCGGAGACTTAAGAAACCGCACTTTGCCGCCTCAAGTTCTGAATCTCAACTGGCTCTTTCTTGTGACATGTATGGCGACAACGACCACTTGTCTTCATATTACAGCTCCTCGATGGAGCAAGTTTCCTTGATGGGAGTGCGGAACGACCCGTACTCTCAAACCTACAATCCCGGTTGGAAGGATCACCCTAACTTTAGCTGGAAGAACAAAATCAACAACAACCACCTTTTCAACAACAATACCGCCAACAACAACCCTACCAATCGAGGGATCAACAAGCTCCGACACCTTACTGTCCTCCGGGCTTCAATCAGGGTCCTTCTTCAGAAAGGCAACCATATACTCCTCCCGCTCCTCAAAAGTCTAGTCTTGAAACCGTCCTAGAGAACTTCATACAACACCAGACCAAGGCAAATTCTGATAGTGATCGGAAGATGAACGAAATGAGTACTTCGATCAACCAATTGCAAACACATAACAAAATGATCGAAACTCAACTTGCTCAAATATCCCAACAAGTGGGGAATTCCAAAAATTCCTCAAGTTCTCAATTTCCGGGGCAACCGATCATTAATCCTAAGGAGCAAGCAAAGGCAATAACACTACGACCTGACAAGGATTATGTGGGTCCATCCATGGTTTTACATGAGGGCTCCACAAAAGTGAGTAAAGAGAAAGTTGTTGATGATATGTCCTTGATTTTAAGAGCGGAGCAATTGAGAGTGAGCCACAAAGTGAGGATAGTGTTCCGACTCCAAAAGAGAATATTGTTGTAAAGGAAACGATGAAAGCATATGTGCCCCCGGTTCCTTTCCCCCATCGGATCATTGAGAAGAAGTTAGGCGAGAAATTTTCTAAGTTTCTCGAGGTCATGAAGGGTCTTCAAGTAAACATCCCTTTTCTTCATGCTTTGTCCCAAATGCCGGCTTATGCCAAATTCTTAAAAGAACTTCTCTCTAACAAGAGAAATCTAGAGGAGCATGCCACCATTTCGCTTCCTATGGAGGTGAGTACTATTCTTCAGAACAAGCTTCTCGAGAAGCTCGGTGATCCCAGTAGCTTCTCTATACCAGTAAAAAATCGGTGATCTTCAAAGCAAAAATGCTCGATGTGACTTGGGGGCAAGCGTGAGTCCTATGCCTTTGACTATGGCCTATAAGCTCAATGTGGGTGACCTAAAGCCCACAAGGATGTCTATTCAGCTTGCCGATCGCTCGGTAAGATTACCTCTAGGAGTTCTAGAAGATGTCACGGTGCAAGTGGGATGAGTTTTTATCCCTTGTGATTTTTTCATAATGGATATGGAGGAGGATGCCAAGGTTCCCTTGATATTGGGGAGGCCTTTCTTGAAAATGGCAGGCGCCGTTATTGATATGAAGGATGGTTGGTTGAGTCTGAATGTCGGGGATGAAAAGATCACTTTCTCATTCTTGAAGGCGATGAAAATGCCTATTACGGATGTAATCCTTCGCATTGACACCATCGATACTACTACGGTGGAATTTTCTGAAATGATCGAGGTCGCAAACCCATTGCGATCGTTGATCTCTAACGGAGCGGTCTTCGACACTGTTGAAAGCCGGGGGTATAAAAAAAATCTTGATGACACCACACTTAGCACTAATGCTGAGCTCGAGGTCCTCCGGGTCGAGAGTAAGGAGGAGAGGACTACACCTCCTCCAAAGGTACAGTTGAAACCCCTTCCCTCTTTACTTAAGTGCGTTTTTTTGGATGGCAATGAGGCTTATCCTGTTATTATCGATGCTAAACTCGACGACACTTCTGTTGACAAACTCTTGGTTATTCTAAGAAAATATAGAAGTGTCATCGGGTATAACATCTCCGACATTAAGGGAATAAGTCCCACCCTCTGCATGCATTGTATTTTGCTTAATGACGATCATGCCTCCTCGATTGAACATCAACGAACGCTAAACCCTTCGATGAAGGAAGTCGTGAGAGGTGAGGTTATTAAATTGCTTGACTCGGGCATAATCTATCCTATTTCAGATAGTAATTGGGTTAGCCCGGTTCAAGTCGTCCCTAAAAAGGGAGGCATGACCGTCATTAAGAACGAGAAGAGTGAAACTATTTCGAAAAGATCGGTTACGGGTTGGAGGATGTGTATTAATTATCAAAAACTAAACAAATCAACCCGTAAAGATCACTTTCCCCTTCCGTTCATTGATCAAGTTCTAGAAAGATTGGCTAACCATAGTCGTTATTGCTTTCTGGATGTATTCTCGGGATTTTTCCAAATCCCATTCCATCCCGATGATCAGGAGAAAACCACGTTTATATGCCCCTTTTGTACCTTCGCATATCGAAGGATGCCATTCGGGCTATGTAATGCACCTTCAACTTTTCAAGGTGCATGATGGAAATTTTTTCTGACATGTTAGAAACATCCATAGAAGTTTTTATGGATGATTTCTCTGTTTTTGGTTCGTCCTTTGACACCTGACTTGCTAACTTGGTGAATGTGTTAAAACGGGGTCAAGAGGCGAACTTGGTTCTAAATTGGGAAAAATGCCACTTCATGGTCGAAGAGGGCATTGTTCTCGGACATGTAATATCAGTTAGGGGCATCAAGGTCGATAGGGCCAAAGTAGAGGTGATCGTGGGCCGGGTCAGGCCAGGTTCGGGCCGGGCCGATGCATAAAAATCAAGCCCATAAAGCAGGCCGGGTTCGGGCCGGGCTTAGTTCGGGCCCAAATTTCTTAGCCAAAGCCCGAAAATTTAGTGCGGGCTTGGCGGGCTATTCGGGCTTTTTCGGGCCGGGCCTAAAAAAGTAACCAAAAATTTTAATTTTAAATGTCCAAGGCCCGCACGAAAAAATAAAAAAATCGGGCCGGGCCTGGCCGGGCCCAAATTCGGGGCTAATTTTCATGTCCAAAGCCCGCAAAAAAGCGGGCGGGGTCGGGCCGGGCCACTTTTGATCAGCTCTAGGCCAAAGTTGATGTCATTGAGCATCTCCAACCCCCACCACTGTCAAGGGGTTAGGATCTTTCATGGACACACGGGTTTTTACCGCCTTTTTATCAAAGACTTTTCAAAATTGTCCAAGCCCTTGACTCAATTATTGCATAAAGATGCCCCTTTTGTGTTTTCTAATGATTGTTATGCAGAATTTTAGGAACTTAAACAAGCACTCGTCACTGCTGCTGTCATTCATCCCCCGGACTGGGAGCTTCCTTTTGAGCTAATGTGCGACGCATTGGACTATGTTGTAGGTTTGGTGCTCGGACAACGGAAGGACGGCAAGCTGCATGCCGTTTACCACACAAGCAAGACTCTAGATTAAGCTCATGGAATTATGCCACTACTGAGAAAGAGCTTCTTGCAATTGTCCATGCCATGGAACAGTTTAGGTCTTACTTGGTTGGTTCCAAAGTCATAATCTTCACCGATCACTCATAGAGCTGTAAATGGGTCGACCTGGGTTGGGTTCAGGTTGAGCCATTAATATAAACGGGTTGAAACCCCCAACCGAAACCTAACCCATTTAATTAAACGGGTTGAGATTCTCAACCTAACCCAACCTTATAAATAAATATGTTGACCCAATATCCTGTTTAATAATATTATAACTTTTTCATTAGCATTAAATAAGGCTATGCCAACTATGTCTATACTATTATATGAACCATAACAACAACTCATGTTTTTCATATATATTACGAATCATATTATTAATAATTTACACATAATAACAAGGTAATAATTAATAACTAACAACATTTTGAGTTCTAATGTTCAAGATTAAAACATTAGATTCTAAGACAATATAAACACCTACAGAACGTGTAAAGAATCGATACATATAATAACAAAAATACGAAAGTGATATATTGATTAGTACGCCAATTCAACTTGAAACTAATTTTATTACAACGTATATTCTTAATGAGTTAAGCGGGTTGAAATCGGGTTGAGAATTTCCACCTGATCCAACCCATTAAATTAAACGGGTTGGGTTAGATCAACCCATTTAGCTAAACGGGTTGAAAAACTCAACCCAACCCGATATTATTGGGTTGGGTTCGGGTTGGGTTATTGGGTTGGGTCAAGTTTTGTCAGCTCTAATCACTCAGCCTTGAAGTACTTGTTGGCCAAGAAAGACGCTAAACCTCTGCTCATCCGGTGGATCTTGTTGCTACAAGAGTTTGATTTTGAAATCCAAGACAAAGTCGGGGCCGAAAATGTTGTAGCCGATCATCTCTCTCGGCTACCTTTATGTGAGGAGGATGAGGTCATTCCGATCAACGATTCATTTCTTGACGACCACCTCCTTGTTTCCTTGGCAATCCCTGCTCCTTGGTATACGGACATCGTTAACTATCTTGCTTGTGAGATTATGCCCTTCGATTGGGGGTATCAAAAAAGGTGACGTTTCCTACATGATGTTCGTCAATACTATTGGGACGACCCTCTTCTGTTCAAAAGAGGAGTTGATGGACTCTTTCGGAGGTGCGTCACCGATGGTGAGATTGCAAGTGTTATTAGCATGTGCCACTCTTCTCCTTGTGGAGGACACATGGGTGCTGACAAGACTACATCAAAGATCTTGTAATCTAGGTTTTTCTGGCCTACCATGTTCAAAGACACTTGGAGTATGGTGAAGGAGTGTGACCGGTGTCAACGTACCGGAAATATCTCGAACCGTCATGAGATGCCCCTTAACAACATTTTTGAGCTCGAAATCTTCAATGTTTGGGCATCGACCACATGGGACCCTTTCCCTCATCTTATGGCAACCAATACTTTTTTGTCGCGGTGGACTATGTGTCTAAATGGGTGGAAGCCATTGCCTCGGTCACCAATGATGCAAAGGTAGTTATTAAGTTGTTTAAAAGTAACATTTACCCGAGATTTGGTGTTCCCCGAGCTGTCGTTAGCGATGGAGGGTCACATTTCGCCAACCAAACACTCCAATCCTAGTTCTCAAAATATAGTGTTAAGCATAAGGTTGCCTTGGCCTAGCACCCTCAAACAAGCGGGCAAGCCGAAATTTCATACCGGAAAATCAAAATGATCCTTGAAAATACCGTTGATCGGTCCCGAAAAGATTCGTCAACTAAGCTCGATGACGCTCTTTGGGAGTATAGGACATCATACAAGACTCCCATAGGCACAACCCCCTACAAGTTGGTTTATTGTAAGTCTTGTCACTTACCGGTTGAGCTCAAGCATCGCGCAAATTGGGCAATCAAAGCACTCAACTTCGATCTCCAATCTGCGAGGGAGAAGCGGATGCTCGACCTGCATTCACTTGAGGAATTAAGGCTTGATGCGTATGAAAATGATCGAATCTACAAGGAACACACGAAGTCTTGGCATGACAAGCATATTCTCCATAGGGAGTTCTATGAAGGGGACAAGGTCCTATTATTCAATTCTCGGCTTAGGTTGTTTCCCGGAAAGCTCAAGTCGAGGTGGAGTGGTCCCTTTACTGTTCGGAAGGTTTATCCCTACGGGGCGGTTGAGATTGGGAATGATGGAACCGCCCCTTTCAAAGTGAATGGGCAACGCTTAAAAGCCTACTATGGAGACCAACCTCCGGAAGCTGCCCTTGTTATTCACTTAGACGAGTTTGATGTTACTCCCGTTGAGGAGTAGGGCCGACTCGGTCATTTCGTCAGGCTCGGGACGTTAAACAAGCGCTTGTGGGAGGCAACCCTCAATTTATTACTTTTTAGGATAGTTTATTTCCTTGCATAGTAAATAAAATAAAAATAAAAAGAGAGAGAGAAAAGATTGAGTAGTGCCTTCACACATTTGTGCATACATGTGAACTTTTACATGTACCCATGAATTTATGTTAGAAAAAGGGAGCACTCGAAAAAAATATCAAGGGTGAGTTAAAAGAAAATGAGAGATTTCCTTCATCGCAACTTTCGAATATATCAATGTGTGTACTTTTGGCCTTTTGGGGCTCCTATACTTGTTGATGTATCCCTTAGTGTGCAATCAAGAGAAGATGTTCCAAGCTTGAAATTCTGGTACAATTTTTGGGCTTAAACTGCTGCAATTTTAGCTACAGGTCAGGTGCAGCGGCCGCTATAATTCCATCAGCGCCCGCTTGCACAATGCTCAAATTCTTCCAGTGACCTCTTTTTTTCTTGCAGCGGGCGTTGGCTCATAATCAGCGCCCGCTGATACTTCAGGTCATTTTTTTGCAACAGCAAAATTTATCCTTGCAGCGGGCGTTGGCCCAAATTCAGCGCCCGCTGAACTTACAGGTGCAATTCTTTCAGTAGCAAAATTTTTGCTTGCAGCGGGCGCTTGAAACTTTTCAGCGTCCGTTGATCCTGATTGTCCCTTTATCTAGTAACCAAAATTTTTTTTGCAACGAGCGCTGGCCCATTTTCAGTGCCCACTGATGAGGCTTCTTCAAAATAATCAGAAAAATTTCGAATTGGGGCAGCGACAGCTTGAAATAAGTCAGCGGCCGCTGAACTCAACTTATATAAAAACTCAGAGCTCAATGTTCATCAGCTTTCACAAGCACAACAAAAAAAAAACACGAATTCTCTCTAATTTCTCTCTCAAACCCTAACTCTCCACTCACTCAAATCTCACTCAAACTCACTCAAATCTCTCTCAAACACCATCATTCATCATACTCTTCACTCCATTACTCCATTTCTTCCAATCCATCACATTTTTCTTTGTTCTTCTCTCCTCAAATTCGAACCCTAGTTTCGAATTTTCGAATTTTTTTAAAAAAAAGGAAAAACACAAACAAGGCACAGTTCTAGGGTTACATTTGGGGCTCTTTTCTTCAACAACTACAACAAGAGGCATCATCTAGAGTATTTTCATACTCTAAGTTTGGTATTTTCTGAAACTCTAATTTCTTACTTAGTTCATTTTTAACTTAGTTCGAATTTTAGGGTTATTTTTCAATTGTGCAATTGTTTTGTTGAATTTTTTAATCCTTATTGTAGTCTTGGATTGTTGGTTTGCTTTGTGTTGGTTGATTTTTGTTACTGGGAGTTGTTTTGGTGATTTTTCTGTTGTGATTGTGTGAACTTGAGGCACTTGGGTGCCTCTTGTTCATTGACTGGTTAGGGAAGTAATCTAGCTGAATTTTTTTTTAGTTAGTTTCTGGTCTTAATTTCTCCTAACCATGGCCGAGTCCCGTAAAAAGAAGAGGCATGACCGACCCGATACCTCAGACCCAAACCAACAGGATGATACACCACAACCACCACCCCCCATTAGGATTCCACAGGCCAATAGGGCCAAGTATGACAACCTCATGAGGCGGAAATTTCGCCCTACCCGATTCTATGATGCACGACCTTGTGTGGCGCTGCAGATCACCATGGAAATGAGAACCCTGTTCACAAACTTTGGGTGGGAACATTTGACCGACCCCAACATGGCCGATTACACTTACCCACCCTAAGTCTGTGAGTTTCTTAGTACCTTGACCTACACCGAAATAGCGTCCACCACTGATGTACCAGAATACCAACTGTCTTTCCGATTGTTCAATGACCGCCACACTATTACCATTTCCCAGCTTAATGTATTTCTAGGTTGTGACCCGGCTAACCCAATCATCGATTTTATTGCTAAAAACTTTCCTGACTTTAACCCGCTTGCCTTTTGGCATGCGATTACAGGTGAGGATGTTTTTGACTCTACTTGGGCAGTCGCCAGTGCCATCCATCACCTTGCCCTACGCTTTTCCATAGGTTGTTGACCTACTCAATCTTCTCCAAAAAGGAGGTTGGGAAGATCAACAAGGACGAGTTGCTTTGTATTTACTTAGCAACTACTCCATCACCGATTGGTAAGGTGAACACGGGTCACTTGTTGGTCAAGCGTATGCTTTCCCAGACAAGAGACCCCAAGATGACCGTTAATATCACCTTGGGCGGCTTTGTGACCATTATAGCTAGGAAATTGGGGTACTCACATTACATTGACCAGTTAGACAAGTTTTCTGAAACCCGGTATTTTGAAAAGTATAACTTCCTTAACGAAGCCTTCATCAAGAACACCAGCCGCGACGACACGCTAAGTGTCCTTGTACACGGGAGACACCACCACTACTTGCCTAATCCCGAGATAACTAGGTTAGATCGGGAAAACCCATTTTTGATCCCTGCGGAACCCGTAGCCCAGCGTGACATTGACCTATTTCAGGGCCCCGCGGTTGTTGTTCAGGAGGAAGTCGAACAACCCGCACCCCAACCACCACAAGCACAGCCCATCCCACCCCAGCCACAATTTGATTTTGCGGCCGCCTTTAAGGCCCTGTCCCAGCAGCAAAACGCTGCCTTTCAGTCCATTAATGCTAACATTACGGAGATGCGTTCTTACTTTAGTTGTCTCCGTATACAAACCGACTAGATGTACTACTACCATGTGTCGAAAGGTCATTTCTTCCGACACCCTTCCCTTCCCCCCCAGGATGACCCCGACATCTAGACCTCTCCACCCACAGCCTCGGGACGATGCTTTCGTCCTAGCTTGGGGGGGTTTAGACCCTTTGGGTATGGTTACTTTGTTTGTTTAGTAGGACCCATAGCTAGTGAGGGTGAAGCACTATAGCCTCGATAAAGGCATGATTTCGGTAGCGTTAAAGGTGCTTTGATAGTGTCAATGGTGCACCTAGACTACAGGTTTCCCGACAAACCGAATCATGTTCTCTACAAGTAAGTTCTCACTTGTATTTAAGTGAATCTGGGGGTTTAGAACGCTTATGCGTTCTCAAAGTCGTGGTCTTGGGGATAGAGGAGCTAGCTTGGGGGAGCTGCTCTTAGGGTATGTTTGGTTTGAGCTTGCTTGTGGTTGCATTTCACAGTGGTGTGATAAATTTTTGAGTCATTGGGGCAAATTCCATGTCTTCCTCCCGTTTTGAAAAGCGAAAATTTCCCGTAATCCAAATGCATTTTAGTGCTTTGTATATTAGTTTAGTTTCGTAGTTTATTTTCCTTTTCTTATTTTCCTTACTTTCTTTTTATTATTTTTGCATATGAGTTTATTTTCGTAGTTTATTTTCTTTTATTTTTCTCCATTTTTGCATGTAGCTTATTTTCTTAGTTTATTTTCTTTGATTCATTTTCTTTTTCTAGGTTTAGTCGTCTCCCGATGACGAAAGTAGGGGAATCCTTATAGGGACTTTTCTTTCCTTTAGAGTCTCGAATCCGCATAATTTTCAATGCTTTTTACCAACTATTAGGATAGAATACTTTTCCCTTTTAGGAGAACCCTTTAGGACTAGATGTGTATTTATGTCGGATTGTGGTACGAGGTTTTCCCTTGTTTAGTTGACGCTGAGTTGGTGGTATTTGAACCTAGGTGAGGTTTCGAGCCCCTGCTTTAATTACGCCCTTTTAGGGTAATTCATTTCTGAGCGTCATATTTTATACCTCGTCGGTTTTAGTTTATCTGATTTTTGACTTGTGAATTGCTACCGCCCTTTCGATACTTGGAACATGATCTAGGCATTCCATTTTTATTATTTCCCCCCCCCCCCATCTTACCTCTTGTTAATATTCCATTCCCACATTTATACGTCATAGCATCGAGGTTTGTTTTCGGTCCTTGTAAATATTCTAGTAATATAATTATTCGAGTATTGTAACTCCTCTAAAAAAATTATTGATTATGTCGTGTTTTTAGTTCTAAACAAGTGTAATCGTTTCTACACTTGTTTTTATTTCAAAAAAAAAAAATGTACATAAAATTAGAGAAGGAGACAGTAGTTTTCTTAACCGATCGATGTTCTATTGTATATTATCCTAACGGTCGGTCGGTAGTTATTTGTAGTTTCAGACCATTGTACCCCATCCACTTTTCCACTCCACATTCCAGATGCCTTAAGCTCTATTGATTTCATGTTCTTGAAATCTCTCATCTTTGGTATGCGGTGTCACTTGTCAAATTTCGAGAGACGCTAACTACGTTGAGAAGTGAGTGCCCTTGCCTTCCTTTGTTTCTTGCAGTGCCGTGACTTTAGCCATCCATTTATCATCTTGAGGCAGACTTCTCAGAACTTTTCGTACCTGTTCTTCAGGAGTGGTCTTCTTGCCCAGTGAATCTAATTCATTGATTATGTTAGAAAACCGAGTTAACATATCATGAATAGACTCCTTTGGCTTCATTTGGAACAGTTCATACTTGTGCATGAGCATGTCGATTTTGGCTCTTTTAACCTCGCTTGTTCCTTCATGTGTCACCTGTAATAGTTCCCACATTTGCTTTGCAGTTTTGCATCCCATGACACGATTGTGTTCATGAGGTCCAAGACCACAAAGGATAAGCTTCTTTGCCAGACTATTCATTTCCTTCTTCTCGAAGTCCTCCTTGTCAAACCTATCTAGAGGTTTAGGAACCACCTCTCCTTTCTCATTTGTTGTAGTGACTTCGAAATCACCTATTTCAATCACTCTCCATACTTGATAGTTTTCTCCTTGAATGAAGATTTCCATTCTGTTTTTCCAGTATGGATAGTGCTTTCCATCGAACATAGGTGGTCTCTGGGTTGAGTAACCTTCTTCGAGTCTTTCTCCCGTAGTATTCATTTTTCAGGATTTTGCTCCGCAGTGTTACCTGTTCCTGGAGGAACCTGCTCTGATACCAATTGATGTAATCTGAATAACAACTACAAGAGGGGGGGTGAATTGTAGTTAAGGGAGTTTTTGAGATTTTAGCGGAATTTCAAACTCAAACTCGAATAAAACAATAAACAGAAATAAAGACAAAGAGATTTAACCTACAAGGAAAACTTCCTAGGCCCAGTTAGGAAGAAAAACCTTGACCACGAGGGATTTTGACTCTTGGACTTCTCTTATTAATATAGGCCAACGACTCTGTTACAACCTATAAAGGACCTTTCTCTATTCTCAATCGTTCCACTAGGAACTTGTTCCCCCTGACACCAGTTCCCCCTGAACTGATGCTACGAACTTACTAAAGTTCGAATTTTCTCACCTCAGATTTCGAATGAAATCTGAATTCTCTCTTCTTCTTTTTCTGATTACAATCAAATATTTCTCTTTTGATTTTTCTTCTCTCACCCAACCCTTATCACTAATGAATTACAATTGAAATACTAAGGAAATGAAAATTCAAAGAACACTTAGAATTATATTGCTATTGAAAATCTTGATCTCTGAATTCTCTCTTGGTTGTGGATTCCCTACGAAATTCTGGCAGCCTCCTCAATTTATAGAGTCTTGAATTGCCTTGCCTTGGAGAAAAGAAATGTGCATGATCATGAAGTAGTGGTGCCATGTCATCCATTACCTAAGAACATGGTTGACCAAGCAATTGCAAAACAAGAAATAAACTCTAATATAAGACTCTAAGTAAGACGCACTAAAATTATACGTGTCATAAAAATTGACAAATTAAATTATTAATTTCAAAAGGAATAAATAATAAAAAAACTACTAATAGTACGTGTGACTTAAAGAAGAAGAAAAAATAGAATTTTTTAAACTTTAAAAAAATAAAACACACTAACTAACAAACCTTCCTAGTCTTATGCAAGACCAAAACAAATTAACCATCCACTAACTATTCCTAAAATAGTGGATTGACCAAAGAATAACTAACAAATAAAAATTCAAAACTAAATACCCATAATCCTAGTCACACGCATAGTAATAGGAAAGAAAAAAAACTACTAACCACTTAACAAAAACTAACAAGTAAGTAAAACTTCAACTTACACGTATGACTTGCAAAATAAAAATTGAATTTTTTTATTTTTTTTATTTTTTTTTTAACTTCAAATAATTATTTCACTAACAACTCACTAACAAATTCCTAAAAATACTCTGACCTAATATTGACTCAAAAAACACGGTTTTTTTATAAAAAAAACTAAATAACAAGTCACTTAAATAACATACAAAAACTAAACAAAAACCAATATTAGTTTAAGTATATAATTCGAATCATACAAGTGACATAAAATCATTTACTAGTCTTATACTAGCGGACCAACGAAATTTCCTGCACCACACACCAAGATTAGTATTCCAATAATAAAACAATATAATATAAGAGTTAGAATATAAAATATATTTATCCTAAAAATTAGATACTCCTCTAATTTTATTCTCAATAAATATATTCTATAAAATGACAAGTATATATTAAATGAAATATATTTAATATGAATTAGACACTCATCAAATTCATTCTCTATAAATATATAACATAAAATATGAAATGTAAAATATAAAATAAATTTAATTTCAACCAAAATTACTTTTAGTTGATTCTCCTTAAATCTATTTTATCCTATTATATTGTCATCATCAAAACTAAGGTTCAACAGAAAGGTTTCAGTCCTTGGTTTAGTTAGTTCCTAGCATTGGGATTTGTGCACCTTAAGAATGTAATAGGAGTCCTTAGTCCCTTGTAGAATTCCTCTCATGAGGGATTTGTCGAACTCTTTGCGCGGTAGTTACTTGGGGACAAGCAACGACCTAGCTTGGGGGAGTTTGAAAGTCTGTATTTAGGTAGTATTTTTCGTAGTTTTTATTAATTTATTTTCTATTTTTATTTATTTTTTGTTAGCATTTTTAGGTTTTTTAGTTTAGTTTTGTTACGGTAGTCCCCTTCCCCTTTTTCTATGTGATTTCCTCTATTTTGCTTTGTTTCTGCGTTTTCTTCCCCTTTTGCAGGTCTCGAGTCTATTTTGGAACTCAACGAAGCGAGTCGGGAACCTCGAGGTAACCACGAGTTCTCTATGCCCTTACTTGTGCTCAAAAGGTAGTCCGATGAGGGATTCCCAGCGCCCGCTGGGAAGTATGTTGGTTCGAGGCATTTTCTAGCTGAAAAGAGGTAGTAACCTCTCAAGACCTTGCAGTGGCCGCTGATGGATTCCCAGCGGGCGCTGTTTTTGACGCTGCCAAATCCACCAAGTGTATAGTGAAGAACAGCGGCCGCTGATCCCAACTCAGCGCCCGCTGTCCCCCTCCCCTGTTTTCAGGTAGTGATCTCCCAAAGGCTTGCAGCGGCCGCTGATCCCAACCCAGCGCCAGCTGCCATTAGTCTTCAGCACCTGCAAGCCTACGATAGCAGGTGTCAGCGGGCGCTGTCATCGCCTCTGCGCCCGCTGAAGCGCTGCTGATCGTTTTATTTAGTGATTTTCAGCTCTTTTGCCTTAGTTTTTTGGAGGAGCTATATATACCTTTTTCCTCCCTTTTTGTAAATATATTAGATTTTTGAAGTATTATAACCTAGTTCTTTAGTTTTCTCTCTTCTCTCTCTTAAGTTTTCATAGATTATCTCTTCAAAGCTTAGTTTAATCATTGAAGTTCATGTTTTTGGTTTGGAATCTACATTGATCAACTCATTGTTCTACTTATTGATATTAAAGCTTCATTAGTAACATTCCTCTACTCTCTCCTTTATATTTACATTTAGTTAATTAATTCTTTTGATGTTTTTGTTCTTGAATATTGCTTAAATTCCTAGATTGTATCTATTTCCATGCTTGGTGTTGTTTTAGTATGTTCATCATGTTTTCCTTTATTATTCTAGCCATGTGTGAGTAGTTTCATTGCTAGGGTTTGGGGTAAACCTTCTCAAAATCCTCCATGTTTATGTTTTAGTCAATTCTTGGTAATGGTTGTGTTAATGTTGGTACCGAAGGTTCGATGATGTAAAGTCTCATGTTTAGCTAGGATTAGATTCATAGGAGAATCCCCATCTAAGGACTGAAAGGTGAACGTGGGTGATGACTCACTTCGCCCGATTGATGGAAGCACCACGAAAGTTGGGCCTTCGATCAAGGAAAAGTTACCGGTTTTCGTGATTTGTGCTTATGACTTGTTAGGTGTGTCTATTACGAAAGTAAGTAGTAAACGTCCTCCCGGTCGTCACACTAGCTCGAAAGAGTAGTGTGATCATAGAATGACCTCCCCTTTAACCACGAACTAAGTCTAAGTTTTGACCGATCCATAATTCATGGTGGTATCGATTTGTTAATCCCCTAGCCTTAGTATTTTATTCCTTATTTTAGACCTCTATATTAGTGTTCTATAGTTATTACTTCCAATCATATAACCCAATATTGACTTAGCTTGTCTATGCTCATTGTCTTTGGTCAGCACATGTTATTCTCTTGGGTTCGACCCTTACTTGCCTTACTAGCATTAGTGAGTCCGAGTTAGGTATTTACTTTTGGTAGGCTCGACGACGACCTATCAGGTGGCCGTTTTGGTGTTGTTTTAGTTGGGTCGATGGTTTGGGGTGTGTCGATTGGTTTGGTGTGAGTTGACTGGGCTAGTTTGGTGGTATGGTGATGGTGGCGACGATGGTAGTGCGTGGTTGAGGTGGTGGTTTATGGTGATAGGGACGACGATGGTAGTGCATGGGATGGTACACAACAACAAAATTGGACTCGGCCGACCGCCAGTTACCGACCGTTAGTGGTCGGTAATTGGATTTACCGACCGTTTGTAGTCGGTAAAAATTGGTCGCTGAAATAGTAGTCGGTAAAACATTTTACCGACCGTCGAAACGGTCGGTAACAAATTACCGACCGTCTACCGACCGTTTACACAGTTGGTCAAAAATGGAGGGAAGAGGTGCGTACCGACCGCCTAAACGGTCGGTGTTACCGACCGCCTAGACAGGCGGTCGGTAACACCGACCGTTTAGGCGGTCGGTAAGCGCCTCTTCCCTCCATTTTTTTTGGTGGCAAAAAGTTATTTACCGACCGTTATGCGGTCGGGAAGTAACTTTTTCCCGCCTTTTTTGGCGCCATTTCTTTATTTTGAACACTGATTTACCGACCGTTGAGCGGTCGGTAATTTGGTTTTTTTTTTTTTTTTAAATACCTTAAAAAATAGGGCAAAAACAAATTAAAATTAAAATATAAAAATAAATTAAAATTAAACAAATTCAAAATTTCAAAATTGCATTTTATATTAATAATATAAATAATTTGTACAATAATCCAATAATAGTAATATAACAATATAATACAACTATGCTACGAAGGCTCCAGAAGCGCCGGAACCGTCGGTCGGATCATCAGAAGGGCCTCGGTGAGTGAAGGAAGGATCACCGAATCTCCTCGCGAAGGCGTCCATCTGCGCCTTCAACTGGGCGAGGTACTCCTCCCGCTTCTGTTCTCTCCCCTCCCGCTCCTTTTCTCTCTCCTCCCGCTCCTTGTCTCTCTGCTCCATCTCTACCCTAGCGCGCTCGGACTCCTCCAAACGCTGGGACATCTGTTGTAATTGAGCGGAAACCGATGGAGAATAGGAAGATCCGACGTGCCGCCTCCGCGAGATTCTCTCGTAATAGAGAGAAGCGCCCTCCCTGCCGAACCCTAGAACCTCTCCCTTCCTGAAGCCACCAACCGTATCAAAGAAGATCTGGTTGGCGTCCGTCTCTGAACCACTAGCCTGAGACTCGGAAAGGTTCTGGTTATATTGATCCTGCAAATTATGGAGTTAGTTCAAACGATTCTAAACAATAAAGAATCAAGTTGACATTTTAGGTCATTTTCGAGCTTTTTTTTGCATTTTCGCACCTAACTTGTCAAGGTACGTTCCATTACTAGATTTCAAAGCTTATACACGTCCTATAACACCCTATTATACTTGTTAGGGGTTGATTATGTTGATTATAGGGCCCCATCACCATTTTAGGTCAAAACTTGGCTTTTTAGGTCATTTTCGAGCTTTTTTTTGCATTTTCGCACCTAACTTGTCAAGTGTCGTTCCATTACTAGATTTCAAAGCTTATACACGTCCTATAACACCCTATTATACTTGTTAGGGGTTGATTATGTTGATTATAGGGCCCCACCACCATTTTAGGTCAAAACTTGGCATTTTAGGTCATTTTCGAGCTTTTTTTTGCATTTTCGCACCTAACTTGTCAAGTAACGTTCCATTACTAGATTTCAAAGCTTATACACGTCCTATAACACCCTATTATACTTGTTAGGGGTTGATTATGTTGATTATAGGGCCCCACCACTATTTTAGGTCAAAACTTGGCTTTTTAGGTCATTTTCGAGCTTTTTTTTGCATTTTCGCACCTAACTTATCAAGTGTCGTTCCATTATTAGATTTCAAAGCTTATACACGTCCTATAACACCCTATTATACTTGTTAGGGGTTGATTATGTCGATTATAGGGCCCCACCACCATTTTAGGTCAAAACTTGGCTTTTTAGGTCATTTTCGAGCTTTTTTTTGCATTTTCGCACCTAACTTGTCAAGTGTCGTTCCATTATTAGATTTCAAAGCTTATACACGTCCTATAACACCCTATTATACTTGTTAGGGGTTGATTATGTTGATTATAGGGCCCCACCACTATTTTAGGTCAAAACTTGACTTTTTAGGTCATTTTCGAGCTTTTTTTTGCATTTTCGCACCTAACTTGTCAAGTGTCGTTCCATTATTAGATTTCAAAGCTTATACACGTCCTATAACACCCTATTATACTTGTTAGGGGTTGATTATGTCGATTATAGGGCCCCACCACCATTTTAGGTCAAAACTTGGCTTTTTAGGTCATTTTCGAGCTTTTTTTTGCATTTTCGCACCTAACTTGTCAAGTGTCGTTCCATTATTAGATTTCAAAGCTTATACACGTCCTATAACACCCTATTATACTTGTTAGGGGTTGATTATGTTGATTATAGGGCCCCACCACCATTTTAGGTCAAAACTTGGCATTTTAGGTCATTTTCGAGCTTTTTTTTGCATTTTCGCACCTAACTTGTCAAGTAACGTTCCATTACTAGATTTCAAAGCTTATACACGTCCTATAACACCCTATTATACTTGTTAGGGGTTGATTATGTTGATTATAGGGCCCCACCACCATTTTAGGTCAAAACTTGGCTTTTTAGGTCATTTTCGAGCTTTTTTTTGCATTTTCGCACCTAACTTGTCAAGTAACGTTCCATTACTAGATTTCAAAGCTTATACACGTCCTATAACACCCTATTATACTTGTTAGGGGTTGATTATGTTGATTATAGGGCCCCATCACCATTTTAGGTCAAAACTTGGCTTTTTAGGTCATTATCGAGCTTTTTTTGGCATTTTCGCACCTAACTTGTCAAGTGTCGTTCCATTATTAGATTTCAAAGCTTATACACGTCCTATAACACCCTATTATACTTGTTAGGGGTTGATTATGTTGATTATAGGGCCCAACCACTATTTTAGGTCAAAACTTGGCTTTTTAGGTCATTTTCGAGCTTTTTTTTGCATTTTCGCACCTAACTTGTCAAGTAACGTTCCATTACTAGATTTCAAAGCTTATACACGTCCTATAACACCCTATTATACTTTCAAGGGGTTTTTTTTTGCAGTTTAGGTCAAGTAATTAATCATGACAAACAATAAACATCAAATGCAACTACTAAACAAACAATCCTATTCGTACTCATCGGCTTATAAGCCGGAATTCCGCTCTAAACATCAAATGCAAATCATAAAAAACAATCCTATTCGTACTCATCGGCTTATAAGCCGGAATTCCGCTCTAAACATCAAAGTAAACAAAGAAAAGAACATTACCATCACTTCCTTGGCCTTCTGGCTAATTGGTTGCGGTTCCATGCCTTCTTGCCTTTTGAAGTGAGTGTCAAGGAAGACATCCGCAGCGTCAGGGAACTTCCCTCCTTGCTCCTTAGCCAATTTCTTGGCTCGCTGAATCACCGACACAGATCCAGCGCAATGAGAGGCCGGGGCGGCGCCACTAGCGTTGCCAGCTCTCCTGTTTACCTTCGCCCGAGCTGACCTCTCCTTAGACTTCTCGTCAGTAAGTCTATCCTTCATTGCGCTGTACATCTCATCACCTGTCATGGAAAACAATCAAACTTAACACTTGATGGGCAGTATTGATATTTTAGCAAATTTTAGAAATGACTATCCAATACTCACCGAGCCAGCTAGGTCGATCTTTCCGCTTGTGAACCACATCGTTGAAGATGTCTTTCAGGCGTCTTCCAGCCTTGCTCTCATAAGCATCTCGTACTCTGCCCTCGAGCTCAGGCCTCCAACGATACTGTTTCTGCATTCGACAAAATCCTACGTCTTATGTTATTGTTAGAAATTATATATAAAAAAACACTATTTATTACAGAGTTTGTCTTTATCACCTTCCACATGTTCCACCAATGTGCCTTGGTTGCCTGATCCACCTCGGTGTAGTTCTTCCAAGGCTCACGGAAGTAGGACTTTATCACGTGTGATATGGATCGAACAACACTGCTCGTGTCAAACCTTGCACACGAAACAAAGTAAGATTAAATAAACAACATATGAATACAACTTAATTTCAATTATTAAAACATTAAAAAATAAAACAAAAACTCACCATAGGCCATCAGGGTCTAATGTGGACGTCGAAGCTACGTCCGGATCAACGTCGCCACCATCATCGTCACCAGAAGGCTGAGAAGACGGAGTAGCCTCAGCAGCAGCACCAGAAGGAGATGGCTCCAACTGAGGAGACGGAGTAGCCTCAGCAGCAGCACCAGAAGGAGACGGCTCCAACTGAGGCGTACGCGGTGTCGGCATAAACTGCGGCCGAACTGGAGGAGGCCGCGTAAACGGAGGAAACTGAGCAGATGGAGCATCAAACTGGAGCTGACGCGCAGCCCCGTGGTCCAGAGATAAGGAAGGTGAAATCGACGGCCGTGTCATAGACGACTGACGCCGACGAAGTTCACCAGGACCAATAATGGTGGGCTGGGGTTGCTCGTCCTGACTCTGCGCTCCAGATTTCTTCTTAGCACCACCAGGTCGTTTTGATGACATTTTCCTGCATAAAGTTGTTAGTAAATCAAAAGAAATACAATGAATTAGGCAAACAAACCCCAATCACAAACACAAATATAATGAATAACATAACTAAACAATCACCGTTAATAAATATATTTAAGTCATATTTACGAAAAATACAATACATATTTACATACATACTTACATACATACATAATTAAATATATACTTACTTACTTACATACATACATACACTTTAATTTTTTGCTAAAAAAAATACACATACATACATATACATACACCTATTATTACACATTTGATTCAAATACAAAAATACATTCATCATTTCTTTCTTGATATATATCTTTCATTCAAAACCAAAAAAAACCAATCACTTATTCAATCATTTAAATCATTTGAAACCAAACAAATTGCTTACTCTTTCAATTCATTCATTAAAAATAAATCAAAATCAAAAATCAATTGCTTACTATTTAAATCTACATACATTCATACATACACAATCTACATACATTCATACATTCATACATACATACATACATACATACATTCATACATACACATACAATCTACATACATACATAAATCTACATACATACATATACATATATTCATACATAGATACATACATTCATACATACACAATCTACATACATACATAATCTACATACACATTCATATATACACAATCATACATACATACATAAATCTACATACATTCATACATACAAAAACTAAATAAATTAAACCCTAAAATTAAAAAATGAAAAATAAAAATTAAATCAAACCCTTACTAGGAGGAGGGGCGGTGGTGCGGCGGCGAGAGAGGGGCGGTGGTGCGGCAGCGGCGAAGACGGTGGTGCGCAAGAGAGAAGTGGTGGGGGGGGGGGGGGTTGTGCGAGAGAAAGAGAAAGAGAGGAGGGAGGGTCGCCGGAGGGAGAGAAGTGGTCGCCGGAGTGAGGGTCGCCGGAGTGAGTGTTTGTGAGTGAAGAAGGTGTCGCCGGTGAGTAGCGAGGGTGAGTGTTTGTGAGTGTTTTGGTTGAAATGCGATTCAAAATCGCAACGACCCAATTTTTGATTTTGGGTCAGAAGATTCACCGACCGCTAAGCGGTCGGTAATTTGGTACAGTAGTTGGGTATATTTAAGTGGAATAAATTTTCCACCAAACCCAGAACCCTGTAGCCATTTACCGACCGCTAAACGGTCGGTACATTTAGAAGTCGAATGTACCGACCGTTTAGCGGTCGGTAAATGGTCTGACTAACATTGGTTTTGGGGGGAAAAAATTACCGACTGTGTTCAGTCGTCGACGGTCGGTAATTTACGACCATCTATTGACGGTCGGTAAGTGCGGTCGGGCGAAGAGGATTTTCTTGTTGTGTAAAGTAATGAGTAAATTATTTGCACGATTAATAGTTATTGACAGAAATCACAATCACAAGTTAAATGATGGTATATTCAAGGTTCCAAGTACACCAAAAGTCATAAGAACGACTTTCAAGTCATCCTAGAGCTTTTGGTTACTCAAAATTAACTTCAAATCAAACTTAATGGCAAATATATCAAATGGTGTTCATAACCATATTTAAATCCAAATGAAACAAAGACTTTCCTATGGAGATGGTTCCAAAACCATAGTGGTAATAAAACACAATATATAATACACATTTCCATTCCATACCAAAAACGATCAATTCAATCATCATTCTTCACATTGTAAAGCACATCCCAAAATCATATTTTACCTTCTTGTCAAAGTGAAGCTTATTACTAGACACCTCTAGCTGAAAGTTTTTGGAGTAGTTATGCCTTAAAGGCCTCCATTTCTGCAGTTTGTACTTTGTTGTGCTTTATACACCTCAAATTCTTGTTGTCACAATTATAGCATAATTTCACAATTTTAAGATCTTGAACTTATAAAACTCATATAATACAACCACAAGAAACAATTACATAAAATAAATTATACAGATAATAGTACAAAATGAAGGGTGAAACACCACTAAAATTATGTAAAAAAACGGGGAAACACCACTAAAATTATGTAAAAAAACAGTAGCATCAATTTTACATTAAAAAAAAGCATTAACTTTTAACAACTAAAAACCAGCAATATATGCAAAAAAAAAAAAACAACAACAACAATGACAGATAAATTTTTTTTTAAAAAAATACAGCAGTTGCAATTTAACATAAACAACAAGTATGGATATTCTTACATTGGAGTAATTGAAGATCAAATTTTGAAGCAAAAGCAGTTGAGCTTCTTCCACCAACTAGGGCATGAAAATGGCGGTAGCTTTCACCCTAGAATCAAAGCATAAAAATTGCAATTTGAGCAACAAATAAGAGCGGCCATATCACCATTAAATTTAATTTTTAAATAAAGAAGAAGAAATTGAAATTCGCTAAATAAAGAAATAATTGAAGAAACTGAATGTTTGTCGGAATTCGAACAGTGGCTTCGCTGGAATTCGTACAGTGGCTTCGCGTCAAATGGGGATTGAGATTAGAGATGATAGAAGCATACCGTGGCTCTGGGTGACTGGCGTTGGGCAGTGGAAGGGCTGAGGGTGGTGGCGGTGGTGGCGTTGGGCGAGCGAAAGGGCTGAAGGTGCAAGGCTTTCGTGGGTGGGTGCAAGACTTGTGAGAGAAAGAAACTAGGGTTTGAGGTTTTGTGAGTGAGCGCGTGGGTGGGGGTCGCCGGAGTGAGTGAGCGTGGCCGCCGGAGTGAGTAGTTGCCGGAGTAAGTGGTTGCCGGCGTGAGTGAGTGAGCGAAAGAGGAGTGACGGTTTGAGCTTTGAGAGGAAGAAGACAGAGGAATTGAACAAATTCGAATGAAGAAAGAGGAGTGAGGGGTGAGCCCGACTAAATTTAAAAGGGGGAAAAAATTACCGACCGGCACCGTGGTTTGTAGCGGTCGGTAAACACCGAATGTCATACTAGGTCGGTGGTTACCGACCGCTACCGACCATGGTGCCGGTCGGTAAATTTGTTTCCGACCGTGATGACGGTCGGTACATCTTTTATGACTGTTGTCAGTCGGGGACGGTCGGTATTTTCTGACAATATTATCTTGGTACTACTCATTTACCGACCGCTAAACGGTCGGTACATTTAGAAGTCGAATGTACCGACCGTTTAGCGGTCGGTAAATGGTCTGACTAACATTGGTTTTGGGGGGAAAAAATTACCGACTGTGTTCAGTCGTCGACGGTCGGTAATTTACGACCATCTATTGACGGTCGGTAAGTGCGGTCGGGCGAAGAGGATTTTCTTGTTGTGGTAATAGTGGCAGGGGCGGTGGTGGTTTGAGTGTTGATGGTGGCAGGGGGCGGCGTTGGTGCATGGGTGGTGATGGTGGCAGCTACAGTGGTGGAGGTGGTGCTTGAAATTAATTTGATTTAATGCTAACATTAATTAAATAAAACATTAAATTAAATTTTAATATTAAATGACCAATAACAAAATGACACGTTTGCATTTTGACCTGTTAGTCAAGTTGCTTCATGTCATAACCCACCCATGACAAATTGGTATGATAGTTTGAGCTGACAGTGAATAATCAATAGTTTGTACCCATAGATTTGAAAGTATCATAGTTTGTAACTTTAAAAATAATTTTTCCTAGTTAAATTAGCTAAAAAAAACTAAGTGCTAACAAGTTGCTTTAGATTATATAGAAATTTAGAAATTCTCTCTTGTATTTTCTTCTACTCAACATATGAACAAACATGCCTATTTATAGGCTTAAAACCAAGAAGAAATCAATTGTCTAAAAATGATTCAATCCCCATTAAAGCTTCATAAAATCAGAAATTATGGTGTTAGTTGTGTATTAAACATGGAAAAAATATTCCACACACAATGCAACCATTCAAACTCTAATTTTAATCCTCTTAATGTTATCTTAAGACTGCTAAGGAGCCTCATGCACAAGGCATAATACGTAAAAGTATCCAAGGCAATTCAAGAATCCAAGGAAATCGTAAAACACTGAGCCACAAGACAGGCAAATCATGAGTCGCGAGTCGTGATGAGGCCTCTGCTTCGTGTTTCCTATTTGCCTTATTTCTTTTTCCTTTGTTTAATGTCCAAGCTAATTTATTCATAAATGTTCCAGCACAATATTTAACATTATTCTTACTATTATGTTTGAATGTCATACATAATTGTCTGCTTTGATGTATAGTGTATGACTTGACGTTTTAAAGTAGATCACATAAAAGCCATTCTCTACATGTATTCTTTTGAAAAAGCATCAATACCACTCATCAATTGCTGCAGACAAATGAGTGAATAAAATAGCCATGCTAAAATTAGTGGACCAATAAAGGGAATCAAGCAAAGTATTTTTCTAAAGCAAATTATATAATAAGGTAGACGATAAGGAAAGAACGAAGGGAATCTAATTATTCTTCATGGAAAGTGACTAGTGGTTTAGCTAATTCAAGGCCCCCCCTAGAAATGAAGTGGTACAATATATATATAACCCCTATTGTCAATTGTGATATACTGACATATTCTAAAAACTAGCCTAAAAGAGGGAGAGCAAATTATTCTTTATAAATATAAGATCAATTTTCAGTAAGATTGATTTGGGATTTAAGTCACATACTTTGCAATGTATTTATCCTATAATATTCGTCCCTCCTCAAGGACTGATGTCCTCGTTGGTAACAACAATGTTTGCTCATGGTTGGCTTCCTTTAAGCCACTAACTCCGTGGACCAACACTCGTTCGCAGCATCTCTTCAAGGACCAATGTACTCGTCGGTCACCACCACATTTGGCCACTAACTCCATGTGTCATCCCTACGAGGTTGACACTAATACCACTGAGGCATTGATATAAGACAATAGAAGAATCACCCAATAAGTTAGTCTAAGAGGGGAAGAACTCATTATCTTATATAAATTAAATCTCACATCAACCCCTGATAAGATTGGTATGGGACTCAAGTTCCATACCTTACAATGAAATTAGTCTTGTAACAAATTGACAATATTCCTCTAACCCTCTTAAGATAACTTCGACATTAGTATGTTATCGTTGTCCTTTATACTTGGCCCACATGAGTTTATTTGTTAATACCTAAAAGCTTTGTACTAAATGAATTAGGTGAATCTTTCCATACAAGAAAACACTTGATAGTTCTTTATTTCTATGTAGAACTTAGATTGAATACCGCTAGAGGACTATTAAGGTGTCTAAGTGCATCCACACACACACATACATACAGGGCCGGGGCTAATATATTGAGGGGCATGCATATGTAATTCATAATAAGAGGCCCTGAAATTTTAATTAATGGTTATGATGAACTAATTAATATAACGACTGTAGTGGAATGGAGAATTAAAGAATTAATGAAAGGATTTCAGTAAAGGGGGAAAGGATGACTATTCATCTATTAGTTTGTACCACCATATAAAAAAACTATGTGATAAGGATTGTAAGCTTGATATTTTCCCCAAAATGCTTCAACAAATTTTGATTTCATACAATCTTTGTTTGAGCCCTAAACATATATATATAGAGAGAGAGAGAGGTAGGTTCATGTGAGAAATGTAGTTTTGGTGAGAAGGGTGAGAAGCAATCACAACCCTTTGATCACCAAATGAAGGGCTAAGATTAAATTTGATTTTCCCTCCTTACTCCTTTGATAGTTTGGAGTCAATGTATATATGGTATAAAGTCAATGTATTTTTACTCAATGTATTTATAGTGTATGGTGAATGTACCTATAGTTGGTGCTCAATGTACCTCTAGGTTATAGTTGATGTATTTATCTCTTCTCACATTTCTCACCATAAGAAATTTCTCACCGAAACCCAATCCTATATATATATATAATAAATAAATAAAACTATGTGATAAGGATCGTAAGCTTGATATTTTCCCCAAAATGCTTCAACAAAGTTTGATTTCATATAATCTTTGTTTGAACCCAAAAACTTTACCAATAATCCATGCTATTTCCAATGTTATACCAATTTTTACCTTTTAGTTAAAATACTTTGTTCTTAATTTGACAATAATATTTGAATTAGGGAAGTTTTTAAAATCATACATAGGCCATTATGATTAATGACTTTAATTAAATTAAATTTCTTTAATCATGCCCTTAAATCATATATTTCTATAATTAATTAATTGAATCAACAATTTTGTAAAGTTTCAATCAAGTCAATTTTTGGCTCTTTTTATTTGACAAAAACCTATTCTAAATTTAAGTTGCTTAAAATGATAAATATATAGATTTATTGTTACTCCATTTTTTTAAGAAGAGTTTTACATTTAAAATTATAGGGGCACTATTATATTTTCATGGGGTGGACGTACACCGTAGTTCAGCCCTCGACTTAATAAAACCCAAACCTGATTACAATCAACTTTGAGTAATCCGAAACTGGTATCGACTATCAAGTTAGCATAAGCCGACACGACCTGTTTAACAAGCCTATGTCCAAGTAATGAGACTTCTCTGTTTTTGGCATCAATTAAGCAACGCACAATTTATACTCCACGACTCCATCGAATAAAATGATTCGATCCATTAATTATTATTGTAACGAGCGATGAATTTGGATTATCCCACTTCACAAGGAACACAACCTTAGTTTACAATTTCAAAATTTAGAAGACATTTAATTTAATTTCTATAGAATTGTTTAGAAAAATCAATCAAATTTTAAGTGTAGAGATTATGGCTCTGATACCATGTAATAAGTAGAAGAAAATGTGTTTAAAATTTTAATATCAAATATTCAATTAACAAACTGAATCAACTGAATAAAATATCAATTATTAAACACATGATTTTGAGTATAATTAATTTGGTTTGATCAAGTTCGCATCCAATTACACAAATTGACACAGTACTGACGAAGAACTAAGATGCAATAGATAAACATGTTACCACATCTCAAGAAAAATCTAACCACTCTTATAAAGTACCGTCTATGCGGAAAGGATTATTTCTTTACTAGCCTTCTATGCACCACATCTCAAGAAAAATCTAACCACTCTTATAAAGTACCGTCTATGCGGAAAGGATTATTTCTTTACTAGCCTTCTATGCACGCTTTGCGTGCGATGATATTTTAAATAGATATATTAATTTGTCTAAACAAAATAAAATAAAGGTTAATTATTCGAAAAATTGAAAAATATGTCAAATTCACACTCATTCATATAATCAGAAACAAACCTTTTTCCTTCTCATTCGGTCATCCCACAACAATGAACAAAAGAAAATGTTTAATTTATTTTGCCATATTCTATTGGCTACCAAATTTTTACGATAATCAAAATGCAAAATTTTTATTTGATGAAATATATCAATATGGATGTCTATTTATAGAGAATTTAAAAATATGAATTTTGGTATTTTTGTTTTATTTTTTTGAATTTTATATTTTGTACTATTTTCATTTTAAAAAGTACAAAAATTGTAATAATTTTCCTTAATAATTAGGAGTGATGCAAATTGAGATTTTAGAAATTTTTGAGGGGTAATATGGACTTTTCGAGGGGGGACACCATGGCTCCCCCCTTGGCTTATATAATAGAGATCTTGTATGGATGGCTGGATGCATACGTTATCTTCATCATCTAAAAGCTACAAGTACAAAGTGTTTTACATTGAAATATTAGAGAGATATAACTAATGGAGTTTATAAATTTGATGGGTTACTCCTTATATTATCAATTGATTTTATAATAGAACCCCATCGAGTTGATGAATGGTTTGACTCTCTTTCTTGGTTGCGGGTACGATCCACACCCGTGTTTAACATGGTATTAGAGTCAGACCACAATATGGGAACCTACATGGCTGAAAAAAGTTCAAGTTCACTAGGCCAAATTTTGAGTAGGTCCATGTAAGGGGGAGTGAAAAAAAGGGCACTCTAAACCGAAAAAATCACAGGAGACAAAGTTAAAAGGAGACCTTACATGTGGGGGGGGGGGGTATTACAGAATAGATCTTCAATTCATCGTATGCAAGATTAGACAGATGGTCGCTAATACATAAGTTCGGTGGGCTACTCCTTATCTTACCAATTGATTTTATAATAGAACCCCATTGAGCTTCTATATGGTCTGACTCTGTCTCTCTTGGTTACGGGCCGGGTATGGCCCTATCCCGTATGTAACAGTATTGCATGCTTGATGTTTCCCATTTTAACTTGTAAATTTTAAAATATTAATCCACGAAGAGTCTATTGCTTTGTTAAGAATGACCACCATTGTAAAATTTAGGGTCCATATTTTTTTTATGGAAAACAATTTCTCGGAAAATTATTTCTCCCCCTCTTTTTTTTCTTTTCTTTGTGATGACAAGTTTTGATTTGATTCATTCATCCATCATTTCTTTGTTTCATTCAATTTTGTGATCCAAGGCATACATGCTCTGGTTCAGGTATTTATATGACTACCTTTAGTGCCCTAGCACACCATTCTAGATTGATTCTTTCCCTTTTGAGTTTTACACCTGTCACACTTATAAGGACTTACAAAAACCATTACTTAAGGCCCAACAACACAAAGAAACAATAGTTTGGGTCACTGGACCACAAAACACTATATGAGCCCAAATTCCTCATTACTCCTCCTCAAGCTTGGAGGAAGGATGGAGTTTGAACTCCAAGCTTGTGCATCAGACTGGTATGCTGCTAGACAGATAGAGGCTTGGTGAGAATGTCAGCCAGTTGTTGAGATGAAGGAACATAAGCAGGAGACACCAGACCTTCATTGACTTTGTCCCTGATAAAATGGCACTCAATAGCAATGTGCTTAGTCTTCTCATGATGAACTGGATTGGCTGCAATAGCCAATGCTGCCTGGTTGTCACAATAGATGGGAATGGCTTGTGAGTTGGACAGTCCAAGATCTTTTAGTAGCTGCTCGATCCACATGACTTCACAAACAGTGAGTGCCAATGACCTGTACTCCGCTTCAGCTGTGCTTCTAGAAACCACACCTTGCCTTTTGCTTTGCCATGAAATGGGAGAGGTGCCCAGGAGGACACAGAAACCGGAGGTGGAACGTCTGGTGGAAGCACAACCTCCCCAGTCACTATCACAATAAGCAGCTAGGTGGGCACCAGCCTTGTTGGCTAGGAGAATACCTTGTTCCTTGGATCCCAACAAGTATCTCAAGACCCTTTTGGCACATTGTAAATGCACAGTTGTAGGAGCATGCATGAATTTGCTTAGAGTATGGATTGTGAAGCTGATATCTGGTCTTGTAATTGTTAAATAAATCAGTTTACCAATCAGTTGTTGGTATAATCCAGGATCAGGCAAAGGATCACCTACTTCAGGGGTGAGCTTGAGATGATTGTCAAGAGGAAGCTTCAAGGGTCTACTGTTGCTCATTCCATACTGCACAAGCAAATCAGAGAGATATTTCTTTTGAGACAAAAAAAATTCCCTTCTCATTAATATCTATTTCAATACCAAGAAAATACCTTAGTATTCCCATATCTTTCATAGAAAATTGTGTGGCTAAAAAAGCTTTTACTTCATTGATTTTATTTAAATCATTTCCAGTCACCACCAAGTCATCCACATACACTAAAATAGCTGTAAAGGTAGACCCTTCCTCTTTGGTAAACAAGGAATAATCTGATTTAGTTTGCACAAAGTTGTAACTGTTCAAGGCTTGGCAAAGCTTGGCAAACCATTGCCTTAGGGCCTGTTTTAGGCCATATAGAGATTTTTTTTAGTTTGCACACTATGTTGCTAGGAGGTTGCTGAATTTGCTCCCTCTCCTTGATTTTCTCCCCCTTTCCACAATACCCTTCAGGAAGTTTCATGTACACAATTTCTTCTAATTCTCCATGAAGGAAAGCATTTCTCACATCCATTTGATGGACATGCCACTGTTGCATAGATGCAACTGCAAGAAGGGATCTAAGAGTCGTCATCTTGGCAACAGGTGCAAAAGTTTGGTCAAAGTCTATACCATACCTTTGCCTGTTCCCAAGTGCTACCAGTCTGGACTTATACTTGTCTATACTTCCATCAGGGTTGTATTTGATCCTATAGATCCATTTACACCCTATTGATGTTTTTCCTGGTGGGAGAGTAGTTATTTCCCATGTGTTATTTTTCTCAAGAGCACTCAGTTCATCATTCATAGCAACAACCCAATGATCATATTGAATGGCTTCTTCGAATGAGTTTGGTTCAAAATTTTTATCAATTTGACTCATGAAACATCCAAACTGTGGAGAGACTTCTACTTCCCTTATGTGAATAATAATGGCAGAGTCTGAGGTCACCATATTTGCATTCACATTAAATGTGGTGTGGTAATCACCTAGCCATCCAGGTGGCCTATGAGGCCTGGTGGATTTTCTCACTTCTGGCTGCTCATTTCTTACAACTACAGGCTCTTCTCTTTCCACTAATTGTTCTTCCTCTAACTCATTTCTATCCATCATATTTTCCTCAACCTCACTTTCTTCATTAATGCTCTGTTCAATTTCTTCAACTTCCACACCTTTGCTAACAAGTTGGGTTTTCAAGCTTTCAATTTTTGTGGTCAGAGACATTGAGAAAAATATTTTATAAGGGAATATGTTTTCATAAAACTTGACATCCCTGCTTACAAACATGGTATTATCCACTAGGTTTAACAATTTATAACCCTTTTGAAATTGTGGATACCCCATCATTATGCAAGGAACATCCCTTGCATCAAATTTGTCACCTGTTTTGTTGGGGTTGTAGGCCATAACAAGACATCCAATGCTTCTCAGAATAGAATAATTAGGCTTACAATTATAAAGTACCTCATAGGGGCTCCTATTCCCATTGATCTTAGATGGCACCCTGTTGGTGAGGTATGCAGCAGCTTGAGTGCACTCTCCTCAAAATTGAAGTGGGAGTCCTGCATGTAGTCTTATGCTCCTGCTCATCTCAAGCAGGTTCCTGTGTTTTCTCTCAGCACGTTCGTTTTGTTGAGGCCTATCAACACAAGAAGTTTGGTGAATAATTCCCAATTTTTCAAACAAGGCTCTACATTGAGTATCATTGTACTCCAATGCATTCGTACAATTCTCACATTCATATTGAATTGATTTTTTGCCATATTAACAAATTTCTCAAGTTCTGCATAAGCATCACTTTTATACTTAAGGAGTTGTATCCATGTCATCCTGGAAAAATCGTCTACAAGGGTAAGAAAATACCTGTACCCTTGTCTTGTTGGGACCCTATAAGGTCCCCAAGTATCAATATGAAGCATTGAAAATGGTTGTTCTGCTCTGGATGAACTCAACTGGTATGGAGCTTTTGTCAACTTCGACTGAGGACAAGTTAAGCAGATGTTTTCATACTTGTCTCCTAGGGGCTGCACATCTTCTATTTTCTTCATTCTGGCATATGGAATGTGTCCTAATCTTTGGTGCCATATCATAGTCTGAGTGAGCTTTGGAGCATCAGTTACAGTTGCTGGAATCCCATGTGTTTGCCTTGCATTCATTGCTTTGCACCCACCAATGTGCACTTGTTCTTCACATTCTTTTCTTCCCCTTTTTTCATTCATTATCTGTAGAATCTCCTTTTTGGCTTGTTCACCAAATAATAGAACCCCCTTTTAGCCTTTCCAAGAGCCTTGATTTTGTTGGTGGAGTCCTCCATCACGATACAGTATTGAGCTGCAAAATTCACTTTCAATTTGTTGTCTCTGATCAACCATTGCACAGAGATCAAACTATTCTTTAAGGTTGTTACATATAGGACCTTCTTTAACACCAGTTCATTTGCAAGTCTCACTGATCCACAATGAGTAATCCTGGCTGTCTCACCAGTAGGGAGATTGATGTTGTTTTCATGTGCCAATTTCTCTACCTCCTCTAAACTTTCAAAGTTCCCAGTTAAGTGATCTGTAGCACCTAAATCTATTATCCAATGCTCACTTCCAACCTTTGCCATACGACAGCTAATCATACCAGCAAATTTCAGTTCTATATCTTCTTCCTCATCTCCAGTACCTCCTTTTGTTGACATAGGTAGCATCTTCATCAGTTGCTCCAGTTGTTCTGGGGTGAAGGCACTATTGTTTCCTCCTGCTGAAGTGCTTCCAGTACCTGTATTTGCTTCTTGTTTGCCTTGAGTCTGTGATGACCCAGCAAATCTTCCATCACCTCTTCTACCTCGAGCATATCTTCCTCCTCTACCTCTATTACTGGTATTGTATACCATTTCAGCACCTTCCTTTCCTCTGTTTCTTCCTTCCTTGTTGAGCCAGCTGGGATATCCAACCACTGTCCAACATTTTTCCTTCACATGGCCTGACTTTCCACACATTGTACACTGTAGATTTGTTTTTCCATACATTGCCATGGGCTCTCCCTCTTCTTTCACTATTTTCAACACCTCTCTTTGGGTTTCTTCTTGTTGCAAAGAACCACACACAATGTCAACTGAAGGTAGAGGTGACATCAACAAGAACTGGCTTCTTTGAGCTCCAAATATATCATCAAGTCCATTCAGAAATTGCATCAACTTTTGTTCCTCCTTTTGTTGATTCAGGGCTTCAAGAAAAGTATTTATCTCAGGTGTTAGAGTTGTGAGTGGTGGTAGTGTTTAAGTTCTCCAGTTCCTCCCATAGAGATTTCATCTCTGTAAAATACTCTGTAATGGTTCTGCCATTTTGTTTAGTTTCATAGATTTCCTTGTTTAATCTATATTTCCTTGCACCATTAGTTTGAGTATACCTTTTCTCTTGTCGTTTCCACATTGTTGATGCATTTTCAACAAACATTATAGACCTTTTTATAAGCCCTGACACATTTCCAATAATCCATGAAATTACCATATTGTTACAAGTATCCCAATGATCCTGTTTCACCTTATCAGTAGGATCTCTCAGCACAGTTCCAGTAATGAAGCCTAGCTTGCGTTTGGCTACAAGGCTTATTTCCATGGACCTTTTTCAGTCCCGATAGTTGGATGGTCCTTTCAGCTGTTCAACTAACACTGAATTACTTCCATCAGAGGGATGGAGGTATAATGGACTAGTGCTATCAATGGTAGTCATAGTTTCAGCAAGAACAACACAAGTTTTGCACAAACAGACTCCTACAAAAGCTACTTACTCACTACAACTATTGCAGCTGGTTTAAAAAGTTATTCAGAGAAGATAAAGAAAATACGAAGAAATAAAAAATGAGAAGGTTGGAACCTGAGCTCTGATACCATGATGACAAGTTTTGATTTGATTTGAGAAGGGGTAATATGGACTTTTCGAGGGGGGACACCATGGCTCCCCCCTTGGCTTATATAATAGAGATCTTGTATGGATGGCTGGATGCATACGTTATCTTCATCATCTAAAAGCTACAAGTACAAAGTGTTTTACATTGAAATATTAGAGAGATATAACTAATGGAGTTTATAAATTTGATGGGTTACTCCTTATATTATCAATTGATTTTATAATAGAACCCAATCGAGTTGATGAATGGTTTGACTCTCTTTCTTGGTTGCGGGTACGATCCACACCCGTGTTTAACATGGTATTAGAGTCAGACCACAATATGGGAACCTACATGGCTGAAAAAAGTTCAAGTTCACTAGGCCAAATTTTGAGTAGGTCCATGTAAGGGGGAGTGAAAAAAAGGGCACTCTAAACCGAAAAAATCACAGGAGACAAAGTTAAAACGAGACCTTACATGTGGGGGGGGGGGTATTACAGAATAGATCTTCAATTCATCGTATGCAAGATTAGACAGATGGTCGCTAATACATAAGTTCGGTGGGCTACTCCTTATCTTACCAATTGATTTTATAATAGAACCCCATTGAGCTTCTATATGGTCTGACTCTGTCTCTCTTGGTTTCGGGCCGGGTATGGCCCAATCCCGTATGTAACAGTATTGCATGCTTGATGTTTCCCATTTTAACTTGTAAATTTTAAAATATTAATCCACGAAGAGTCTATTGCTTTGTTAAGAATGACCACCATTGTAAAATTTAGGGTCCATATTTTTTTTATGGAAAACAATTTCTCGGAAAATTATTTCTCCCCCTCTTTTTTTTCTTTTCTTTGTGATGACAAGTTTTGATTTGATTCATTCATCCATCATTTCTTTGTTTCATTCAATTTTGTGATCCAAGGCATACATGCTCTGGTTCAGGTATTTATATGACTACCTTTAGTGCCCTAGCACACCATTCTAGATTGATTCTTTCCCTTTTGAGTTTTACACCTGTCACACTTATAAGGACTTACAAAAACCATTACTTAAGGCCCAACAACACAAAGAAACAATAGTTTGGGTCATTGGACCACAAAACACTAACTGAGCCCAAATTCCTCATTACTTTGTTTAGGAAAGGGGTGGACAACAATTTTCTTTAAGGTGAAAAATGTCACTCTAGAAAAGGAAAATCATTTATCTTTTGTAGGGAAAAAATACCACATTTTTCCTCTGACTCCTTACTTCTCCCTTCTTCACTCCTCTCATCCTTCCTTCATTTCCATTTCATTTTTTCTTTGCTTCACAAGTTTTTCTCTAATGAAAAAAAAAACAATAAAGGAAAACTTTTCTTAAATCAATATTTTTCATTAAAAATTATTTTCATTCGAAATAAACTGAGCTTAATTATCTTTTAAATAGAGGATGCACTAGGATAGTGGATCGGAAAAAGGAAATGTGAATAATTGCACACTATCAAAAGTAGAACAAGAGAAACTCACACATATAGGAATATAAGATACATGAAAGTAGTTCCTTAGTAGCTAAGGGTACTATTGTTTAGTCAAACAACAACAACACTATCAAAAGGTATTATTAGTTATTACTTATTACTCATCATGACACTAAAGCAAGGGCAAATCGAACTCAGTGGAGATCCAATTCCTTTTCTTTTCCCTTCTTACTTTTTTTTTTTTTTTTTACGTGACATTATTGGTTGGTTGATATACAATGAAAAAATTTTGTATGTTTCAATTCTGCAATAAATTCATAGTATATTGAAATAAAATTAGAATCCATGCAAATCGATTATAAAATCACATAAAAAGAGTAATTTTACTAATGGATAATTTTTAATCCGTTGTACACTAAGCTAATTTTAGAATTTGGGATGATACTCCCATCCGTTGTTCAAAGTTGAAGAGAGAATGATATACAAATTAAGAATGATAGATGTATTATAATGAGTGTGAGGTCTAGGGGTGCAAGTGGGGCGGGGCGGATATTGCAATTCCGATCATATCCCCATCCCCACCTACTTATGGAATCCCCATCCCCACTCCATCTCCGTGGTGGATATAGTTTTATTCCCAATCCCACCCCGGCGAGGATATATAGGGAACCATCCTCGCCCCATCACCCAGATGGGTATCCATACTTGTCCAATACCCATGTTCCCTGCGCCACCACCCATCAAATACCCGCCTCAAACCCATGTAAACTTGCTTAATCCCCAAAAGCATCTAACTTACAAGGATGAAAAACAGATCCATAAGGCCAAAATACATAGATTAATAAAATGACCACAAAAAATTGTTATTATTTTTTTTCAATATTTTTAAGTAGTCAATTTAAAAAGTAAAAATAAATTCATATAAAAGGTAGTGCAGGGTGGGACGGCGTGGGGCGGGGATGGGGTGGAGGTAGCCTAAAAACCATCCTCATCCCATCCCCGGCCATCTCCACGGTGGGTAAAATTTTTATCCCCATCCCGCCCCATCTCCATCTCCACGGTGGGTAAAATTTTCATCCCATCCCGCCCCATCTCCGTCAAACTTGGGTCCATCTCCACCACATTAGGCGGGGATAGGGCGGGTCTCCAACTTGACCCGCACAACTTGCATCCCTAGTCAGATTAAAAACCAAAAAAAACCAAAATTATCAGAGAGAATGTTTAATTAAAAAGGAAAAGATGAGCAAATTAAAAGTGGTAGAATCACTTATTAAAAAAGTAGTAAAAGTATTCCCTAAAATAAAATAAAGCAGACGCATAATCAATTATTGTCTTACAAAAGCATAAATAATATGGCATCACACATATATAGCTATATCCAATAATATGCCCGGCCCCTATCTAGCTAGCATCCTACATTCCTACATACATTAACATAACCCCATCAACTCCATCCATCCATCCATTCAAAAAACCAATATAAGCCATTCACTTGATACATAAATATATTCATGAGACTAATATATATAAAAAAAAAAATAAAATTACGTAATTACATATATGTTGAGAGCTTGCTGAACTCGTTATAAATTAAGAAGAAAAGTTAGTAGTTTAATTATATATATATCCAATTCTAAGTAGGTTGTATAGTGATGTATCGATTAAGTAACACAGTAATAGGTTTCTTGAACCTATTTTCGCTGCTAGCATCAATTCCAATAATCGGAGCAGGGCTATACATGGCGAAAGACAGCACAACATGTGAGAACTTCCTCCAAACACCGCTCCTTGTAGTGGGCTTCATTGTATTGATAATATCCCTAGCCGGGTTCATTGGGGCGTGCTTCCACGTGGCGTGGGCCCTCTGGGTGTACTTGGTGGTCATGATGATGCTCATCATTGGGTTGATGGTCATAACCGTGTTCGGATTCGTAGTTACAAACCAAGGAGGTGGTGGTCAAGTTCCTGGTCGGGTTTATAGGGAGTATCACTTGCAAGATTATTCCCCTTGGTTGAGGGATAGGGTTAAGGACCCAAGTTATTGGAACAAAATAAGGGGTTGTATTATTGGCTCTAAAACTTGTGCTAAGCTTGCTGCTTGGTCTCCTGTTGATTATCTTAGGAATGACTTGACTCCTGTCCAGGTACGTACCTTTTTTTTCCTCACCTTCCTCTTTATTATGCATTTTTTTACTCTACTGTTACGTTTGGGCCTCGATCAAAAGTTTAACTTTTTATTTAAAGATTAATTATTTTTAATCGCACGGATTTTTGTTTTTCACAAAAAATAATTAAAAAAATATTTTTATTTATATATTATCCCTCTTGCAAGACATCGCTAAATTGAATTATGTGAATCATGAAATTGAATTAAAAAAAATAGATGATATAAAAGTAAAAGTCACGGATCGTAAATAATGAGAGAACTTAAAACATTTATGGGAAAAATTAGGAATACCAAACAATAGAGAAATTGAGCAATTAATTTTTTTTTAATTTTTCTAGAAAGACAAAATCAAATAAATAGAAAATGATAGGAAGGGTGACACATGGATGTTCAAGAATAGTTTTAAAAAAAGTAAGGTTTAAAATGTATAAAAGTTAAAAGAAATTAATCAAGAAATCATGAAAAAATTATAGAGAACTGATGATAAATGAAGGGGTAAGTATTAAAATTGTCTTGAGAAAAAAAAGAAAAAAAAAAGTCATTAAGCGTAAAAATGACTGTTAAGATATGTAAATATCTTGTATTATATTTAGTCAACTATGTATACTTAGTTTCCTAATAAGTAGCATTATAACATGCTACTGTTACTCTAGCTTAGTTAGTCTTACTCGTTTCCTAATAAGTAGCCTTATTAGTTGTTATTATTAGGTTTGTTAGGCTTACTCTATGGTATAAATGTATACTTGATGGAATGACACATGGCAGGTTGAGGCTAGGATTAATTAGCACATAGATGATACATGGCAGTTAAGGTTTCTATTTTAAATATTTAAGTATAGATAATTAGTTTTATAAAATGCTATAAATTTATGCTCAAAAATTGCAATTTATGAAAGTTTAGAGGTTTGACATTGGAAATAATAATTATCATTTGATTGTGTTTTATTGGTTTATTTTTTGCTTTCCCTCTTCAAAAATACTCTTTAAACAGTAGTTGAATTAGCAAAATCGAAGTTAAATTAAATATGACATCGGTAGATGAATTACTTGCTGCTTTCATTAAACGGTAGGTGATCTTTCAAAATTGGTCGGTACTTTTCGATTGAATTTAAAGTTGTCGTTCTAGTTAATAATCAGTCGAATAAAAAATTGCTACGGATTTTAAGGCGGTCAAAAAAATTCAAAGCATCTAGGAAAAAATGAATGAACTATAACTATAATGGTATACTCCCTAATTTTTTTTATTTATCTCTATTATATAAGGGAAAGGGTGAGGTCGCGGCGGTGTCCAAGTGGATTACCACATTACCTTTACTCGTAAAATTGGTAAGAAAAATTAAAAGTTTAATTCTATTATAAAAAATAAAAAAAAAACATTTTAGAAATGGTATTTACTGACAAAATTTCCCTTTAAAATATGAAAAAAAATTCAATATCTCTATGCTTTTCTCCATTTACCCTAAAGTTGTACCATTGGATTTTACAAGTAACAACAGATATAAAAAAAAAAAAAAAAAAAAAAAAACCCATTATTGGAGTATCTTTAAAGATGCCAAGTAAGGAAGATCTCATTTTAAATGTATCAATTATATTTTATTTTTCATAAAACTACTTTTTGTAGTATTTTATTTCGTAGGTAATTTGTCAGAATATAACTCATTAAATCAGTCGCATAAAACGCATTAAACTATAATTTTAATTCATAAGATACGAAAATAAACTAATTTGAATAATTATGTGTTTCATGTAATGAATTTCAAAATTTATTTTTGATTTCATACCTATGAAATGAAAGAGGGAAGTGATTGAACAACCTAAGGCCCTGTTCTTTAGGATTTATCTGATCTGATCTGATCCGAATTGATCTGATTAGGTGGGGTATTATTTTGTGAGAGTATTAAATTTAAACAAATCTGAACTGATCTGAAAAAGTCTGATCTGATCTAATTACTGTAGTTTTTAAGTCCAAAAGAACATGGCCTAAGGTTGTCAACCCTCTCATATATGATTTTTTACTGGTTGAAAATGTATTTGAATATTAATTTTTTCACATTTCTCTCTCTAATTTATGACAAGTTTATCAATATTTTATTTTTATGTGTCTAGAGGGTCAAAAACCTTGACGACCCGTTTGGTAGCCGGTTATAAATGATGGTAATGGGAATGAATTTATAACTAAATTTGGAAGAGAAATCAAAATTTATTCCCATGGTGGTGCTAGCTTAGGTCCAATTTATCTAATTTTCTTTATAAATATCCATTCTCATCAAATACCACCCTCCCCAATGGTAATGGATGGGAATGAAAAATGAGAAGAAAATTGAAGCTTGGGAATAAAAAATTGTTTTTCATGGGTATCAGAAGGTTCATCCTTAACAAAATTACATTGTAAATACTCATTAAAGTTGGTCCCTACAAGGAATAGTACACAATCTATAAATATTATTAAAAGGCGCTTCTCGCGTCGTATTGTGCCACGTAGGCGCCAGTCATAATGCCTCGTCATCGCTCCACATTGCGTCATGTAGTTTTTGAACATGTGACACTCTCTAATGTATGTGCGCCACATAAGCATGCTACATTGTTTTTTATTTAAAAATGTAAAAAGTTATATTTGAACTTGCAACCTCTTACAAATCAAGATTATTTATTTACCATCTCACCTAACTGTTATTAATGATCTAATTAAGAATGTGATTTTATATATTCTTATTATTAAATATAGAGCGGATTCTTCATAAAAGTAGAAGTGTAATTAATTTTAATATAATAAAATGAATTACACTTCCTATAATAGATACATTAAAAAAAAAAAATCAACACCCGGGGCAAAGCCGGAGATGACACACTAATTGATACCTTTAAAAACTAATCGTTCATAATTGATCTGATATCTTTAATGATTTTTATTTTATTTTATTTACTAATTTTGACTTTTTAAAGAACACAGTCCGTCTAAGGCCCTGTTTTTTTGAACTTAAGCTACAGTAATTAGATTAGATCAGATCCGATCTGATTTGATAATCAGATCATTCCTAAAGAATATGGCCTAATATTGACTTTCCACTTTTTAAGTTTAAAGCTATCCAAGTGCATCTGCTTTCTTGTCCCCTTAAAGCAAAGTGTGTGATAGTGAAAAGAGCTTTGACAGTATTTTATTGTAACGACCAATCCATTGGAAAAAAACAAGGAATCCATTATATTGCAGTGGGGTGATTGATTAGTAGGAGTGCTTTGAACATGTTTAATCTGTACAAAAATATATACTCCGTCTGTCCCAATTTATTTGCCAGAAGTTAATTTTGGGCAATGTTCACATGTGAATTTTGATTTTATTTAATTTAATATACGTAAGAAAAAATATAGTTATGATGGATCTAGTTTAATTCGTCTCAACATATACTTTTTAAATATATAATTTTTATAATTTTTTATTATATATAGTTAAAGATATTTTTATTTAAAGTTGTATCTCGGGAGGTGTAAAAAAGAGAATGTAGCAAGTAAATTGGGACAAAGGGAGTATTTGCATAAATGTCTTGTTGGAATTTGAAAAAAAAAGACAAAAAACGAAAGAGACATTTTGTTGGAGCCACAGTCGGCTTCCCACTTTTTTTGATTACCCCCTCGTTGTCTAGAAGGCGTTTTAGACCTAAGTGTATCGGCGCCGGGAGGGAGCAGAGACTTGTTAGAGGGAAGAAAAGATCTAACGAAAGGGACAATATTAGTAGGAGTCGCCAATGAGTTTTAGGAGTTAAACTCATAAACCATGTATTTAGATCAAAAGATACGAATGAGACGCAATTTAGGGACGGATCTAAATAGCATGATTTTGCCCCATCGATCCCATGGAGATGACTCCAAAAAATAGTCATAGGTACCAAAGATTGAATTCGGAAGCAATGGTACTGATACAACGAAATGCGTCATATTAGCCCGCAGGCGGCCTTTACTAATTTTCTCTCAATTGCAAATATACATTCTATAATTTTTAAAAAAAAAATCAAATAATCATTTTACAACCTAAATAAAAAAAATTACTAATATTAAGTGAAAATCATATAAACTAATTAATTAAGTCGACCTATATTAAGATTGATGTAATGGTCAAATTTTATGTAATGGGCAGGGTCCATTACAAAAGCATCTAGCCCTTTAGTTCTATGATGTCACAAAAAAAAAGCATCTAGGAAAAGTTTGATTGAATGAACTTTGAAGGGTATACTCCTACTTTTTGTTTAAATTTATCTCCATTATACGGAGTATAAGGGAAGAGGCTAGGGGAAGTCGCAGCGGTAGGTTAGGGGAAGTCGCAGCGGTGTACAAGTGGATTACACTTTTACGCACTCCCTTAACTAAATTATATATCTAAAAAAAATTTACTTCCTTTGTACTTAAAATTTACTACATTTACTTTTCCACGCTTGTCAAAATATAACGTTAAATGAATATATCTTTTGATATATATATATATATATATAGGGCTGGGTTCCGGTGAAAAATTTCTTATGGTGAGAAATGTGAGAAAAGGTGAATACATCAACTATAACCTAGAAGTACATTGAGCACCAACTATAGGTACATTCACCATACACTATAAATACATTGAGTAAAAATACATTGACTTTATACCATATATACATTGACTCCAAACTATCAAAGGAGTAAGGAAGAAAACTCAAATTTAATCTTAGCCCTTCATTTGGTGATCAAAGGGTTGTGATTGCTTCTCACCCTTCTCACCAAAACTACATTTCTCACATGAGCCTACTTCTATATATATATAACAAAAAATTATAAAAATTATATATTAAAAAGTATATATTGACCGAGTTGAATCAAACAAGATCTCAGTTGACTATATTTTCTTATATGTACAAAATTAGAGAGCCGAAGTTACACAACGAATAATTACAATAGTCCTCATGCAACAAACATATAGGGACGGAGGTTATACTTTACAAAACTGTGTAACAAACCAAAATCAGTATACACAAAATCTCTGTTTAAAATAAACATTCAATCAATACAAAATAAGTCAATAACAATCATTGTTTTACGAATTCATATATAATTCGTTTATCTGTATTGCATTACCGACATGCATTAAAATATTTTGGTTCAAACTCAAGAAATTTTAGTTTGCACCAGATTTAATCAAGTCTAAAAGAATATTGTGTATATTGACAACAATAATACAAAATTTTCAATATTGTCGCATACATCGCGTATAAAGAAAACTGTTTTTTTTTAATAAAGGAGGTTACGCCCCCTATATTTGAAAGAGGCGGACGTATTCAATGGTTTTGCATCATTTTAAAGGCATCTACCTATAATAAGCTATCATCAGTATTTTATTTTATTCGAATTTATGTTGTATATGTAATTTTGAGAAACTATATTTTAAAATTATATTTTAGCAATCTAATGTTATTACTTTGAAAAATTTACAAAAATGTTGTCAACCTCACCAATCAATTTATAGTTAAGCCTTCAATTTTTTTTATGTTTATATTTACTTGTATTTTTATCAATTTTACATCAATACAAGACAGTTAACTAGTAATGCGGAAATAAATATTACTTAATTAGCTAACCTCAACCCTGCCTCCGTTAAATCAGGCACATCACAGATCTAATACATTTCCTACCTTAGAATGTAGTCTTGCTCTATAATATTTTGTGTTTGGATAATGAGATTAATTAAATAAGAGAATATATTATTTTAGATATAAGGTTCGAAAGGATAATGTTCCCTTCAAAAAAATGTTTTTACATAAGGAAAGATTACAATAAAACACTCAAAATGGTTTCTAGAGTTGTTGTGATCTTAAGAGAGATAGAGATTCATTCTTTCTCTTAAGGTTATTTTTCACTAGATGACTTGAGTTTCTCTCCTCGGTTTTGTCTTAGCTCAAGTCTGCCTCTACTAAGCTTCCTAAGTCCTCTATGTATAGAGAGAGTATCCAAGGTATTGGATTCCTTTCAGAGTGGTTACAATACTTCAGCTAATACAAATCACTTACTAAAAAGTATAAGTAAAAAATGAAAATGAAAACACTATCTTATAAAATAAAGTAGTCTAATAATTTACACGTGCTTATTTTTGTTGGTCCTACTCCAGCATAATGATGTGCATCCTCTCATCTTCAATATTGGATTCCAAATTTTCATGATCAAATCTTCTTCTATGAAAAGCTCTCCAAATCATTGGCTGCGAATGTCTCATCCCATGTTAGGAATATATCTAATTAATATATCTTCTCCTCCTTCTTATAGGAATTTCCTGGCTTCAACTTCTTCTAATTAATTGTGGATGGACTGGTCTATATGGACTAGCCCCTCATCGAAGTAGTGCTTGCATTTCTCCTGTTGTTATCACTGCGTGGTATTTCTAACGTGAAATATTATTGGAGCTTCATAAGGATATCATGGATTTTGCTTTCTTTCTAAGGCTTGATTAATATACTGAGTAATATAGAAGAATCCTTGTTCCCTTTCTTTGACTTGATCATCTACTTTCTTTTGCCTTCTACTTATTGGCTCTTGTACGAATCAAACCTCTTGATTTAGCATTATAAGATAATGAGGAGGGTCAACCTTTTCTTCTCCAACTTCTATGTTTGCTCATTGAATTTCCAGAGTCATTCGAAGATGCTTTTTCCAAAAACTTCCGACCCTTCTTGAAGGTCCCACTAGCAATCAAGAGGGGGGTGAATTGAGTGTCTCTTAAAATTTTCTCTCTTAACTTTCTTTCTTAATTGTTCTAGTTTGTGAACTAGTGAACTGGTTTAGCAGCAGAATTATAGAGAACAATAAAACAAGAATAGTAATGTAAATAAAAAAACACCCAGATATAACGAGGTTCTGCAACTACGCCTACGTCCTCCTACCCTAGTTACTAACTTTTATTAATCAACTCTGAAGAAAAAAATAGTATAATTTGTTGTTGTAAACTCATACAACAGACTTCCTCACTCTCAACCCAAGAAAGTTGTTTCACACTTGAACTCACAAGCACTCGCAAATGAAATCTCAAATGCTCCCAATCACTAACCCCTCTACTAGTGATGAATTACAGAATATTTTCTATCAAAGATGCTTCGCAAAACCTTACAAGAGATGAAGTTTAAGATCTTGGTTTGAATGATCTCGTAATCAGTAAACTATTCTGCTTGATCTGTTTGAACTCTCGAAAAATTGTTCTTTTAAGTATAGGAGGATCTTCAGAGTTTCTGGTATTAAGTACTTCTATTTATAGATCATTATGAACCCTAAATATTCCAGTCAAGAGGGTTTCTTGGGCTGCAATATTTGTTCCTATTAATTAGGAATTCGAAAATCTTGGATCTTTGAATATTTGATAAAATATCTCCTAAAGATATGGGAGGTTGTTAGCACTTAATATTGATTATCAAACTGACTTGTTCACGTGCAAAATCTTTAAAGAATACAAAAATGAATTCCTTCACAAAATATTTTACGAGTCAGTTTGTCAACCTGTTGGTCTGCTGAATTGTTCTAGGTACTGTTTTGCTGATCAGTCGTGTTGCAACCACTAGACACTGGTCTGGTGTTTGCAACGTACCAAGATCAAACATTACAAATCTACTATCTTACATATTTAAGCATTATTTACAACAAAAAGACTATAAGTAAAAACCATAAGGCTAATCTTCAGTTTTCATGTTCTTCAATACTTGGACACTTGGATACTCCATTGTTGGTTCACTTCAGTCTTGTTGAAGTAGTTCTACATGTCTCAAGTACTGCGATACCTATATGTCAACATGCACAACACAATATACAATATATGACATAAAAGATATTATTACTCAAAGTGAGTAACTTGGGAACAGTACACTTCAGTTGTTTCAAAACAACTGTATGAACTCGTTACTTATCAACTGTTCATATCACTGTTTGTCATCATACAAAACACTAAGGGACTCAACGCTTCTAAAAACATATTTCTGAAGTTTAGTGAAATGCTAAAAGAGATAACATCTTGGGAATGGCATACAATCACACCCATCTACTATGCCATACTTCCAAGCCTTGATATTTTCCCTAGCATACTCACAATCACAGTGAATAGGATTATAATTTCCTGGTTCCTACTGTAACGACCCGACTTTTTAGCTTGTCGATTTACGAAGGGTAATCAACATTCGGATCATTACTTAATCTAATTAGACCATAATTCAATATTACAAAGGAAAGAATTAACCTTTATTAACTATAGCTGCTAGAATCCATAATAAACCTCTAATTAATATTACATCAAAGTCTGAAAAATACTGTCCCAACATGCTGGGATCTTAGTAACAAACTAAATAAAGGTTTAAATAGTTCTGACTAAACTAGAATACTTAAATAGAGGCCCAAACTCTCAAGCCCATCCGGCGAAGCCCGCTCTAATCTGCTGCAACGTCACCTGAAACTGAGGGGGGGGTCCACCATCAGTGGCGAGTAACTAGGCTGTCCCATTTAATCGAGGGACCACCAAACACATAATAGCATAGAAATTGTCATAAAAACTGTAAAGAACTTAATACATGTTTTACACATAAATATACAAATTACGTATAAATGTACGTATAAAAATACATATAAAAGAACGTATAGACGTACGTATAAATGTACGTACAGAATTACGTATACAAGTACGTATAAAGATACGTATAAAGATACGTATAAATACACCTGCAGAGATACGGTTAGAATACGTATAATCTTCGTATAGAATACGTACAAACAACCCTGCAGATACGGTTAGAATACATACAAAATACATTCAACATTCGCATACATACACACGCTAACATACTCAAATAATTACAGAAATATACACAGCGGAAGACTTATAATATACTGAACTTGTACTTTATATTATACAACTTAGAATTATACTTCACCACCTTCTTACATGATATCATCAGTAAATCCTAATCATATCTTTTCATAATCTTATCATCATAACTTATCATATCATATGTTATATCTTATCATAATCTTTCTTAATCGTAATTCATATCTTATAATTACATCTCATCTCATATCATAACATCAATCTTATAATAAGGGCATAATAGCTTCTTATCTTAACATATGCACTTATCATATCATTACATCAATCTTATAATAAGGACATAATATCTTCTTAACTTTACATATGTACTTATTATATCAACTTAACTTAACATATCATCTTTGCGGACTGTCTTCTTCAGCTCGTAGCGAACCTTTGCGTTCGCAACTTTCCTAGAACACGTCGGGGTGAACCTTTGCGTCCCACCCGTAGCCCTCCTTTGCGAGAACTAAGCCTAAGCTATGGCCATAACTCCTGGTAGCGGCTCGCAGATACGGTTACCAGACGGCTACATGTTCTAAGACCAAGAACTGCGCGGGGGAACCTTTGCGTTCGTCCCATGTGAGCAGTGGCATCGACTAAACCCAATTGATAACCTTTGCGTTATCGCAAGGGCGTCCTATCTTATTTAACCCGATTGATGACCTTTGCGTCATCGCAGGGGCGATCTTTATATTGTATCTTATATCTTTACTTAATCATATCATATCATATATTGGGAAATACTAGGTGACCGTAATAGGAAATGAAATGTTCGGAGTCCCAGGAAAGAGAGGTGCGGCACGTATATTGGCCACCTTAAATACCAAGTCTTTCCTAGCCAGAGACCGAAACATAACATGTATATCTATTACTCTGTTTCCTTTCTTATCCCTAGTAATATCTTATATATCTTCAAAACTCATATAATATATTATCCTTAAAATATATATATCATATACTTATAATCTTACCCTTTCGGATACTAATTTTAATATTATATCATATACTAATTTGTAACCTTATCCAAAGTAAGATAATTGTATTAATAACACTATTAGTATTTGGCCCTAATAAACATGTTACTAATATTATTATTCCTTTTTATCCCTACACTTTACAACTTATCCCCAATAATTATTTTATCCGTAACTTATATTACTAAATTATTCCTAAATTAATAACAATTCAAAATCAACTAAATTTGACTAAATCAAATAATTCCACACGTAAATCTCAATTTTCAAACCATAATTAATTAATTCTTAAATTTATCTTAATTAATTAATTAATTGCTAAAATTACCAAAATATAATAAAAATCCTATTTTTCCTACTTTCACCACACTCGACATTTTATATCAATAATAGCAAAATTATTCAATTAATTTATATGAATTCAATCATCAAGAATTAAATAATTTAACTAATTAATAAACATAAAAATCATATTTTTCAACAACATTCATCAAGATTAACATAAAAATAATATTTTTAACTCTTCTTTTAATTTCTATACACTCGACAATTAGAAGATAATAACAAGATTTAATTTTTAATTCAAGATTAATCAATATAATTCAATACTATCAAGATTCATCATAAAAATCATATTTTTAGTTCCCTTTTAATACTTAGGTCACTCGGAAATTCAAGAATTAATAATAGCATATTTTAATAATTCAATTGCCCTATTTTATACAATCTGATTTTTAAAGAATTAAATTAAAAACGACCATCTAAAGATCTCTAAAAATCTGGAAATTTTTATGGGAGCTAAATATGGGTTCAAGGATTTACGTGCATAAATTTAGTCTAAAAATAACATCTTTTACTATTTTTAAGTGATTTTATAACTAACCAGTCAGATTAGGCTGAATTCGGTTTCAGAATTTTATGCCATATCAAACGATCTTTAAAAATTACGAAAATTTAACACAAGCTGTAAAACATTATCACTGACTTCCATATAAAATTTCGTAGCATTCGGAATTGATTGAGTACACTAATAAATTCGTAAACCTATTCTGGACAGTTTTACCGGTTTGAAAGATTAAATTATTATAAATAATAAAAGGACGAATTTTGCCACGAAATAAATCATGGTTAATAATCAAACAGTAAACAAGATACCATGAAAAATTCATCAAGAAATAACAATATTTGATTGGTAAATAAATTCATACAAGTAATTATTCAACAATTTCAGATTTCAATAAACTACATAATATAATCAAAAGAAATTTCATAATAATTCATAAATATTACATGAATACATCAAGAGAATAACATGATCAATATTTCATATGGTTCGAAATTTTCGAATAAATAAGCAAACATAAATCCTACAATTTTCATGATATAATCCTAATTAACTATGTGAAAAGCTACCCACAAATTAAATAGAAAAGCTTAGTTACCTTAAATCGCAAAATTAATCCAAGGCAACTACTTAAGTTCGGCTGATATGAGAGGGGAAAAGATGGAGAAAACTTTCTTGTGGAGTTTTGTAGCAATTAGCAAATAGGACCCAAAATAAAACAAGGGGTCCTATATATAAAGAAAATAAAAAAAAAAATAAAAAAAAACAATCAAACCCTAAAATCTACAAGCTGCCGTGAAATAGAGAAATAAGGGGAGGAGTTTGTTGGGTCAACCAACAAACTTTTGAAGGAGTAAAAAAAAAAAAAAAAAATTTAAATTAATTAAATAAATTAATTATCTTCTAATATTAACTAATATTTAATTAATTAAAACAAGAACAAAAATTGGCCCAAGAAAACAAAAGTGGACCGGCCAAGAAGGAAAAGAGAGGGGGATTGGGTCCTTTGGCCCAATTTGGAAAAGAAAAGATTGGGCTAAAAATAAAACAGTCCAATTTAATGGGCCTTTTTGGACTAGAATTGAATAAATATCATTAACAACCGCGAAATTTTTTTTGGCCCAAAATTCAGGGTCGTTACAATCACCCCTCCTTAAATAAATTTCGTCCTCGAAATTTACTTAAAGAAGCTCACGTAAGAAAACAATGGATCAACAAAGACATCAAGAACATGAAACGATCTGATCGAGGCGGAGACCTGTGGGTTATGGCTCGCCACACTTCTGCTGCGCCACTCTGATATACAACGCCGGTCACAACCACTAAGTGATGGTTCCGGACTCGCCTTTCTTCAACCAATGGCACACGCAGACGACGTCAAAGCGGAAAAGAAAACGATAACACGTCTTAACCCTGGCTTCTACCCATGGTTTCTCTCATCTAAGGTTTCCATATTAGGCTAGGGTTCGCTCGGGTTCATAAAGCGCTCATCTTACAAGTTACTTGTGAAGAAGTAACTTAGGGTCTAACCTCAGCTCTGATACCAACTGTAACGACCCGACTTTTTAGCTTGTCGATTTACGAAGGGTAATCAACATTCGGATCATTACTTAATCTAATTAGACCATAATTCAATATTACAAAGGAAAGAATTAACCTTTATTAACTATAGCTGCTAGAATCCATAATAAACCTCTAATTAATATTACATCAAAGTCTGAAAAATACTGTCCCAACATGCTGGGATCTTAGTAACAAACTAAATAAAGGTTTAAATAGTTCTGACTAAACTAGAATACTTAAATAGAGGCCCAAACTCTCAAGCCCATCCGGCGAAGCCCGCTCTAATCTGCTGCAACGTCACCTGAAACTGAGGGGGGGGTCCACCATCAGTGGCGAGTAACTAGGCTGTCCCATTTAATCGAGGGACCACCAAACACATAATAGCATAGAAATTGTCATAAAAACTGTAAAGAACTTAATACATGTTTTACACATAAATATACAAATTACGTATAAATGTACGTATAAAAATACATATAAAAGAACGTATAGACGTACGTATAAATGTACGTACAGAATTACGTATACAAGTACGTATAAAGATACGTATAAAGATACGTATAAATACACCTGCAGAGATACGGTTAGAATACGTATAATCTTCGTATAGAATACGTACAAACAACCCTGCAGATACGGTTAGAATACATACAAAATACATTCAACATTCGCATACATACACACGCTAACATACTCAAATAATTACAGAAATATACACAGCGGAAGACTTATAATATACTGAACTTGTACTTTATATTATACAACTTAGAATTATACTTCACCACCTTCTTACATGATATCATCAGTAAATCCTAATCATATCTTTTCATAATCTTATCATCATAACTTATCATATCATATGTTATATCTTATCATAATCTTTCTTAATCGTAATTCATATCTTATAATTACATCTCATCTCATATCATAACATCAATCTTATAATAAGGGCATAATAGCTTCTTATCTTAACATATGCACTTATCATATCATTACATCAATCTTATAATAAGGACATAATATCTTCTTAACTTTACATATGTACTTATTATATCAACTTAACTTAACATATCATCTTTGCGGACTGTCTTCTTCAGCTCGTAGCGAACCTTTGCGTTCGCAACTTTCCTAGAACACGTCGGGGTGAACCTTTGCGTCCCACCCGTAGCCCTCCTTTGCGAGAACTAAGCCTAAGCTATGGCCATAACTCCTGGTAGCGGCTCGCAGATACGGTTACCAGACGGCTACATGTTCTAAGACCAAGAACTGCGCGGGGGAACCTTTGCGTTCGTCCCATGTGAGCAGTGGCATCGACTAAACCCAATTGATAACCTTTGCGTTATCGCAAGGGCGTCCTATCTTATTTAACCCGATTGATGACCTTTGCGTCATCGCAGGGGCGATCTTTATATTGTATCTTATATCTTTACTTAATCATATCATATCATATATTGGGAAATACTAGGTGACCGTAATAGGAAATGAAATGTTCGGAGTCCCAGGAAAGAGAGGTGCGGCACGTATATTGGCCACCTTAAATACCAAGTCTTTCCTAGCCAGAGACCGAAACATAACATGTATATCTATTACTCTGTTTCCTTTCTTATCCCTAGTAATATCTTATATATCTTCAAAACTCATATAATATATTATCCTTAAAATATATATATCATATACTTATAATCTTACCCTTTCGGATACTAATTTTAATATTATATCATATACTAATTTGTAACCTTATCCAAAGTAAGATAATTGTATTAATAACACTATTAGTATTTGGCCCTAATAAACATGTTACTAATATTATTATTCCTTTTTATCCCTACACTTTACAACTTATCCCCAATAATTATTTTATCCGTAACTTATATTACTAAATTATTCCTAAATTAATAACAATTCAAAATCAACTAAATTTGACTAAATCAAATAATTCCACACGTAAATCTCAATTTTCAAACCATAATTAATTAATTCTTAAATTTATCTTAATTAATTAATTAATTGCTAAAATTACCAAAATATAATAAAAATCCTATTTTTCCTACTTTCACCACACTCGACATTTTATATCAATAATAGCAAAATTATTCAATTAATTTATATGAATTCAATCATCAAGAATTAAATAATTTAACTAATTAATAAACATAAAAATCATATTTTTCAACAACATTCATCAAGATTAACATAAAAATAATATTTTTAACTCTTCTTTTAATTTCTATACACTCGACAATTAGAAGATAATAACAAGATTTAATTTTTAATTCAAGATTAATCAATATAATTCAATACTATCAAGATTCATCATAAAAATCATATTTTTAGTTCCCTTTTAATACTTAGGTCACTCGGAAATTCAAGAATTAATAATAGCATATTTTAATAATTCAATTGCCCTATTTTATACAATCTGATTTTTAAAGAATTAAATTAAAAACGACCATCTAAAGATCTCTAAAAATCTGGAAATTTTTATGGGAGCTAAATATGGGTTCAAGGATTTACGTGCATAAATTTAGTCTAAAAATAACATCTTTTACTATTTTTAAGTGATTTTATAACTAACCAGTCAGATTAGGCTGAATTCGGTTTCAGAATTTTATGCCATATCAAACGATCTTTAAAAATTACGAAAATTTAACACAAGCTGTAAAACATTATCACTGACTTCCATATAAAATTTCGTAGCATTCCGAATTGATTGAGTACACTAATAAATTCGTAAACCTATTCTGGACAGTTTTACCGGTTTGAAAGATTAAATTATTATAAATAATAAAAGGACGAATTTTGCCACGAAATAAATCATGGTTAATAATCAAACAGTAAACAAGATACCATGAAAAATTCATCAAGAAATAACAATATTTGATTGGTAAATAAATTCATACAAGTAATTATTCAACAATTTCAGATTTCAATAAACTACATAATATAATCAAAAGAAATTTCATAATAATTCATAAATATTACATGAATACATCAAGAGAATAACATGATCAATATTTCATATGGTTCGAAATTTTCGAATAAATAAGCAAACATAAATCCTACAATTTTCATGATATAATCCTAATTAACTATGTGAAAAGCTACCCACAAATTAAATAGAAAAGCTTAGTTACCTTAAATCGCAAAATTAATCCAAGGCAACTACTTAAGTTCGGCTGATATGAGAGGGGAAAAGATGGAGAAAACTTTCTTGTGGAGTTTTGTAGCAATTAGCAAATAGGACCCAAAATAAAACAAGGGGTCCTATATATAAAGAAAATAAAAAAAAAAAATAAAAAAAAACAATCAAACCCTAAAATCTACAAGCTGCCGTGAAATAGAGAAATAAGGGGAGGAGTTTGTTGGGTCAACCAACAAACTTTTGAAGGAGTAAAAAAAAAAAAAAAAAATTTAAATTAATTAAATAAATTAATTATCTTCTAATATTAACTAATATTTAATTAATTAAAACAAGAACAAAAATTGGCCCAAGAAAACAAAAGTGGACCGGCCAAGAAGGAAAAGAGAGGGGGATTGGGTCCTTTGGCCCAATTTGGAAAAGAAAAGATTGGGCTAAAAATAAAACAGTCCAATTTAATGGGCCTTTTTGGACTAGAATTGAATAAATATCATTAACAACCGCGAAATTTTTTTTGGCCCAAAATTCAGGGTCGTTACACCTACTCTAGACTTCTTTAAATTATATAGCGTATCTGGCTTGCCCACATATCAATTATATCATAGAACTTGTAACTCCTTGTTATGAATTCAAAGTACCTTTCATTAAAATGATTAACTCTTATTTTTCTGATAATTATATTTTGTAGATCGTAATTAAGGTTTTGTAATTTTTCTTGTATTTCCAACGAACACAAGAAACCTTGGGACTGCTCGATGGAACCCCTTAACTAGTCTAATCCTACATTTGGACTTTGCTGATGTTAATAAGGCCTGGATCAATAGCTATGTGGTGGGTGAAACCGCACCAATTCTTCTTTTGTTTCTTTATTTAAGGTTTCCTATTCTACAACCAAAAGTCTTAACTTTAAGGCCTGGATCAATAGTCCGACTGATGTTGTTTCATCTTCTTGCAAATTGGCCTCAAGTGGGAGGATGATGCCATTAGCTAATTCTCTAGTCGGACTATTAGCTAGAGAATTAATTTATCCCTTTATATGTTCTACAATAAAGGAAAATTGGTTAAGCTACAATTGCAAGCGCATGAGTCTCCCTTGCACTTGCATATTAGATAAAATTTTCTTCACAAACCTTAGTATTCCTTTGCAATATGTTCTTATTAGGAATAGTTTAGGTGCCAAGAATTTTAGGAATTTCTCTATTCCTCTTACTGTTAGGATTTCTTATGCATTGTTGGATGATTGCATTCAGCTGTGTTAAAACTTCCACTACTTTATGTGCAGAGTTTTTCTCATTCTTTTATTTTTAGGATAGCACTCTAGTGTTGATTGCTTGCATTTGTTTCTAGTATTAACTCATCATCATTCGTTGGTAATGTTAGAACAAGAACGAATATTTTTACATAATATTTTCAAATTCTGAATGTTCTTAGTATCTTCAATAAACCAAGTCATCCATATCTTTTCTTTCCATAATTTTTGCTGTAGAGGATTTCTTAATAGATCAAGATTTTTAAAAAATCAGAAGAATAAGTTAAACATCCTAGAAATCTTTCTAGTTGTTTCATATATTCTATATTATTATGATATTTTGATGAACAAATGGTTTACACCTTATCAAGATATATATAAGAGTTTGATGAACAAATAAATTAAAGAATTAATATAAACGAAAATTATTAGAAATAGTATTAGTCCCCATAATAATCCTGCATTTATGGTAAGTAATCATCCTAACAATATTGTTTTATTTAATAAGAAATCGTTTAGCCATTTGTAATTGAACACCATTTGAGCTTTCCCTCTCTTTTCTCCGAATGATTTCTTACCATAAATGCAGGACTATTATGGGAACTATTATTATTTCTAATAAGTTTCTTTTTAATTAATTCTTTGATTTGTTCATCAAACTCTTTTATATTTTGATAGGTGTAAACCATTTGTTCATCAAAATTTCCTGATAATATAAAGATATGTTATAACTCAAAAGGTTTCTAGGATGTTTAACTTATGCTTATGAATTTATTCAAATCCTTGCTCTATTATGAAAACATCTAAAGCAAAAAACTAAAGAAAGAAGAGACATGGAATTGGTTGGTTAAAGCTACTAAGAGCTTTCAAAATTTGAAAAATTTATGTAAAATTCTTCCTGTTCTAACATTACCAACGAATAATGATGATTTAATACTAGATACAAATGCACTCAATGAACACTGGAGTGCTATATTAAAAAATGGAGAAAAATTCTACAGATTTAGTAGTGGAAGTTTTAACAAAGTTGAATGCAATTATCCAACAATGCAGAAAGAAATCATAGCAATAATAGGAGGAATAGGAAAGTTCCTAATATTCTTGGTACCTTAAAAATTCCTAATAAGAACATATTGCAAAGGAATACAAGGGTTTGTCAAGAAATTTTTATCTAATATGCGAGTGAAAGGAAGACTCCTGCGTTGGCAATTGTGGTTTAACCAATGGTCCTTTACTGTTGAACATATACAGGGATCAAAGAATTCTTACTCTTGTAGAGATACAATAGTTATATATTATCAATATTTCTAATTACTTAAAATGAAAAATATCATACACAAAGTTCAATTTATACAGAAATAAGAAGACTATTGGTTGTGGAACAGGAAACCTTAATTAAAGCAACAAAAGAAGAATTGGAGTGGGTGTCACCTACCGCATAAGCATTGATGTAAGCCTTAATAGCATCACCAATGTCCAGATATGTTGGAAATACAAGAAAATTTTACAAAACTTTAAGGATTTTTTTTTTTTTTTTTACCAAACTATCTTAACTTTGTACTACTTTGCGAAAAATTACCTTCACTTAAGGAATTTGTCCTATACTACCTTAACTTTCAAAGCCATTGTTGACAACTACCCAAGTGATTTTTTGACCTTTTGAACACATTTTTTCAGCCACCAAAAGTGGTTTCCCGACCCTTTAACCACAAATTTTATTTTTCTAAGGCACAAAACAACCCAACAACACCAATAATAACTACAATGACAAAAGGAGAGAATAAGAAGCTACTTAAAAGAAATGTATTATATCCGGAAAACCACTTTTTTTGTTCGAAAAATTGTGCTCAAAAGGCCAAAAAACTATTTGAGTAGTGGTTGATAATGGTTTTGAAAGTTAAGGTATTTTGGGACAATTTCAATAACTACAAGTAGTTTTTCGCAAAGTGATCCAAAATTGAGGTAGTTTGGGAAAAAAAAAACCAAACCTTAATTACGACCTACAAAGTAATTATCAGAAAAACTTTGAGTCAACAATTTCAAAGCATGGTACTTTGAAGTTGTAATAAGCAGCTACAAGTTCTATGATATATTTGATATGTGGGCAAGCCACATACCCTATATAAAGAATTCTAAAGTAGGTACCATGAAAATAGATTCAAATCCTATTCACTGTGATTGTGAGTATGCTAGGGAAAATCTCAAGGCTTGGAAGTATGACATAGTACATAGGCGTCATTGTATACCAATAAAAAAGTTATCTTTTTTAGTATCTCAACAAATTTCAGAAAGATGATGTCAGAACGCTCAAAAGTTGTAGAAAAATGGATCTTCAAATGACTTTGGAAGTTCAATGTCCAAACATAAAGTTAGAGAAGAAAATATTGACCTTCCTCATTAACTTAAAATGCTAAATTAAGAGGTTTGGTTTGTACAAGAGCCAATAAATAGAAGGAAAAAGGGAGTAGATGATCTAGTCAAAGCAAGGGCACTAGGCTTCTTCTATATTACTAGTATATTAATGTGGGCCATTTGCAAAAAAAAAATAAAAATAGAACATTTATTTTGGGACAGATAAAAAAAAGAAAATGGAATGGTTATTTTGGGACGGAGGGAGTATTTGATTCGTTTCAAATTATTCTTAACGTTTGTGTTTTGGGATATAAGGAGATGGAAAGTTAAAAAATGATAAATATATATACTATATACTAAAACAGAGTATTGCTGATATCATTCGCATCTAAATATCTACATGTGTCAATTTGTTAATTAAAATTTTTCCTCCAAAAATATTTATGACTTTATCTTTTCTTTTTTTCTTCTTTTTCTTAGTCATTAATATACTTTGAAAATATGAATATTGTTAACTCTGTTCTTCAATTTTCCAAATGCAATTAATGACCAATAAAATACGGAGTATTTTTTTAATATCATAATATTTTATTTCTTTTGTCAATATTCAAATCATTAAGAATTTATACTAAAATCTTTTTATTAATGTAATGATTTTATACTATCTGCTCCAATTTGTTTTCAATTGACTTATTGTCTAACAAAATTTTTAACTCATAAAATATTATTTGATAAAATCGTGCATAGCAAGGGACTAATCTAGTTTCATTATATAAAATAAAAAACATATTCTTATGTGATCTTTGTCAGATTCATCTAAATGTGTAGTTTTTAATATCTATTATTTTTTATAATTATTTTATAAAGTTTAGTATAAGATATTAACTTCTAGACATGAGCATTGAAAATTATGCAAAATATAAATGTAAAGAGCAAACTAGAACGGAGTGAGTATTCAATTTCATACATAGAATGTTCATTTATTTACAAACAATGTTCATTTATATATAAATGCTCATTGCTAGTTTTTACTGTACATTTTGGTTTACGACAATACATATTCATTTACAAACACTAATTAAAATCTTGCATATGTATACAATCTCGACTCATATTAATGAACATTAAATTTTAACAAATATATATGAAAAAAAGAAAAAAAAATTACTACTTAAGAATTTTAATTGAACTTTATATTTTTGAAAATGAATATTGGTTTCTCATAAGATAATTTATGTTTACAATGAACATTTCTTAAAAATGAATATTAATTATTCCTTAATGAATATTCATCCGCTATTGAAAAGTGAATATTAATGTTATACTAATCAACTTTTAAAATTTAAAGAATGAATAATATGGTCAACTACTATACAGAATTAAAATGAATATTCATAGTTTTAGATGAAAATTAATCTACTTGCATTGTAAAAAATGCATATATCCAACAAGCAAATATGAAAATATTTTGATTAGTAAGTGGTCATTTAACTATTGCGTTTGAGCATTATATTGTAACAATGGATGATAATACTTACCAAAAAAACAACAATGGATGATAATAAATGGTTGCAATCAGTATAGGCGAATAAATACGATTGTTTGCGTAGTATGAATAATTTTAATATCAGTAAACAAATATACAACGTTTTAAAACAAATTGACAATAAACACTCTTTGTAAATTAATGTTCATCCTCTTTATATAAATGAGCATTATGTGCATAATATTGAATAATGGGTGTTTGTAAAATTGAAAGTAGGTACACATAGGGCTATATGGACTCATGTCCATGATATATGTATATAACAATTTGTTTTTGTTTCTTACTCTTAGGCTTTTTTTTTTAATTTTTTTTTTAAATACTTCGTATGTTTTAAACATAATTATATTTATATTCTTATTTTTGTGCTTATTATTTTGAGGAATGTTAAGCTGACACTCAAATACTCATTCTTTCTCTCAATTTGACATGTCACATGTGAATAGAAGTTATAAAAAAATTATAAATTTTATTTTTTTGTGTCAAATAGAGAGTAAGAGTAAGATCTAGAGTGGATTTTTTGAAAGTGAGCTTAACATTCTTTTATTTTATTTTTTTAATTATAAGTTCCACTTAATTTGTGTACATCACATATATGAGCTAGATATTAGTATCTTCCAAAAAAAATCTTGCCAAAAGATTTGTTGCAAGGAACATTGGAGTGGAAATATGGTTTTTTTTTTTTTTTCACTGATCATGATTGACAGATTCAAATTAAATAAAGTATTTTAATTTACAAAAAAAAAAAATCCAGATAAGAAAAGAATCAATTAAAAAATTCAATGAAGTTTTGTGTTTGTACTTTTTTGTTACAAAATTATTCCCACCATTTATTTTAATTGTTATTATAGACTTTTGCCATTGTTTACAAAGTACATTTCGATCATCATTTGTGATTTATATGCAAAGAAAAATAAAGTCAGTTGGAGTTTTGTTTAATTTGATTCGTTTCAACAAGTAGTTTTTAATATATTTTTTTTAATTTTACAAATACATAATTATAAATACTATAGTAATGTTTAAATTTTTGTCTCGTAAGTGTGAAATATAGAAAAATGAAGGGTATTACGTACTACAGATCATAGCTAGAATCGTATTAGGATGTATAATCTCCAAAAATAAACAATTCCTACAGACATAATTAATTAGTACAACAGAACACATTTAGATTGAGTCTGTTTACGTTAACTAGATACGTCTGAACTGAACTGAATACAGCTGAAAGTAATATTTTATAAGAGAAAGAAATAAAAGGCCCTTATTGGGATTAGTAGCATTTGATTAATCAATTATGAAAGTACTAGGCTTATTTCGCAATATAGATGTGACATGTAATATTATAATTATTATTAAGTTTGGTTGTAATTCATGCAGTCAGGATGTTGTAAGCCACCAACATCATGCACATATGGACAACAAAACACGATGATGGACCAAGATCCGGATTGTTACAAATGGAGCAATGACCCGAATATGTTATGCTATGAGTGTAGTTCCTGTAAAGCAGGAGTACTTGAGTCCATAAGAAGAGATTGGCACAAACTCTCCGTCCTTAATGTAGTCATGCTTATCTTGTTGATTGGCATTTACTCAATTGGTTGTTGTGCTTTCCAAAATACCCGCCGGGCCGAAACCGATTACCCGTATGGGCATAACCGCATGACCAAAGTCCGACCCAGATGGGATTTCTACTGGTGAGTTCTTATTCATCTCTTCATTTCATGCAATTTACATTTACAGAATACAGTCTTTTCTTTTACACTGTTTGGATTGCAATGTGAAAGGAAACGAAAGGGAGGGTAAAAGGACGAAGGAAGGAGAGGCGAAATAAAGGGATCGGACGAAGAAATATATGTTCTATTTTCCGTCTCCTTCCCTTTCCTTTCCCCAACCTGTTTATTCTCCTTCACTTCCCCTTTCTTTCGCTCAAATGCCTTCTGCCTGAATAATGTGTTAAACTTTCAAAAAGACCATAATGACTTTAAATTTAGATATAATTAAAATAATGTGAAATTTTCCCTGAATCATCTATACCTCTTGTTTTATTTATGTTACTAATTACAAATCTCTTTTTTACTACAAAGGTATGTACTCCTTTCATTTGTTAAATTTATGTTACATTTTTTTTTCTTGCTGTTTATAATGAAACTTTTTTTTTCACCTTTACTTGATACGTATCACATGATTTATCTCTCACATTCTCTCATACCTAAATAGAAAAAGAAAAAACTTGTTTATACATTCCCTAGCCATATCCTTAAATGGAGGGAGTATGCAGTGATCAAATTTTTTGTTAAGTTTTATTTTGTAAAATAATATAACGGTTGCATATAAGAAGTTAAAAGTTGAAATTGAGGCTCCGTTTACTTTGGTGTAAAACATTTTCAAAGTAAAATGATTTTCCATGGAAAACATTTTACCATGGAAAACTCATTTTCATACAAATTTTCCGTTGTTTACTTGCACGGAAAATGATTTTCCATTTAAAACATTTTCCATTGTTTACTTGTAAGGAAAATGATTTTCTACTTTAAGCATTATCTATTGTTTAGTTATAAGGAAAATCAACTACTCCTACTAACTTTTTAATTGTATTTTCTTCTCATTTCTATTATTATTATTATTATTATTTTTTTTAAAAAAAAGATAAAATGTCCATACTCATTAGCTACACCAAATAAGTATGGAATACACATATGATTATTTTATAAAAATAATATCTGCATATAGTAATATTTTAAACAACCTACAATACAAATAGGAGCACCAACAATACAAAAGGAGACCCAAAGCCTCAGTAATAGTTACCAAACAAAATAAAAAATGCCACCACCCATAGTAGAGCTTTTAAAAAAAACAACTCTTAACATGTTGATAAACCTACTAGGAATTAAAATTATAGCATCAACAACTCTTTAAAGTGTATCAATATAGTCATTATCACAATGTTGGTAGAAAAAAAAATTTAAGGCATAGAATTGACAAACTTTTGAAGCCAAAGTTTGCGAAAAGGTTCACTCTTAGCTAAGAAAGCCTTAGCGAGCATTTCACGCTCAACCAAGTGATCGAAAGCCGCAAGACGAACAGCTTCTTCAATATCGCTCATTTTCATGATCTCCTCATAAAGCTTCTCCACATCAAGTTGGTTGTCAGAAAATTTCTTAAGAGCGCTAACAAATTCTTTTAATTGTATTGAAATAAGTTGCAAATCACCATCTTCCTCTTCAACTCGACTCCTCTTCCTATGAGACCTAGGCTCCAAAGAAGTTGCACTATCTGACTTAGTAGGCTCGGTCTCAATTGCACTTGGTTGTCCACTTGAAGTAGTTTGAATGTCACCAAACGTCTTGGAGAAATTACCCTTCGCAATATCCTTGCCCGCCACTATAGATATCTCTTCGTACATATCAATTTTCTTATTCAAATATTTTTCATGAGAGGGATATTGTTGTTAAGTAAAGGAATAACACACTTCAATCACATACACAATAATAGGATTAAGGATATTATGAATATTAACTTCATGGCAACTTCTAAATTGTAACTTCTAAAATTGTAACATACCTGAATGTAGGCATCATACGCATTTGGAGAAGCCGTTATCATCTTTACATTATCATCCCAACCAAACCCAGATCTTCCTCGCACTTGGGAGATAACTCCCCAAGTAGTTCTCACCGTCCTCATGTGATTCTCAACATGGTCAGCAGTGCATGCAGTGTGAAACATTTCAGAAATCATCTTAGCCGCAGCAATGAAGGTGCTGGTCCTGAAAGAGTTATTTGGTCTGTTTCCTTTCCTTACCTCATCAGCCAAAAATCCTAATAACTCCTTAGACATTTGTTTCGACCAACGAAAATTTGCTTTTTTCTCTTCTTTCACCTGATCAACATTCTCAAAACACATTTTTATGCATATAGATTAGTAAGAAAGTAGTATATCAAATTCGGAAACAACTTCAATTAATTAAAGAAAACCAGTTTGCAAATAAACTTGAACCACTAGTTCACCAATTCAGTTTACAATTTCAATTACGTAAGAAATAACCATTTACAACTTTAATTGGTTCGACGCTTTTTGTATGCATTCCACATAGCCAATGCTATGGCATTTCGCTTTTTCACACACTATTTGTTTTCTTCACGCACTTCCTTTTGAGTAAGCAATACCCTTGAGTCTTGGGAAGCAATCTCTAAGTTTGCCTCTCTTGTAATTGCATCATTAGGGTCAACGCCCCTAAGATAGTTGTGTATCACACAACAAGCAAGAACAACATCCACTTGGGTTTCATATGACCAAAAAGGCTCAGCATCCAAAACACGAAACCTCTTTTTTAAGATGCCAAACGCCCTTTCTATACACATTCTCAATGAAGAATGTCGAAGGTTAAATAATTCTCGTTCATTCTCGGGAGGGTTATTAGTGGTATACTCTTTCAAATGATAACGAATACGCCTAAAAGGAGGCATAAAACCTTTACGGTCCCCATACCCAGTATCAGCAAGATAATATTTCCCTACATCCATAAAACATCATCAACATCTTTATCAATTCAAGTGAAGTTTAGACCACTATTATCAATAACAAAAAAATCTATTTAAAAATTACCTTCAGGAACCTGAAATCCTTTTCTAAGTGCATCACCCAAAACCCTTGAATCATGGGCAGAACCCTCCCAACCAACGAGCACATGAGTAAACCTTAGATCAAAATCAACGGCTGCTAGTACGTTTTGTGTCGTCTTATCCTTTCGTCCCCTAAATCTCTCTTGCATCTCAATAGGAACAGATGCACGTATATGGGTCCCATCAATAGCACCGAAGTCTTCAAACCAAGGAAAAAATCTAGGGTTGTTTTGAATTTCTAGTTGCACACAAGTTCCTGGTGATTTCACAACATATGGATATAATCGAAGAATTGCATGGAGCATGATGTGAAAGTAGTGATGTATAGTCCTAGTAGATCAGAAAAATCTTCCTCCAACATCTCGAAATCTTACATTATGACCCAACATGTATAAAAAAAAGTAGCACTTGCTCCTTGACACTCATTTGTCTGCTCTCCAACAAAAGTCCCTTTTCGACTAAAATATTACACAAGCTAAAAAAAGCACCAGGCCTCATACGAATCTGCCCAAGACAATGGCTATCACCACAATATAAAACACTATTAATATTAGCCTCCCTCAAGCTATCCCTATTAATATAAGGTTGCCTAATTATTCTAGGTCTTTTAGTCTTGGACTTATTTACTTTAAGAAAAGCAAGGATGGAAGCAATAATGGCTGCAACTGCACCTATTATCATGCCTTTACAGATCATCTACAAAGATTTAAGAAAATCAAAATAAATTCATGGATAGATTTTAGTTCCGATCCTTAATAGCATATAACAAATTAAATTAATAATGTGCAAAATAGAATATTACCTGAGACTTTTGAGCATCGTTTGACTCCATAATAGATTGAAAAAATGACAATCTGATATATGAAGTAAACATCTCATCATCAAAATTATCATAACCAACCCATAACACAAAAAAGAAACTACCATTTAAGTAGAATATTAAGCCAAGATTAAAACTCCATACCCATTATAAAAAAGCCAATATTAAAACTCCATACCCATCATAAGTAGCGAGCTTCATCAAATTATATATAGAATCATAAGTAAAAGCCAAGATTAAAACTCCATACTCATCATCATTATCTTAATCAGATCACCATATATCATTATCTTAATCAAATCACTCAACTGCTAGGCATGATTCATCTCCCTTTTCAAACAATTTGAGCATATAAAATATCAATTGAAACCTCATAAAGTATTCTTACCATTCAAACCCAATAATTTAAAACTGGAATAAGGATTTATATGCCAAAACTAGATCTGAAATAATTTTAAACTGAAATAATTTAAAACTCATAAAAAAACTAGATCTGAAATTTAGCAGCAACCTCCTACTCAATCAATACATGCAACAGATTAGGGTAATGTTCCACCAGAACTAAAGGTTATGGTAATGTTTATAAAAAAAAAATCAAAATTAGAACACATTCACAAGTATAATTAAGATTTATGACAATGGCAACCAATTACTAGTGTGGCTATGAATCAAAAAAGTAATAGAGCATAAAAGGTGTTAACAATGGCGAAAAGTAATCAGATTAACAATGGCGAAAAATATCCAGATTAACAATGACTGAAAATTTAAGAACAAAAACTCATAAAAAAACTAGATCTGAAATTTAGCAGCAAATAGAAATGAAAATTGAAGTTAGAAGCAGAATAAAATATAGATGAAAAAATAAAAAAGATGATAATAAGGTCACTTACCAATAGATCTTGAACAACTCTGTTTTACTATGAGCTATATATCAAGCAAAAACGAATCAGAGCCAAGGAAGGAATTGTTAGCTTTCATTAGAGTGAAACAGAGATGATGAAAAACTTTGAATCTATAGCATAAAAATAGATTGAAAAAGGAGCTTTCATTAGAGTGAAACAGAGAAGATGTTAGAGTGAAATAGAGAAAACGAATTCTGGATATGAATGGAGATGTGGAAATGAGCGACTGAAATTAGTTTTCCTCCTAAATTTGGGAGAAAATATTTTCAACATGATGTAAAATGAATTTCCACCCTAAGTTTTACATTTAATTTTTTCACCCGAGGTAAACGACGTAAAATAGGGAAAACTGTTTTCAGGGATAATGTTTTATACTAAAGTAAATGGAGCATGAAATGCATGCATAAACATTAATAATACTAGGTAATATCCGAGCAAAGGCTTTTTTTTTAAGTGATTATAATCCAATTATATCCAGCTTCTTGTTAAATTTTCAATGAAAGCATATATTAATCAAGATAAAAAAAAAGGAAAAATTGACATGAATAATCTCACCTTTTGTCGATCCGCCCAAAATAATATCACCTTTTAATTATTGTCAAATAATCCTACCTTTTACTACAATCTTCCATAATTGTTCCCTTATTTTTTTTAACTTAGCTTGTTGTTGGAGGCAATCCTACTTTAATGTTTTATTTTTGAATTTTTTTTTTTTAAAAAAAAACAAAAGACCCATTTTTTTGTTTGGACGTCGGGCTACATTAGCTTCGAACATCTTCATTTCACCTCCTTATTTACATCTCTCCTTTCCTCTGAGCTTTCCTGTCTTCTTTCCTCGCTCTCATCTTCAATCCTTCAATTTCCATGGCATCTCAGGTGATTGTCATGTTGGGCTTGTCAAGTTCTTGCTAAAAACACTCTCAGGTGATTCCAAACCATGTTGCACATATACTTCAACGCACCTATACTTCTTTCCTAACCCTACCAATTCACTTACTTCATTATTTGTAAAAGCCTTCTTCAACCCATCAGGATCTACACTAACACTCTTACAATAACCATCCAAATAAGCCAAATGCTTGTTATGAACCATAAACCTTCCACCATGCCAAGATATCAGAGTAAAATCATCCATTTCAGCAGCAAAAAAATTCCATAATTTAACCATTGATAGAGTATATAACATATTCCTGGGCCACAACTATTAGCTTAAGCTTTTGGTTGAGATGGTCCTCTAATATGGTATCAGAGCCAACGTGACATAGAGGTCACGGGTTTGAATCTCTCATCCCTCTCTTTTTTAAGTGAAATTAATTAATTCGCGCTAAGTATGGTGGGGCCTGTGTTGCGTCTACATTTCAAGCCCCCTTTCATGTGAGGGAGAGTATATAACATATTCCTGGGCCACAACTATTAACTTAAGCTACATACGCACAATTAAATCCATGGACATAAGTTAACCAAAACAATTTATTTAAATCCAGCAATTCGAAACAATTACAACAAAACCCAAAATTCATAAAAAAAATTCAAACCCATATTTAAATCCATGGACAAAAATTAAACCCACAATAACCAAATTTCGTCACATACAAAAACCATCAATTACCCAATAAAATTCTAAAACTCTAGTAATTGGGATTTTGACAATTCTCAATATGTATATACAATTCTTAATAATAATGCATATTCATTTCTCAGTACTCCATATACATTTCCAACAAACAATATACATTCCTATATAAAAGAATAATGTTAAATACATTCTAAAATGCATATTCATTTCAATACACTTCAATATACATTTCTAACAAATAATATACATTCCTATATAAAAACAATGTCGGATCTACTTTATGGTTCCTATTCATTTCAATGCACTAGCATATTCATTTCAATACGCTACAATATTCATTACCATTGAGCAATATTGATTCATATATAAAAAAACCATAATATAATTTAAAAAATATATTGATTTCAATACACTTCAATATTAATTTCAATATACTACAATATATATTTCATTACACTACATATTCATTTCCATTCAACAATAATAATTCATATATAAAAAAACCTAAAATACGTAACAAAATAAAATATACAATATTCATTTCAATACAATACAATATTCATTTCAATACACTACAATATCCATCCATTATTACCTAAATGAATCAACATACTACCTCCGTTTCTTATTATTTGCAACGATTTGACACTTTTCCTCTCTACTTTATGTCACATCGTTGCAAATAATAAGAAACGGAGGTAGTATTATGATACATACTATATTCATTTCAATATATTACAATATTCATTTCCAGTAAACAATATTCATTCATATTCATTCATATATTGAATACAACATTGTTTTTATATAGGAATGTATATTGTTTGTTGGAAATGTATATTATAGTGTGTTGAAATAAATAGTGTAGTGTATTCAAATGAATATTATTAAGAAATTAATATGCAATATTGAAAAATGTATATGCAGTATTGAGAAATGAATATGCGTTATTGAGAAATGTATATGCAGTATTGAAAAATGTATATGCACCCGGGACCACCTAATAATTTGTGGGAGTTTGAGAGGGAAAGCCTAACTAAATGACATGTTGTAGAGGTAACCTGTAAAAGGGAACAATTATGGGATGGTAGTAAAAGGTAGGATTGTTTCAGAATAATTAAAAGGTGGGATTATTTTGGGCGGATCGACAAAAGGTTGGATTATTCGTGTCAATTTTTCCTAAAAAAAAAAATTAGACTTCTAAGCATGTCTCTTAATACAATAACTTTGTTTTAAAAAAAATTTAGAAAAAAAATAGATAAGTTTGCGAGGAAAAATATAAGATAATTACTTATACTTCAGTAAATAGTAGAAATAGTTAAATAGATATATTCTAAATAGATAGTTTGGATAAATCCTTATGTTTAATAAAGATCAAAAAACGCAATTTAGCATAATTCATTTAGTTAGTCTTTTGTAATAATAACCATGAAAGAAAAATGATATTAAAAAAAATTATGTGCTGGATAATGACAATTTCTATATGGGATGATTATCTACATACTAACAAATCAATTAATAAAATACAGTAACAAAAAAAAAAGCAATTGTAATAAAACCACAATAAATGAAAATTTGTAATATATGTGGTTAGTAATTGACATTTTTTTAATAATGGAAGTCATATTAACAAAAAAATAATTTTTTTAGACAGGATGAATAATTGCTTTTAGAAGGAGAATTAAAATGGAAAAAAATGTTGACAAATGACCTTTAAGGATAAATATTTGTAAATGTTAATTATGAAGTGGAGATAAAAACCAGTTTCCCTTTAGAAGTAAAAGTGTAATTTTTTTAAATAAAATAATGGCTAGTAGTAGAGAGTAGTCTTTATAATAATAATTTTTTTTAAAAGGAGAGAGAGACTTAAATAAATTGGAGCATTAAGTTTAGAGAGAGAAGGA